>CM029516.1:38957346-39557346 GCA_017140615.1 Eucalyptus cladocalyx
CTTCATTTGCTTCCGCATTTGACGAGGACGGCCGGACGGCGAGGATGGAGCTGGTGTCGCCCCGGCTCGGCTCGAAGAAGAGCCGGCCCTCGGAGCGGGCGCCGCGGATGAGGGACTCGACGTCGCCGGCCTCCTCGTCGCCGCCGCCGTCGGGCAGCTCGGAAGGGGCGGTGGAGAAGCTAGGGGACGCTTCGGAGGGGGCGGCGGCGATCGGGAAGGAGGAGGGTTCGGAGGGGTCGGCGGGGGAGTCGAGGACGAAGGCGGAGTTGATGGTCTTGAAGATGGGGCCGGCGTCGCGGAAGGAGAGGGTGCGGGGCTGGTGGCAGTAAGGCCACGGCCATGCCGACGTCGCCGTGTCGGGGACCGTGTCGTGGCGGTTGTTCTTGGAAGAGAGAGGGAGGAGTTTCATCTTTTCCGGGTGGAATCGGGGTTTGAAGTTGGATTTGGATTTGGATTCAGATGGTCTTTGGAGGGTGCTGCGGATCTGCCTTCTTCCACTTCGTGTGATGCAGGCATTAATGGCCAGGAGCAGGGAGAGAGAGAGAGAGAGAGAGAGTGAGAATTGAAGGAGAGATTTTAAAGAGAGGAGACAAGTAGGGGAGTTTTGGGTGAAGTTTTGGAGCGATGGGAGGAGGACGGGGACTGGTGGGGTCCTTTATTTTTGGAAATGCAAATCCCGTTTGAATACTGCTCACATAGAATTGGATTGTTGTCTTCACTAATCTAAACGTCGAATAATAAATACATCTCTCTCGCTCATAGTCTGATCAAAAATCCAGAGGACACCACGATACGGGAACAGCAAAATTGACCTTGAGCATATGGTCTTTTAGGTGAGCTTAGTACGTATGAAATCGACCCGATTTCGACGCCATTAGAGAAGGAACAGGGCACGAGCTTTGTGTTTTTTTTCTTTCTGTCTGTCTCGGAACAGCTTCAATTGGAGTCGCGAGATCGCCATTGGTGGGCGGTTGAGACCAAGGTATCTGCCGAGGCCACGGTCGTACGGTTGCGATCCTAGGGTAGGATTTAATAACCCTAATTTGGGGGCTCGGATGAGGTGCTTGGGACCCAGCATGGCTTCTCCTGTCGTTTTTGATTGCATAAAGACACGAGGGAGCACAAGCATGAACGGTATATGGTCCTAGCAACGCAGCACGAGTGAAATTGATCACGGGAAATCCGGTGTTTGGCAACGACATGTCTTTGTAAGTTACCTGTCGAAATGATGGCGAAGGTTACTTCCGCGAGAGGAAGAAGCAGAGGGTTTCGGAAGTTGGTTTCTAACATGAACAGAGGCATATATGCCTACAGCATCACAATCGACCTGGAACATTGCTATGATAAAATCCTTAATGATCTCGAAAGCATTTCAGTCATCGACTTCTTTATAATTTAAATCAAGGTTAGGTCCATGATAAAGCCTTCTTGATAGCTCGAACATAGAACGAAAAAATATAGCTCGAAAAGAAAAACTCATTGATCTTACTTCATAACATAGGTTGTTCATGATCTATTTTGGTCAATTCAACTATGTACGCTAACTACACGAGACCCTTTTAAATGATGCCTCAACTTTGATGTCATGGGGTTCCCTTTCCCGGGGAGAGAAGCGATCATACCTTTATGACCAGTTATCGATGCATTTAGTTCCTGCATCTTAGTCGTCAATTAGGTGAGCTCCACGTGAGCTGCACTGAAATACATCCTCCGTGCCCCTTGTTTCTTCCTTTTCCTATGCAACGAAATCTTGTATGAATAATCAAAATCAAGTTGGTCTGATAATATATGGACAACAAACTGACCTTAAGCATGGTCTTAAGTAAGTTTAGAACGTATGAAATTAACTCAATCTCGATATTGTCAGAAAATGAGCAAAGTGAGAACATTTATTTTAGTTAGTTTGGATTTTAACAACTTCAATCGGCATTGTACGATTGCCACTAATAAGTGATCAAGATAAGGCATCTGCTAAGGCAACGTCGGTATATTATAATTTTAGATAAGCTTTAGCACAATTAACGTTTTAATAATTCATAACACGTTCTCTTCGTGGCAAATTTTAGTTAAGTTTTTTGTGACATCTTAAAATACCGCGATTCCTAAACCATTGAGTCAATCATATTGTGGCGGTCAACTTTGTTTTCTTTATAAGCAAGCACTTGAAGTTATTGCCACATTATTTCATAAACCAAACCTTGTAGACTCTCCTTGTATACCTGCCATTGTTGACGGGTTTTTTTTTTTTTTTTTTTTTTTTTTCGTCCGGGGAAGATGCAACCTTATACGGTTCAAACCCCGTCCTGCGGCATAGCTTGCGGGCCTGGGGTACGCCCCAAAATGGACCAGTTTCCCTTGACAACCTGTGGTCTACAAAACAATCGTAGAGCCTCTGTACCGTACATATCTACCTATATTTTACTAGCCTCTAATAATGTGAATTCTGTACTTTTTCCGTGATGGGAAGATGTCAAACATCATAAAGGTTAATCTTGACTTGCGCCTAAGTCTAAAGAGCAAAAAAGGTAGAGATGTTTTCAATTTAGTGAAAATCCCAAGAATTGTCAAATTAACCCCTAGTTAGACGCCCCTTATCAACCCACAAAGTCAATGACCTTAAGCAGGCTTCATATGGGGCTATATAGGGCTATATAGGGCTAGCATTAGTGATTAGAGATACCCTTTGATCCAAGAAATTTAATTGATCATAATACAAACACTTAATCTTGTTGGATCATTCAACTTATTGCTGACTGTAGGCACCAAATTTCTTTCTTGAAATCAATTTGATCGAATGTATTCTCGATAATTGCCGCAAGGGTCATCTCTTTTCATGCTCTCTAAGTAGTAGCTTATCTCACTTTCCTTTCTATTTCCTAGGATGTATGTTTGTGGTATTGGGAGACTGTACATGTCAAAGAAAACTAGAATTGCTTCTTATGTTCATGGATGGAGGGAGGGAGGGAGGGAGAGAGAGAGCACATTAAGTGAATGCCTAATGGTTTCTATATAAGCTAGGACAAGATTCTTGTCCACTTTCAATGCGTTCCCTAAGTCTTCCGGCCTCCACATAATTCCTAACTCATATAGAAAGGAATGAAATTACGCTTGCTTTGTCACCTCGTTCAATTCATATCTGGGAACTTTGGTATGATGGGTGCTACTCTCTTTCCACCACCGATTTCCTATTTGGACATGCAGAAGATACGATTTTTTCCTATTTGGGAAACAGGCGGTCATCACCACGAGAAATAACATCCCATTGGTAAATCGATCGGATAAAAAGGTGGATCGAGCGAACATCTCGAGTGAAGACTCGAGAAAAATCCGAAAGCGATGGAGGGGGGGATGTGGGGATCGAATGAAAATCGTGGTGAAGTGTGGGGATGAAATTATTGTGTTAGAATCTTGAGAAGTACCACCGCTCCATGTGCTCTCTCCATCTAGCTGTCAAGCGAAAACCCCACGAGAGAGAGAGAGAGAGAGAGAGAGAGAACGAGCAATCATTGAGTGGTCATGTGCACAAGCTAGCGTTGAGATGAGACATCTAGGGTTTGCTCTCCGTCTTTGTGGTGGTTTCTAATTACAAATAAGCAATCACAGCTCACGCAGCGTCATTCATGTTTGCACAGCTTGATCAATGGTCAAACGTTTGTTGTCCGGGACGGTGTATATTTTTCACTAGAAAGAATTGACCATCTTTGCACGATCATCACGCCCATCAAGCCTATAATCCTTCATTACATGCTCTGCATTCCCTTAACGTATTACATGTTTGGGTAGGATGAGGGGTCTCTTGAAACTCGTTTCACTCAGCAAACTATCGACCCGATTCTTTAGTAAAATGACAATAGACTGTTTAGCGATTATGGGATTGTAAGAGAATGTGTCGCATATGATGATATTATTATTTTAGGTTAATAATATAAAAATGTCTAGATCAGTATACTTGTGATAAATTTACCCAGAATTATTCTTTTGACTATCAAAAATCCAAAATTGCCACATCTTTGACAAATTAACCCAAAATTGATATATTTACGATAAATTTATTTAATGTTAGTTTCTGTTAAATTTTACTATTAAATTACTAAGTTTGATGACACGTAACAGGTTCACCTTTGGTCTACCAATTTGGGATTTTACTCTCTATTTATACCAAATTTGTAGTTTTTTATGGTATTAATTTAATTTAATAAATGATATATTTGTTTTTGGCAGTCAAAAATTTAATCTAAAACAAATTTATCATGAATATATCAGTTTGAGTTTTTTTGTGGTTATTTAAGATAAATTTATCACCAACTTAGGATTTTTAGTGATCAAAAAATAATTTTTGATGAATTTATTAAATGTATATTAGTTTAGGATTTTTTAGGATATTGATTGATTATTCTATATATTACGATGGAGATTTTGAGATAATGGAAGATATAATATAATATTGAAAAGTCCCTTATCAAAAAACCAAAAATATGAAAATTTTGAAAAGTATGTCATCTCTTTAAAGAGCTGTTATTTTTGGTGGGTAAGAAGTTAAAACAAATTGACCAATGAGATACCTGAAGATGTGGACTAATCGAGACACGGAAACGTTAGACTTGGCCACCAATTACTCGCTAAAAAAGAATCAAACTGAGATTGCAGGACTGTGCATGCACCCCCCCCTCAAAACAATCTAATCGTAGCTCCCTCTCTCTCCTATCTGTGCTAGGTGAAATTAATGCCGCCTTACCGTTCAACTACGTGACACCGTCACCAACTCTACGAGCCACGATCAAGCAGTTCACCGATTTAAGGCCAAGCATGTGATAATTGAGACTTAAAAGAGGAGGAGAGGGTTGTCAGAAGATTGTTGTTGTCGTTCGATTAGCGCTGGTCGCTCCAAACATCGATGAAGATGGACTGCGGGCCCTGCGAGATGCGAGTTACTGTTCATTTTGGATAGGTGTCCACAATATAATGGAGGGATCATGTCGAGTTAGGCCGACTTTTTGTCTCCCTCCTAACTCCTCGTCCATACCGTCTAAATTTTAGGCGCAAAACCACCATATTTTACCCACGTTCGCCTAGCAATGACTGTCCTTGATGTCAGGATCATGCGTTCCCCCAGAATCAACACAGTAAAACCAATACGGACCAAATTTTCAAGGACAACCGTGAATGACAAAACAAATCTGAAGGAGGGTTAGTAACCGCATAAATTTAAGTCGATGAACAGCATATGCAAATCATAAGAGGAGGTCTTGGCCCCAGCAGGGAGAGCAGGGTCCATGTCATTAGCAATAGCCACGGCCGATGCTTAGGCCGCCACGGCCGATGCTTAGGCCGCCCCGGCACAGCTTGTAAAGGCTTGGCACATTTATGCGCCGGGCCAAACATGGCACGGGATGACCCCTCACTCAAAGCGGCCATGCCGTGCCAGGGCCGGGCCAGAGCCTGGGTGAGAAGCGGCCGTGCCTGGCACATACCCTTCTCAAAATGGGTCCGGCCTGGCCTGGCCTTGCGGGGCAGTGGCCGCTGCTCCGTGCTGTATTGCAGTACAAACTGAATAAGACGGAAGAAAATGCGCTATCTATTTGGATCCTAATGATGACATCAGGATTCTCATCAATATCACGTACGCAAATATTGGGATTGGTGGCCTCCTCTTACCTGATCCTTTAGTTTCTCCGAAGGGAAGGGTGGTCCCCCTATTATGGTCTAATAATAGCAAAATACATGTTCCATCGTCATCGGCCATACCATACAGATGCTAAAAAAATACTCCAGTCTTAGATTCTTCGGAAATACTGGGGCAGGATTGGCTAAGAACCACTCAACCAAAATACAAAGTACAGATGGGAATCTGCCCCCACAACTGTGACCATGTCTGATTTCGTGTATCATACATTGGAATCATTTGTTGCGATCTTTCCTCCAGGATATCTTCGAACTCCTTTTATTTCCTTCCTCCAATAGTATGACAATGCTGTTTAACCTGACAGGCATGGTCTGATCCAATGGTCCCTCGTGCCTGGATCGAGGCCACTGACGAGCACAACACACGCCCGCCTGCTGGCCTTAACAAGTGACCGACTCAACCAGGCTCAGCTAGAATAATTTCTAGACCCGAGCCCATCTAAATAACGTGGGGAACCGGGTGAAATTCTCAGTAGCAGAACAACAGTTCGTTGATCTATCAATCATTTGGATTTCTGATTTAGTCAGCTAGCACATGCAAAAAATGTGATCGACTATAATTTTATATAGGTTTAATATCCTGGAAAACCCCAAACCAGTATACCTATGACAAATTTACTCCAAATTAATTTTTTAACTGCCAAAAACTCCAAATTGATACATCTTTGACAAATTTACCTAAACTGGTATACTTATGATAAATTTACCCTTTATTAGTTTCAGTTAAATTTTATTGTCAAATTATTAAGTTAAATGACACAAGACAATTGATTAGTACCGATTTAGGATTTTACTCACCGTTTGTCACATTTATACAATTTTTGCAATTTTTTGTGATATTAATCCAATTTAACGGAGGGTATATTTGTTACAAATACAATAGTTTAGGATTTTTGACGGTCGAATAAATTAATTTGAGGTAAATTTATCACAAGCATGACAATAATTTTTTATGATTAGTTGAGGTAAATTTATCACAAGCATGACAATAATTTTTTATGATCAGTTGAGGTAAATTTGTTACAGGTGTAGCAGTTTGAGATTTTTCATAGTCGAAAAAATAATTTGAGATAAATTTGTCACATGTGTACTGATTTGGATTTTTTTTTTTTTTTAAGTATTAACCCTTTTATATATCCGTAGAAAATATGAGGCGGAAGATTCTATTTTGACATTAAACTAAAGTGGCAAGCCATGTTTTTTGTCAAACTAAAGTTGCCAAAGTCAGCCCCAAGAACTGATGCAGTTCCCATCTCATGGTCATCGCAGGAGACAAATCCCTACACAACAAGAAACCGTTACTTGAGTTCTCAATGGCACCTTATGTTCCCCACGGCAAATCTCCTAAGCATTTTGTTTACTAGAAGAGGACCGACCTTGCACGGACAGAAACATGTAAGACTTGTCCCCACTGTCCTAACATTGTCATCCTACAAAAGGAAAATCATCTGCAAGCGGGCAACTTCCAGATGATTCAACCGTAACAATCCAGCCATCTGGAGCTGTTTGTCTTGCCTTCATCCTAAAAAAGACCAACATACGACAACACCCTAGTACAAAAGCATGGAAGTTGACCGAAAATACAAGCTCATGAGAGAATATGGAAACCTATACAGCAGATATCGCTGTTAGTTCCTCATGGTAATGGAGATAATACAACATGAATTTTCAAAATATTCCTCTGCTACTGTTGTTCATCATAATTCTCCCCATCGTAGCATCCTCCTAGATTAATTTGTAAGGAAGTCCAAATACTCAACATCATGAGTACAGTTAATTAATATTGACTCGCTAAAGTCTTGAGGCATTTAATATTGCCAGCTAAATGAACCGTCTGTACCAACATATTTTGTCTAGTACTTCAGAGTGGGTCAGTCGATGCATTTCAGTTGAACAGAATTGGGGCGGAGAGAATGACGACTAGGTGCAGATCATAATTGACAATTCTTCACCAAGAAATTCCCCAACAAATAGTAAAATCTAGAGGGGACAACGGATTGATAAAGAAACTTTGACCTGTTATAAGCTTGTTTACAAGGATGAACGCTTGACTAACTCACGGGAGAAGAGATAGAGCCCTTAGACGTTGAACATTCACAAGATGCTCTCCTATGCTTTAGGAATAGGCTCTAAAATTCTTCTTCCATGCCGGATATCATGAAGAACCACCTGAAGGTGTTCAGCAAAAGCCCTCTATTAAACTCTGAATGTTTAAAAGAAGAAAGAGCCGAAACATATCATTATCTGACAGTTCCACTATTCTGCTGCTATTAAAATCCAAAATAGACCGCTATTCAGGCAAACAGATTTCCCCGAGTCAGGTTAAACATTAATTAACTTCATCAATAGACCACTTTGAGCTTACTTCATATCGGTACAGATACAATAAAAGAAAAATCAAGATAGTCTTGCTAAAAATGAGAAAAGAGAACTGTACAGATCGAATGCCTCCTATGAGTTGGTCCCATAATTGGACCCAATCCAATTCTACTGCTCTCACATGACTAAGCACTTAGCTGTATGCCAGTACACACTGATCTGCATATGTTTTTAAACCAACCTGAACAATATTGTAAAAAAAAATGTGGAAAATATTCATATAACTTCTTCATAAGGACACTTCCTTTTCAATAGGAAAATAAAAAACTTTCGACAGCAGTTAATCAATCAACAGGAAAGCATGAACAACCAAGAAAAAGGATGACCTGAAACAATGGCAGTAAATCGTTAAAATAGTAAAAGGAATTATTTGGACAATAAAAGTTGATAAAATGCAAAAATGAAATAACCAAGGTCCAAGCAGGGGAAACAGCATTAAGTATTGAGGCAACCAAACCTAGAAAAATTACTTAGCTAGCGGATTGTCCTCCCGCAGGATATTCCAAAGATAATCCTAGCGATACGATAGGCGCAAAACAAATAGATGAAGAACTTCAGAAGCTGTTCCTTATCGTCAGCTTCATAAATCGAATGTACAGGGGAAGGCCGTACAACTGTTGACAGTCGCCAATAAACACGCTGCTGGACTTCTATCATGCAGCAACCAAACAAATGAGGGAGAGGGAAACTATGTTTAACACATAAAAGTTAGTGGAGCTGTGGGACCTAAAATCCACAACATACAAATTTCCAAGAATTTAATGAGGGGCATTGCAAGATTTTTGAAAAGAATTCTCTTTGGATATAACTGAATTTACCAGGTCCAGAACATCCCAATAAATCTTCAACCATCAATTCAGTTCACCTGACCAACTCCAATTTTACATGAGCAAAGCATATTAAATTGACGATAAAATTAAAAATCTCCTCCATAAGCTAGAAAAGAACATGGTTGACTAATTCACAAATGCTAATAATTCTCAAATTATGACACACAAAACAAGAGTCGTAACTCTGACTGCATGAAAGTTTTTACTGGAAAGCAGTTGATGACATGGATTAATTCTCAAATATTTGCTAAACTTTGACTTTGGATATCAACATAGTAGTTATCCATTGCAAACTTGTGAATGTCACTTCAGGCAAAAGAAACATCTAGGCGCTGGAACATATATTTCATTATTAGAACAAGGAAACTGTAGGACCACAGCTAAAAGTAACACTTTGCAAAAGAGATACCCCAAATACGAAGGTATACTGTACTTACTCTTATGCCCCCCCTCCTCTTTCCTCAACTATTTGACAGTTGCAAGGACCAACTACTGACTAACTTCAGCATCTTATATGTAAACTCTTAACTCAAACTTACTAGTAAAATGAACAGTATTTGCAAAATACAGAGCAGAAAAATACAACTACCATCCTGTTGATGCCCTGAGAATTTTCATGGTCTGCCATATACGTACAACAGAATTAAATGGCTCAAAGATAAAAAGATGATAATGCCGGTCAAATTCCCAATCAATTTGAAATTAAAATACGTGCACAAGCATTCAGATTTCAAGTTGACAAAGTACCACGTGACCAGGGAAGACTTCTCTGTGTTGATATGCACAATCCACTATCTGTCTTGGGGAAGGATTTCAATGGGAATTTCACAATGCTTTCATTTCCCAAAGACATCATTTCGGCCAAATGCCCATTAATTACAATCTCTTCATTGGATCATTTACCACAAGAATATTCATAGATTTAATCACGGAATAACACCGTAATATAATTTCCACTTTGCTAAGAAGCTTTGACGGGAAAAGTCAAACAACGATCATGATAATGCAGTACTAAGCAGGTTCAAAGCTTGCTGTCCAAAGACAAGCACCTTCACAAAATTTCTTCTAATTTGTGAAAGTACAGTCTCCTGACATATAATGCACACTTCCTAAGCGAAAGAGATCAGTATATGGAAAAGTTGAAAAAAAAAAAAAAACTTTATGGAGCATCGTTGAATGACTAAGAAAGTCACTTCTTCCTTTTGAAGAGGATCCAGGCATGCGCTAGCGGACTTATCTACAAATAAATAGTTTGTACAGCATGCTAAGGGCCTTTCAAACGTGACTTGGAGCAACTTGAGAACTTGAATTGAACAAGTGTTCCTCAATTATAACAAAGCCTATATATGCACATTAGTTAGCTTCTCCAGGACAGAAGCTTCTGTTCTCCCAGAATGCCTAAGGGTTTCGCCACTTCTTTGCTGGACAAAGCACTTCCATTCTCAATCTCAAATACCAGTTGAAACCAAAATGTCTCAAAGCTGACCTATAAAGAACAAATATTCACTGTCCAAATAATTAAGCTTGTGGAATGATGTCTGTCAGATCGTTATATCCATAGGACTTCGCAAGACTATTCAGCAAAACTCAGTTCCTCTGTTCTCTCACACTATATAGCTTGATATGGGATTTCCATTAATATTTAATAATGCTTTATGGCAGTCGTTTCTGCCACTGTGTTTGATGAACTTTTAAAAGCATATGCAGGTATCTTTCCACGCTGCAGCATAGCAGGAATCTTATAATCTATTGAAACACGTAAAAAAGACAGGAACGTTTATTCTTAATGTATTTCGGCCACATTTAAAAAAATTTATAAATTGAATGCGCAAGAAGGTATGAACTCCCCATACTTCCAGCAACCTCAGCAACCGTGGGAAGTCTAAACAAGAATACTAGCAGACAGAGGACAGTATCAGTTATATCTGTAAGCAGCATCTACACAGCAAGTATTCTGCGCGACGACGAAGAAAGATTTCAACTAAACGAAATGATCTACCATTTTATAGAACCCAAATGTGTAAACATAGAAACGTAAAGAAACATCAAAACATGTACTACTCAAGATTTAGAAGATACATCCAGACCATGCAAAACATTTGCATACTTCTCAAGCCGAGCGACATCACTAAAGTGAACTTTTCTAATCTTATGAAACGCGTGCAGAGTCAACAAGCTATCTGACCCGGCCTGGTGCGACTGCCCTACAATCCTCTCCACCCCAAGCGCTTTACACACCCTATCCAACCCTCCATACAAGTTCTCGCAAAACCTAATCAAATGCTTAACATCAAACACCTTAGGCCCGAAATACATCCTAACCAGCTTCAAGAAATCCTCCAATCTGTCCGGCAAGTCTCGCTGCGTCAACGTCTTGACAAGATAACCGAAATCGTACGCGCAGTGGAAGGTGACCCAACTCACCTCGTCGTTGCAGACGAGCCCCGACGACATCAGCAGCTCGCCGAACCGGGCCGAGTCGGCGCCCCTCTGCCTGTTCATCTCGAAATCGATCCCCTGCTTCCGGAGCAACGCCACCGAGTCCGGGTTCTGCACGTCGCGCGCCGCGTCGAAATCCCTAAAATTGAACTCCCAGATGTACGCGCACTTGGTGCCGAAGTCGGGGAGGTTGCCCTCGCCGTCCGACAGCGTGAGCCCGATCTGGATCATGTGCATCCGGTCGACGTTCGCCTTGAGGAGGCCGTAGTTGCTCTCCGGCGGCGGCAGAGCTCCGCCGCCGCCGGGGCCGGGGCGGATCACGGTACCGGGGAACTCGGTGTCCATGGAGATGATCGGGAACCGGTCGACGACGGACCGGATCAGCGCGAACTCGGGCTCGAGGTTGGCGGAGAAGACGGCCCGGATCTCGATCGGCTTCGATCGCGCGCGGCTCATAGGGCCCGATCGAAGGAGAATACGCTCGGCGGGGCGGCGGCGCGATAAATAAGCATGTACGGTGGCGGCGGCGGCGACCTCCGCAGGCGACGGATTCCGGCGGTTCGCTGCGCGGCCTAGGGCTCGGATTTTGCGACGCGGAGGAGAGGAGGACGACGGCGTTGTCAAGGAAAGGAAGGGAGAAGAAGAGGAAAGAGGAAAGGCGGTTTTAAGAAATAGAGAGAGAGAGAGAGAGAGAGAGGGGTATATTAGTGAAGTTAATAATAGCCTATTATTAATAGGCACGTCTTTCTATTTTTTGCAAAACTTGGGAATTCAATTTTGGCCAAAGAGGGAAATTTTTTTCTTTTTCTCATAGGTGATGATCTTCCGATATATATATATATATATATAATCCATCTTATAAAATATGATTTTATTTTGGGTAAGATGTATATCTAGGATATTGGCTTTGGATGTTAACTCCGGAGAATTCCTCACGTAATGTAATAGTATATAGACAAATCGGGGGAAATTGTCATAAAAAATTATTGTGAGATTAGTTTTGAAATGTACTAATTTAGTTCTAAATATTTTAATTGTTTGTTGATTTAGTTTTAAACCTTTTTAGCAATTTTCCAATTTAGTCATTCCGGTTCATTATGGTCAAAAATCACTAACATTGATAATTTTTGTATTTTTTATTTCCTTTTCTTCATTTTCCCTTTTCCTTCTGTTGGCTTCATGCAAGAGACACTCTCATCAGCCTTGAGTGAGGGATGCTCGCACCTAGGTCAGTGAGGGCCACCCTTGCATGAGGTAGGCGACTTCCACCCACCATCAACGAGGCTTGAAGATGGCCAATGGAGGAAATAGAAAAAAATAAAAAATTCATAAATTTTTAAAAAATTATCTTTATTAGTATTGGTCATACCACGTAAAGTCAAATTGCTACAAAATTTATGACTAAATTGGCAAATTATCAAAATGTTTAAGATTTAATTAACAAATTTTTAAAAGGCTTGTGACTAAATTGGTATAATTAATATGGGGATAAATCCACTATCAGTGCCATAAATTATATATAGCGTTCACTTTGGTGCCAAAAGTTTATGTCGGATCACTTGAGTGCTAAAAAGTTTGAAAAACGATCATTTTAGTGCCAACTCAGATGTGGCACTTTTTTATTAATTTTTGAAGCTGATGTGGCTAGCCAGCTAGCCGAAGAGTACAGTTAACATCTTAACACCAAAATGATGCCGTTTGATGTCTTCCCCAATTTAAAACCCTAAATCTCTGGCCAATCCCCATCCTCGACGGCCCCCACGCTCCTCGACGGCCCCCACGCTTGGCAGCCGCGGCTCCGACCCCAACCCTAGCCCTAACAACGGCCACTCGGCAGCCAAGTCAAAGGCCGTGATCTGGCCAGTGCTCGAGGAGGCTGCCAACGAGTGCATTGCCATTGATGTCTTTCTCTCCATCTCCAATCTCCCTGATGGGTGCCTGGCCTGCGTCTTCCAGTACTGAGGTTACGACGACCAGAGTTGGTGCTCCCTCGTGTGCCGTCGAGGGCATTCGAACAGTGCCAGGCAACGACGGCCTAATGACGGTAGAGGCCTAATGACGGTAGAGGCCGAGCGACGACAGCCGAGCAAGCTAGGTCATAAAAACCCTAATTTCAATCCCTAAATAAAAAAAAAAAAATCCCCAAATGAGTTAAACTACGTCATTTTTGTGAGGCCATCCACGTAAGACAGCAAAACGATATTATTTTCTTAAGGAGGACCCAAACGACGTCGTTTTAAAGCAATCAGAACTTTTTTTTTTTTTAAATATAAAAGCCACCTAATTAATCTGATCGGAATCTCTTACCGATGGCACCTTTCTCTGATTTAGAACTTACATGATCCGACGGAAACTTTTGGCACCAAAGTGAATGCCGTACACAACTTATGGCACTGATAGTGTACTTCCCCACTTAGAACTGAATTGGCCAGTGTACAATAAGTTTGTGCTTTTTTGGATAATTTTCCGGATTAATCATTCTTAACGTATTCAATTCAGTGTGAGTGGATGAAAAAAAAATGGTGGTTAAGGTGATATTAGATCTTTACTTTGTATATTAGAGTTAGTCTACAAATTTGAAGTTCTATGATATGATGATGAGCCATTAACTAACAGCACTACCAAAAAAAATCCAAGTGGGCGGATACAGATTTAGATTGACCGGACACGCCAGGCGCCTGTGCGCTATATGTGTGCCTACACCTTCAAACCAGGTGGATCTCACATGACCACATCAAATTAATTCCTCTCTTGACAAAGTTCTTTCCCTCTGCAACACCTTCAACTCTGTTTTTCACCCCTTGGATCTTTGTAAATTCTCCACCAATGTTAGATCTCAGTCTTGAATAATTACCCATAGCACCTGACACAGGAATAACTTATCAGCACTTAAGGAACTTCGCAAAGCGAGCAGAGTATAACAAGCTGGATGGCGAAGTCTCGTGCAAATAATCACAACATTTAGCTTGGACTACAGATAAGACCAAGAATAAATGGAGAGATTGGTTCACCTGTCCCGTGAGAGCTATTGTCCAAGTGGGTTAAATAAATTTCAAATGCTTCCGCACGGCATCGCAAATTATGTTGATACAACATGCAGCACTCAATGGATAGTTGGAAACTGTTACAAAGCACGAGGCAAAGTAAGATATGCGATAAGCAAAAGAAGGCAAGACTCGTATAGATAACATCAATTGCAGCAAAGATATGTTGCTGAAGAAAGACAGCGTCATCACACTGTCAATCAAGCAAATACAATTTCTCTGCATATTTTAAAATAAGAAAAATCTTTTCTAAAAAGAAAAAAACAGAACAGAACAAAACAAAAGCATCCCCGACTTCCCCTTATTCTACATTTTGCATCCTCTACTTCTAAAATATCCATAAAGCCTATGATCCACACCGTTTACAAAATTCTATACAGTAAAAGATGCAACATGTAATTTTTTTTTTTTTTTAAATGTGGGAGTCCAGGAAAGAGAAACTAAATGATGCAAACTACAGGTTTAAAAACTGAAGGATGAAAAACTATTTTGTAATATCCCCAGTAACTGGTAATCTAACTTTCACCTTTAGCAAGGGCAGTGACCATTTTAAGGGGAAGTAAATTGTCAATGCACCAGCAATTGGCAGTAACAACCAACAAGGGTTTAATCTTTGACAAAAATCACCGCAGTGAAGCGATCTTTTACCATACTGCTAACCCAACATGATATGATACTAGGAAACGATTAGAATTTCTCGCTAAATTTGACAGACGGATAAAAAATATGATCTACTCACTTGAAATAAAATCATCCGTATACTCCGTTTCAATTTTCCCGTGGGCCATTGCACCAACCTGAATGTGAATACTGTAAGGCATTCTGCTGAAAGATATAATATATTATTACACAAACTAATACAAACTCACCACAAACACGAGAGGGGTATCATCCCCGATAGCAGCCACATAGTCCTGCATTTCAACCACCTTTTCTGAGCTGTGAGAAAATCCTGAGATACAGAAAGAAAGCAACAGATTTGTTTAATTCACTCAACATTTGACTTGCTTTTTTTTTTTTTTTTTTTTTTTTTTTTTTTTTTTTGGAGGGGGATGATACCCAGTTCTTACCAATTCTTCTGGCATTGACAGGAAGATATTGTGTCACGGCGTTTTTGATCACCCGTAAAAGTTTCTCACGCTTGCCAGCAGCTGTTATACTCAATTTTTGCAGTAATTGTACTGTAAAGACAAAAATTATTAAAAAATGCCTTAAAAGGAATTGGCTGATAACAGTCAACATGCTATTAGGTAAAAACAATATGTACGTACACATTATGCCTGCGAAGCGCTTGTATGTCCTGGGGATACGGACATGAGGCTTGACTTCAAAGAGCACACCCTTTCCAGTCCTCACATAGACAGCACGAACCTTTCCTGCCTTATTAAGTGGGCTGTCTAGGATCGATAAAAGAGCCTGAAAGCAAAGTCAAGAGTTAAGTGAATCGGTGCAATAAGCAGACCCAACAGAAAGCCAACTACTGACACGTAAAAAAAAAAAAACCAGTCAAATGTTAATTTGGTTGTTTACTAAATGTATCTGCTGATTGAGATGCCATTTTCCCATGAATCGGCATCAAAACCTATCTCTATGTCACCACCTGAGAATTCCTTATAGAAGCATGACCGACAGTTTCCATGGTAGGTCATAAAAGTAAAGATCGTATGACTAGTTAAGCTATCATGAGCTATCAAATAAACTAGTAATAGGGAGCACTCGAATTTAGGGACTATGAAACCCAAGAATGCAAAAATACACAGCCCTTCAGTAAAACTTTGACCGTAAGTCTTCAAGAAAAGCACAAAATCCACGGCAGTGAAGTTCACAAACCTGGTGAACGATGTCGGGTCTATAATCAGCTGGATTTCTACCATTCCTCTTCAAAAAGTTGGTATGATCATCTGAATTCAAGATCTGATAGGTCTGCAGATGTAACTAAGTCGCTTAGTTTAATGAGAAGCAAGAAGACAACCAAGAAAGACAAGGATACAAACATACACTTTTATTCTATATGTATAACCATATCAAAAACCGATAAGTATCAGAAAGTCACAGATCTCTCGTACCACTGCAAGCGAAGATTAAGTTGATCACGAAGCATCAAAGTCACGACTCACGGTTCTGACAAAAAGATGAACTGTACAATGGATAAAACTAATGGAGAAGGGGGAAATTAAGAAAGACAGATGATTGGCAGCCTAAGTTCAAAACCAATGCACTAAGATTAGAGCAGGGAAAGACCTTCCCAACTTTAGCGACTTCTAATGAAGCCCTCTCGAGAACAAAGGTAACCCCGACGCTCTTAGAGAGCTGACTCTGGACCGGTCCAAGCGGTATGCCTTCGAGTTGATGAACCACATCATCATCCTCTGCTTCTTCCGATTGCTTCTCCTGATTTCCCGCCTCTTCTTCTCTCGATACATCATCCGTTTTTAGTTGCTTCGGCTGTGGTTCTTGCTCCTGTTCCCCTTCCTCAATATGCTCATCATACTTCTCCTTCCGCTTTTTGTTCCCCCGTTTGACTCCAAAAGGCCTCGCCATCTTTCGAACTCACTATCGATCCTGCAACCAACACCCCTGAAGCTCAGCCGGAGAATTGGTTCCCGTCCCTGCGAACCGCGACTTCGGGAGAGAGAGAGGGGTGACAACCTAGCCAGATGCATCCATCTTCGCGGGCTTGGACGAGGGAGGCGGGGCTTTGTCCTTCTTCGGAGCCTGCGAGTCGCGACCCACGAAACATCGAACGTCAGAGAGAAAGATAGACAGAAACCCGACCACGAAGACGGACGGACGGACAGAGTCCGATGATGATTATTATTTGCTGTCGAAGGCTGAGAATTGCGAGGAGGCTTACGATGGGATCTCGAGCTGCTCGCTGCTTCGCAGTCGGGGGAGATGGAATGGGGGTTCGCTCGATTTCAGGATTAGGGTTTTGCGTTCGGCTTGCGGCTGAAGCGTCGTCGTTTAGGCGGTCGACGTAGTCGTTTGGCGTTCGGTTTTCCTTCATGCCACGTACTGAGTTGGGGTGCGTTTGTTTGCGTTTGTTTAAAAATTGTTTAAGGAAAGCGAAATAAAAAAAAAGTATTTCCGTTCTTTAGAACAATTTTTCAACAAAAAACGCGTTTGGTAAACTCAACAGGAAATAAAAAATAAACGAAACACGTTTGGTAAATTTGTATAATTTTTTATTTTTTCTTTATTTTCCTTTTATTATTTTTTATTTTTTCTTCTTTTGGCCGGTCGCCGGCCTTGGCCATGGCCGGCGGCCTCGCCCAGCGGCCGGCGAGGCCGAGCCTCACCGGCCGGGCCACCGCCGGGCGCGCCGACTCGCCCGGTCAAGGTGAGGCCGACCCTCGCCCAGCTACGGCGAGGCTTGGCCTCACTGGGGGATGGCGAGACTCGGACTCGCCGGGGGCTGGCGAGCCTCGCCGTGGTTGGGCGAGGCCGCCGGCCCTCGTCGGCCGGTCGCCGGCCATGGTCGAGGCCGATGACCGGCGAAAGAAAAAATAAGAAGAAAATAAAAAAAAGTGTTTTAGGTTTTGTTTCGAAATAAAACACAAATTTTTTGTTTCTTATTTCTGTTTTTTTTTATTTCGAAACAAAAGAACAAAAAAACAGAAATTTTTGTTACGGAAACGTAAAACAAGTGCAGCCAAACGCACCCTTGATCGTTGATCAAGGTACAAGGCTCTCGCGCCGTGAGATGGAGGAGGAACGAGGAAATTGCCCAAAAAAGTCAGTAAATTTATTATGTTTGCATTGGTTTTAAATTTTTTAACGATTTACTAATATAATCATTTCGAAAATTGCGGACATGAATATCAATTGTATTATATGGTGTAACCCATGCTAGAATTGTCAAAATGAATTACATATCTATGTTTTAACTCATATATATTATAGTGGATTGTAAATGGGTCACCTCAATGATGAAATATGGGCCAAATATGAGTAGTAAAAAGAAAATGCTAAAACAAATGAATATAAGTGGATCAAGATAGACCCATTTTTAACCCACATAATAAAGAAATCTAAGGCTAAATGAGTTACCTAACAAGTAACAAAGTTAATATTAGTACAAAAAAGTAACTTTATAATTTTTATTTTTCTCTTTTTCTTTCATTTTTTACTCCTTTCTTTTATCTTCCCTTCGGTGGCCAGCCACAGTAACAATCAGCCACAAGGCCAGCCACATAATCTAAGAGAAGATGGATGCATCTGGCTAGAAATGTTGGTGTTAAAAGTGAAATAGGAAAATAACAAATGACAACAGAACCCTTACCGTTTTATAGACGGAAGGAACATACCTCTGGGATCGTTAATGGCCATTGATCAGCACAACATATTACAAGTACTTGGTGTCGCAGTGATAACCTCAGTATAGTTGGACATTCATGATCCTTTAGATTACTGTAAAATGAACCTGTTACCAATCTATAAATCTCTTCCATCATAGGTCCGACTTGTTTTTCCTCTCCGTTGTTCAACCTGCATATAGCTTTGAATTTCATGAACTTCACATAGAAACTAAGACTAAGTTGTTGGCCGTCGAAGCGGTTTCCCATGATCAACGTAGCTAGAAAATCGAACATGTAGGAGGAAATACAAAGATTTGTGTACCTTATTTGGAATTCATCTTTCTTTATGCGGAATGACGATGATCCAAAAGCAATTCGGGCCTTTAATGTTGAAGATCTTCTCCCCTATGACCCTCGGTCCTGGCTCGATGAGATCGCCACTCACAACTAGCCTTATTTCAGTTAAGAGAGAATTTTGGAAGAGTGAGGGCAAGAGAAGGGACCTTAGCGCTATTTATAGAGTTTTGGACGGGCCCTCTCATCACGAGCAAGCGCCAACTCGGCCCACACAAGCCAGGCCCATATTCAACCATTAAGAAAACCTTATGCCTTACCTTATTAGACCAACCCCGTAAAACGGTAATTACAATCTCAATTAATGTAGCCTATATAAAGAAAACTCTTACATTCTCCCACCCGAGCTATATTAATTGAAAGTATATTGTATGTGCGCACTTTTATGTTGGTCTAGTGGCAATTCTTAATAGTTAATCCTATCTCATAAAGTCTCCAGCACCGAATCATGGCGGTAACTGCATGTATTCATACAGAGCGTTCTATGGTCATAAATGCTTTCAACTTTATTGATATTGATTCAATATGGTTATGTGGTAAATGGATAACACTTCATAAGGAGTAATACCTTATGTGTTATCTCCCTTGTCGGTCACTATTCTCTTATCTTAAGTGTCACGGAAAACCGGATGTGACACTAGAGAATATCCTTATGGTTCTAATGAACCCACATATGTCTTATCTTTATGGTTAACATTTCTTTATGTGTAATCAAGACATATGTTCAAGGCTGATCATTAGATGCCCCAGTCTTCACTCAAGGCTTACACAATACTTTGAGATTTTCATTACATATAATCTATTCAATATGGTGATCACACATTCATAAACAATTTATTGAATGTGCAACATATATAAGCTTTATTAGAGCAAAATAAAAAATAGCTTACACTAAATAACAACATCCAATGATGCTCCTTAGCCCATGTTTGCGACATGTCGTTCAAGTACACAAGAGTGAAAATCTTTAATTAGTGGGTCTACAACCACATCGTTTGTGGAAATATGCTCTACTGTAGTGTCACCATTATGTATTATTTCTTTATGGTCAGAAACTTGACCATCATAAATCTAGACCCCTCGAGACCCTTATTGTTGTTGACAAACAACACTGAAGAGTTATTGTCTAGATATAGCTGTATGGGTCTATTCATAATATCAAATGTAATCAACTCCTTAATGAGGTTCCGAAGTCAAATATCTTGAGTAGCAACTAAAAGGCATGTTATAAACTCTATTTATACAGTAGAGGATAACATAAATTTCTATTTAACACATTTTCATTATACCGCACCTTTTGTTTATACAAAGATATATTACGTTATCAATTTCTTGTTATCCTTATAGCTAGTAAAATTTGCATTTGAATATCCTACTAGCTTTGGATCCTGAACATTTTTGTTAGTATATAGTTTTTCTTGTTCTTTTCAGAATCTCAAAACCTCATAGGCAACATTCCAGTGATTATATCCTAGACTTGACCGATATCTGCCAAAAAATCTTAAGCACGTATGACATTTGTAAATACACTAGCATAAAGTGTATCATTCATTTGGATTTTCCCAAAATTTGAAAAGGACAATGCCAAATATTCAATCTATCAGCCCTAACAACAGCAGCAACTTTAGGCTTATTGAATATTTTCAAAATATAATCAACATATGCAATCTAAGATAAATCTAATGTGCACCAAAAACAATCTCTATAGATTTCAATGCCAAGGACAAAAGGTACTTGACCAAGGTCTTTCAAGTCAAAATTTCTCGATAATATTTATATTATCTTATGCAATAGTCCAATATTATTATCACAAGCAAGTTAGCACTAACATGAAATCTGAGAAAACTAAATTTTCTCTCACTAATCTTGTAGTATATACACTAATATACTCTATTGTCAGCAAAATTGAATGAAGTGATAATACTATGAAACTTCAAGCATCGTCTGATCTACAGACTCTCTTAAGGCCATAAGGGTTTTTCAGTTTACACACAAGCTTACCTTAATAATCTACCGCAAAACCTTTGGGTTATACCACATAGATCTTTTTTAAAATCAAAATATTCATTAAAAAACATAGTTACAATCATCTATCTAATGTAACTCCATATAAAAATGATCCAGTAATACCATATTCACTATGAAATAGTCTTTAGAAAAGACTAAATTTCTCTTTAAGTGAAAAACTTTATATTAGTAATTTGAATTTAAAATTCTCAATGTTTCCCTTGAAATTTCTCTTAGTCTTATACATCTATTTGTAGTGGATGAGCTTGTGACTTTCAATCAATTTAATAGGCTCCCAAACACTATCACATTTTATAAATTGCATCTCGTCTTTTTATTATGTCTAACCATAGATCAGACTGAGGACAAGAAACAGTAGTTGCACATACAAGTCACTAGTTCGATCACATAACATATATCGTAATCATGCTCTTACAGACAGACTATATAGTATAGTGGTATAACTGAACATCTCTCCATAACAGATCTCTTGAGTGGAGTTATAGACACTTCATTTTATACTTGAGAGGTTTGAGAAATTTCATTAGGAATTATATTAATAACAATATCTTAAACCTCACAGGCTTAATCTGTGCTATAATAGATTTCACAATTGTCTGTATAGGGAAAGACAAAGACATAATGGTCCTCACCATACTATTATTTTTAATAGTCTACGAGCAACTATCCTCTGCATTTTCGTTGAACTCTAGAGACTTCGCTATTTGTGATTCCACAACTCTTGTGCCTTTATTGGGATAATAAAACATGATATCCCTTCAAATGATTTGAGTATAATACCGAGTGGTTCTGGATTCCAACTTACTTAATGTTGGATTATATAACCAAACTTCTACAAGATACTCCAAACCTTAAGATAATTCAAGTCAAGTTTACGTCCAATCCACAATTTAAATGGGAGCCTATGGAACACCTTTAGTAGTAATACTATTTAGTGCATATTGGGTTGTTTCGCCCAATAGAAAACCTAATAAATTAGTCCTACTGATTATACTCATTGTCATGTTCATCATGGTGGAATTATGCCTTTCGGCCACACCAATTTATTCCAAAATTTTTGGATATTGTAAACTAAGTTACTATCCTAGAATTTTTCTAAGTATTTGACAAATGGCCTTTTAAAATATCCAACATTGCCATAGTAAAAACACTTACCACCACGATCATATGCAACAATCTTTAAGACTCATCCCTATTGTTCCTTAACCTTAATACGAAAGAATTTAAATAAATCCAAAGATTCAGACCTTTTTATTTTTTAATCAAGAGAAAATAATTGTCAATATTTCTATAAAACTTTACCATATATGGTTACCAATATCAACATAAATGACCCTTAATAGTTCAAAACTTCATACTGTAGTTTTCTTCTTTTTCTTAATCATCTTTCTTCTATAATCCATAAGACTATTCTTCAGGTAAATCTCTATTGGAAACAATATTTTTCAATTGTAAAAATACATACATATCCTTAGGAGATTAACACAATTGGTACAATTCATTTGACCTATTATAGCATCCAACTTCATTTGACTTATAAAACATTGAAACAACATTGTTCTTTATCTCAAAAGAATAGCCGTACACTTCTAAACATAATACGGAAATTAAGTTTCATCTAAATGAAGGTACATAAAAATGTTTTTCAACGTCAAATACTAACCGGTACCTATAGTCAAAACAACATCTCCCACTAAAACGACGTTAAATGTTGTTTCCTGTGATGAGTTATGATTCATTCTAATATGGTTTCTTTAGATTTATGAATCCCTTCATGGTAAACAAGATAATTTGTTGCACCGCTATCTAACCACCAAGAACCAAATGAGACTTTTGATAGGAATTGAATTCATAAATAAATGCCAATAAATCATTAACTCTAAACTCACACTTGGACAATCAAGTTTTATATCATTACAATATCTTTATATGTCATATATTCCCATAAAAAACAGTAAATGACATCATTTCTCTTAAGAGCGATATCCTAAGATCAGATTGTCAGAATGACCAATGGTTTCATGAATTCTTTCATGAGTATGATTTTGGACTTCAAATCTACCATCCTTAGGACACAATCCTTAACCTCATCAAAACCATCACACCTTATGTTGAAGAGTCATTGCATTTATAACAATCTCGGTAATAAACAAGACACACTTTCAAGCCACTAGGCTTCTATCATCATTTTAGTAGTGCAGTCAGCTGGTAAATCATTTTCAAGTGTTCTTAAATGAAACGTCTTATGGATGATGGACAAATTCAATTGCCCTTTCCTAAGCAGCAATGAATACATTCTAATTCCATATAACCAATAGTGAGATTGCTAGTTTATTCAAGGTAATAGCAATATGAACATCTACCAGCATTATCTTAAACATAAAATCCTTTTACTACTTAAAAAATTTGACCAATAGGAACCTCAACAACAATGGAGTTGCTATTACTGATAATGTAACTTAATAGCAAACAACATATGTAATTAGCAGTACTGTGTAACTTGAAAACCTTATAAGTACACATCCTGAGAGTTACACGCATCATCATATAAACACCTTTGGGCAGAATATATGACATGCAATTGCATACTCTCCACATGACAGCGGTCATGAGAATATATTCTGACCTTTCGTGAATTCACCACCTTTGGGCGTATAAACCACTAGAGTCAATCATTCATCAACCATATGCTGTATATGTATCCCTCCATGAACTAACACACAATTACCTCATTTAGGAGTATAAATATGCATAAGAATAGAAGACATCCTATTACGATATGAGACCGACGTTTCTCAAACCCAATTAAGTGTGCCACTTTGGCAGTCACAACCCAATTAAATCATTGAAACGCTCTCATATTAGGAATATAAATTTTATAACTCACATTTACTTTATACATGTGATTTTAGACCGAATGACAGGGGCGATTCGTCACTAAAATTACATATCATGCCAATTATATTACTCTATTCATTAATACAAGCTAAACCTTATACATGTTATCAATGAATCGAAGCTCTACACATTCCTTATGTGAAAATATACATGTGATATCGCAACGTATTTCCAAAACCATAGAAAAATACATGAAAAATACGCAAAAAATTACCCGGAAATCACATACCTTAGGGTTTCACATGCCTTTTCACATTCATAAAATCATCAAAATATAAAATAAACACATAATAGTATAGAGCACATCCATACAAGCACAACGGTCCAAACCACGCTCCAATCCGACATCACACGCGCCCCTAGAGTGTGCGGTGCGTGAGCTGCACGCTTTGGCGCCCAAAAATCGGCTGAAGCCGGTCCGACCAATCTGACCGGTCAACGAGTCGAATGGGTCAATAGTTCGACCGGTCAACAGTCAACCGAGTCGGGTTAACTCGGTCAACGGTCAACCGGGTCGAGTTGACCCAGTCAACAACTGGTCGGGTCGGTGGTGACGTCATGGTGACGTCACATGCCACTGGGCGGTCGCACGTAAAGCAACTTATATGACGTCATCATGACATCATAGGTGACACGTGTCGGCGGTGGCGAAGCCTAGGAGGCGGTCCGCGCGCGTGAAGCCGCGTGTCGGTGCATGCGTCGACGTGCACGCGTGCGTGTGAGCCACGCAGCATCGCGCGTGAGGGGCGCGTGGGATTGCCTATGAGCTCCATGGAGGCGCATGGAGGCGCGTGCGGCCGTTTCCAGCCTAGCCTAGAGACGTTCGACCCATCAAAATGCTCGTATTGAAGATTAGAAGCTGTTTATACAATAAAAATTCACTTTCACCGGACAAAAATTCACAAAAATAGGCGAAACGTTCCATGGGTTGGTGAAATTTGAAATTCTCATCGTCGGCGCATTTGGCCTCCACCAGAGGCGTGCCACCCACCGAAATGCTTGGCTCGATGAGAAGAATTCAAATTTGTTTTCATAATTAAGTTTCAGCAAGCAAATTTTTTGAAAACGAGCCAAAAGCAACAGTTCGAGTCCTAGGTTACAAGGCTCTGATACCAAATGTTGGTCGTCGAAACGGCTTCCCATGATCAACGTAGCTAGAAAATCAAACATGTAGGAGGAGAATACAAAGATTTGTGTACCTTACTTGGAATTCATCTTTCTTTATGCGGAATGACAATGGTCCAAAAGCAATCCGGGTCTTTAATGCTGAAGATCTTCTCCCCTATGACCATCGGTTCCTGGCTCGATGAGATTGCCACTCACAGCTAGCCTTATGTGAGTTGAGAGAGAATTTTGGAAGAGTGAGGGCTAGAGGAGGGACCTTAGCACTATTTATAGAGTTTTAGACGGGGCCTCTCATCACGAGTCAGGCCCAACTCGGCCCACACAAGCTAGGCCCATATTCGACCATTAAGAAAACCTTATGCCTTACCTTATTAGACCAACCCCGTAAAATGGTAATTACAATCTCAATTAATGTAGCCCATATAAAGAAAACTCTTACATAAGTTGCCAAGCTTTATATTATACCTGGGATTTGGATACCCACATGAGCTCCGTATGTTCCCTTTTCCTATTACCATCCCAGTAAACTTGTAATGAACGACATGAATCAATTATAAAAGCTACTTTCGGAATTGTCACTGATGACTCTGCGATGTTTGTAGCTAATATAATCTGGTCAAAATGAACTTTCAAAGTCAAAAGGAACTCAAAATATATCCAACTTAATCATAAATCTATATTATTAAGGGAAAAGTTGTATTTGTCTCACTTATTTGGCATTCCAATATAACCCTTGCTACTAATCACGTTCATTTCATCAAATAACCACCCATTTTATACATGTTTGATAACTATCCGCTATCACCATATCCACCCCATTGGATAATCACCCAATTCCTCTCAATATTTTTTTTTTCATCGCTCATAACATCCTACTGTTGTGCACGCACTTAAACACTAACAATGGCATAAGAAAAAGTACAGTCCCACAGCAAATACTATAATGGTCTCATACTAAATTCACATTTATATGTACATGTAAGTCCGTAATCGTTCCTAACAAAAGCAGAGACAAACTAATCCATTGCCTCCATGAAGAACGCAATTTGCGGAGAAGCACATGGAGAAACATGCCTAAAAGATCTGCACCTATGCAATGATACAAGTAGGGTATGCAAGATCCTTGGCTTCACTGTTGTGCGTCAATTCATTAATATATATGCTGCCTAAGATTCCCAAGTCAGTATAAGCAACGTTTTCACCAAAAATCTATTAATATGGTTTTCCATTGTGATAGCTTTTTGAAAGAACACAATTACCATGCTTTATTGTTTTCTCAAATGCTTCTACAAATAAACAACATCTAACCCCAGAAAGAAAGAAGAAGAGACTAGATAATATGATGCCTTTAAAGGGAGAACATTAATTTTGATATAGTTACCTATACTTTGATCATGTAAGAAGCAAATATGCAAATCAAGAGAACTGCAATGCTGTAACATGAGAATTTTTTATTTGAGCTTCCCAAAAGTGCGTCTTACCTTATGGGGGGACTTCTAAATCTTCATAGCCAGCAAAGCTTGTTTTGTGTCTATACAAATGTGCGTATTATCAGTTACACCTCGTGGGTTGCAGCTCTCGAGAAACCTTGATCCTTTCCAGTTTCCAACCAAATGAAAAATAAGCATCGGTCAAATTTAGCATCACTTGACAAGAAAGAAGTCAAAAGAGAAGAAAAAATGGCAAAAGATTATGATCCATGTTCATAGAATTGTTAGCAGGGTCGATGCCACACCTCAAGGAAGAAGCAAGAAGCACTTGAACCTTACAATACTAGCGGTCACAGAAATAAATGTAAGTATAGAATTGGATTCTCAAGTTCGCGGTCACTCATTAAGGTCACATATATGTTTAATCTTAAGACTTACTTGCAAATATAGAATCAAGGTAGGTAAAGGAAGAACACATGACAAGATAAGCAAAACATAAAGAACACGAAAATAGCACTTTAAAATTAAATATTAACATGGCATTGAATTCTACTAAGTAGAATCCCGAAAAAAAAAAAGGGAACCTTCGGACGTACAGGAGTCGCCAATGGGGCGCCTATCGGTGGGGTTTGGGAAGGCGACGGTATTAGTGGCGTCCACGTTCAGGAGCAGGGGGCGTTTCACGGAGGAAAGAGAGAAAGAGCAAGCAGAGCAACCTTCGCTCGTGGAGAGGGAGGCCAAAACACGAGAGTAGGGGTTCGTCGACGTCAAGGTTGGCCAGTAAGGGCGCTCTGCAGAGAAAAGAGGGAGAGAGCGGAGCAGAGGTCGCGAGAGGGAGGCGAAGGGGTGTCGGCGTTGGCGTCGAGTGCGTAGGTGGAGGAGGAGGCAGAGAAGTCTGCGTCAGAGTTGGGGGCGATGGAGGGAACCGGCAAAGGGGCGTCGGCATCGTGGTTTGCTGGAAGAGAGGCGCGAGTTCGAGGCAAGAGAGAGAGAGAGAGAGAGAGAGAGCGGACTAGAGGTCGCGAGAGGAAGGCAAAGGCTGCGTCAGCGTTGGTGTCGGCATCAGGGGCGATGGAGGCAACCGGCGGAGGCGGAGGTGGAGGGCCGTCGGCGTCGCGTTTCGCTGGAAGAGAGGCACGATTTCGCGGAGGGGGGAGAGAGAGAGAGCAGAGGAGAGAGAGCCTTAGAGTGTGCAGAGAGGTGGGCCAGGGCTTATGGAAGAGAGAGTAGAGAGAGAACCTCCCGCACATTAGTTTGAAATGGAGAAGTGGGATGACGTGGACTAACACAGATAGATGTCACACTCTGAATCATTCAGAGCATAAATGATGTGGTCCTTTGAGGGCTTGCAATATTTTCTCAATTCATAATAGGTACATTTTTCTATTTTTTTGTAAAACTTGGGAATTCAATTTTGGCCAAAGAGGGAAATTTTTTTCTGTTTCTCATAGGTGATGATCTACCAATATATATATATAAATCCATCATATAAAATATGATTTTATTTTGGGTAGATGTAAATCTAGGATATTGGCTTTGGATGTTAACTCGAGAGAATTCCTCACTTAATGTAATAGTATATAGACAAATCAGGGGAAATTGTCATAAAAAATTATTGTGAGATTAGTTTTGAAATGTACTAATTTAGTTCTAAATATTTCAATAAGTTGTTGATATAGTTATAAACCTTTTAGTGATTTGCTAATTTAGTTTTAAATATTTTAGCAATTTGCCAATTTAGTCATTCGAATCCATTATGGTTGAAAATCACTAACTTTGATAATTTTTGTAGTTTTTATTTTTATTTTTTTTTTCCTTTTCCTTCCACCGGATTCAAGCAAGAGCCACCCTCATCGACCTTGTGTGAGGGATGCTTGCACCTAGGTTGGTGAGGGCCACCCTTGCCTGAGGTTGGCGACTTTCGCCAAACATCGACGAGGCTTGACGATGGCCAATGGAGGAAAAAAGAAAAAAGAATAAAATTACAAAATTTATAAAATTATCTTTATTAATATTGGTCATACCACATAAGGTCAAATCGCTAAAAAATTTAGAACTAAATTGGCAAATCATCAAAATATTTAAAACTAAATTAATAAATTTTCAAAAGACTTATAACTAAATTGGTATAATTAATATGCTTAGAACTGAATTGGCCGATGTACAATAAGTTTATGCTTTTTTGGACAATTTTCCCGATTAATCAATCTTAACGTACTCAGTTCACTATGAGTGGATGAAAAAAAATGGTGGTTAAGGTGATATTAGATCTTTACTTTGTATATTAGAGTTAGTCTGCAAATTTGAAGGTGACAAGATTGAAAATACCTGAATATTTACCAATTTTTTAATCAAGTATATGAGCTTTTCATTTGTTAAGTTGGGTATCTAAGTTCTTTAAATTCGGTTCAACTAGCACCTTTGTTATTTAAGTGTCATGTCAAGTGTTTTTATGCTGACATGTTATGCCAATTTAGCATTGTCTAGACAAGACGAGAAAATATTAGGTACAACTCTGAGTCTAATTCAAAATAAAACTAGTCCATTCACCTTAGGACATGTGTCGTATGTCGGTTCACCCATCAGTCATGGTCTCTCCTTCCCTCTTTGTCTCGCATCTCTCTTCTCTCTCTTCACAGTCTTCCTCTTTCTCTCTCTCCTTTACTACCCCATTTTCCTTTCTTTAACCTTAATCTCGAGCCTAATCTTAGACTTGCCATTGCCGTTGTCACCTCCGACACGTTGTCTCCATCTCTACCTCCATCTTTGCCCATTTCTTCTCTGATCTCTAGTGTTGCTGCCTCTTGTCCAACTCCTTTGGGGTCCAGGGCCCTCTGCATCTGCACCCATGTCGGCCAAGAGGTCAAGGCCCTACACCATGTCAATGAACCACGCTGTTGCCTCCATCTTGTTCGTTGTCAAAGTTGACCCTAGTTGACCTCCAATCAACTCAAATTTGAGGTTGAATTGAGCTCTAGATCACAAATTTAGGGCTCCTTGACCTTAGATCCAAAATCCAAGGCCCAAGTTCGTTGGTTGAGCTCAAGTTTGATGACAAAGGACTAAAACGGCAACGAGATGGTGGATTGAGATGGTGGTGGGGTGGTGGTGGAGGAGGAAGGGGATGAACGTCAGTTGTCGTTCCCATTGGAGTGGAAGGGAAGAAGAAGAAGAAGAAAAAATAAAGGAAGAGAGAGAGAGAGAGAGAGAGAGAGAGAGAGGCAAGATGGTGAGGGAGGAGAGGGCTTATGGGATCGGGGGACACATGTTGCCCGATGAATGAATTGGGATTTTGACATGCTAGACTCAAAACTCTCTTGGACAAAAAAGTGACATGGACCAGCACATCATCATTATTTTTTTTTTTTTGATTTTCTTCTCAAAAGAAGTGAGGTAATAATCAAGGTTTACATTAATTCAGCCCAAGCATCGAGCACCAGTACAATGCTTCCAAAGTTCAATTTTATCTAAGTGAAAATTGAACTTATCTTGGTGGAAATCAAAATCTATAAAAAGTTTTATTATAATTTCTAGCTTCATATGCCAACCTAGCATGCATAATTAAAGAAATTGATAAGTGCATTAAAAACCCTAAAATTTCTAAAAAAAGTACAATCAAGTTTTAAAACTTATAAAAAAAAATGTAATCAATGGAGAGACTTGATTTGATCAATTTGACAAGTTTTGGAACTTATTTGTACAGTTTGAAATTTTTAGAATTCAATTGTAATTTTGTGATAAGTTATAAGATTTGATTATGCTTCTTAAAAGTTTGAGAACTCAACCATGACAAGTTGTCCAAGTTGCTTCGATCGCTCTTGTGAAAGCAACCCAGGAATTTTTGGCTTTCTCAGGTACTAGAACGGAAGAAGCCCCTCTCTCTCTCTTTCCATTTTGCCTCAATTTGCTCCCAATTTGTGAAACCTTGATATGGCAACTTTTTATTGGTACAAAGCACTCTGCCAATAGTCCAGAAAAGAAGGAAATTTGTGAAACCCTAATGTGGCAACTTTTTATTGGTACAAAGCACTTGGCCAATAGTCTAGAAAAGAAGGAAATGCGTCAGTTTCTTACCTCTTATTGTATACACCAGCCTGGTCAATCACATATTTCGACATGCAATATTTGGAGTAGTTCGTACCAAAGGGAACTATAGGAGCAATTTAGATATTAAGATGCCCACATGATAGCAATTAGTGATGCATCCGGAACACACGCATATATGTTATCTAAACTCCAATAAAAAGATGACCTTGTCGTTTTTCACGCCCTAAAAACATGTGGGCGTACTTGTTGCATTGACTTGAAGAACTTTAAATGCAAGATATGATTCATTCAACAACAAAATACGCTGTAGAATTATATGGGCAAATAAAGATTATGGAAGACCAAGACCATTTTATTGGTATCCTATGCACAAGAGCCACCATCATAACCGGGCTATAGTCAGTAACCCATGTAAAAAGGATGGATTGTTGCCAATAACCTAGGAAAATGCCCCAAATAGTATGGATCTGAAGTCGGTCCAAATGAACTGAGAGTCTAGCCCTGAAGATCTGGCGAGCTTCCTTACCTTACTCATCTCCTAATCGGCCTATAATAGGTTAGTGCCGGCACTAGTCACATTTAACTGATGATGCTTAAGAAAGCGGTCAGTAAAAGTAAAACTTACGAGAGGACTATTAGCGCCAGTCTAGCAATCCATTAAACCATCCTGCTCATCTTTGCAACAGCTTAGCTACTTCCCTGGAGACTAGCTTAAAATCCATAGAGGACTTAGGCCTAACAATCTCTTTTAAGAAAATTTTCTGCGTGATTTTTTATTGACCCTTAAAATTCCAGGTACGTCACTAATGGCTTTGTTATACGGTCCTACGGGCGGAAGACGTTGAGTGTACTTACCAATCTTTGTTTTGCAGATGGCGTAAGGGATGAATTCTTACATTAAAAGCGGCCAGTAAGACTTCGGAGAGTCTGTACGAAGCGTAATTACCATCTCCAGAGAAGACTGTGCATGCCCGCCTAACAATCTTTCAAGCCATCTTGAGGCTCGTGCCGAGAAGGTCACGGGAATGCAGTCTTCATGCTTCTCGGTTGTGCGTAGATCCAATTAACTCTGCTGTCCTAAAGTCAAGTCTTCTCTGGTGTGAACGAGGAAGATAAGAATGGAATTCAAGAACTCTCGGATCACGGCAACGATGGACCCCCCCTTTGGATGCGGGCACTTTTTCAATTGTACTCATTCAAGATCACATTCGATAACCATTTTGCACGCTTTCCGTCACATTCAATCCTCTTACATTTTCAAGAGCATTTTTGTGGGACCTGATTTATAATCTCGGCACATTCACGTGTATTTACACGTAAAAGAATGTTAAGCCGCTCCACATGCTGTTCACATACGGTACTGAATGGCTCTTGTGCAGCTCTAAGTGAAAATGAGGAGAAAAGGGAGACTCGTGCAACCTAAAATAGGTGACCTTGGCTAGAAAGATATGCCCTGTTGTGGACTCCTATAGCAGGGAATTTGCTGGCATATGGTAAAATCACAGTGGAAGTCATGATTGGTTGCGTTCTCTGGCCATCTTCTTGGGTTTTCCGGGATCGACCTAATCCTTTTGTCGACTTTCTACTTCTTGTTCTTCCTCTTCTTCTTGTTCTTGTTCTTCTTCTCCTCGTTCTCCTCTGTGGGTGAACATTGTTTTATAGATTCGGTCCTTAGCTAATGCAGACACTTGGAATTACATTTCATCCTTTGGGGATGATGTGCTGAGTTTTGCTTATGTTTTGTCTGCTCTTTTAGGGTGCGTTTGTTTGTGTTTCTGTTAAAAAATTGTTTCGGTGAACAAAAATAGAAAAAATTATTTCTATTCCGGGAACAATTTTTTATCGAAAGACGCGTTTGGTAAACTTGTTCCGGAAATAAAAAATGAATAGAAACACGTTTGATAAATTTGTATTTTTTTTTGTATTTTTTTAATTTTTTAATATTTTTCCTTTTTTTTTTTCTTCTTTTGGCCGGTCGCTGGCCTCGGCCATGACCGGCGACTGGCCGACGAGGGCCGGTGGCCTCGCCTAGCCATGGTGAGGCCGAGCTCGCCTAGCCAAGGCGAGGCCGAGCTTGCCGAGCCTCGCCGGATTTGGGCGAGCCCAAGCTCACGGGGACCGGCGATGCTCGGCCTCGGCGGGGGGCGACCCTCCGGCGATGTCGCCGGCCCTCGACGGCCGGTCGCCAGCCATGGCCAAGGCCGGCGACCGGCCAAAGAAAAAAGAAGAAGAAAAGTGTTTATTGTGTTTTTGTTCTTTCAATTCTTCAAAAAGTGTTTCGAAACAAAAAAAAATAACTTTTTTTTTTGTTTCTTATTTCTGTTCTAATTTTGTTCTCGGAACAAAAAAAAACAGATTTTGAACAAAAATGCAAACAAATGTGTTTTTATTCTTTTTTTGTTTTCAGAAAAAAAAAAAGAAAAAAAGAAAAAGAAAATCTGTTCATGAACAAAAAAAAGAAACACAAACGTGCAGGCCCTTATTGGGCGTGTCTGTACGAAGATATCCGTTGCTGCTTTCCGGAAGGATTTGAGCTCTGCTTTATTAGGGACACTTAAGAGGGAGAACTTCCGTGAAGTTACGTTTCACTAGCGCCTTTATTTCACATGTTGCGTGCATCATGCGGTGAAGCCCTAGAAGTGTCTGACCATGCTATTCTTCTTTACCATGAAATGGCGACTCCTATCGACGAAAGATCATCCCTAGCCCGCGTCCGATACTTTAATGGACCCCTCCTCTTATGGTTAGAAGCCCGGCTTCATGTTACGGTCGGGTACTGGATTTCATCTATTAAGCGGGGTCCATCTCTCTCTCTTCCTCCTGCAGCATTTTCTGTATTCCTCTAATCTTGATCGAGCCCTGTTGGATTCAGTTCCAAGGTTTGAGATGGGATGTTGAGGAACAGAGTTCCACCCGAGTTCTATCCTAGGAAGCCCTTGCGGTTCTGCTTCCTTTTTTCCCCTTTCTTTGGAGCTCCCATTGTGCTCATCAGTGTGAATTCCACCGCAACCACCAGATAAGCTAGAGAGAGAGAGAGAGAGAGAGAGAGAGAAGACGATGATGTTGATGAAGGGTGGTCATGTGGAAAGAGTTATTTGAGGAGGTTGGGGAGGAGTAAAAACCGAATTGAATAGAGGGAGGACATGGAGAAAGAGAAGGGGAAGGTCTTTACCATAATAGAGAATGGCAACAGAAAGCTGGCATCTAGTGTGAGAGCAGCAAACAGAAAAATACAAAGAAGAAAAGAAGGGAAAAGAAAAGGCTAGATAAGAGCGAGAGGGGTTGGTATTCAATTTGTATTTATCATCTGACGTAATACCTCTCATTATTCTCAACCGCCCTCAATTACTCATTGCATTCAATTTCGGGATTTTAATGGCCTCTCTCTTCCGATCTAAATAGACCTCCCCCTCTTCCTCCCCCCCATTTCAATGCTCGAACCACCCAAACCCCACCCCCCCTCCTCCCTTCATTTTACCAAATCAGCCCTTGGCATCATTTAAACCCCTCATGTGACTCGTCGCTATTTCGTTAATTGCGGGTTGGTTGCGTTCATGCGTGCGCTTTATCTTTGCTGTCGCGACCCTTTACCGATAGCCTACCGTTTTGCACGAATTATGCTCTGTTTTGTGCAATCTAGACTGGTCAATTTTCTGGGTCGGTATCAGATTTTGCTGCAGATGTTTTAACCAGGATAAAACAGCAATAATGCGAAAGAGAAAACAAAGGGGGCAAGAATAATTGAGCTAAGAAAGGCGTTTGTGGGCGGAAAGTGATGCATGTGTCTAGATCAAATGTGCTATGGACAGTGATGTTATTTAGCAGTTGCTCTGTTTGTGCTAACTGCTCGGCTATCGGGGGGGCTTCAGCTAGATTCTTGGTTCGTGGGCGGATTCGCAGTTCTCGGGCATCGGATCTTTTGACATTCTGCTAGATCCCATGGTGGAGCCCCACCCAACCCCAGTTCCAGGTGAAGTACATTGGCCATCTCCAGGTCACCTTAGCCTTTGAGGGAGCCATAGGGGAAAAGGCCGTATGAATGAATGGATGGGCCCGGAAAGTCTACAAAATTCTTACTGCCTGTGAAAAATAAAAGACGACCTGCTTCTAAGTGCAAGATAAGAAAAAATCGGTACTCCTTGTCTTGACCCGCCGGTTTTACATTACACCGTTTGTCATCAGCTAGAAAAGAATTCAGTAAAACCCGCTGAAAATTTTTCTAACTTCTTTTCACATAATGGAGCAGAACAGCCCTCGTGCGAAGACGACTTTGTTAGATGCTGTGGCTGGGTACGACGGAGTGCTTAAAAGTGAGAGAAATCGAACAAAATCCAGTCGAGCGCAATCTAACATCACCCTATGATAAGAAAATCTGGGCCGCTGCAGTTAACCAGATTTACATTGCCTGTTGCCAAAAGAGGGAAGAGAAAAAGGCTGAGCTCAGGATTTTGCTCTGGTAGTCCCACTAAAACCTCCTTCTAATGCCTAGGAAAAGAAAAGATCGGAAAAAAAAAGCAAGAGATAAGAAACGAGATAGTGCTATAGCGCTTCACTTTTTTCTCTGTTCTTGATGCGTGCCTTTTCCATCCACATACATACCCTGTTTACACCTCTGTTTTTCCTAGTTTAGGCACATGGAAATGAAAAATGAACCTAAAAATGGAGCGCAGATAGCACTATCTTTTCCAGAGAGACCCAAACAGGAGATCAAGAGGAGGGGCTAGACTAGAAAAACGCTAAACATTAACTCCTAGTAATAACAGAATTTCCTGAGAGGGGCAAAAAAAAAGCTCTGTGTCCTCTGTTTCTAGCTTTTCCTGGTCCTCCTGGTGTGGTTGGTGTTGACGTTGTCATGGAGGAAGTCCAGCAAGACGGTGCTCTTGCACTTGGGACACTTGGGGTCGTCCTCCGAGAGCATCACGTACATCAGGCATCTCGGGCACCCCACGAGCACCATCGACGTGGCCTCCGGGCTGTTGGAGTAGCGCAGGGCGGCCTCGTCCTGGTTGAGCTCCGATGACACGCACGAGCTCGGCGGGGAGGTGGGCGACACCGTCGCTGAGCGGGCCGGGGACTCCGCCCTCCGGCCGGGCCTCGGCGGGGACAGGTTCAGCTTCAGGTCGAGCTTGGGGCCGTTGCCGTTCCGGCGACTCATGTTACGCGGTGTGCAGTCCAAATAGGACACCTCTCCTCTCTGCTGGAAAAAAAGAAAAAACTTGTTCACTACCACAAGATTTTCAGAAAGCGATTGAATTGCGGCGTGTTCGTGGATGATGGCAACCAAAACGAAATGAATTCGAGAAACCGGCAGATAAAAAGCGCCGTCGAATGTCGAAGCTACCTTAAGATCGAGTAACTTTTGCCGACCAGGAGGGTGGAGGACAGGGCTCTTCTAGCTCAATACGGCAGGGGAGAGCTGATTAGCAGCGAGCGAGAGATCGAGGGCGATCGGGGCCAGGGCAGCGGCTCGTAGGAGGGCGGCGGCTAGGCTTGAAGGAATGCGAGAACCGTCCCTTCTAGCTGGTGGTGCACCATCAACAACATGGTCTTGATGTGGTTTGAATTGGACCTGTAAGGCCATTATATATAAAGCCAGAAAGAGAGAGAGAAAGAGAGATGGGTTTACTTTAAAAGCTTAATTTAATTATGGGGGAGAGGTGGCGGGGTATAGTGGGGAGAGAGAGAGAGAGAGAGAGAGAGAGAGAGAGATTGAATGGAATTGAATTCCTGGTAGAAGATGAGCATAAATTGAGGCCAGGAAATGTATTTATTGTTTTGGAAAAATCCCAAGATGGTGCTGCAGAAAGGGGAAAACTTTGGGAGAAAGTATTAAGTGCAATTACAAAGCGCAGAGAGGAAAGGAGCTCTCTCTCATTCAATTGGCAAATTAAGAGGATGAGAAGGGAACAGCACAAAACACATGCACCCCAACAGGGCTTTTAAAGCTAAGAATCAAATTTGAAAAAATCAAATCAAAATTAAAGCTAAGCATAAAAGAAAAGGCAAAAAAAATAAAATAAAAATTTAAGGGCCTCAACCCCACCTAAGATTTTAATGAAAATCGCCCAATATTATTAAATAGCAACCAAAGAAAGGGAAATGTACCATCCCCTCAACCTAATTTCTACACCACTAACTTCCAAATCCCATTTATTAGAATCGCTTATTATAAACGCCACTGTTAAACTCTCCCTCGGCTTTGTTCATCATTCATTTATTATTATTATTATTATTTTTTATCTTTCTCCTTCTTGTTCTTATTTCATTTTTTTAAGGACTAGTCAATGCACATTACCATGCAAAGTATTGGCGATATCTTTCTATCCATTAGAGTCATTTCGCTCTAAGTTTCTTTGGCGAAAATATGTTTGATATTTCATTGGAAAACGTAACCGTTGGGAAAGGTTTTGCCTATTTCACAGGGTTTGGCGTGGTCAAGAAAAACTAGTCAATGGAAAATATGTCATGGTCTTTGGAAAAATGCATAAGTGGAAGTCTTCTTTTCCAAAAATTCATTTACATTTAATCCGCTTCCAACCACTATCACCAACAAAACGACTTGTATCATAGTTACTATGATCCAATCGATCCCGATTGTTACCACCTAAGGTCGAGCAGTCGATGATGCTGATGCCTTTGCCGCCAATGCCACTACTACTTGCCGCCGGTCAGTAAACGTGCTTCTGTCGTCACATGTCAAGAAAACCCTTAAGATGTCAAATACAATGACTTGGTTTCACATAAAGAAATTTCTCGAGGAAAGCATTTTCTAGCTGGAATTAATTAACTGATCCTGGTCTTAAAGGCCTACAGCTGAGGCGATGTCATGCTACGAACGTTCTCTATTAAACTTATTCTAAGCAAGCAATTACTGCGCACAGCATCGACGTGCATGCATGAAACAAGATTCTATTCTTGATTTGTGGGAGTAATAAAACTTAGTGGCCGGTCTTGATCTTTGAACTCCTACTACGTCGTACTCGTGTTCTTTCTTTTTATATTATTCCCCACCGGAAGAACCCTAACGAGGCGCCTCAAGAGCACAGAGGAAGCTACTAAAAACTTGTCGGATCAAGACCAGGCAGCACGATTTTTCAGTTTAATGAGGATCTTTGGCACCTACGTGGGATGTCATCGCAAACGTACATGTATACGAAGATGGAGAATTTAGAAAATGGTCGGATGCGTAGTGCGTTTTTAATAATGACATCCTAAGATGCAATATATATTGCCATGTCAGAGCATTTATTCGTTTTATTTTTAACAGATGATACTCGATGATGGAACGCAACCACCGAATGCGAGAGGACTGCTAGTTGCAGTATAATATGGCAGAAGCTGTAGGACGAAAAAAATTCAAGAAATGCATCATCTGATCATGCCCTAGATGAGCGCTTGTTATATAGTAATTTACTAATGCGGTGCTGAAATATTAAATGGGTGACATTTAGGGTTTTTATTACTACAAGAACCTCTAGCGGGAGAACTAATCAGCAACGAATTGCATGGGGATGCAACTTGCAAGTGGTGGGGTTGACTATGCTTTCTAAGCATCGGCAAGAATATGAATTTTCCTCCACATTTAAATAAAGAGCTAGGACTACATCTGCCTAGTAGCTAATTAAGTTGCATTTATGGTCGTTTTGTTTTGATTGGTATCAATTAATTTCAACAAGGATATTAAATAAAAAAATTTGGGAGATCGATATATGATGTCCGACGTGCCGAAGAAATATTCGAGAGATAAAAAATTAGAAAAGAAAGAAAAAAAGTTATGAAAAAAAAAAAATGTTCATCATATTAATGGCCAGACGGTATATTTTCCGTTTTTGTCTCTGCCGGCCATACATAGTTTGTCCGATTGTGCTTTCTTGTACCTTCTTAATTTTTTCCTCGATAAAAAAATAAAAAAATCATTTTTATTTTAGGAGATTAAAAAAAGAAAATTAGAGAGACCCTATTGTTCTATTTATTTTTTAATTCTCCAGATAACCGAACATTCAGAACTCTTAGTGTGACCCATTGATATCCACTGTTAATGCAGGTTATTAGTTTCTTTATCTCATGCCTATTGAAAAATACTCAGAGCACACAAATAATTTTTTTTAAGAGTAATCTCCAGAGAAAATGCATAATTTTATGGCACGAAGTCATAACTTAATTAACAAGATGAAGTCGATTACTCCTTGATCAACTCTAGGATGAAGACCCAGTTATTTAAAAAAATAAAAAATAAAGAATGACCCAATTATTCATCTCACCATATGCAGGCTGCAATGGTTCCTCAGATATTTGAAATTCTAGGAACAGTTTTTTTTTTTTTTTTTGGTCGGAAAATTCTAGGAACGGTTCACCCGTTATCTCATTGCAGTTTTTAGCACCTGTAACTGTAGTCTCGTCTCCACAGCAAGCGAACTGGGTCCATCCTCATTTTCTTCACTCTCTTTGCTCTCAGAAAAATAAAATATACTTTGAATGTTAGGAATTAGTATATTTTAATTCAAAATCGATAAATTTCTCCAGGCCTAATTCAGGTGAACGTGCTCTTAAACCCGCTGAAATTCACTTGTCATTTATGCCCTAGAATTCGACAATTAAAACTGCACAATATTTATCATTTGACACCAATCTATACCATTGAATATTGTCATTTTAGAACGGCAAAGTATGCTTTTTCTCATTTTTTTTTTCTCTCAGTAGGAGGGAAATGAATTTGACCCTTGATAGCATTCTTGATCTAAACACATCAATTAATTTGCACATTGATTCCATGACTAAACATGAGAAACTGTCTTATTTGATGAAGGGCATAGCTAATTGCTTCTTCTTGATGAGTGGGACCTGACCTCATTAAAAAGATTTTATGTATGACCGCCGTGTTTATCGTGACTAAAACTATTCACGCCTGAGCTTGGATTAGTCAATTGGTCGTGATGTGTATATTAATAAGAGCATCAATCTAAACAGTGAAGACCTCTAGGGTTTCTCATCAGACATGCAGAGTCCAGAAACATCAATGTCTTCGGTAAGCGACATAACTTACTCTCGTACGAGATTTTTAACATAAGAATTCCAAACCATGTACGAAAAATCAAAAAAAAAAAAGGAGAAAAAAATACTTAGAAAGTACGATGATCATTGCTGATATTCGTGATGAGCAGTCGTTGCTTTAAAGAACTATGCAGAATATCCTTTGCCGAGCTCCATCTTTACAACGTACATAAATAGAAGCAGAAGTTAAAGATATGTTTGAGAATCAAAAATGAAAAATTAATCAAATCATTTGAACTTTTTTGGCCAACGAGTAAAATAGAAAATCAAAATGGAATTCAATCTTCAAACTAATCTCTACCTCTGTATTAAGTATCAAACTCAAAAGTATTTTCAATTGGGTCCATTTGACGAGAGCCTAAGAAAATGTTTTCATTTTTAATTTCCAACAATGTCCATGACTAATTTAAGATTAGCAATAACCTTATATTTCCCAATAATAGACATTGAAATCATAATCTCATTTGATCTTATAAATTTCCTGTAAACTCTAGATACTAATAAAATATATTCATCTAACAACAATTTAATTCAATTTTTAAAGAAAGTCTAAATCACTCCCTTTTTGCTCATTTATAATTTTCTTATTGTTCCACACATATCCGTGTTTCTTTCTCTTTTTTTTTGCTAGCCTTCCTCTATACGAAGCAACCCCAAATGTTTAATCTCGAACTTTCCCTTCAAAATTTTCATGAATAGCCATTTCTATCATTATAATGAATACTCTTCTATTTTTCTTGCCACACTTGCTAATTCGAATTTAATGTATTCATTTTACAACGGTCGAGTTAATTTTTCCAAAATCCGGCAATAGCCTATTTTTTCGTGCAAACTTTCCTATACCGGAATACAAGAAATAGCGTGGACAGGGTTCACCATATCCTTTTATCGGTCCATACCGGCATGCCATAATCACATCATTCGCCGCATTTATTTATGCATTAATTCCTCTTTCCCCAATCGGCATAGTTTTTTCTCCCGAAATTAATCTAATGAAAACCAAAAAAGGAGATCATAGAGACCTCCACGGACCGAAAGCGGACTTGATATGTTCCAGTTTGCTTCGCCTTCAAGGCGTAGCAAAATCAAACATCGCAATTAAGGAAGGGTTGACAAATGCTTCGATAATTTGGAGCCAGGAATTCGAGTATGGTCTAGAAAGGGACGAATTGAACCTTCTTTTAAGGGAATTGCGTTATCTTCCGTCCAAGCAGGCCACTTTGCCTCGAATGAGGGGAAAAACAAGAAAAAAGAAAGAAAAAGAAAATGGGGGGAAATAATTTAATAGTAAGCTGCTTTTTCAGTTAATGTGGAATTTGATTTGGAGCCCAGCAAAGGCCAAAAGAACTGCTTGGGAGCTTCTTCATTATTGCCTTCTTCTTTTTTCTATTGTTCGTTGTCTTTTATTCAGTCGGCCATGGGATAAGTGTGAATTCATATCATCGTTGACATAGGGCTTTCACAAATAAATTCATTTGGGGCTCTTTTGTTGAAGTTGGGATTGTCAGCAAGCAAAGTCTTTGTTAATTTTGGTTAAAAAGCCACCAAACTCGTGTCTAATCTAATGGCTTGTGAATGCCGGAAAAACTTTTCCCCCTTTGGTCAATCTGGATTTGCACACAATCTATTTAAAAAATTTCTCTCTCTTTTTTATTTTATCAATGAAAGATATGCTTCATATATTCACTCGATGGATTGATTTAGACTCTTTGAAAAAGCCGGTGATATTGGGCTATCTCAATAGCCTTGTGGTGGTTTCGGAGCACAATTTGGGGCGAACAAATATGGTGGATAGTTCATATGCTAAAGTTTAAGTTATTAGATGGATGTAGGTGAAAATCTAGATATGAAGGATATACAAGCCTGATGTTGTTACCATGTTGGAAATCTAACCCAAAAGTATGAACTATTAGATGGATAAAAACTATAATAATATAGATTTAGGCTCCATTCGTTTCGTGAAAAATAATTTCCGGGAAAATGTTTTCGGATTTTCCGGCGTTCGTTTCATGGAAAATAAATTCTTTGGGGAAAATGTTTTTTTCCATGAAAGGAAAAACATTTTCTAAATTAAGGGAAAATGTTTTTCACTTTTGAAAAATAGAAAACATTTTCCTCACTTTTTTTTTCATTTTTCACTTGATTTTTATCTCACATTCTACAAATTTTCATTTCCTCCTCCCTTTTTTTTTCGAATTATTTTTATTATTTTTATTATTTTTAATTCGAATTATTTTTAATTTCCTTTTTCTTTTCTATTTCTATTTTTTCTTTTTTTTTTTTCTTTTCTTTGTTTCCCATCTTCTTCTTTCTTGGTTAGTTGTTGGCCGTTGCTAGGCAAACCTCGAGCTCATCGATCTCAAGCTTGCACTCTACACTTCTACTTATCATTTTCTTTATTTATTCTACCTTATAATTGTATATTGCTGAAGCAAATAGTTCTACATGCTTTGCTTCTTTTTTCTTTTGTTTGTTAGAACACAAAAGATGCAGGGGGAGACCACCGCCTTGGTGGCTATACACGAAAGGGAGGAGTTTGCTGGGATCTTAAGTTTTTTCTCTTGTTTGTTTAGAACAGGTTCTGGGTCACAAAAAAAAAAAAAAAAAAAAAGAGGCAAGGGGGAGAACATGTCACTCAAATGGAAGATTCTCATGAGGGTTGTACATGCTTTGCTTCTTTTCTCTTTTGCTTCTTTTTAAAATCCATACGAACATTTTTTAGAGCGTTTGGCGACAATGAGGGAATAAATATATGAAGTAAGTTTGCTTGGAGTTAAAGGCAAGTTTATATTTGATGGATTTATAGGTCGGTAAGTGATGCATGCCTAAGTGGTGAAGTTTTAGAAAATATTTTCCTTACGGAACACCGGAATATATTTTCTGAAACATTTTTAGGTTTTAGATGAACACCAGAAAATATTGTCATTTTCTTGGAAAGTGACTTTTGGGAAAATATTTTCCGAAAATGGCCCATTTTTTGCGAAACAAACAGACCTTTAGTTAAAACAATGATCAAGCCACGTGGGATTACCTTTTAATAAGATACGATCAATTTTGTGTGTGTTTTTTTTCCCTTCAATCTAGGTTTTAGACTCCCATTTTACATAGAATTGTGAGGTTAGTGATCTATTTCATTATTAGCTGGGTTTTCCCTATTATATAAGGAAGAATACTACTTTTTTTGGGGTTGGGGTTGGGGTTGGGGGGGGGGGGGGGGGGGACTTTTGATTGTTGTTGTCTTTATAGAAAGAATAATCTTCCCTTGCCTTAGTACATTAGCCTATCTCATAGTTTTAGACGACGACTTAGTGGTTATGAATCTATTGTGCCAAGTTGGTCAGATTCTTAATTTATAAAATGTCGAGGTAATATAATTGGTAGTTCTTGAACTTCAATTGATCAATGTCTTAATTGAATTTTTTTCAACTTAATTCTTAAATTATTAAATCGGAATTGAATGTGGTCTTTTGTTTATGCTCATGCTTAAATGTTAGTATGTACAGTCAGGTCAGTTGGAACTAGGCAACTTCTGTGAAAGAGAGGGAGAGAATCACCATTGCCAACCTGACTTCGAACAATAATTCGGTATAATACTCCGTTCATGTTAGTAAATTTTATCAGGATGACCACATCAAACTCAAAATTTTGAAATATCATTGCATTGGAAAATAAAAAACTAACATTGAATAAGAAGTAAAGGTGGAAGGGCCATCGATGTTATTAACCATAAAATATTTTCCACGTGGTTGGACTTTAATTGGTGCGAGCAAAGACTGTTTTTGCAATGTAGTTTGTCCTAAAGGTTAAAAAAAAATCTGATGCTTTGATTGCTTTCATCGAAGAAGCGAGGAATTGTCGGATCTAGGAATACAGCAACAAAAAAAATTGCAATGATTGAAGTGCAAAAAGATGTTGCATCCGACCACTTTTGAGTTGGATCAATATGAACTTTTTTTTTTTATGGTCATGCATGACTAGAATCAAAAGACTATCTTAATTTCTAATATTAAACAAGCAGAAAAGAAAATCAAGAGTAGATTTTACAGCATTTGCATACGGGCAATGACAATACAATAGCCACCAAAGCTTATCCTAAAACTAGAAATTTTTAGAGGAAATGTGACATGAACTAGGTTGATCTTGGAGTAAGCACCAGCACCAAGAGCGCCCCTCCTCATCCCCCCCCGGCGGGGAAAAAAGTCAACCCTTATTTGCTAAAAAATTAAAGAATATGAAACAGGGTCGTCATTAGACTGGCGAAATGAACATTTGTGATGTGCGCTGCACGTAGAGATTCTGAAGAAAAATGCAGTAACGAAATGAAAAATGCAATCGTGCTAAATAATTTATTTGGAGAAGTAATTATAGACTAGAATCCAACCAGTAATTTGGCATATCCTTAGCGACAATCAAGGCGGAATAATATATTTTTACGTGAAATCTGATATAATCTTTTGACTTATATCTGTTTCGTGTCGAGGAAGGGCCGACATCGATTTGGATGTCACGGATTACTCTGAAAATCGGATCTTTATGCCTTGCACGAGCACAACGTCGAGAGTTGACCCTACTTTCTGGAGATCTCTTGATGCCAATTCACATCATTGAAGCTTTTTCTATTTCTTACCATAGATTATGTTGGACAGTCCACACTAGAATTCGCCACATGAGTATAGCAGGCTCTCGAGAATGTATTTCTCCCAAAATTTGTCAAATGAGTGCCGCCCCAACGACGGCCAAACTCAAGATTGGCAAATGGAAAAACACCTAGTTTATGTATTATTGATTAAACAATTTGCAACTTAGAAAGGAACACGAACTAACTTTATGGATGACTTATAGCTAAAACCCGACGGCACAAGCCCAAATAAAACTTTGCGATTTGGTTGACCATTTTTGTCCTTCTTTACCCTTTAGACGTTCTTTTTGTGGTCATGAGCAAGTGAGATTTTACTTCAAAGTCTAAGATTTGTTCCTCAAGTTTTGTATTTGTTGGAAATTATATCCAGAGAAAGCACACTGTTTGTTGAAATCAGAACATGAAAGTAGAGAAGACGATAACAGCTATATAATATTCTTCTTTTTATGTACACTTACAACTCTTGGAGAAGAAGAAAATAAGATATAACATAAAATTGGAGATAAGGTACGGATAACCGAATCTCCTTAAGGCGATTAGTTCCTGCCAATGGTGCTCCGCAGATTTACGAACTATGCCTCCCAAGATACAACACCTCGAACCTGTTTGGATTAGCACTATGGATTCGAACCGTTCAATTGAACCAACATACTGCAAATGCAAACATGACTCTGTCAAACCGTTCAATTGAACCAACATACTCAGAAAAATAAGAAGAGTAAAGCCTTTTGGAATCGAGTCGGAAAAACCAAAACTCAAAAAACCAAAACCTCAATGAAGCTCTATGCTCATATCTATTTATAGAGAATTTTAGTTCATTTACTAAAGAGATACATGAATTAAATAGACTTGTGTATCATGAATAAAGAGATTCATAAATAATGTATGCAAAGATACGTGAATTCAAGAGATTCATATATCCAAAGATACGTGAATTAAAGAGATTCATGAACTCAATAAATACATGAACTAAAATATACATGAATCTAGGAAATTCATGAATTCAATAGATACATGAACATAAAATTATAGGAAATTCATAAATCCAAAAAGAGATACGTGAACAGAAAAAACGTATCTTAATTTATTGGCTTTCGTTGATCTATTAACCATAATTATAACCATAATTACAACAGTATGTACTCCCCAAGTTTTTTGGACATGATTCCCATTGGATGGTATCGAATTTGATCATATATCATGAGTCTCTAGGATCGAATTCCACATTCTAAGACTTGTTCTTCAAGTTGTGGAAGTACTTTATGTTAGTTATATGCCCTAAAGCAATCATATAATAGTTAGATGTTAGGGATTGTTTAATGGAAAATAAATATTCATTCATTGTCCTAATTATATGAATGAGTCATAAGATCAATTACGACTGAACATATTCTTAAAGCGTTAAGAATATGTTTGATAGGTTTACAGTTATGCTGGATCTTTAAACAATTCTGGTCAATTGATCATTGAGAAGATATCAATGATCCTATATTGGATACTTGAAGGGATGATAAGTCACAAGTCATTGGGTATTGTGATATCTGAACTAGAACACAAGTGTTCATTTTGGATAAGTTCACTGAACATGACATGTATAGAATGATTTATGACATAGAAGCTTTTAGCGGGGTCAATGTTTGATCATTTACACTTTGGTCAAATGTAAGATCCTTAGACTTGAGACACGATGCTGACTTGTATGTTAGATGGCTATAGTTTACAAGTGTGCATATTGACGCTTCGTCGAACTATCTTTGTATTTGATGGACATAGTTTATTCACATACGAAGGCACATGCGTGTGCAATATGGAATCTGTCTTCTTGTTATATATAGATATACAAGATTGATGTCTTATGCGATCTAATGGTGACATTATATTGAAATCCTCGGCCGGATTATAATCGAGAATGAATAATGCATGTATCATAGAATACATTTTAATTATATTTGGGCATATGATCAAATTGGTGGCTTGACCAATAATTCCATGGCCTTTGTTCGATCGAGACATGATGAGACATGATGATCGAATTGCACAATCACCAAAACTGACAAGTTCATTATATTCTTGAAACATTTTACACTGTCTGGGTTGTTAGGAAATCATCTATAATGTTTTGAAGATGGCAAAATAAATCAAAAGCTACTAACGTGTTTAATGGTTGAGTAATAAACTATGCAGATGATAGAACGTGTGAAAGATATTGTCGAAGTCTATACTTGAAAGAACCGGAAGATAGACTCTATGCTAAAGCTAAACTTATTCAGACTGTGTCTAAACCTTAAGGCTAAATATGTTTAAAAGCAGAATATGTTCAGACTTACGTCCAGATTGTAAAGTCTATTTCAGATGGAAGACAATTAGACTCTACTTTAGATAGAAAACAATTAGACTTTACTTTCGATAGAACACTCTCAGACTTTATATCCAGAACGTGACATGAGTTCATAACGTAGTAGATTCAGAACGAAGCATGTTCAGAAGGAGATAACTTGACAGAACGTAACACAAGCCCAAAATGTATAACAACTAGTGATATGATTTGGATTTTACATCAAAATAGATTTGATTGACTAAATCTAATTGATTGACAATTGGATCTTGAAGACAAGAACTTTCTAAACGAAGAAGTTTTACTTATGGAAATCAAGATTCTGTTTATATAAGTGATCATAATCAATTTGAGATTCTACTTCTGTCACTTAATGGCTACTAAATCTTCTAAATACAGATCTATTCAATTGATAGATTGGAAGACGATCCTCTAGATACTGTCCAACGGCTAGTTTGTAAGTGGAGGAGTATTTAAGGAGACCAAAGACCGATGAGCAAGTAAGAGACGGAGCATAAAATTTATAATTCTAAAGTTTAAGCGACCTTCGATTATACACTTGTCTTTCATGAGCTTAAATGTTTGTGATCGTGGGAAAAATACCAAAAAAGTGACTTAGTGAGATAGTGTGATTTATATTTAGTGTTTGCACTCAAAGTTGTAATTTCTTGTTAATCACATAGTGGAATCTAGTTGGAAGGTTGTTAGCATGAGATAGTAGATGTAGGATCGATCTAAGCTGAACAATTATAAATTTCGTGTGCAACATTCTCTTTCCTTAACTCTTCTTATTTAAGTTTGTTGCATACTTACAAGTTATTTCAGAAATCTATTCCATCGCATAACAGATTTTGAACATTTACCAGAAGTTTGGTTGCTCGTTTATCAGATTATGATTCTTATTCAGATTTTGCTCACAACTTATTTTATTCACATTTATTTGTCAAGATTTCTTTTTGAACACCTATTCACTCTCTTCTAGGTGTTCATACTAGCATTTTCATGGGTAGCCATGATATATTGTTAGATGTTACTCATGGTTTACTGGAGTAGGAGATTGATTTGAACAATCAATTCTCTTGGTTGTGCTAATGTGTTAGTACAAATCTTGCTGCTAGCTCAGTGATGAATCTAGGGATGTTACACAGCATAACCAATTAGAATGAGTTTGAACTAAAGAGAGAACATTGCAAATATGTTTGCAAGTTGAGCCAATCAGAGCTAGGCTAAAAGATAAAAGATTTGAGAAAGGGGTTTCAGACTTTACAAAGTCTAAAGCGGTTTCAGACTTTATGATTGAATAAAAAATCTAAAGTATATTTAGATTCCATGATCAAATCTGGAGTGAGTTTGGAATTAATAGATGCATTAATGATCTGAAGTGAGTTCAAAATCAATTGCACCATTAATGATCTGAAATGAGTTCAGAATCAATAGCCAAATTAATAATCTGAAATAGTTTCAAATTCAAATGACCAATTAATGCTCTAAAACAGTTTCAAATGTAACGGTCAAATTACATATTTGTAACCGTTACAAAGTTAATACCCAAAATAAAGACTTTTAATGGTTACGAATAAATGTTTATAATAATGCTTTGTAATAGTTACAGAGTTAATGCTCGAATCAATGTTTGAAATGGTCTCAGATCTTACGTTTGTCAAAAGTTATGGCTGAACCACTTCTAAGATGGTTTTAGAGTTAATGAGCTATTTTAAATGTGATTTGCATTGGTTATAAAAAGTAATACAGAGAGCAGATCACAGGATGATTAATAATGAACAACTGACAATTGAGAGTGCTGATAGTAATCAACCATATCATTCACACATGAGAGTAATTGTTATCACAATTATAGTTGTGAGGTCCCTCAATTTCTCTCTTTTGTTTAATGTGAGAATTGGTGGTGTGTTTGAATTAGAGGCTTGACACTTGTGGGCTGGATTTGAAGAACGGCAAAACCTATAGTACAAAGACATCAGACATTCTGCATCTGAAGAACGTCAGAACCAGTGTTACCAAAAGACATCAGGCATTCGTGTGGTCAAAATTCCAAGAATGTCATGACTGGTGTTACCATAAGGTATCAGACATTAGTGGTCAGAGTGTGAAGAACGTCAGAACTATTGCTGTGAGGAAATCGGACGTTTGTGCTCAGAACCTAAAAGAAGGTCATAACTAAATTTTGGAGCACGGTATAAGGTTAATATGACTAGCCCATTTATCTCTTCTATGTGCTTTCGTTAAAATGCACGAAAATACTTTGAAAATACATATATAAATGTTTTTACTCTCGTTACGATCAAATTTTGATCTTAATTTACTTATGCACGTATGCCTGTTTATCTAAACAAAGACCAACACTCTCTACATCTTGGACGTGCTCCCCACGTTTTGGACGTTGTTGGTTTCAATTTCTAGTAAGTCATGTATGCTAATTAGCTTTTGCCATGTGTCTGATCGCTATTTCCATCATCCCTGTATTTTAGGGATAACATTTGACAAGAATATAATTGTTCGGGAACTTTCAACTGATTTGACGTTATGCTAATAACTTTTGGCACATGTATGCTAGCCATCTGTGCCATGTGTTTGCTACTTGTTTCTGCCATATGTTTGCGAACCACTTATCATAGTGCATGTCAATTACAGGTGCCATGTGTACCGCTTCCGAAATACTAATCTTTGTTTTCCTTTTCAATACCAGTGAAACATTTCAAATTTTGGCGCCAATAATGACCAATACCAATCTTACATGAGCCACTTTACCCAACTACATGTGCCACTTGTACCTAAGGTATAATTTGCATGACATCATATAATTATATAGTCGTCATCTTGCTTAATACCGTAAATATCTTATAAAATCAATGTCTCTCTCAAGATAGCCAATACATATATTAGCCATATTTAGATATCAACAGTACGAGATGCATTTTTTCGGTGAGTTACAAAACTATACCCATTGTATATACATGACTATTTAAATGAAATGATTGAATCCAAATCACGTGTCCTAAGGGATATTAGTTTCTTCAGCTTCTTCATCTTATGGCAAAAAAGAGCCACGGTCCTCCCTTTCTACTTTTAATTTTAGACTTTTCAAATCTAAGGAAAAGTCCAATTTGAAAAGAGAAAAATGATTATTACTAAAATTTGAGCTTGTTAGATTTTGACTTGTGCCTCAAATTTTGCCATTAAGATCAATATGATTTTTTCTTTCCTGAAAACTCTGTTTAAGATGTGCAACTAGTGGTATATGAGACGCTTCAATCATGATCATATACATAAGGCTTTGTTTATTTTGTGAAAAATGAATAATTTGAAAATTATTTTTATAAAAAATAATTGCTCGAAATAGTTAGTTGATGGCATTTTCATTATAAACAACAAGTTATGCATAAATATTTTCATAAATGATGAAAATATGAAAAATACATTTATTTTTGTAAGCAATACAAAATAATCATTTAAAAAAATATATTTTTAAATCATTTATTTTTCACAAAATAAATGGAAATTGAAATTTAGCAAAAGTCACAACTCCTGTTAAATTTAGCAAAAGTCACCACTGAAGCAGAAAACCCAAGGTAGACTCCTTTATATCGCCCCTCTCTCATCATGTTCGCAGCTAGTTGTCGCCAACTTATGCAAGTGGTGTTCCACTACTTCGAGCATGTCAACTGAAAATAAGAAAGAGAAAAGGTCAATTGAACCCGCTTCGATAAAATGTTTCGAGTTCCCTTTTTTCTTGAAGAGCTCCTTTATTTCTCTTTTGCCAAAGAGCAGCTCCTTGATTAATGGTTGAGTAATGTCAATTTAACCCCTAAAGTGGTTGGTCTAGTGGTGCAAGGCTTAATCTCCCAAGTGATTTCGAGCCTCTGATAATAGATTTAGAATCTCTATCGCTCTTCGATCTTGAAATGTCTTGATTTGAATACGAAGTAGGTTTGATTGCACCATGATGTAGGGTAACCTTGGTTCTATTCCTACTAGCACCACAATGGGGTCACGTTACTACTTGCTCAAAATAAGTAGTAATTTTGGTTTAATACGAATATTTAATTGTGCGTGTGGAAACTCTATAACTATAAAGGGGGTCGTTGATATTGGTCGCCCTTTTCTACTCTTCTAGTTGATTAAAGAATGGAGTCAATTTATGATTAAACTGATAAATGTGGAAATATGCCAGAGAAACAAAGATCTCCATTTATGAAAGCAGCATATATATAAAGATCTTTTATTAGGAATGTTGCATCAATAAGTCCTAAATGTTTTGCCTTATGTGCAATCCAAATGTTGAAAAAAGAGGGGATAATAACATAAATGGTCCATAAAATTTGGTATAATAAGTAATGTGATCCTTCCAATTTTTAATTTGATCAATTTGATCCTTAAGCTTTTATTACATGTTCAATTTAGTTCATGAATTATATGAAAATGGTCAATATATGAAAATGGTCAATACTATCATTCCATTGATTCAAGTTTGGAAACACAATTAAACATTTTTCATATAATCTAAGGATTAGATTAAACATGTATTAAAAGTTTAGGAATCTCATTGAACAATTTAAAAGTTAAGGGATAATATTACACGTTTTAGTTATAATTCAGGAACCGCATTGAACAATTTAAAGGTTTAGGGATTGTACTAGATATTGGATCATAGTTTAAAGATCATTTGTGAGGATTTGAAGATTGAGGACCGCAATGCCGCTGTTGGTAAGGGGCGGTGAGGGCTCACTACCCGGGAACAATGCCCCCTCTCTTGATCTCTACCTTTTATTTTTTCTATTACTTTTTTATAATAAAAAAATATGGCCTTTTTTTTTTTGTTTTTCTCCATTATTATTATTATTATTATTATTATTATTATTATTATTATTATTATTATTATTATTATTATTATTTTGGCTTTTGGATTTTTTGTCTATTTTTATTATTTTCCATGCGGTGCCAAACCAAGGCTGCATATGTTAAAAGTTGTTTAAAAAACGCCATGCTTCGGACTTAGCATGTCATGTTAATGATATGGATTGAGCAATTACCTCAAAGATTTAATTGCAGGTTGGGCTAAATGTTCAAGATCGTTGGTGGAATTTTCTTATATTTCATCACTTCAAAGTCAGCATTAAAAAAAAAAAAAAACACTTTTTGCGCGCATCGAAACAATCCACGAGAAATCTAACAGTATTTGTATATTTATGGGGATGCATGATGGCATGGTACGGAATGCCCTTTTTTTAGCACATTGCAATTATATAAATGCGCTAGCGGGGTAGGTTTTGTTAATGCATGATTCAAGCAACGAGGGAAAAAAATCCTTATTTTTGCTGGTCGTACGATCCTGGCATGCCCAGCCATTTAATATTCTTAAACATTTTAAAGAGGCTAAGACCACCAAAAGTGAATTATTATTATTTTTTTACAGGATCCATAGTAGAAAAAATCGTTCAAAATAAAATGCAATATATTCAAAGAAAGTTACCGCAAGAGGAGTTAGTAAGAGTAGAATGAGTTCATTCATATATGATTTTCCATCCACCATTTTTGTTTTCTTCATGCTTACGCAATATAAAAGCACCATCGATCTCATCATAATATAACTAATTTATACGAATTACACGATCGAGATATTCTATAATGTAGTAAAAAGAGGCAGACGAACAAGAGTGCAAAAAAAAAAAAAAAAACGATACAAGATATTGACGTTGTCCGATCATTAAGTTATGTCGACAAAAAGAAGAAGAAGCAGAATTTCGTTATTAAGAATTCTTACAAAAGTAACAAAGTCTAAAAAATCCTAACTCTTACAAATGCACCACATCTCTCACCCGCACATAAGCATTTTCACAAAATGTATATTAACACTAAATTTTCTAAAGAAATTGTTGAACAATCAAACTAGTTCGTGTTAGCAAGGTTGGTACTGGGCTACAAAGTTACAAATCAAGTAAATCGAAGTCGAAGTGAATAAGTTACCCTAATTGGTTCGTTTAACACGAACTATGAGATTAAAGACCCTTGTGCAAAAGAGTTCTCATCCATATTTTAGGAAAGACGCACTTTGAATCTTTTTTATGACATGAAATTTTCAATACATATGAATATTGACATGTAGATTCACAGTTAATTTTCCATAGTTTTTGGAGATTTGGATAATATTTTAACTTTTGGTCGGAAAAAAAAGAAGAGAAAAGAACCTTTTACTTTTGCTTAATCCTAAACACCTAAAAAGCCTTACAAACTTGTCGTATGATGCATCTCATTTGCCATCAAGCATCGCGCTAATTTACACTCTAACCCTCGACTAATATTGTTTCTTGACCTAATGATCTTTCTCAGCAACATCGAAATGCATTGAGCAAGTCAATCCTCAAAAGGAAAGTCCTTTCAAAACTTTTCTTTTATCTTCCAGGAAAGGTGGTACAACGTGGTGTGCACATTACGAGGAGAGTCCGGTTGAATACGAATGTAATTAAGACAGATTGAATTAGAGGGTACGAAGAATTGAAGGTGGACTTGAATATGGCCATTGAATGTGGTATTCACGCCCACGGTGTCTTCGCATCTAACTTTGCATGATGTTTCTGATGCCTGTTCGGTGCGATTATCAATTGGGAAATTAATGTTTCTATAAGAAAGCAAGAGAGAGAATTATTGAAGCCGAAGGCCACCTCATTTCCCATCCCCCAACGGCTATTAAGATGGCGCTTTGATTAGTTGAGAGAGACCCTTATTGACAAGAGTCGTGGAAACTAGGGTTGCCTAAGGTTAAACGGAGGTACTTATGCCGGTTTTCGTTTGCTTGGGCCAAAGCTTATGTCGGGTTTGAATAAGGTTCATATGAGTCTATAGGTGTCATTTTGGAAAAGTACCAAAAAGTCCTAAATTTATGATATTAGTACTAATTTAATAATAAACATTTCAATTGAACAAATTTAGTCATAAATCTTTTCATATTAGTATTAATTCAATTTATCCGGTCAAATTTGGTTGGTCGGCACTAACATGGACGTGGATGCCGGCTGGCCGACGAATACTAACATGGCAATTTAAAGTAATTTCTTTATTTTATTGAATTTTTTTATTAAGTTTTTCATTTTCTACTTTCTTTTTTATTTTTCCTCTTCTTCCTCTTGGCCTTCTTCTTCGGTAGTGGCCAATAGCAAGCCTCTGACGGCTCATCGGCTGTTGGCGAGGGTCATGTCTCTTGCCGGCCGTTGGCAAGGGCTTCGTGACCCTCACCCAGGACCACAAGCAAGGTGACTTTGCTCAGATCTAGGCGAGGCCAGCCTCGCCGTGGGCGAAGGTGGCCTCACCCACGGCTGTCAAGGCCATGGCGGCGTTTGCTGGGCCTCACCAAAGGCTTGTTGCCCATTGCAAGGAATCCAAGGAGGAAGAAGAGAAAAAAGAAAAGGAAAAATTTTTATTAAAAATTGCCATATCGGCATTCATCAGTCGACCGGAGTCCATGTCAGTGCTAGCCAATCAAATTTTGCTGGATAGAATGAATTTGTACCAATATAAAAAAGGGTTTATGACTGAATTAGTATCAATGTCATATGTTTAAGACTTTTTTGGTACTTTTTTCGATGTCACCCTTCTCAAGCCTTATGTGTTGAGGTCAGTTATTGAGTTCAATGTCGATGCACCAGGAGAACTTCAAGTATTGTGCGTATATGGGGGAAAGTGAGTAGGGATTGGCAGAGAACTTCTTGTGGTAAAAGGATTCTCATAATACAACGGAACAATTGTTTATTTCTATTGTGTCGATTACAGCATGACTTCTTTCTTTCGCTACGTACTCGTAAGAATTTCTCATGCGACCTAGCATGCTTTTAAAAGAAAGTAATGAGTTACAACATCATGCCGCTTGAACATCTAAACAAACATGAAAGCATGTTGAGTACAGGGACTATAGACTTGATATGGTTGAAACAAAAAAATCCTTTATTGTCATTGTAATGTAGATTTTCCCGGTTGTTGCCTTTTCTTGTACATAGTCAACTCTAAGTCTTAGAATATGCTACAGGAATATTCCATGATTGAATTTTTTTTTTTTCCTGTTTGCTAAAAAATGTAAATTTTAGTTTCTTAGGGTATTGTGGCTCTATAAACATAATATAAGGTAATCAAGCCACCGTTTCTTGCCCTTCTTTGGTAGAACTCGCTTGATTAGTTCATCTTGAATTAAAAATAATGAACTTTTGAGTTTGATGCTCGTCATGGTCTACAATCTACATGGCTTAGAATACATCCAAATCTTAATGAGGTACATGAACCCACTGTAGAAATCAAAATGATGGATATGCAGACAATTTTTTAGCTTATCACATGGCCTGTTTATGGGTTAAAACCGCGTGAGTATAGCCCCATCCTTTTGAATGAGCAAGTTTTACATGCGTTCAAATCATGTGAGCCGACTTTATCTCAGCCATCAAAAGTATAGATCTCACATCAAACTTGGGATCGATTTGATTGGAATTGGAATTAGCCCACATGCGCCTACTGCATAAAAATAATTTTTCTTTTGAGGTGGGGATAAACAAGAGCTCTCTTTGGCTGCGCCGTGATTAGTGTAGCAAACAAGGACAACTTTTGACTATGCAAGGGAGTCGTGCAATATGTTGGCTCTTCCCGAACGGTTGAAATCATGTGAACGATTTCAGATAAGATCGATGATATCAATGATGAACAGGAGGTGCATGATTAATAAAGTACCTAGATAAGTGTCGAAGAAACACAAGACATCGTAGAGAGAATCTACCAGTAGACCTTCCTCAATTCAACAGCCAATATCTTATTACCCACACGAGCTTTAGGTTGCAACGAGGTAATGGGGTTAGATTCCTTCATTATCAATGAGTTGACCACCCAATATATAAAATAAATTCTCTAAAAAGAATAATAGATAAAAGAATATTTTACTAGTAAACCAAATAACAAAAACAAAAAATGGCACGACCTAACACAACTCGACTCAAACCGAACCTCATTTTGTGATTGGGTTCCGTGAGAGTTAGATCATGGGTCGGTTCGCAAAAAAAAGCATGCATTACTCTTTGTCGAATTAGGTATCCATGAAATCTCGATCTAAACAGAATTGTTTTCATGCATAATATAGGGTTTATACCGATACAATCAATAAATTTTAACATAAATCACAAAGAGCCTCCTTCCTAGCTGCCTTGAATTTATAGGTTCATAAATAATATTTTAACATAAATCAAAGCTCTATGTTCATCTTTCGCAAAGATATTAAGACATAAACTGCTGTTGAGAGTGAAAATATTTCTTATCGACTAATTATCTTAAGCGATACAATTAATAAATTTTAGAAAAAAATGCTGTTTAAATCATTTATTTTCTATGAAACAAACAAATGCCAAATCAACATTATCGGTGTTCATTTATTCTTTTATCATGATCCAGTTCATGAAAATACAAGTCGATCCGACTCCCTCAACCTCCCGCACCTCCCCTCCTCATCGAAATGGACGATGCGGGAGAGGGGCATTTAAGGTTGAGGGTGGCAGCAGCCATAAAAGATTTCTAGGGTTTAGTCAATTCGCTTCCCCTCTCCTCTCTTTTATTGAAACGCCATTAACGGATCCAATTCATGTGCCAACCCAGCACCACCAAGAACCTCTGAGGAGCTGTAATGGCAGCCATTAAGGACATTCAAGATTTCGAACAGTAGAGGAAAAGACCTTCGAAATTTATTTCTATTTTTATATTTTATTTTATGGTATTCGCAACTTATTAATGGCAGAATAAATTAGGGTATCCATTCTTGTGAAAAGAAACCTGAGGGGGAGTGCAATCGAATTGAAGGGAGGCCGGCAGTGGGGCGTGAAGTAACTCTAGATGCACTTTCCTATGAGGTCCTTCAATGCCCTGTTTCGTCAATTTAAGATCGCAGTCGCCTTTCTATAAATTAGAGAGATCGGCTTTTTAATTAAAGATCTTTTTGACATTATGTGATGAGCACAAGCGAATGAGCTATGCGGAGCAGATCAAGAAAAATGAAAAGTGGAAAAGACATTGAGAGCAACAAATCATGCAAACTATTTTAGTGCGTTCCGATGGTCACGGCAACTAGATTTAATATCAGTGAAACTTGATTTGGCAATTTATCTAAGTAGAGCAGCTCGATTAGAAAGCTTTAGAAGGAGAAAAAGTGAAACTCTTTCCTCAAATAAAATAAAAAGAATCCTAACAAAATAAAATCCCCAAAGTAAAAGGTCACTTCAAATGTACCCTGAAATTCAATGACCGGAGGACCGCCCATCACCGCTTAGAGTTTCACGGGAAACGAGGCTGAAATGGGCCGACCGTCTAAGTTTAGGCCTCGAAGCCCAACGATCTAGAAGCCCAATAACGGGCCCAACCGTACCAGCTTGTCTCGTTCTACTTCTACATCAGTGCTAAAAAAATACACGGACGATATCGATCAGACCCAGTACTACATGTCATCAGACGGGCCTCATTTAATTCAAAAGACATAAGCATGAAAAGTTAGATATGTCGTTGTTGAAGTTCTTGAAAGCAGCGTGTTAGCTGCTATGAATGACGGTTTTAAGGCAAATTTAAGAAAGAGGAGGTGGGAACTATGCAATTGACAACTACCGGGTGGCGGTGCCCACCCGTAGATAAGGCTCGATCCTCAACGAAGAGGTGAAGGGTTCAAAACCCAGGGGTGGGCTAGGTGTATTAAGTGTGACTCGGGAGTGGTGGGTCCTCCCGCTAAGTGTCGCGCAGGGGTTCTACTTCATTTGTCGGTTAAAGCCTGTTCCTAAAGACAAAAAAAATGCAATTGATAGATGACACTGATCAAGATGTTGATTAAGAGGCATTGAAAGGAATTGAGACTGCACATGCCCTATTCATCCTTGGACAGAGCTCATGGCTACTGAGATATAAATTGGAACGTGGGGGTCTCAACAGAATGGAGGCAAGTTGCGCCGCACGAGACAGAGTAAGGTCGATTGTTCATCGCTCGATGAGATGAGAAGGCAGATATAAGAAAAGTCCTTATGATTTGCAATTGTTAGTATCTCACATGCAAAAGTATTAGTTTCGTCTATTCACGAACTAGAAAATACAATTGATTATCTTGGCAAGTGGACTCACAACTTAGCTTGATCTAGGACTCTTGAGACGGATTATGAGGGAGCTACTCATTGACTTTTTTTTTTTTTTTTTTTTAATGGATGTTATGTTTGCCGCATTTTTTTTTTTTTTTTTTGTCACCCTACTCTATGCCTATTTTACACTCACTCTCAGACTTTTGTCCTACCTCTTGCAGGGCGTGGGAGTCGAAACCCACTCCTGAAACTTACACGTCCTCACCCCATTCCCCCCTGAGAAGATGTGGATTTGAACCCCTCACCTCCCCCTTCCATATTGGAAGGGTGGCCACTGGGGCGAATCCCAGTGGTTGTCGCATGATTTCATGAGAAATTTTTTCTGGTTGTGAAAATTAGTTTCGTTAATTATAAGGGAACTCAGCCCAAGTTCAAAGACAAAATATCAGAACATAGTATGGTCCACAAGGCCGAAGGTGGAGAAAAAATCCAATTCGAATGAAGGCTAGAGCAGTGCTGAGTTTTCGCACCCTAGTCTACGGCCCAGTTGACTTCTCTTACACAATAAATGACATCTAGTTTTGAGAAACCCATGAGCAACTCTCGAATCTTTTTTCCAAATACACACGTGCCTCCTAGTCAAACTGACCCATGGATGAGTTGGATATTGGACTTACTAGTTCCAAACAGTCAGACTCAAGTGGCTGTGTTCTTTGCGTAAGTTTTAGGAGTGGGTTTCGACTTTCACGCCCTGCAAAAGGCAGGGCAAAAGTCTGTGAGTAAATGTAGAGTAGGAATAGAGTATGACTAACTCAAAAAAAAAAAAAGTACAAGCGGCTGTGTTCTTTGCGTGGAGACATTTTCTACAAGTTAGCAAATTTCTATGAAGAGAGACTAAAAAAAAAGTTCCCTACAAATGAGCTCCAATCTTCTGACCTAGTAGTTCTTTCTTGATGTAACCAGCCCAAAATTGTTGGGCCTAACATTAATTAATAAGCCCAAAATAGCAGAAAAGGCGCTTAGGCCCTCTTCTGCTCAAGTCAGGCCTTTGCAATTGGTCCTTTTATTTTATTTTATTTTATCAATAATAGGAAAATAATTAAGGGTTGTTTAAATTTGGTTTGGCTTGTATTAGGTGAGAAAAAAAGTTATTTACGATCACTGAGAACTTGCTTATTTTAGGTGACAAATAGAATGCATTTAAAGATTAATAGTGCTCGGTATTGTAGAAAAATTAAATTTCGGATGTTATTGATGTGTTTTGTTTGGCTAAGGTACTCTGTCCCTGTTAAAAATATACAATACGATAGAATAATTCCCACAACACATCACGGAATGTGAAAAAAAAAAAAAGTATTGAGAAAGAAACACTTCCTCGATTATCTTTACTATAAGATGAGAAATAACTAAACTTTTGGTACCGTGACATTAGCCTAACGTCCGACACTTTAATTGATTACATTTTCTTGAGTTTGTGACCATAAATTGAGGCTTTGTGATTGCTTTTCTCTACCCTGAGTTTAGCGTTTTCTTTTTTCATTTAAAACTATTCTTCCATTAACCACCACGTGCTTCTTTTTATTTTTATAATCCAGAAACACTAGAAGCAGAGATTAAGTTACTAGAAGGCCTTTGCAAGTTCCTTGAATGGATTTGGGCTTGTGCAAATTGTCCTGACCTATAATGGTTTGTACGTAAAAAGTAAGTTTTGAGTAGCTGATTTTCAGTTAAGGAGCTGAAAATTACTAACGCCCAACCAATCATGGGCTTAATGGTCAAAACAACTCTCTCGACTCTCATCAAGTCACAAGTGCCCGAAAGTCATTTTTGGTGAATTTAGATTTTGGGGTATAGAGAACGGATCGTTTGACCTAGACTGGATTGGCCGATTTGATCCGATTCTTGGGAATGTTGATTCGGCTCTTAGTTTTTAAAAGTGGAATCGGTGTTAGGACAGTTTAATTTCCAATTCTACAAGGGAACTGGATTAGACTGGATCGATCGGATTGGACCGATTAAATATACTTTTTTATTTTATAATTTTTTTAAATTAGTAAAATATGAACTAAACACTATCTTTGTTTGATTTTAAGCAATGAGAAAAAAAAAAGTAACAGAAAAAAAAAAAAGTGACCAGTTATCAATCCTAGGATCAAACGTTCAGTCATTGGTTTTGAATTTTGAGAATCGGTCAAGTTTCCTATTCCACCTTGAAGCAAAACCGGATTAAGAATTGATTACTTCTAATTTGGGCAAGAATTAGAGCATTTATTGAGAAAGGCTCGCTCGGTCAAATTATTTCTATATAAGAATTTTATGGCAAGCAAGCTTGTGTAATGCTTAAGAGTTGTTTTTTTTAAGGCCCGGCCAATTTCGAGACCATGTTCCCTCTTGTGTTTAAATTTTCCTAAGTGGATCTGATAAGATCATATAAATGCATTTAGACAAAGAGCTCTAGTTACTCAATATCCCAAAATCCGCTTGAGTGACTTCTATTGTCTATTCTTATTCTTGTTATCTATTGAGGAACGTATTAAGTTTGACCAGACATCATCTTTATTTCTCATTATAACTAAACATCACCTCTAATTCAGACAAATGATATAAATGATCTATAAAATTTAATCCAATATAAAACGTTATCTCTAAACTTTTAATTTGATTAATATACTCACGAAACTTTTAATAAATGTCCAAATTAGTTTTTAAATTATTTGAAAACATTCATTAATATAGCTACCGATCCCTTAAGTTTGAATGGTGGACAAAAAGAAAAAATTCACATAGATTTCGAATAAAATAGCAATTTCATATAAGAACATAACAATCCACGTTATTATATAACGATGGACATCCTAGCATGTTTTTTCCTTTAAAGTAGATGGATAGAGGAGTAAATAGAGGGATAATATTAAACATTTATTGAGAATTCTGTCCGATCCTGGAGATACGTCTAAAAGTTGGGACTACAAATGCAAAAAAAAAATTGGGGAATCAGTTCATCGAGTCCAGGTGGAGCTCATCCGACGGGCACGAAAAGAACCCACCGGTGATTTGCCGATCCAATCATCCACGTGGCCTCCCACGGCGAAGCCGTGACATTGTACCTGCGATGCGTCCTGTGTTTTTTGCTGCTTCCCGATCCTTGCACGGGCGCGACCTGTCGGGGAAGAAGGAGGAGAAGAAGGAGAATCAGCTCTGCGATTTTGGGGAGAGCGGCATCGATGGGCAACTCGCAATCGCAGTCGCCGCCCGCCCATCCTCGCTTCGCTTCCGCCTCCAGGTTCCATCGATTTCTCCCCCTTCTTCGACTTCGCGAGGCTTCGATCGCGCGCAATCTCGACTCAAAGTTGCCAACTTTTTCCTTTGCTTTTTTGGTCCCGTGCGCAGAGCTTTCGCTCAGAAGGAATTGGAAGATCTCCGATCGCTGTTCTTCTCTCTGGCCGCCCAGTCCCAGCCCAATGGCCGTCACGTCTCCCTGCCTGTTTTCCAGGTCCCTCTCTCTCTCTCTCTCTCTCTCTCTCTCTCTCTCTCTCACGCACTAACGATTGGTGGGGTGCTCTCGCGCAGGCGTACTTCCGGGTCCGTGGCCCTCTGGGCGAGAGGCTGTTCGATTTGATTACCCAGAAGAGGAAAGACGGGAAGCTTAACTTTGAAGACCTCGTCATTGCCAAGGTGAGAACTTTCCGCCATCTAATTTCGCGCTTAACCGGGTGCTGTGTACTGTACATGGGTAGTGGATGACACGGTCGTGCTTCGTTTTTTGCGGGGCGCAGGCTACTTATGAAAAGGGGACCAGAGATGAGATCGAGGAGTTCATCTATCAGTTACTGGATGTGGGTGATGATGGAAATGTGACGAGGTAAGAACCCATATGTTTGTCTGTCTGTAAAATAATGTTTATGCATGGAAATACCGATCCGTTCATCAGTGGAGTATCTTTTGGATTGCATTGTTGGAAGAATTTAATGGCTTAAATTGTTTGGATAAGGAAGTTATGTCTCTACTCTTTGATGAATATGTTAGCTTGAACTACTGTCTTGTAGGCTATATCCATTAAATGGTATGGAGTGTCAACTAGAAAAAGACACCTTTGCAGTAGGCTACTCATTATTCTTTAAAAGGCATGGTAGTCAAAGCTATGTTAATATCTTGCTTGCTCTAGCGTGTGGTGTGCCATTTTCATTCATCAGGGGAGAATGAGTGACTTTATGTTGTTTCAGCTTATGCTAAAGCTCCGATTTCTGCTTTTCGTTTGGCTTGTTGCTTATTTTTCTGTGCTGATGGCATGGCTTTATGAATGCAACGACAGGTCTGATCTGGAATCTGTTATGATCACAGTGTTTGACAGTGTATTTAGTCCCAAGAGGGTTCAAACTGCAGGGAGTCCAAAACAAGAGGATCTTCATATTTTTCTCGATTCTGCAAGTTTCTCAGAGACTGTGCAAGGACATGGTGACCGGCGTATGTCATTAGAGGATTTAAGAAGATGGTTTGCACTTGTGCCGTCGGTTAGGAAGTTCCTTGGAAGCTTGTTGGTGCCTGCCGATTCAGGTTCATTTTTCCCAGGCTTAAGCTGTGTCAAAACAAGTTGGTTAAATTGTGAAATTTTCTCTCTCATGCAGTTGGCTGTTTATGCATGTATATGTACTTCTATTTTTTAAAGAAGAGACTCTTGTTATGGTTTTTTGGCCATAGTAGGCTCTTTATAAAGACTAAAATGATCTAAGAGGGCAGTACGTTGGCTGGTCAAAATACTTTTGGTTAGCTGTTAAGAAAGACTCCTCCGTTGCACTTTGCAACATATTACTCTCAAATCAAAATCAAAATGCTCACTTATTCATTTCTTCTTTAAAATGAAAATCCGGCTTGACCTTATTCTTTCTATTGATAGTTTCTTTGGAAACTCCCTTATGGCAACATATCTTAATAGATGAAAATGAATGTGTGAGCTCTTTATGAGGGTTAAACTTTCCACATTATACAAGGGCAAAGTCTAATGGGCAGTGATTCGATATGATTTTCTCAACCAGGCTTGTACATTGGAATTCACAACCAAATGTGTCTTTGTTCCAACCACCCCGTAAAAGCCCTATGTGACAAATAGGAGATAGGGTCGCTTGACATCAATAATAGAAAAGGACATCTTCTAATGATTTGTTTAAGCGTATAATTTTCAGAGAGACGGAGGGAGGGAGGGAAGGAGAGATCAATCCACTGTTTAATTTCCTATCTGAAATGTCTTATTTCAATGGTACAGAGCTTTTGAAGTTTGACTCCAATCTTTTATGATTTGACTCCAATCTTTTATGATTAGGAAGACCGGGTTCTCAAGTTCCTCGTCTATCATGTTGGAATAACGTTGATTCTGGTGAGATCATTTTAAATGAAGAGTATGCTTGGCATATAGGAGGTGTTCTCTCAGAAGGAGAGCTTGAGCATTGGAAGCTTTTGTACCACAGTTCTCTCAGTGGCCTCAGTTTCAGCACATTTTTGGGGAGCATCAAGTAATTCTTTATTCCAATTGTGATTCTGCGGCTATTGTTTAATCACACTCGTCTTCTGTTTTTGTGTCATGCAGTTGCTTCTCTCCCTTTATTTTAACGTATATTGGGTTATTAGGTTTGATCTTCTAGTTTCTTAGCTATCCCAGATTTGAGCAGGCGTAAAGTACTGTGGGGAGACCAGCCTAGATTTCAGCACAGATGTCATTGGCATGTAAAAAAACATACCCACATTCATGAATGGTTGTTGCTCATGACATGAAGTGTTATCGACTTTGAAGACATGAGCATGGCGTGACATATACTATGCAGTTAATTCCAAGTTCCAACTTCAGATTTTACGTGCACCAACAAATGATAAATATAGAATTGTAGAGATGCTACCTCTGCTGAGGTGCATCAGTCCATGGTATGCTGGTGTTGAGCATTCAAGTTGCTTGCTTTTCCTTTATAGACTTAGAAAGCTGCATTGCTTTAAAGATCTCTCTGTTGAGACTATGAGATTCAAGTGCCAACCTTACCTGAGGTGTGGGCGGAGGGCCTCTGTTTGTCATTCATGCCTAATTTGTCCATTGTTTCTTACCCATATAAAATGTGTGGTCAACTAAACTGTAATTAGGACCTAATAGATGACTGCCGCTTTAATTTCCTTCTCTGTTTGATTTTTTTAGATACTGAATATCTAGTAGCTTTTTTAGTTGTTGAGAATTTTATGGCTTTTGATACTAATGATCAGATAACTTTCCTTATAATTTTCGGTTTCGTTTTTTGAGCAAGCAAAAGAAGTGAAAGTGGCAATGAAAAGACTGCACCCAGCTTTTATGACATGTGTCAATCTATGAGTGTTTTGTAATCGTCTCCCTAGTGCTAGATAATAAGAGTGCGCATGACAACCATTCTGTTCCAGAAATAGATTTTTCTAGAAGAGTTTTTAAACAAAAATAACCGTTTGATAATGACACAAAATTTCTACTCTAAAAATAAAAATTCGTTTGATAACGACACAAAATTTCTTTCTTTTGGACGGCGGTGGACCGGCGGATAGCGGTGACAGACGGCGGTGGCTGCGGGCCAGCGGTCGGCAATTGGTGGCGACCGGTGACTAGCGGTGGCCGGCAACCAGTGATTGGTGGCAACTGGTGACCGGTGGTGGTGGCGGCCGGCGGGCAGCTGGCAACTGACGGACGGTGGTTAGCGGTAACGGATGAAGGATAGATTGACGAATGATGAGAAAATTTTTTATTTCTCATTTCTGTTCCAAAAATAAAGAAGTAGAAAATTTCTATTTCTAATTTCTATTCCAAATCTATTTCTGGAATAGAATTTTTTTGGAATAGAATTCTATTCCAGAATTAGAAAAACGGAATAAGTTTATCAAACGAATTTCTATTCTAGAAACAGGTCTGGAATAGAAAAATTGTTTCTGAAACAGAAATTTTGGTTTGTCATGTACCCTCTAAATATTCTTCTGACATGGCAAATTTCTCCCGAGTCTTGTTTTTCTCACAGAGATTGGAAATTTTGAATGGGAGAGTAATGACCAATGTTTGTGCTTGGAATTGCAGCAACAGTGAAGGGCCAACCATCTTGATAATTAAGGACAGAGAAGGCCACATATATGGAGGCTACGCTTCTCAGCCTTGGGAGAGGCACAGTGAATTCTATGGAGATATGAAGTCTTTTCTTTTCCAGCTTTATCCTCATGCATCCATATATAGACCTACTGGAGCAAACAGAAATGTACAATGGGTAAGTCACTTCTCCTCGAGCTTGTATCCTTAAAATTGATAATTCTTCTTTAGCAGAAAAATAATCTAATTCTTTGGCTGTTCTTCATTCTTTATTGTTAAAATTCTTAAAAAGTCCTTTTTTAGTGACATGCATGGAAGTATATTTCATTGTGGGCCTTTAACACCGAGCTCTCCATGAAACATGGATTATTTCTATCCTTGGAAATTGCAGCTCCCATGCAAGTAGAATTGGATTAAACAGATGTCCCTCCTTGCTTTAGGAAGAGAAAAGCTCTCTGCAAAGTAGCTGTTCCTGTTTTGTATGACATCCCATAATGAACAGCTTTCTTTGGATCGCATCTACCTGGATTTAGCATCTTGGTTATTTGAATCCTGCTCAAAAGAGTAATAGAGAGCAAGAATAATTCTTGCCACATTTCTTTGCAAATCATTGTAACATTACTTTAGAAGATAAGTTTTCCCAAATTTCGATGGATACTTTTATCACCTCAAAAAGTTGCAGGATTTGTCAGCCTAAAACACCCATTATCTTCCCCTTGAGGTGGTAAACTACTTACTCTACTAATGTTGGTAGTTTGCAATTTACCTTTCGTTTCTTTGCTTGCTGTTTGTTCCATTGACCTGAACATGTTTAGTTTCTCTGCAGTGTGCAGTAAACTTCACATCAGAGGATATCCCAAATGGGATCGGTTTTGGAGGGCGAGTGAATCACTTTGGCCTCTTCATTTCAGCAAGCTTCGACCAGGGGCAGACGTTTGCATGCACAACGTTTGGTAGCCCCTGCCTTTCGACGGCCAGCCAAATTCTCCCAGAAGTGATTGAGTGTTGGGGAGTTGTCCAAAAGAAGCAACTAGAAAAGCAGGATGCTGTAAAAGGGACCATTCTGGAGAGGTTCAAGGAGGATCGCCATATGCTTAACATGGTTGATCTTGCTAATTCTAGTGAGTAAGAAGGCTCGAGGTACACGTGTATACTGTCTGCTTCTCCTGTTATCACTGTTTATGCTTCGTCTTCTATACGGGCTAAAAACTTCACCATGAAGATGCTATGGCCACTAATTTTCATCCAGCTTTTGAAAGCACATCTAATGGACTCTTCATTCTAGGCTTGCTATGCTAATTCAGATATTGAGGGGTTGTAGAAAAAAATTTCACTCATCAAGGTCGTTGAGGGGTTGAACTAACCTATAAAAGAACATTGCTAAAATATATTTAGTCTTATAAAAATCTCTCATGGATCCCACTTTTATCTTTTGTGCAAAGGAAGTCTGTTGTAGTTCTGTCAAGAATACTTGCTCTGAATCCCCACAACAGCAAGAGCAGAAGTTAGGATAAGCATGAACCGCTCCTTCACCAACCCATTAGCTTATTCCGATTCAAAGCAGAGATTGTAGGACTAGTTCGCAGGATAAGTTAATGGCTGATCTAGCTTTTCATGGATGTTGCATCTTTGAACGTCTCAGGCAATAGACTAGTTTGCGCAAGGTTTCGGTGATCCCTGTTCTCACCACGACCAAGCAAATCATCAGAGGACCATCCTTGGGATGAAAACATCGATGGACTAAGTCTTGCAACATTGCTCTTTGCAATAGGTGAGTGATATCTATGCATGTCCATGCACTTATTGAATCACATATATAGCGACTAGGATGATGTGTGCCTTAAAGTTTTCTCATACCCTGCTAGAGAAAAAAAAATGGAGATTCACCTTCTTCCTAGTTCGTTGAATAGCCAGAGAAGTGCCTGGCAAATAAAGTAGCTCATTTTATCTTGGCCATAATTTGTCTTATTCCTGTGATTTTCAATTTTGAATCCGCTGCACAAATCAATTGGTTGAATTTCCATGCTCGTCACTTCAATGTCCAGGCCACGTAAGCCGCGACTTTGAAAATACGATCATCCTATGGTACAAAGGAGGTGCAATCTTCTAATACAAAAGTGATGCCGAGGTCAAGACAACGTGTGGACATGAGTTGTCACGGGGAAAAACAGAGTATTTTCGTTAGCACTTGAGAAAATTTCTCGATCAAAGTCGTCAAGCTTCTAGACGAGAGAGATTCGAGAAGTCACAAGGCCTGCAATATTTCATCTACCCTCTTTAATGCCCGAACGGATCTGCAAAATGCCTGTGATCTGTGTAAAGACTTGGCCCCCGGAAAATTAAAAGGCTGCATATCTGACAGGCGATAGGGATCGTTCACCTTCACCTTTACTCTCGTATTTAATCACCCTCCATCCTCATTTTCTCATCTTCTCGCATCGTGCGAACTGTTTCAAAAATATCGGACGTATCCTCAGTCAATGGTGGCCATTCGTGATTGTGGTCGAAATGAAGTTGTACACCGAATCATGCTCGCTTTGCTTGTGCGATTTGTTTCCTGGATTAAATGATATGCTTGCTCCAATCCGGCATGCACACAACGGATGGCGCTAGCTGAAAGATGTGAGAAATTCACTATAAGTCGAATCCTAGATCTTGTTATCGATGCAGCCATAAATGCGTTCAGCAATTCGTTGTGACAATGATTGCGTAATACTATTGTGACAAATTTAACTTGCGTTTGTTTATGAAGGGCGAAGAGTTGCCGCATTTTCCAGTAGAATTTTAGAGCTGACATCAATTGAAAAGTGAAGAAATTTGACATCGATCTGCGGTAATTGATCGGGACTTGATTTCATCAATTGAGAAGTTTGACACTCGATTGCATTGAATAATACATCTAATTAATGCACACCACAAGTATGGTCTTCTTTATTTTTATCAAAACAACAACGTAAGGAAGGAGATATGATAAATGGTTCTATTTCAACAATACACTGCGTGCATGCTCTTTTTTTCAAATCGTTAGTTGCCGCTACTGCACAACCTTTAGGAGATCAAGACATCAAACGCTCTAGCAACATCTTGAAGGTCGGGTTGGTGGTGGTGTAACCGCCATCGACCACGAGGTTCAACCCGCTCACGAACTTGGCCTCGTCCCCGCTCAGATACAGTGCTGCCTCCGCTATGTCCTCCGTCTCCGGCACCGGCCCTTTCAGCACCGCCGACGCGCTCAGCACCTCCTCAATTATGCTCTTCTCAAGCCCCACGGCGTTCCTGAGCAACGGCGTCGCGATCCCGCACGGCGATATGGCGTTAACCCTGATCCCATACTGCCCCAGCTCGACGCAGAGGTTCTTCATCAGCCCCACCACCGCGTGCTTCGACGCCGTGTACGCGTGCGGCGACTCGCCGGCACACGTCGAGGCTATGCTCGCGGTGAAGAGGATGACGCCCCTCTTCGCCGGGATCATGACTCTGGCGGCGTGCTTGGCCCCGAGGAACGCGCCGCAGACGTTGATGTCGAGGACCCTCTTGAAGTCCTCGCCGTCGGCATCGAGGACGGTCGGGTAAACCTTCCCACTGATGCCGGCGTTGTTGTACATTATGTCGAGCTTGCCATACCTGGCGACCGCGAAGTCCACGGCATTCTTGACGTCCTCGTCCCTCGTGACGTCGCAATGGACGTACGAAACAGCACCCTTGGCACCTAGCTCCTCGCACAGGGATTGGCCGAGCTTGTCCTGGACGTCGGCGACGACGACCTTAGCGCCGTGGCGGACGAACAACCGCGCCGTGCTCTCCCCGATGCCGCCTGCTCCACCTGTGATGATGGCCACTTTGCCTTCCAGTCTGGAAGCAAAAGGAACGTTGTCGAGTCATCAAGAAAAGAAATGGAGAGGCAAGATGGATTGACCAATGGGAAGTTGAGTAGCGCATGCTTACCTTTTCGGAGTAAGTGCTGCAGATGAACCATTCATATTTTTTTCAGATGAACCGTTCATGTTGTTTTTTTTTTTCTTCTCTTCGGGAGAGGCTTTAATGAATGAAGTGAGGCTTTTGGGATTCTTGGGATTTGTGGGGGAAAAGCTGATGTGTCGATGTCTTTCTTGCATGGGGGAGATTTTATAGGGTCCGAAAGATTGTACTGGACCGGTCGAGATGTTGAACCGACGACCCTTATTGTCGTCGTCGTCGTCGTCGTCGTCATGACTTTGGCTTTCATGGGGAGCTCCGGATATAAATATGCCACCGCGGATTTTTGCAATTTCCGGGAATAGTCGAACTGGCGTAAATCATTGATTTTCGCCAGCTGGGGTGTCAGGAGAGATTGCGGACGATTCAACATGTTTACAAACAATGGCATACGAAAGTTAGTACATGACCATAAATTGTGAATAATGATCGTGAATCACATGATCTCAATTTAAGTGATATATATATATGGTTCATTTATTTGAAAGAAAACTATTCTCGAAAACTTGTTTTAATTTTTCGATATTTGGATGTTAGATAACTAATCGATTTATGGAAAACAACTTTTAATAGACCGAAAATAACGAGTTTAAATTAGAAGAAAATTACTTCCCATTCTAAGAAAAATGAAATCACTTTTTCTAAATTACCAAACAAACGAAAAATTAACTATTTTCCTAAAAAATGATTATCATAAAAAATATTTTTCAATATTATAAAATTTTTGTGAAATAAACCCATCCCTAAAATGTAGATGTTTTCACACCGTTGAGATACTAAATGTAGATGTTTTCACACCGTTGAGATAATGAGTAGGATAGCGAATAATAATGGGGCAAAATAGGCGAAGAGAGGGAGCATTGGGATTCAAATGAGACATGACTAGCTTTTGAGCATCATTTTAGACAATCGTTCTTCTAAACATATAAAATGTTAAGAGATGAAGCTTCTGCATATGAAATTTACACTTGCTTTCGTAGATGTATATACATACATGTATCCAAACTTTCAGATACATAAATATATCATGTGTGGTGAAATGAATCTAAATTTTCAGATTTGACAGTCCAGATGCATTTTGGTGACGTGACATACCGACTAAATGCTCAAGAACTATGTAGCTCCCACTTCTCGCATGACAAATTACCCTTTATGATGGCTGGTGAGGTCAAAATTGCACATATGGATGAAAATCCATGAGGCAAGCAAGCCGCAAGACAGCACAAAGTGGCCAGGAGGCCTGTGAAAGGTTTCCTGAGGGGGCTAGGACAACTGTGCATATATCGAACTTCACTCTCAAGAACACATAGAATCCACTCATCTCTTTTAAACGTCATTAATACGATATGTCCCAAGTTTGTTTGTTGGTAACATTTTTGAGGTTTGTACTGGTGGAAATGCTAAGCTGATAGCGAAAGATCAGTTCAAAAGGATAAGATTAAGACATACACGATTTCTCGAGAGTAGTGAGCTCGTCGGGGACCACGTATTTTGGACTAAGACTGAAAAGGCGGGCTTACTTGAAATGCAAAAGTTAGTCCCGACTAGCATCTGAACATGTACGGAAACAAGAATAAAAAAGCTTGTAAATAACTAAGTAAAGAAACTTACTGCAACACGAGAAGGGAATATGAAGTAAAGGAAGGCCAAGGAGGACGCTCCAACTGCTACCAAATAAGATACGAAGAATCGTCCAGAATAAATGCTCTGATGCAGAGATAAAAGCAAAGCATCTCGATGCTTTGTCGACTATAGAAAATGCGTCCAACTAGCCACGCCCCGGGTGGAGATTACCACCCCCCAATTAAATTCCCCTTTCCTCTTGGTACCGAGCCAGCATGTGAACGTGGTGACGCATTTGAATATTCTGCCTTGTGTCTTTTCCCTCGCACTGTGCCGAGACGATCAAACGAGACCCGTTCAACCCTAACAGAGAAACGAACAATCACGACTACAGCTTTACGGTTTCTGGGTATGCGAGCTCCGAAATGAAAAGGGAATCATGCAACATGTTTCATGCTAAAATACAGAACAGTACGCTAAATTTAGCAGGTGTTCATAAAGAATAATGGGGCATGCCGGGTAAAGAGAGAGCAAAGATGGAGTTGCAAGCTTAGTTTAATCGAATGATGCCCCCTTCGTTTGGAGGTTCGAGTTGTGAATCTTAACGGCTCTTGTGGGTCGTCGGTTTGTGATCACGAGGATTAGTTTGCAACCTTGTGGTGCAGTCCTTTTGCGCTTTGATCTGCGACCGGGGATTACTGTTCTTGGCAACCCTTTTCTTAATGAGGTTAGCCAGATTTTCAGAGAAATGATTGAGATCCATACCTGTTAGTTTTCTTAGTATTAATTTGAATGCACCCATGCAGTTTTTTTATTTGCCTCTGGGTTTGCTAGAAAAGAGTTACGTGTTAGGGACAAAGGCACCGTAGATGCCCGAGTTATTCCCGATCGGGTCCTGAAACTATTTTTCCATGCAATTGGATCTTTGAAGTATATGTTTCCAGTTGATCCTTCCATTGAAATACAAAACAGAAATGATAACAAAGATTGACAAACAAGCGCAACATTAATACTCACCGGATATATCGGTGCTTACATGTGACTTTCAAGCGTTAATTGGATTAAATATCGGATAATTTAAAAAAAAAAACTCTAAGAGAGAGAGAGAGAGAAGAAAGAGAGAAGATGTGGGAGACACTTGGGGATGGTGTGCAAAATTTGGCCTGCCTAGTAGGGTCGGATGATCCTAGGCGACGCTTGGCATCGCGCCGCCCCAGCAATGGCCGGGCCCGAGCATGTTTCAAGCACTATATTGGTCGAGCCGATTTTGTTGAACACGATCTAACAAGTTTCTCAAAGGGGCAATAGAACTCGTGTATAAGTACCTTTAGACACACACACACACACATATATGTATGTATGTATGTATGTATGTATGTATGTATATGAGCATTCTTGTACATTCAAAGTAACAAAGACTGGCATTTAAATCTCATGTGTTGACTGATGAAATTATGTAATCACAATTCTTCAATGCAGAGACAACAAACAATGGCGGGCCATATAAAATTTCGAATAGCCGTGCTTTTATGGAAACGCCGTTCTATGCTTGACTTGAATGTCGCAATTGTTGAATGATATTATCACCACACATAGTTGAAATAATAGAAACGATTAAAGGAGCAACAGCAATTTCGGAATTTCGGGCTTTTGCTTTTGTTACATGGGAATTTTCACATTTCCAAGGAAGTCAAATTTCGTGGACTGTTACCTAACAATTCCGGCTTTCATATCAGGGTAAGTTGAACCGATTTTTCAGCCGCCAGTACCCCCGGACGGTAGACATCATCTGTCATTTTTGACGTCCCGAAAATTGCTTCCAAACAGGACTTAGATCTCAAAGCATTTAATGTAGTACAAATGTAAGCAAAGTAAGGTGGTTGAACAAATCTTGGAAATCATGGCTTCCACTTCACATGTTTTGTAATTTTTTTTTTTTTAGGTGGGGATTCGAATCCTCCACCTCCCTCTTTCATATTGGAAGGATGGCCACTAGGGCAATCCCAGTTGTTACATATTTTGTACCTTTTCAATTTTTGCTAATTGAATTCATTAAGCTAATTTTGACTGGAAATCATTAATATAGACAATATATATAAACCAATTTTATATTTTTAATGTCTCTTTTTCTTTTCTTCTATTTTCCCCCCCTTTCTTCCTTTGGCTGGTGGTTTAGTGTTCGACGACTAGACATCATCTGTCATTTTTGACGTCCCGAAAATTGCTTCCAAACAGGACTTAGATCTCAAAGCATTTAATGTAGTACAAATGTAAGCAAAGTAAGGTGGTTGAACAAATCTTGGAAATCATGGCTTCCACTTCACATGTTTTGTACTTTTTTTTTTTTTAGGTGGGGATTCGAATCCTCCACCTCCCTCTTTCGTATTGGAAGGATGGCCACTAGGGCAATCCCAGTTGTTACATATTTTGTACCTTTTCAATTTTTGCTAATTGAATTCATCAAGCTAATTTTGATTGGAAATCATTAATATAGACAATATATATAAACCAATTTTATATTTTTAATGTCTCTTTTTATTTTCTTCTATTTTCCCCCCTTTCTTCCTTTGGCTGGTGGTTTAGTGTTCGACGACTAGCCAAAGGCTATGGTTGGCGAGGCTTGGCCTTGTCGGGATCTGGCAAGGGGCGACCTCATCGGTTGTAGCCTCTAGTGAGTAGCTAGAGGTGGGCAATCGGCCGGGGGAAGAAAATAAAAATAAAAATAGAAAAAAGAAATAAAAACATAAAAAATTACTTAAAAATTAGTAAATTTTGTCAATATTAGTGTCGACATCCCAGATAAAATAACCGGCGTCCACATTAACAAATTTGGATTAAAATTAGTTAAATGGACTAAATTGATAAAATGTTGAAATGTTTGTAACTTCATTGATAAAATTGAAAATTTAAGGATTGAATTGATAAAAATGTAATAGATTTAAAATTTTTGATATAATTTTGCCCGCAATGATGAAATTAGCTGGCGTAGTTTTCTTAGGCAATCGGGGTTGTCGCATCATAATGAAGCGAGGAAGATCCTGAGGGCGCCGAGCAGCATTAATCAAGTGGCCATCAACCCGTATCCGTCCCCCATCCCTTCATTTATTCTCACAACACCCTCGTTTGTCCACTTCGAGAGAAGCAGATGAAGCTTTGAGATGATTGACACGATGTTTGACTTCTATCAACCCCTTTCAAGTGATGGTACTTGGTATATCCATGGGACGATTTGTATGTATATATGAGCATACTTAAACATGGCATCATCGAATTACATATATCCACCATACAATTGCTATTATATGAAACTCTGCTGTGAATGGTTTACAAACATTTTTGCCCACAAGGGTGCCCGGTGGATCCTCGGTTAAAAAAAAAAAAAAAAACCATTTTTACCTAGCACATGCACCTTGCACAATTGCTATCATCATCAAGCACATATCCACTATACTGGCAACATTTTTACCAAGGTGTTGAGTCGAGATTGGTTTACTTTCTCATCAACAAGTTGGGCATCCTAGACCTTCATGTGTTGAATTGAGGGCGAATATCATGGAAGACTTGTTGAAGATTTTCTTAGCATTTTGTTAATATTTGGTGTATTTCTTGTCAATAATTAGGACTTACTTTTTATTTGTTAGTTAACATAATATCTAGCATGTGTCCTATGATCCTCTTAAGCCCATTTACACCAAAATCATTTTAAGCCCACTTATAGCATTTAATAGCGACTATCACACCTTATGCTATTTGCCTTCTTCTACCTAAGCTCATGAATAGCTACGTATATAACTTTGAGTACTGATGCACAATGTTAGGAATGTAATGTCGGTTGTGCTTGTTTAGTTCTTCGGAATATGAGTCCTAAAACTATTGATTACTTATTTTGGTTAGTTCGACATGAAAACCTTATCGAATTTTCTAATTAGATTAGTTTAGCATGCATCCTTTGTATGTCTAGCATGTTTCGTTCTTATTATTGGTAATTATTAAATAGAGTACAACTGCGCTAGACACATGGAATGTCTGCATCGGTGGAAGAATCCTATGATTCTCCCATGAAAACGAACTCTTCCTTCTTCTCCGGCTGATCATTGTCAACTTGGGCATTCAATTTACGACCCGACCCAAAAATCAGGCCATGATTGAGTTATGCTCAACCAGGAATCATGTCACTCAGTCACGGTCATGGGCTGAACGTAAAGAACCGACCCGGCCCAATCAGGCCTCCTCGGGCGGATACTGGAACATGTGGAACGATGGGTTGACAACCGTGACGCCACCGTCGATGAACAGGTTGTGGCCGCTGAAGTACCTTGCCTCGTCGCTTGCCAAGAACAGAGCGGCGTTCGCCACGTCCTCTGCCTTCAATGTCACCCCTTTCAGGTTCGCCGTAGCGCCTATCAATGCCTCCATCTCCACCGGGCCCAAGCCCACGAACTTTGTTGTCAGTGGGGTCGCGCAGCCGAATGGCGACAAGCAGTTGACCCGGATCCCGAACTGCCCTAGCTCCACGGCGGCGTTCCTCGTCAGCCCCAGTACGGCGTGCTTCGCGCACGTGTAGGCGTGCGAGGCGGAGCCGCCAATGTTGGAGCTAATGCTGGCAGTGTTGATGATGCAGCCGCGCTGCGCCGGGATCATGGCTTGCGCTGCGTGCTTCACCCCGAGGAAGACGCCGGTGACGTTCACGGCTAGGACGCGCTCGAAGTCGGCCTTGTCATTGTCGACGATGCGAGCCTTGTTCGGGTCGGCGATCCCAGCATTGTTGAACATGATGTCGAGCTTGCCATGGGCGGAGACGGCCTCGGCAACAGCGGCCTTGATTTGGGACTCATTGGTGACGTCGCAGTGGGCGTAGGAGGCGGTGTCCTGGCCAACGGAGTCGCGGATGGATTTGCCAAGTGAGTCGTTGACGTCGGCGATGACCACCTTGGCGCCGTGGTGCGCAAAGACTCTAGCTGTGATCTCGCCAATTCCGCTGGCTCCTCCGGTGATTAGCACAACCCTGCCCTCCAGCCTATTAAATATGAGAAATGCATTAAAATGAAACTCGTTTAGTAACTCAATTCCAAAGAGATAAATATATACATCAAAGACTGATTTTTCTCTAAAAGGTACCGGAAAAATCTTATTTAGTGATTACAAAGCCAATAAGATTGCTTATGGAGTCATTTAAGTATTCATTTAATTATAAAAGAAATTTCGAAGAAATGCATTGAAGTGCATATTGGAACTAGAGCACAATTTAAATTAGTGAAGCGGGAGGATGATTTTATTCAATATCAAAAGGAAATGATACAGGTAAAGGCAGGAATCACTCAACTTCTGGTGAGCGCGGAGATGAATGAAGAGCCTCCCATTGCTGGACTGTTGTCGTTGTTGCTTGCTGCATAGGTGGTCCAATAAGGAAGACAGATCAAATGGAGTTTTCTTTATATAGTCCCCTGGGACGATATTATGCAGTGCGATTTAGGATAAATTACATACAATTAATCGTAAACATATAAAGAAATGAAAGATATGACAGAGGGGACAAGTAGACATTGCCAAAAGTTTCGGTACACCTCTGAGAAGATCGGATTTTAGTATAGAAAGAAAATAATGATATTGATAAGGACCCAATTGGGTCAAATATCACATATGACTCATCAAGTAAAATATATTGACACTTGGTTGGGTTTGTACTTTAAAAAGGTAATGCTGATAAACCATATCTAATAGAGGAAATTTTGTTTAATATGTGGGGAAAATTTCAAATAGGATCCTTAAGGGAAGTTAGCTTCTTAAAAAGGTTTTTAGAGTGGATCTTATATTAAATAGAGCTCTTAAGTGTGTAATCAAATTTCAAAACATATTCTCAGCTCACCACAGGCCAAATCTTCACCGGCCGGCAAGCACATGAATCTCACGTGGCATTTTTCGAGCCACGACCAGAGGCATTTTCGTTCACGACATTTAATTTTTCCTTTTTCTGCTTTCTTTCATTTCTCTCTGTCTCTTTTTCTTTTACCAAGTTGGCTCACCCTCGGCCAATGACCACAAAAATGGAAAAGGAAATAGAGAAAGGAAAAACAAACGAAGATAAAATAAGAAAGAAAAAGAATAAAAAATGCCTGTCGATGAAAATGCCCTTCGACATGGCTTGTAAAGTATCACTTGAAACGCAAGTGTGCGGAAAGCTGGAAAGTGCTTTAAAATTAAATTGGTGTTTTAAGGTTTTAGTTGAAACAAGATCCACTTTAAAAACTCCCTTAAGAAAACGGCCTTAGGTCATGTCCTTATTTGAAATTGTCCCTCGTATGAAGGGTCATTACTTAGTATAAAATAGCACATTTTGTATGCTTGTCAAATCAAAACAAAAGGCATCTTTGCCATTCACAATTGAAATAGATATCCCATTCTCTTGCTCTTCAACAGGTTCCATTATTTCTATGCATCCAATCTATTTAATTGGGGTGACTATAATTTAGTAGAAGCATCGCGCTCATTTGCTTATGCTCATCTTTATTTGTCAAAGAAGCCATGTTCTCATAACATTTATTAAACATCTAAGAAAAAAGTTTCCAATTTCTAATTTTAATTGGATTTTCTATTAACTCATGTAATCGATCTTCAATCAATGGTCATAAACGATGCTGTAAATGCACAAACTCTAAGGTTGACATAACGTAAGGTTATGTTACCAAAAATCCTAATCGATAACAAGTGAATAACAATAATCATTACCACCGGCCGCGGTGACTCCACTGGTTAAGGTTCTGTTGATCCTCAACGAAGAGGTGAAGGGTTCAAAACCCAAGAGAGGCGTTAGGTGTATTAAGTGTGACTTAGGGGTGGTGGGTCTTCTGCTTAAGTGTCATCTCGGGGGTTTACGGCGCACATGTTGTCGGTTGCAAGCGGTTCCTTCAAAGCAAAAAAAAAAAAAAAAAAAAAGAACAACAACAACAACAACAACAACAACAACAATCATTTGATTAGGATCCTAGATAATCCTATCAACACGAAGAATTCGGGATTCATTATTAAGACGGTTTTATCGAAAGATAATGTCAAGATGACTCACAAGTCATGCGATTCTTGCAATGATAAAGCGCCGATATATGTATTTCCACAAACCCAACTCTCAACTGCTCGTACAATCCTGCTTCCCAAGTGAATGAAAACAAATGAACAAAGAAGGCCTTCCAAAGAAAATAAAAAAAAAAAAAAAAAAAAAATTGGAGAAGGTTGAGATTCCGAAAGGAAACTCTATTGAAAAGAAAAGGGATGACGCTTGAACAAGGACAATATGGAGCACCCGAGGATCATTCAGCTCCAGGCGAATGCAATCGTTTCTTTCCAAAGCTGATGCGGCGGAGAACTTAGGAAAAAAGAAAAGAAAAAAAGAAGCCTCTTTACGGGTAATATGTATGTACTCAAATGTGTGGATTCCTTACAACTCTATAATCTCAAAATATTTAACATTGCAAATATTCTGAAAAGGTTGCATACGCTTAACATGACATTTATTTGTCTTCGACAAAATTATTGTGTGGGTATCAATTTGGTAATAAATCTTTTAATTTGACCAAATTAGTAATAAACTTATAATAATAATGATCGATTAAACTACTACTAAGGAGAATGCCAACCATTTACAAGAAAGGACATTGGCAAAAGTACAATTATTTTTCTTTATGTGCTTGCACGTGCCTTTTTCCTTTTTAAATGTGCTCCTCTTTCTATAGCTAATGAGTGGTCGACCTCTCCCAATAATTGTTTTTTTTTTTTGGTAATCCAGGAACCGTCGGCCGTTAAATCGCCTTCGGTTCGTGTAGATTGCGGTACATAACCGCCAGGTAAACCCTAGAGTGATCTTAGCGGATGGGACCACCACCCTAACATCACGCTTGAGACGCCGATGCTTCCATTAGGTTTCGACCCTTACACTTTTCCTCCAAGGTTCAAGGTCTTATCAGAGGAGCCACCAAGGCCGATGGTTCTCTCCCTATAATTGTTCTCGCTCATAGAAGTCAAATTTCGACTCCACATTTGACAATGACAATCCTTCTCACATAAGAAGTTTGATTGCAATAATTGCTTGACAGTAACCGCTAGTTGATACCCTTGGTAATCGTTTCCGCTCAAGAGTTCGATTGCAATGACTATTTCGCTATTTATGTCTTTGCAATTGAGGTGATCTCAGCCGCATCTCATGAGTCAATGTCAATGCCCCTTCAGTCTTCACTCGACTAACATTGACTTTGCTATCAATCAATAGACGGAATCTATCTCCTCCTTATCGACTTAATTCTTTTGGCTTCTCAAAATCGATGTTGGAGTCTAACCGTCGAGTTTATTTGTAATCAATATTAGATCACATGTGATGGGTAACATGACCTTTAGTCAGTCTTGTCCTTTGTTCAATCAATGACTATGCTTTATCATTATGGGCCGACTTAAGAGATTAGTCTTCAGCTCAATAGTCTTAACATGTTCATATCAACATTGACCCGAGTTAATATCATAATCAAAACCATAGTCAATATATAGGCAGATTAATTTCAGCACTTTGACATCAAAGTCGTCTTTTTTAGGGTGCCAACGGAACTATAGTTGCAAAGCACAAATGGTTCACATGGTTACATTCCATTGGTTTAAAAGAAACCGATCATTGTCCGTAGGCGTTTCGTACACCAACATATTTTTTGCCCTCTCTTCGTGTATACCCAATCATTATAAGCCTATTTGCTGCATTTAACAATGGCTAACACACCTTAAGCTATTCGCCTTCTTCTACCTAGGTACGTGAATAACTGTGTATACAACCATTAGTACCAATACACGGTTCTGGAAATGTATTATAAGCCCCTTGCAAGAGAATACGGTAATAAATTACCATCATGTTTGTTCGGTTCTTCGAAACCCGAGTCATGGAATCAACACTTACTGAATTTTGTAATTAGATTAAGATTTAGCATGGCCTCTTTTTTATTTTAAAAATTGGTATTATTACATAGGGTAGAATTGTGCTAGACACATAAGAAGTCTAATATCGGGAAAAATGAAAAATGAACTCTTCCTCCTTTTTCAGTCGGTCAATGTCACCGTGGGCCTATAAATCTCCGGCCCGAGCCGAGAAATGAGGCCATACTTGAAACGGGTCGAAGAACTTGTGGCCGCTGCCGTACCTCGCCTCGTCGCCTGCCAAGAACAGGGCGGCGTTCGCCAAGTCCTCCGCCTTCAACGTCACCCCCTCTAGGTTCGACACTGTGTCCATCACCGCCTCCAGCTTTGCGGTGCCTACGCGGACGGACTTGGTTGCCTGTGGCATCACGCAGGGCGTTCCTCGTGCGTTATGTTATTTGCCTCTTCTACCTAAGCACGCGAATAGCTGTGCTTGTAACTTTGAGCACTCTTGCTCAGTGCTATAACATAAACCACTTGCTAAAAGACATGGTAAAAAAAATATCGGTCATGCTTCTTTAGTTCTTTGGAAAGCGAGTCTCAGAATTACGGCTCGCTGATTTTGGTTAGTTTGACACCAAATCCATACTGAGTTTTCCAATTAGATCAGTTTAGCATGCATTTTTCGTATGTCTAGCATGTTTCGTTCTTATTACTTGCAATTATTTGATAGAGTACAACTGCGCTATACACATGAGATGTCTACATCGGCGAAAGAATCCTATGTCCCTCCCATGAAAATGAACTCTCCCTTCTTATTCAGCTGATCGATGTCACCTTGTGCCTTCAAATCTACGATCCGACCCAAGAATCGGGCCACCATTGAGTTATGTCGACTGGGAATCATGTCACTCGGTTACGGTCATGGGCCGAACGAAAAAACCGAGCACGCGCAATCAGGCCTCCTCCGGCGTATACCGGAACATGTGGAAGACGGGTTAATGACCGTGACGCCGCCGCCGTCGATGAATTGGTTTTGGCCCGCTGACTTACCCCGCCTCATCGCTCGCCAAGAGCAGGGAGGCGCGCGCCATGTCCTCTGCCTTCAATGTCACTCCTTTCAGGTTTGCCATCGTGCCTTTCAATGCCTCCATCTCTGCTGGGCCTAAGCCCATGAACTTTGTCGCCAGTTGGGTCGCGCAGGTGTAGGGCGACAGGCAATTGACCCGGATCCCGAGCTTTCCCAGCTCCACGGCGGTGTTCCTCGTCAGTCCCACCACTTCGTGCTTCGCTCACATGTAGGCAATGCCAGAGCTGATGCTGGCGGTGTTGATGATGCAACTGCCTCGCGTCGGGATTGTGGCTTGCGCCGCGTGCCTTATCCCAAGGAAGACGCCGGTGATGTTCACGGCGAGGAATTGCCCGAAGTTGGCCTTGTTCGGGTCGGCGATCCCAGTGTTGTTGAACATGATGTCGAGCTTGCCGTAGGTGGAGACGGCCTCGGCAACAATGGCCTTGATTTGTGACTCATCGGTGACATTGTAGTGGACGTAGGAGGCAATGTCCTCGTCAAGGGAGTTGTAGACAGAGTGGCCGAGCGAGTCATTGATGTTGGCAATGACGACCTTGGCGCCATAGTGCGCAAAGACTCTAGCCGTGATCTTGCTGGCTCCACCGATGATTGGCGCAACCTAGCCCTCTAGCCCATGAGACTTGGGAAATGCATAAAAAAGGGAGGTAGACACCAGAATGCCACGATTTGGCATGAGAAGATATTAAGTGCCAAAAATTATGAAATGGACATTTAAGTGTCACTTTTTATAAAAAATAAGACACTTGAGTATCAAGTTTGATGAAGGTGACTGAAAATTTTACATGACAATTTTTTTAATAATATAACTCGCCTATATTGCACAAAGGGCTGCCGTCTTCCCATCGTTGTTGGGAAGGGTCGATGAGGGGGTGGGGTTGGCTAGAGTCGTCGGGCCTTGGGGGAGGGGGGCGATCCTAGTCAATTGATGGCGTCGTTCCTGTAGGCGGTGGCCCTTAGCTTGACTGTGAGAGGGTTGGTGACCCTTGTATGATCTAGGGGAGGGTTGCAGCCCTTGTTGAGGGGGTCGGTGACACTGGTCGACCCCTCTCCCCATCATTGCCAGCCCTTCCAGTGACGGCGGGGAGGCGGCGACAAGGGCTCAGCCCTCAGTTGCCTCCAATTTTCATCATCTTTTCTTTTTAAAAATAAATAAATAAATAAATAAATGAATTTACTTTTAAATTTAATCTAATTAATATTTATATTAATTATTAGCCACGTCAGCAAAATATTGTCGTTTTTATACATGTCTAGCCATGTTAGTTTGCAAAATGATGTCACTTTGCATTTGTCTCTTTAGAACATTACCACATCAGCATTTTGGTTGAATTTTTTTGCTAATGGCATTTAACTGATCCATTTTATTTCGATTTTGACACTTAAGTGTTACTTTTGCACTTTTGACACTTAAATATCATTCCGTGTCAAGTTTTGACATTCCAGTTGTTCTTTTGTCACATAAAAAATGAAACTTGTTTAGTAACTCAATTCCAAAGAGATAAATATGTATCTCAATGACTTTGGTTTTGAATTACCAAATAAATAGGCAAAATCGTATTTAGTGAATACGAAGCCAAAAAGCTTGCTTATAGCGTGATTTGACTATTATGTAGTTAATTGGAATCCTGTATCATTACATAATTCAAGGAAATTTTGAAGAAATGTATGATGTGCTTATCCCGGTTCATATTAAATTAGGACTACATTTAGCTGAAAATTCATCTATAATTAGTATCCCACACCTGGAAGATAGAAGAAAGTTTTGAAAGGACTTTCCTTTTGAGGATTGACTTGCTCAATGCATTTCGATGTTGCTCAGAAATATCATTAGGTCAAGAAACAATATTAGTCGAGGGTTAGAGTGTAAATTAGCGTGATGCTTGATGGCTAAATGATATGCATTATACGACAAGTTTGTAAGGCTTTTTAGGTGTTTAGGATTAAGCAAAAGTAAAAGGTTCTTTTCTCTTCTTTTTTTTCCGACCAAAAGTTAAAATATTATCCAAATGTCCAAAAACTATGGAAAATTAACTGTGAATCTACATGTCAATATTCATATGTATTGAAAATTTCAGGTCATAAAAAAGATTCAAGGTGCATCTTTCCTAAAATATGGATGAGAACTCTTTTTGCACAAGGGTCTTTAATCTCATAGTTCATGTTAAACGAACCAATTAGGGTTACTTATTCACTTCAACTTCGATTCACTTGATTTGTAACTTTGTAGCCCAGCACTAACCTTGCTAACACGAACTAGTTTGATTGTTCAACAATTTCTTTAGAAAATTTAGTGTTAATATACATTTTGTGAAAATGTTTATGTGCGGGTGAGAGATGTGGTGCATTTGTAAGAGTTAGGATTTTTGAGAGTTTGTTACTTTTGTAAGAATTCTGAATAACGATTATTATTATTATTATTATTATTATTATTATCATCATCATCATTATCATTATTATTATTATTATTATTATTATTATTATTATTATTATTATTATATTATTATTATTATTATTATTATTATTATTATTATTATTATTTGGAAACTGTTATGGAGCTCCATGCACGAAGATTCCCATCCTTGAGACTGCCTCTACAATTTTTCGAGAGGCCATTCATCGAAATTTGACATTCAATCGATCATGAATGGTCTAAACTTTAATAGTTTATTCTGCCGTGTGACATAGGAAAAAGTACAAAAAAAGTCTTAAACTTATTGCATTATACCAATTTAGTCATAAACTTTTTAATTGGATCAATTCAATCCTAAACTCTTTCATATTTGTATCGTTTCAGTTCATCTGACCGATGTTGACATGAACGCCAACCTGTGGCCGGATGACATTTTTTTTATAATTTTTTTCTTTTCCTTTTCTTTTCTCTCTTCTTCCTCCTTGGACTTTTCTTGTAGTGGCCGACGAGAGCCATGGCCTTGTTAGGGCCGAGGTTGGCCTCGCCCAAATTTGGGCGAAGTCGCCTTGTCGGCGGCCCTCAGCAAAGCTGGACAAGGGTCGTGACCTTTGTTGACGGTTGGCAAGGGCTTCATGGTCCTGTGGACTCTACCGTATCAGCGAATGAATCGGACTAGCTGATTGTAGGATAGCTTGTTTTGGCGCATCGACCTTTTTGTAGACTTTGTAAATATTAGCTAGTAATGTATATGAATTAGTATGATATGTATACATGTGTGGTTTGGTTTTTTATTATTGGTGGTCCTGTTTTTCTATCTCATCTTATTGTTGTCTGGGGATTTATTTATTTGCTTCCGCATATGCATTAAAAAGAATGGGTTGGCTATGTGTCCTGGGATGTCGCTATTTGATTGATCACCGAGGGATGGGCATGCGCTTTGAGGATTGGGATGTGACACAACAAATCCCATTTTTCAAGAAAGAACAAAACACATTGAAGTAAACTGCTACTACACTTAAGATAAGATCTAAGAAGGAGTAATAAAGATAAATGGAATTGGAACCATAGACTAGCTTGCTGATATTTTTACCAAACCATTATATCAACATGCATATCTACTAAGCAAGTTGGGTGTCTTGGATATATATTAGCCATCAGCTTGTGGGGGAGTGTTGGAGATATGCAAGGATCGGACTAAAGATTAGATTGATCAATCCAAGATTACAGGAGATTATAATTGATTAATTATGTCAATTTGTGATTGAATTTGATTTGATGTATCTTCTCTTTCTTTTTCTTACTTAGACTTTCATTGTATTATAAATAGGAGCTTATGCAATGTAAATATACACAGCCAAATACATAGAAATTACAAGTGTCCTTTCATTCTTGGCCTAATCTTCTAACTCTGACAAATTACTTTCATCTCTTCAACATCAAAGTCGGTCTTTTTTAGGGTGTCAATAGAAACCTTAGTTGCATGGTTTTGGTTCGTGATCCTAATGTCTATGACCCATGTCAATAATCTGTAACTCTCCGTACATGAGCCAGCAATTCTCAAGAGCACAAATTTTGCCGAGTTTCACCACACCATCCAAAGCTGGGATATGATGGAAAACAGACAAGAACGAGCACAAACAACAGCCTGAGGTAAATGCATCGGTCTCGAAGCGATCGATTTTCAGGCCAGAAGAACCTCTGAAGAAGGAACTACAAAAATGCTGTAGAATTCCTGTCAAAGGATCTAATGCAGAATAGGACCATATAATCATTAACGCACAAATGGTTCGCATGGTTACGTTCCATCGGTTTAAAAGAAACCGATTGTTGTCCGTTGGCATTTCGTAAACCGACATGTTTTTGCCCCTCTTTTCATGTATACCAAATCCTGTTGAGCCTATCTGCTATTTGCCTTCTTCTACCTAAGTAAATAGTACCGATGTGCGGTGCTAGAAATGTATTTTGAGTCACTTGCTACAGAATACGGTGATAAAAAGCCGTCGTATTTGCTTAGTTTTTCGAAACGCGAGTCCCAGAATCAACACTCACCCAACTTTGATAATTATACTAATATTTAGCATGCATCCCTCTTTTAGTTGGCCTTCATGATTACTATAGTAATCGGCATTATCAGATGGGGTACAATTGTGCTAGACACGAAAGATGTCTAATATCGGGAATAATGAAAATTGAACGCTTCCTCCTTTTTCAGCCAATCGATGCAGCCGTGGGCCCTTCAGATCTCCGGCCCGACCCGAGAAAATGAGGCCGTAATCGAATCGGGTCGAATGGGGGCAATCACGAGAGACCCGACCCGGCCCAATCAGGCCTCCTCGGGGGGATAATGGAACAAGCGGAACGAAGAGTTGACGACGCTGAAGCCGCCATCGATGAACAGGTTGTGGCCGCTGACATACCTCGCCTCGTTGCCCGCCAGGAACAGGGCGGCGTTCGCCACGTCCTCCACCTTCAACCTCACCCCCTTCAGGTTCGCCACCGCGTCTATCGTTGCCTCCAGCTCCGCGGGGCCCATGCCGAAGAACTCGGTCGCCAGTGGCGTCGCGCAGGCGTTGGGTGACAGGCAGTTCACCCGGATCCCGAACTGCCCCAGCTCCACGGCAGCGTTCCTCGTCAGCCCCAGCACCGCGTGCTTCGCGCACGTGTAGGCATGCGAGGTCATGCCGGCGAGGCCAGAGCTGATGCTGGCGGTGTTGATGATGCACCCGCGCCGCACCGGGATCATGGCCTGCGCTGCGTGCTTCATCCCGAGGAAGACGCCGGTGACGTTGACAGCAAGGACGCGCTCGAAGTCCGCTTTGTCGTTGTCGATGATGCGGCTCTTGTTCGGGCCGGTGATCCCGGCGTTGTTGAACATGATGTCGAGCTTGCCGTAGGTGGAGACAGCCTCAGCAACAGCGGCCTTGATTTGGGACTCGTCAGTGACGTCGCAGTGGACGAAGGAGGCGTTGTCCCGGCTGAGGGAGTCGCGGATGGAGTGGCCGAGCGAGTCATTGACGTCGGCAATGACCACCTTGGCGCCGTGGTGGGCAAAGACCCTGGCTGTGATCTCGCCGATCCCGCTGGCTCCTCCGGTGATTAGCGCGACCTTGCCCTCTAGCCTGTGGAATTTCAGAAGATGAATTGAAATTGATACTTGTTTAATACCTCAAATCCATGAAGAGATGCATTTTAAACATGAATAGCGGAGCTTGAGTGTGGTAAATTAGTGAAGCAGGAGGATGATTTATTCAACTACCAGAACGAAGAAAACCCACAAAAAAGAAAAAAAAAAAAGAACCAGTAAAGGAGATTAAAAAGAGGAAAAAAAAAATGGAGGAATCGCTCACCTTTTAGCGGCTGCGGAGATGAATGAAGAGCCCGCCATTGTTGCACAGAAAGTGTAGAAGAAGACTCGCTGCTGCTGATGTTGTTATTGCTGCATATAGTAATCTGATGATGAAGAGAGATGGAATGGACTTTATTATATAGGACAATTCCGCACTCGATTCACCATTAAAAAAAGGCTCCACATTTGTGCCGTGATTAAGATATAATACACGTTTTCATCAAGCGGAGTAGTCGAAAACCTATTGTAGCCATGACGAGTCAGTGAATTAGTCAAAGAAATGAGAGAAGATCCTGTTAAGGTACCATGTTTATGTCGTGTGGTCGCATGTTGGCTTTCCTCAATTTGATTTATGAAAAAAAAGAAAGCCTATGTCGTGACCAAGAGCCAATACTCACTGCGAAGTCGTAGGCTTGCCCAATCAAGAAGAGAAGGCATCTTCTTCTTCCCCGATTGGAGTACATCCCTCCATCTCTACCTCATCAACAGGCTCCAATATTTCTATGCATTGATTCGACTTCAGGGCGACCATGACTTGATCGAAATAAGAGTAAAACAAGCACGCCCACCTACTTCGCTTGTGCTTATCCTCAAATGTCAAAAAAGCTGATCTCTCCGCTATCGGTATCCTGTAAAGCGAAGAATACTCTATTTCCAATTATTTAGGTTTTTGCTTTTGACACATGTAATTGAAAGCTTTCGAGTCATTAAATATGTCTAGCGAGTACCCTCTTTGGCTTATCACGCTCCTTAAACGTTATCAAGTAATAGTGACTCTCTCGAAATTAGTGTTCTAGTGCTGCTCATCGTTGACAATTTGTAATGTTGGTCAACTTTAAGATTATCAAAACATAAGCCCAATCACAGTCTATTGAGATTGCCTAACAATGACACGTGACCAACGCTAAACAATTGACCTGATATCTTATGAAAATTTCGACGAGGAGCAATAATGAATTTGGGATTCGTTAGGATGGTTTTATAAGATTTTGGATTTTTATGAAAAATAATTCTTGATAAAATATTTATATAATAAACATTCATTTATCTAACAGTTTAAGTTTTTAGAATAGTTGATAGTAATCTCACAAAATTTAACATGATATTAAAACTAAAGGTTTTGAGTTCGAATCATTTCAGATCCCATTTGTCTCTCTAAAATAACCCAAGATACACATATGGTGTTGATGGGGGTAGTCATACCAACAAACACAAGTAAGAGAAAAAGAAAAAAATTCATACAGAAGATAACCAATTAAGCTGATCTATAGCATTTAATATCAACCGAAACACCTTATTCCATTGCTTTCTTCTACCTTAGTACGTGACATAACTGTGTATGCAACCGAGTACTAAAGCGTAGTGCTAGAAATGTACTTACTATAAGCCCCTCGCTAAGTAATATGGTAACAAAACATCATTGTGTTTGTTTAGTTCTTCGGAACCTAAGTCCTAGAAGTGACAGTCGGTAATTTTGTTTAGTTCAAATATCACGAATGATTCTTCTGGTAAAAGCGATTGGGCATGTGACATCCTGATTTTCAGTACTGATTTCGATTAGATAAGTAAGGCTTTTCATCAACGTGACTATAGTGTTTTTCTCTGAGATGGCCACTCATGAGATAACTAACTTATCTAGTGAAGCCGTTAAGGAATTTTAAATGCAATAAATTAGAAACCAACTGCTCGACCGTGCTAATCTACAAGGATCATTACAGCACAATTAAAAATCGATTAGAAACCGGAGATAGGTCGATTCGATTGAGATGGCGATTAAAGTGTGGGTGATTCCACCTGATTGTAAAATTCTAGTCGATTGGCACTAAACCAATTCTTTGTCATTTTTGGTAACCTGTGTCTGTATTTGAAATTTCGAGATTTCCACGACCACTGAGAGTCACTAATGTGTCGAATGGGTTCATTGTGGCTCAAAGAAAATTGATCACGGTTAATTGTACAAAAAATTTCTAAAAGCTACTTGGTAGATAATGTCACACTTGTTGGAGAAAACTTCATTATTTGTTTTAAAGCTGACAAAACGTTTCCATCAGTCTAATCCAAAGACTTGCAGACTCTTTTGTCAAAGTCTGAAGATTGCCTGACTCAAGATTTAAAGTCTGCCTTCATTGACAGTTTCTAGATCGACGAAGAAGACTTATTCAGAATTGAGTATTTTTTTTAAGGATTTGATTCGAGCGGCTAAAGAAGTTTTCACGGCTGGAGATAACATCTCAAGATCTATTATTCGTTTTGAAATTAATTCGAGTAATTTGGATCCGTTGATTGGCAAAGTATATTTGGAAGTTTCTACTTATGGAAACCTAGATCCTGATTGTATGGGCGAGCATGATTGGTGGGCTATCATCACATTCCTTAAGTAACTCGAGATCTCCCTAATTCATTCTATCCAACGGGTAGATTGAAAGAACTCCTTTGGAAGGTACCAACGGTTATGAAGGCATGGAGGAGTATATAAGGAAGACGCTTTAGCTACTCGAGTGTGTGCGCGATAGATAAATTTCAAAATCTAAAGTTTCTTGTTCTTTGCCGATTCAATTATTGAATGAAAATTTGTACTCAAAAGAGAGTTTAGACATTTGTGAGGCATTGAGGAAGTGTAGTAGAGTCTCTACACTATGGAATCAAAGACGTGATACTGTAACGACTCTTTTGATTCATAGTGAAATCCAGCCGATGGGCTGTCAGTGCGAGAGAGTGGACGTAAGACTTAGATTAACTCCATTTAATTGTTAAAGTCTGATTTTCCCTGCAAAGTCTATTATTAACCAAATTTAGGTTAAGAATAAAAATTTTATCATATATTTTGCAAAATTTGTTTTCGCACCTATTCACCCCATTTAGGTGCTCGTACTAGCTCTTTCAACACTAAAAGCACGTTTAATTGAAAATAACCGTGAATTTGAATTCATTTTCAGAAATTGGAAGTCTTGTCGTGTCATGAGTCATTCTAGGAACGTTGGCTCACATTTTGAAAAATTTCCGATGAGTTCGGGATTTTTACGAGAAATTATTATGGACGATTCGGAAAACGAACGGAAATACGGATTGGCTAATTGGAAGATACTTTTGGCATCTAGTGTAAGTGAATTGGCGAATGGAAGTTGTTTGGGCTTTTTCTGCATTTGAATTAGACCTCAACCGGATTTGTTTGTTCAAAAAATCGAATGCTGAGAAAAATGAAATAAAAATCGGTTTCGAAGAAAATTCCTGGGATTAAAGGACCATCTTATTTTGGCCTTCAACTGTACTTCAAATTGAACAAGTGGATATATAATTTGACCTAACTTGACCAATTGAAATTTATTGTGTTGAAGTGAGCAAAATTAATTTGGTTTAGTTTTATTTCTTCTCCTTTTTTCTTGAATTGATGCCCCCACTCACGCACCCCCATCTTGGCCCACGTATCCCTCCTACAGCTTTCTATTTCATTTCCCTTTTGACTTGTCTCACATCACCCACATACGTGCATGACACACTCTCTCTCTATCTCTCACCATTTTTGCACGTTTCCCTTGACCCCACCACCTATTGACACCCTCCACCTTATCCCTTCCATCTTGCTTTTATCTTCACGTACAACTGCCCCCAACTCATTTATTTTATTTTATGCTTTTTCCTTCATTCGGTGGAAGACCTTATGTGACAGTATGAATTTCCATTTCTGTTTTCAATGGAATAAATCGGATTTTTCATTGACGTGTTTATAGTGTTATTCTCTAGTTGATCATTCATGATATAACTAGACTAGTTGGGGAAGTTAGTAAAGGATTTTAATGCAATATGCTTGAGAATTCGACTAGGAATCGACTATTCTACTGTGTTAGTTTGCAAGGGTCATTGTGGCATAGTCGAAAATCTATCAGAGACCAGAAATAGGTTGATTCGATTGAGATATATAATTAGGCATGGGTGATTCCACATAATTACAAAATTCTCATCGATCGACACTAAACCGATTTTTCTGTCGTTTTGGTACCTTGTGTCCGTAATTGAAATCTCGAGATTTTTCACGACAACCGAGAGTTACCAATGAGTCGAAGATATACATAGTAGCTCGAAAATAATCGATCACGAGTCCATTACACCGAAAATTCTCAAAAACTACCCGATGGTTTAGGTCGCGCTGAAACCACGTTTGATTGAATTTAATTGCGAAATTTATTTTGATTGCAAAAATTGAGAATTTTCATGTGTCACAATTAATCTTAGGGATATTGTTGCATTTTTTCAAAATTTATTGATGACGAGAATAGTTAGTGAAAAATGCAAATGCGGCAAATTAAAGGAATGAGAGAAATGCCATATTTTAAATGGGTTATTAGTCCTCAATGTGGAACTAATAAAGTTAAGAATTATAAGAGTAAATTGAGGGCTCATCTTGGTTAGTAAGGTTATTAAATGGCCAAGCAAAAGAAAGGAAAAATGAATGGTACAAACAATAGAATTCAAATGCCTTCATGTAAAAGGGAAATTCACTTGCATTTCAGTCTCATTTGAAGATGATAAGTGTGTTTAAGTGGGGTGGGCCTCTCGAAAATGAAAGGAGAGAGTTTTCCATTGAAGAAGTACTAAAGCTCCTGTGAAAAAACAAAAAGGCTGTGGAAATGTGAGAGGAGGGACCCTCATGGTCCTTTTTCCTCCCTCTCATTTCCCCATCTGCAATCCCCTTCCCCTTCTTGGCACCATGTGACTACTCTCCTCTCTCCCCCTTTCTCTTTCTTTCCCTTTCATTTCTTTTCACGACAACCGAGAGTCACCAATGAGTCGAAAATATACATAGTAGCTCGAAAATAATCGATCACGAGTCCATTACACCGAAAATTCCCAAAAACTATCCGATGGTTTAGTGTGCGTTAAACCACGTTTGATTGAATTTAACCGCGAAATTTATTATGATTGCAGAAATTGAGAATTTTCATGTGTCATAATTAATCCTAGGGATATTGTTGCATTTTTTCAAAATTTATTAATGACGAGAATAGTTAGTGAAAAATGCAAATGCGGCAAATTAAAGGAATAAGAGAAATGCCGTATTTTAAATGGGTTGTTAGTCCTCAATGTGGAACTAATGAAGTTAAGAATTATAAGAGTAAATTGAGGGCTCATCTTGGTTAGTAAGGTTATTAAATGGCCAAGCAAAAGAAAGGAAAAATGAATGGTACAAACAATATAATTCAAATGCTTTCATGTAAAAGGGAAATTCACTTGCATTTCAGTCTCATTTGAAGGAGATAAGTGTGTTTAAGTGGGGTGGGCCTCTCGAAAATGAAAGGAGAGAGTTTTCCATTGAAGAAGTACTAAAGCTCTTGTGAAAAAAACAAAAAGGCCGTGGAAATGTGAGAGGAGGGACCCTCCTGGTCCTTTTTCCTCTCTCTCATTTCCCCCTCTGTGCAATCCCCTTCCTCTTCTTGGCACCATGTGGCTACTCTCTTCTCTCTCCTCCTTTCTCTTTCTTTCCCTTTCATTTCTTTTCTCTCAGCCGAAAAGCTTGTCTTTTCTTTTCCATATCTCTTTTTCTTCCGTGCGTATTTCTTCTCCCTTGCTGCCGTGCGCCTGTCTCCCTCTTTCCCTTTCTTTTCTTTTTCTTTTTCCCTTTCCTTTTTCAACCGTACAAGTTGTTGTTTTCTTCTTCTTTAAACATGCAATCCCCGTTCTTGCTCCCTTTTGGACGATATACCAGCGACTAAGAAAATAGAGGAAGGCGTGGTCTTGACATTGCAAAATCCTCTGAGTCTCCCGGATTGAAGTCTTGACATGGTTCCATTCTTTTGAAAGACCTCGCAAAAGTTTGTTGACCTTCATTGGGGAAGAAATTGGATGACCTTGATACGCCAAACCGTTTACAATAATCTCGTAAAACGACTAAACATATTTCCAATCGACTCTCCTGGCTTCATCTTGAATGATTCATATTGGCCAAGCAGGAAATTTACTCTTGTCTATTTTACACGATCAGTCCCTTCATATGTAACATGAAGTCTATCCCAAACTTCTTTTATTATTTCACATGAAGAGATTCTATTATATTCAGTAGGAGACAAAGCGCAATATAAAGAATAAATGGCTTTTGCATCAAAAGCTTCTCTTTTAGACAACTCCATCCGAGACATAAGAGTAGGGAGTTTGGTTTCTTTGTCTTTGCCATTCTTATTTGATGTAAACGCAACAATGGAATTGATTCCTCTTTCCACAACATCCCATTGTAAGGGATCTCTAGATCTTAGGAATTCTTTATTTTGTTTTTTCACACGTTGTATTCATTTCCATCAAAATATGGTAGCTTTGTGTTGCTTTATCTCTCCATAAGTTCAAGTGCCAAGATACTAGCCATAGAAGATCCTTGGCTCAAAAGTAAAAACGCTTTAATAAACCAAGTACTTGACTCTGATACCACTTGAAAGTGCTAGTAAGGACACTTGGAAGGGGTGAATAGATGTAAAAACAGATTCTGCAAAATGCAGTGAAAACTTTTACTTTTAACCTGAGTCTGAATGACAACAGACTTTTGAAACTGAGTCTGAAGAATAACAGACTTTGAACGAGTTCAAACTTTAGCAGTTAAATAGAACTACGAACAAAATAAATGAGTTGAGGGAAGAGAATAAGAACACAGATTTATAGTGGTTTGGCTTAGATCAAACTTACGTCAACTCTCCCACGCTAACAGTCTTCTAATTAGATTTAACTATGCAATCAATAAGAGATTACAACTTTGAGTGCAAACACTTAGTAGTAGATCACACTATCTCACTAAGTCACTTTTTTGGTATTTCTCTCATGATTATAAACATTTAAGCTCACAAGAGACAATTGTATGATCGAAAGTCGCTTAGACTTTGGAATTATAAATTCTATGCTCCGTCTCTTGCTCATCGATCCTTGATTTCCTTAAATACTCATCCACTTCCAAACTAGCCATTGGACATTATCTTGATGATCGTCTTCCAATCTATCCAATTGGACAAATCTGTATTTAGAATATTTGGTAGCCGTTGAGTGACAAAAGTAGAATCCCAAATTGATTGTGATTGCCTATACAAACAGAATCTTGGTTTCCATAAATAGAGCTTCTTCGTATAGAAAGTTATTGTCTTCAAGATTTAATTGTCAATCAATTAGATTGAGTCAATCAAATCAATCTTGATGTAAAATCTAAACCAGATCACTAGTCGTTATACATTTAGGACTTGTGTACGTTATGTTGAATCTAGATATAAAGTCTTAAAGTCTTCAGACTGAAGTAGAGTTTGAGTGTTTTTGTCTGAAATAGACTTTACAATCTAGACATCAGTTTAAATATATTCTGTTTGTGAACAGATTTAGTTTTAAGGTCTGAACATAGCCTGAATAAGTTTAGCTTCAGCATAGAGTTTGTCTTCTGGTTCTTCATTCACGTTCAGTATGGAATTTGTCAGAATTAGCAGACTTTTGATATAGAACAGACTTTGACACTAAAGTCTATTGTCATAACCAATTTTTCGGGTTTAAACCACCAGAAGTTTGGCTAATGGATTGTTAAGCCTAGACTTAACTCGGGCTCTCCCAAGCCCATACCAATTCGCGACTTAGATTCAAGTTTTTAACATGCAATTGATTTTCAATTAGGAGTTGCCACTAATTTATTTTTGGTGGGTCGATTAGAAACCCAAGCAAAGTAACGGAGATTTACTTTACTCCTACGAACAGAGATTTATGAGTTCGGGACTTGTTACGCTTAGATTTCTCTAACGCCTTTCGGTACCTTTCTCTTTTATTTCGAAAAATGTTTGGCAGTGCAACTTGAATTGATTTTAAAATTATTTCCCTAACATGAGTGTGATCACGCGGGTGCGCAAACCACCAATTTAACATCCAAGAAAGCAATGAATAAATTGTAGGACTTACCTCGTAGAAGAACGAAAAAGATCTGCGTTGTTAGTTTATAATTCACATCAACAATCATAAATATGATTTCTAATTAACACATAATTTCTCTTTTTGTTTTCACTTATTTAATGATAATCATGCAATGCATGCTACTAATCTAAGATGATATGACATGGCAATATGACTTAGCTATATGACCTAAACAATATGACATAACTAAGCATGAGATGATTTATTCTAAAAATAATTTTTTTTTTGTATTTTCCATGAGATTCGAAATTAAAGAAATGCAACACTTAAATATGCAATCTAAATTAATCTAATGACCTAATTCTAATGACGGGCAATTTCTAATTAAATGGGTCTAGCAAAAATACTAAATGACATGCATCTCAATTAATCGAACCCTAATGACGTGCATATGACAATTTTTCTTTTTCCTAAAAGAATGCATTTTTTATCCTAAATAATAAAACCAAATCAACTTATGGCATTTTTTGTACTTTTCATGAAATTCGAAATTAGGTGAAATGTGAAAATTACCTAATTAGATTAAGATCCTATTTAATTTATATTAGGAATTAGGTTGAGCCACATTCTAATTTAAACTAAAATATTATCTTAACCTAGATAATCCTAAAATGCAATCTATTTAATAAAATAGCTAAACCTATAGTAAACTAAGAAATTATCTAAATTAGCTTAAGTGCAATTTCTATCCTAATATGCAATGGCGTGCAAAATGTACCCTAATTCTACATGAATTATGCATGATGATTTTTTTATGTTTTTCCTTTTTTCCATTTTTTTTATAAATTTCGAAATTAATAATTGCCAAATAATTAAACATGCAATCCAAGTTTTAAAGAAAACTAGCAATCTAAATTAATTGATTTGATTTTTATTTTTATTTTTTAAAATTCGAAATAAAATTCCTATTATGAACATGCAAACCCTAAAACTACATTTTTTGATTTTTTTTTAAAGAAAGCTAATTTAAGTAACACCACACTACATTAAGCCGCATTGATACCAAATCGATTAACCATATCTCGGCGTGAGATCGGGTTACTAATTTTACATAAATTACTTAATCAGATTTCGAACGGAAGATCGGATTGGCGATTTTTTTAAGTAATTGCGGCCTGGATTTATTTCGAGAATCTGGATCGACAATCACTAATTTCAAGCAATTTCATTGTTGAGAATTTTAATCATTACTAATGGTGATTATTTCAAATAAATAAAAAAGATAAATAATAACAAAATAAATAAATACATAAAAGATAAAAATAAGAAATCTACCTAATGGGCTCCTAAACTAAGGTTAGCGAGCGACGGCTTGGTGGGTCGCCGGAGCTCCGGTGAGGACCGGCGGCGGGCGGACCGGCAGCGATGCAAGTTGACTGGCGGCAGCAGTTGGTCGCGGGTGGTGCGCTGCGGGCATCGGGTTGCTGGTCGGAGCGGCACGGGCAGAGACAGCAAGAGAGTCACGGGCCGGCAAGTCGCAGGCGAATTAGGGGCGCAACGACGGGCACAGGAGGAAGTGCTCGCAGGCGAGAATTCTGGCGAGATGGGACAGCGAAAGCTTCTTGGGTCCGGGGCAGATCCGCTGGGCGTCGGAGCAGGAGCGTGGCGAGGAGTCGAGCGGCGGTGCTGGTACAGTGACAGTCCGGCAGAGGGCGTGGGTGCTCGCGAGATGGGCTCGCGGTGTGGGGCGGAGGTGTCGTCGCTCGGGCGGCACAAATCGGGGGCCGCGGAGTGCAGCGGTGGTGGACACGAGTGGCGGCGCGGTGACCGGTTTGGATTGCTGGCGTCGGGACTCGGTGGCTTATTCGAGCGCGGTGTTCTGGCTGCTGGACCCGAGCAGAAGGTGGGCGGAGTAGAAACAGGGGCGGCCGGTGCTGAGGACGGCAGGCGAAGGCGCGTCGTGGCTGGTGGCTGCTCAGGCGATGGGACTTCGGGCGGCGGTGGCGCGCAGCAGCGACGGCGCGGTGTCGAGGGCGGAAGGCCGAGCGCGGGTGCGCCGGCAAGAAGATCAGGCAGCAAGGAGGCGTCGGCTCCGAGGAAGATGAACAGGAGCTCCTTCCTTTTTCTTCTTTCTTTTTTTTTCTTTCACACTCACCTGTCCCCTCACATCTCTTTTCTCTCTGCACCTCCTTCACGTCTCTTCCCTCCGCCCTCTTTCACCTTTTCTCTTTTGTTCAAGCTTTTTCTTTCTTTTCCTCCAAAAACCGAAGGAACCGCTTCTTCGAAAACCCCACCCCCTTTTTGTGCGGCCGTGTATTTCTATTGTGTTGCCTCCTTTTGCTCCAAAATTTTCGAAATTCCTCCCCCTTTTGTCCGTACGTGCGCAACGCCTTTTATTGGGGAAAAATTTATATCTTTGAAGCGTATTTTATTTCAATTTCACTCGTGCATAAATATCTGAATATATCATTGCACCACACGTGATATTCTCTTTTGTATTTTTCACATATTCTATCCAAAATTTTCCTTTTTGCTCGAAAATACATCACTTGGCATATATTACCTAAATATGTGAAAAATCTCAATAGAATATGTGAAAAATCTCGTGTTCACCGACGGTCCAAACAAACATGTTCCTAAACTATATGCCATGTGATTTTTTTATTTTGGTAAAAATTAACCCTAAAAATTATGCAAAAATTTAGGTGTCAACATCTGTCAATCTTCAAACTATGACACAGAAGTCCGGAAATCTTCATAATAGATTTTGGACAATATCCTTTACATATTCGATCATGTGTATAGTCTATTATTCAACAATTAAACACGTTAGTAGTCTTTGATTTATTTTGTCAAATTTAAAACATCATAAGGGATTTCCCTAACAACGTTATTTGCCTTCTTCTACCTAAGTACGTGAAGAACCATCCATACAATCGTTAGTGCCAATGTGCGGTGCTAGAAATGTATCATAAGCCACTTGCTAGAGAATACAATAATAAAATTACTGTCACGTTTGTTCAGTTCTTTGAAACCCGAGTCCTGGAATCAACACTTACTGAATTTTCTAATTAGATTAAGATTTAGCATGCCCTCTTTTAGTTAGCCTTTATTATTTTAATTATTGGTATTAGTAGATAGGGTACAATTGTGCTAGACACATAAGAAGTTGGGAAAATTGTCCAAAAAATCCTAATCCTATTGTAGTTTTGCTAATTCAGTCTTAAACTTTTTAATTTTGTTAATTGAGTCCTAAATCTTTTCACTTTTTGTCAATTGAGTCTATCCAATCACTTTTGATTGGAATTCGTTAACATAGATGCCGGCTGTCCTACACGACCAATGCTAACATTGACAAAATTTATTATTTTTATGATTTTTAAATTTTTTTTTTCTCTTCTCTCTTCTTCCTTTAACGGTTGCGTAGCCTCCAAAGACTAACCAAAGGTTGCGACCGGGGAGTGTCAGCCTTGTCGACCTTAGGTGAGGTTACCCTCATCAGAATTGGTGAAGGGCACCTCGTTGGTCTCATGCGAGGCCACCTTGTTGGGATCTGGCAAGGGATGACCTTGCGGGCCTTGGGCAAGGCTCATGGTTGATGAGGCTTGCCCTCGCTTGCCCTCGTCCACGAGGTCGCCCCTCACCAATTCTTGATGAGGGTGACCTTGCCTAAGGCTAGCAAGGTTGACCCTTGCCAATTGTAGCCTTTGGCTAGTTGCTGGAGGTTGGGCAATTGGCCGAGGAAGAAGAGAAAGGAAAAATAAAAAGAATTATAAATTAAAAAAAAACTTTTAAAAGTAATGAATTTTGTCCACATCAGCACCGGTCGTGCCATGTAGGACATCGGATGTCCATGTTGGCAAAATTCTGCCAAAATTGATTGGATTGACTTAATTGGTAAAAAGTGAAAATGTTTAGGACTCAATTGATAAAATTGAAAGATTTAGAATTGAATTGGCAAAACTGTAATAAATTTAGGGCTTTTTGGACAATTTTCCCGGTAAGAAGTCTAATATCGGGAAAAATGAAATTCTTCCACTTTTTTCAGCCGATCACTGTCACCATGGGCCTATAAATCTCTGGCCCGACCCGAGAAATGAGGTCATAATTGAAATGGGTCAATTGGATTACACCCGACCTGGCCTAATCAAGCCTCCTCGGGGGAATACTGGAACATGTGGAACGAAGGGTTAACGACGCTGAAGCCGCCATCAATGGACAGGTTGTGGCTGTTGACGTACCTCACCTTGTCGCCCGCCAAGAACAGGCCGCTTTCGCCACATCTCTACCTTCAACATCACCCCATTTGGGTTTGACACCGCGTATATCGCCACCTCCAGCTCCAAGCGGCCCATGCCAACAAACTTGGTCGCCGGTGTCTTCACACAGGTGTAGGGCGACAGCAGTTGACCCAGATCCTGAACTGCTCCAGCTCCACGGCGGCGTTCTTCGTCAGCCCTAGCACCTTATGCCATTTGCCTTCTTCTACCTAAGCACGTGAATAGCCGTGTTTGCAACTTTGAGCACTCATGCGCAGTGCTAGGAATGTAACATAAGCCACTTGCTAAAAGAGGTGGTAATAAAACATCCGTCCTGCTTGTTTATCTCTTGGAACGCATGTACCGGAATTAAGGGTCACTGATTTTGGTTAGTTTGACACGAAACCCTTATCGAATTTTCCAATTAGATTAGTTTAGCATGTATTTTTCGTATGTCTAGTATGTTTCGTTCTTATTATTTGGAATTATTAGATAGAGTACAACTGTGCTATACACACGAGATGTCTACATCGGTGAAAAAAATCCAGTGTCCCTCCCATGAAAATGAACTCTTCTTTTTCAGCTGATTGATGTCACCTTGGGCCTTCAAATCTACGACCCGACCCAAGAATCCGGCCACGATTGAATTATGTCGACTAGGAAACATGTCACTCGCTCACAATCATGGGCCGAACGTAAGAACTGACCCCGCTCAATCAGGCCTCCTCAGGCGGATACCGGAACGTGGAACGACGGGTTAACGACCGTGACGCCACTGTTGATGAATAGGTTGTAGCCGCTGACGTACCTCGCCTCATCACTCGCCAAGAACAGAGCGGCTTTCGCCACGTCCTCTTCCTTCAGTGTCACCCCTTTTTAGGTTTCCCATCGCGCTTGTCAATGCCTCCATCTCCGCTGGGCCCAAGCCCACGAACTTTGCCGCCGGTGGAGTCGCGCAGGCGTAGGGCGACCGGCAGTTGACCCGGAACCGAACTACCCCAGCTCCATGGCAGCATTCCTCGTCAGCCCCAGCACTGCGTGCTTTGAGAACGTGTAGGTGTGCGAGGTGGAGCCGCCAATGCTGGAGCTGATGCTGGCAGTGTTGATGATGCATCCATGCCGTGCCAGGATCATGCGCAGTGTGCTTCACCCCGAGGAAGACGCCGGTTACATTCACGGTGAGGATGTGCTCAAAGTTGGCCTTGTCGTTGTCGACGATGCGAGCCTTGATCGGGTCGGCAATCCCAATGGTTGTTGAACAAGATGTCGAGCTTGCCATAGGCGGAAACGGCCTCAGCAATTAGCAGCCTTGATTTGGGACTCATCGGTGACATCGCAATGGACATAGGAGGCGGTGTCCTGGCCAAGGGTGTGCTGGACGGATTGGCCAAGCGAGTCGTTCACGTCCCCGATAACCACCTTGGCGCCGTGGTGCGCAAAGACTCTAGTTGTGATCCCGCTGGCTCCTCCGGTGATTAGCCCAACCTTGCCCTCTAGTCTGTGAGATTTGAGAAATGCATAAAAAATGAAACTTGTTTAGTGACTCAATTCCAAAGAGATAAATATGTACATCAAAGACTTTGGTTTTTCACTAAAAAGTGGAATTACCAAGTAAATAGGCAAAATCATATTTAGTGAATACGAAGCCAAAAAGCTTGCTTATGGCGTGATTTGATTGATTATGTAGTTAATGGGAATCCTGTCTCATTACATAATTCAAGGAAATTTTGAAGAAATGTATGACACGCTTATTGTTAGGATTCGCGCTAAAATAATAAAGAAACAAAGTAAAAAAGTGATTGAGAATTTGAGACATGAGATTTTCTCCTAATTCATCTTAAATTAGGATTTCATCCAGCTGAAAATTCTTCTATAATTAATATTTTGCACATTTCTATTATATTCCTCAATTATAAGAAAAAAAGATTATATATACCTAATAGCTATTTATGGGTCTCAATTTAAATATTAATAAAATATTAATTCAAACTATAAGTCATCTAATGGGTAAGATGTTGTCCCGCGACCCCGCCAGCTCTTTGGGGAGGAGAACCCAGACAGGTGGAAAGTATCACTCACGTCCCGATATTTATTGAAATTAGAGCACGGTATATATTAGTGAAGCAGGGGATGATTTTATTCAATTATAAGAAGGAAACGATGCGGGCAGGAGTCCGTCACTTTCTAGCGATTGCTGAGATGAACGAAAAGCCTCCCATCGGTGGACCATACGGCGTACTAGAGGAGGGCTGCTGCTACTGCTGCGGCGTTGGTGGTCTAATAAGAAAGACAGATCAAATGGGGCCGAAGTACAGCTTAAGTGTCATAACTTGGCACGGAGGGACACTTAAGTGCTAAAACTTTAAAATAGTACATTTGAATGCCAGTTTTAAAGTTAAATGGGACACTTAAATGCCACTCCGGCGAAAATTCAGCCAAATGGCGACGTGGTGACTTTCCGGCGAGTTTGGCCCAAAACGGCGTCGTTTTGCACGCGATATGGCGGAGAAAATGCAAAAACGACACGGTTTCGTGTATAAGTGTAAATAATAATATAAAAATTAATTAAATTAATTTTATTTAAAATATTCAAAAAATTAAAAAAATTAAGAAATTTTAAAATATTAAAAATTTTAAAAAATTAAGAAAAATTTTTAAAAAAGGGGGGGGTCGAATGGGGCGGTTGAGGGCTGAGCCCTTCGTCGCCGCCTCCCCGCCGAGGCCCGGAAGGGCCGGCGAAAGAGGGGGAGTCGGCGGGGTCGCCGGCCCCAGCCCGGATCCGGCGAGCTCGCGGGCCCTCGCCGCCTCCCCGCCGCCGCCGGGAAGGGTCGGCGACGGAGTGGGGAGGGTCGGTCGGGGTCGCCGGCCCCTAGCCAAGGGCCGGCGAGGCTAGTCGGCCGGTCGACGGTGGGAGGGCCGTGAGCCCTCGCCCGGATCTCGGGCGAGGTTGCGGCCCCCGGCCGACCCTCCCCCTGACGGTGGCCCTTCCCGCGCGGCGGGAGGGCTTAGCCCTCGGGCACCCCGTTCGCCCCCCCTTTTTTAAAAATCTTTTTTTCTTAATTTTTTAAAATTTAAAATTTTCTTAATTTTTTAAAATTTTCTAAAATTTTCTTAATTTTTTTTTTTTATTTTTTATTTTAAATAAAATTAATTTGAAATTTAATTTAATTAATTTTTATATTATTATTTACACGTAGACACGAAATGCGTTGTTTTTGCATTTTCTCCGCCACGTTAGCGTGCAAAACGACGCCGTTTTAGACCAAACTCACCGGAAAATGGCAACGTTAACCATTTAGCCGGATTTTCGGAGTGGCAGTTAAGTGTATCATTTTAAAGTTTTTTGGCAACTTGTGTCCTCATGCAAAGTTATGGCACTCTAGGATATCCCAACCTCGATCAAATGGAGTTTCTTTATAAAGGACCAGGAAGCATGCTTTTTTTATTTTTATTTATATTATTTGGACATTGTTCTGGAGCTCCATGTGCGAAGATTCCATCCTCGAGGCTGTTTCGACAGGCCATTCATCAAAATTTGCCGTTCAATCGATCACGAATGGTCTGAACTTTAGTCGTTTATTCTGCAGTGTGACGTAGGATGATATGCACACTATTGGCAAGAAGAATCATAAATATATCAAGAAATGAAAGAAATGAGGGAGGGGATTGGTGGACATTGTCAAAAGTTTCGGTAAACCTGTGAGAAAAAATGGCAGCATAGAGAGAAAAAATATTGATATTGACAAGGATCTGATTGGGTCGAACATTGCACATGACTCACCAGGTAAAATATGTCGGTACTTGGTTGGATTTGTACTTAAAAAAGAAGGAAATACCGATAAACCATGTCTAATAGAGGAAATCTTGTTTAGTACAAGGGGAAATTTTCAAATAAGATTCTCAAGTGAAGTTTTTTTCTCAAAAGAATCTCGTGGATCTTTACGCCCAGGGCCCAGCCAGCTCTCTCCTCTCCAGTGCTACTAGCCTCCTCTTCCCACGCTCCAATGCATGCATGGCACAACTTTTTTTCAACTGGCTATACTAGGTTGGCTCCCTCGTCTTCTTTTGCTTGCGAAGCCGGCTCACCCGCGGCCGGTGACCATAAAAATGGAAAAAAGAAATAGAGAAAGGAAACAAACGGAGGTAAAATAAGAAAGAAAAAAAAAAAAAGGCCCATAGATGAAAATGCCCTCAGCCAGGGCTCGTAGAGTATCACTTGAAATAAACGTGCCAACTAGTGGTTAAGTGGGAAATTGTTTTAAAATTAAATTGGCAGTTCAATGATTTAGTTGAAACAAAATCTGCTTTAGAGATTCTTTTGAGAAAACGGCCTTACTTTATATCATTATTTGAAATTTTCCCTTGTATGAAGAGCCAATACTTAATATACAATGACACATTTTATATGCTTTGTTGAGGTGACATCACATTAGTTATAAAATGGGCTAATAGTTGGTTTATAAGTGTGAGGAGAAATCTCACCCTTTGAGTTAACTTTTAGAGTGAGAAAGGTTCAAGGCCACCCAACATACTTGCCCAATCAAAACAAAAGGCATCTTCCTCCTCGGTACCCCATTTCTTGCTCTTTAACGGGTTCCATTAGTTCTAGCATACAACTAACTTAATTGGGTTGACTATAATTTAATAGAAATAAAGTTGGTGCAACATTGCCCTCATTCGCTTATGCTCATCTTGATTTGTCAAAAAACCATGTCCTCATAACATTTATCAAGCATCTTAAAAAAAGTTTCCGATTTCCAATTTTAATTGGACATTCTATTAACTCGGGTAATTGATCTTTGATATATGGTGTATAAAGAATGCTGTGAATGCACAAACTCTAAGGTTGTCATAACATAAGATGGACCACCATCTTCCAAAATCTCAAGTTACTTTACCAAAAATCATAATTGATAATAAGCGAATAGCATACAATCATCTGATTAGGATCTAAATAATTTCCTGCCCGCGCCAAGAATTTGGGATTCATTATTAAGACCATTTTACCGAATTTAAGGAGGGCAAGGTTCTTTAACTTTTAGGAATATAACGTTGAGATAGCTCATGCGTCGTGCGATTCGTGCAATGATAAAGCACTAATACATGTATTTCCGCTGATCTTTTATGCAACAGCTCAGATAATCCTGCTGACAGATAAATAAAGAAGGCCTTGTGAGAAAATTGGAGGAGGTTGAGATTCCGAAAGGAAACTCTATTAAAATCATGGGATGATGCTTGAACAAGGACAAGATGGAGCGCCCAGGAATCATTCAGCTCCAAGCCAACATAATCGTTTTTTTTTTTCAAATTAACATTGACGCGGACCATCGTACACAGTTATCGTTGATATGGGTGATTCTTTAAAATTTTCATATAAAATTTTTTCTTTCATTCTTTATTCTTTTTTCTTCTTCCTTTGCTGGTCGTTGAGCCTTGGTGATGGCCAGCGACAGGGAAGGAAGAAGGAAAGAAAACAAAAGAAAATTCCAAAAATTTATAAAAAAATTAAAAATTTTAAAAATGTATATATATATCATTTGTGTCAGCGTCAACATACAATGTATGATGCCCAACGTTCACGTTAGTGATTGTTAGCCAAAATTGGTTAGGATGAATACATTAATAAATTGTCAAAATGTTTCGTACAAATTGTTTAAATTGAAAAGTTTATATTTGAATTAATATTCGTACAATAAGTTTATGCCTTTTTTGGTAATTATCTCCTTTTGTCTTGACCCCAACTTCTTGAAATCCGACTGTATGAGAAGCCCCATTGTTCCACATTCTAAGTGAATGCAAATCAAAACTTCACAGCGCCCCAAGGGTTGAATGACTTCTGTTCGATCACAAATAGATTGAACTCTAGATCTTTAATCATCGACTTGACAATGAAACTTACCCTACCTTAATCAATCAACTACCCTAACTAAAATTGGTCCATGTACTTCATCATTGACAAATGCTTGTGCAGAACAAGAACTTGATGATTGAGTCCTCATGTTGATGAAAAGAATTTAATGACATCTACTTTACTGGAGAATGTGAAATACCTTCATAATATGGATCGGTTGATACGGACACAAAAGTTGTGAAGGTCCTTTGTTGATTCTCGGACGTGAATGTAAATGATAAGGAATCTAAAAGTATAAATACAGGGGACAACTATCGCTAGTAATGTAAATTATAGTGGAGAAGTAAAGTATGTTGAAAGTAAAGATGAAACACGTGTTCATGTATCAATTGGCGATCTGTACAAAAATTACAACTTGAGAATTTTTACCTACAATTGACGGTTACATAGATGGCTACTAAAAAAGTTAAACGTGCCCTATATAACTTCTAAATTCAGCAACGCTTATATTCAAAGTTTATGGTATCCAAGATTATGAACTCTGCTACTCCACAATTACATTAACTCTACTTCTTTGATGGTCACATTCTACGCTTCTCCCTATCAACTGAGTGGATCTTCTTCATTTATCAACTCTTCACTCCAACACTTCTGGCCATTTTTTTGTCGAAATTTATATAGACTAAAACCAAGTTTTCTTGCCAACAAATTATTCCCCACACTCTAGCGATCTTCTGTTCACGTCATCCTCTTAATAAGCTTCCATCAATCAAGCTATCAACCAAATACTTCAAAAAAATATATTTTATGTTAACAACGAAATACAATTGTTTACCAAAGAACAAGAGCAACTGTTTGATCAACACAACAAAAAATGAAAAATTAAAACTCTTAAAAAATTGTACCTATTCCAATAACTGTTCTCGCTCCTTAAGATTAAATTTCGACTCCTTATTTGATAGTGACCACGTAACGAGTTTGATGGCAACAACTGCTCCACGGCAACTGTCAGTCGATACCCTTAGTAATCATTCCCGCCCAAGAGTTTGACTGCAATAAATGTCTCACTACTTATATCCTTGCAAACAATGTGATTTCAGTTAAATCTCATGAGTAGGTGTCGATGCCTCTTCGCTTGACTAACATTGACTTTGCTATCAATCGATAGATGGAATCTATTCCCTCCTTCTCGGCTTAATTCTTTTAGCTTCACATACTATACCTTGGAGTTTAACTATCAAGTTTATTCACAGTTGATATTAGATCACATGTGATGGTTAACATAATCTCTAATTAGTCTCAATCTTGTTCAGTCGATGACTATGCTTTATCATCACGGCCTAACGGGCTAACTTAAGAGATTAGTTTTCGACTCCATAGTCTTAGCACATTCTTATCAACATTGACCCAAGTTAATATCATATTCCAAACCATAGCTGATAGACAGTTAGATTAATTTTACCTCTTAGACATCAAAGTCGGTCTTTTCCAGGGTGCTGACAGAACTATAGTTGCATGGTTTTGGTTTGTGATCCTAATCTTTGTGACCCTTGTCGACAATCAGTAACTCTCCATACACGAGCTAGGAATTTTTTTTTTTTTTGGTTAGAAATACCGATATTCATTACTAACCCAAAGATGAAGGTTACAAAAGGATCTGAGATACAAACATAAGATCAACCAAAGGGAATGAAGGGGATTAATAATCCAGTTCATTGGGAGAGAGCCGGCTCGATGGGCCTTAGCAAGCTAGTTGACTACTTCATTATAATCTCTTGGTTCAAAATCGATACTACTTCTAGCTGGCCCAGCAGATTGATGCAACCTTGTATAATGGATCGAGAGGCCCATGGCGCTTCAAACCAGCCCGTAATGCAATCAACTGCTGATAAGCTACCAAATGATAGCATCACGTACATATTAGTGGAAAGTACATCTCCAGTTCGTGCATCTTGCTTCAATTTCAGCCACTTCAAAGCTTCCCATATGGTTAAGGCTTTGGCAACGAAGGTAGAAGGGGCGCAGATCGATTTTGCGAATCCATCCATGAGCGCTCCTTCTCTATTTCTACATAATACCGATATTGATCCCTCCATATTTTGAGCTGCTCCAAGAATAATCGATGCTCACTTTGTAGTAGATCTGGGTCAGCAAGCATCCTGTATTTTCTGCAGAACAGGTCTCTTCTTCTCGGATAATCTTGTCGCTTCCATGTTTCGCAAATAGTTAAGTCGTATAAAATACATCTTCAATTGTTAAACTCGGGTTGTGTCTTTATGCTTGGAATATTAGGGAGTTTCGCGCCTTCCAAATCCGCCAAACAAGTTTTGCAAAATCTACTTTGGATTGTGGAGTAGTTCTCAAGTTGTAGTTCTCCCATACCCATTTGTCCATTTGATTGCAAATCCCTTGGGATTAATCGGCTCTGATCCTCTGGTTTGACTAGATTTCTTTTGTCTAGGGGCATAGGATGAAGATGTGCTCTATAGATTTGGGAGTTTGGCTACGAAAAGGACACTTTGGTTAGGTAGTATCCTCCTCTTATATAGGTTTTCCTTTGTAGGCAAAGCATTGTTACTCACACTCCATAGTAGAAACCTAACTTTGGGTAGGCTTTTAGCTTCCAGATTTTAGTCCATAGTCTCTTAGGTAGCTAGTATGATGTAGAAGGTTGATTTGCTATTTAAAGTTTGCCCAAGTCTCGAAGCTTGTCATATCCATTTTTCACCATGTAAGAACCTGAATTATTTGCTGTCCATAGTATCTTGTCTAGTTCAAGTGTTAAGTTTAAAGGTGTGGCTGAAATTTCTTTGACGATTCTTTCCTCGAAAATCTTCTGTAGTAATTGAATATTCCATCCTCCCTCATTGTGATTGATTAATTCACTTAAGGTAGTTTGGGTTTGCTGGTCCTCCTATCTTGCTTGAGAGCAGCCTTCTATCCTCTCTCATTTTGATCTTATTGCTATCACCAACCTCCCATTTGATCTCTGACTCAATTGTATCTCTCCCCATTAGTAAGCTTTGCCATCTCCAAGAGGGTCGGGTGGCCTTTATTTGCTATCCAGAAGTCTTCTTTAGGAAAGTAAATTCCTTTCAACAATCTACTTCATATGGCTCTCAGGTCTTGAATGAATCTCCAAGTTTGTTTTCCCAGCACCACTTTATTAAAATCAACTAAATTTCTAAAGCCTAGCCCCCCACAATCTTTCCTAGTTTTCAAAATATCCCATATTTTCCAATGTATACCCTTTTTAATAGGCAAAGGTACACTTCAATTGCCAAAAGTTGGCACAAAAGGACATTTAAGTGCAAAAAGTTATGAAAGTGACACTTAAGTGCCAAAATCAGAGAGAAATTGATCACTTAAGTGCTAATTCGGCTAAAATCTGGCCAAAATGCTGATGTGCGTAATTTACGGCAAAGTAAGTGCAAAATGGTGTCGTTTTGCATACTAACGTGACCAGACAATGCAAAAACGACATCATATTGGTGTTAACATGGTAAAAAATGAATATAAAAATTAAATTAAATTAATTTAATTTAAAACTAAATTTAGTTAAAACATTTTAAAATACAAATATAAATATTAAAAAAAAATAAAAATTACATTTTTTTTAAAAAGGGGGAGGATGCTAAGGGCTCAGCCTTATGCTGCCTCCCTTTTTAATTTTTTTAATTTTTTAATATCTATATTCGTATTTTTAGATGTTTTAAATAAATTTAATTTAATTAATTTTCTATTAATTTTTTACCACGTTAACACCAAAACGACACTATTTTGCACTTGCTTTGCTGGACACGTCAGTGTTTTGGCCGGATTGGCATTTAAGGTTGCGTATGATAAAATTCATGTTTCTTGATTTCTCTATTTATGTGTTTTCCGGAATAGATTTGGAATAGAAATCCATTTTAAATGATTTGATTTCTATATTTCTAAAATAGATTTCTATTCCAGAAATTGATTTGGAGGAAAAATGTAACTTCTTAATTTTTGAAATAGAAATAGAAATTATTTCCTTTTCTCTATCCTTATTCGTTCACATATGTCAACTCCTTCTCCTCATTTCTTACCCTTGCTTTTCTTCCTTCTCCTCACTTCAACCAAAACCCCTAGCGCCATCAACTCCGAAGCTGTCCATCCTCGCCGTCGACTTCGACGCCGTAGCCATCCTCTTGCCGGTCAAATCGTCACTCATCTCACCGTCGTTGTCCTTAGACCGTCCAATTTGCTCCGATCGTCCCGTTGGACCTGCCTCCGCTATCCGCATCCCCTTTCCGCTCTCGATTCCACAACTCTAGTTGCCATCGCCGTCCTCTTGCCGGTCAGATCGTCGCTCATCTCGCCATCACTGTCCTCAAACTGTCCAATTTGCTTCGGTCATCTTGTCGGACCCGCCTCCTCCGTCCACGTCCCCTTTCTGCTCTCTCCTGCTGCTGCCACTACTAGAACCTCCCGTCCACGTCTCAGATTCGTTTCCCCCTCCAGACCCACCACCGGTTGGAGCCTCTCCACCACCGCCCCTTCCAAGAACCGTCGTAGCGCTGTCACGACCACCCGGCTCTCTACCGCCGCCGCCATCATGGACCCTCGCGCGCCCGAGCCCGACCCGAATTTCGGCAAGGACTTCGTCCACATCGAGGACCCGAATCCCAACGTGGAGAGCCTGGGCAAGAGCTTCGTCAAGGTCGATGTTGCAAGGGAGGTGAAGGAGGATGACGATGAGGAGGCTGATCAACGAAGCAGCAGTAGTGGCAACGGCGTCGGCGACAGAGACAGCAAGGGATCCGATCGGAGGAGGAGGACGCTTCCCGAGGAACTCTCCAGGAGCATGGTGGTCCTCAATTGCGAGTACACAGCCGAGGGTGGCACCTGCGACGTGTACTTGGCTGGGACGGCCCATGTCTCCAAGGTGAGTGGCGTGAAGTTTCGGACTCTGAATTTTGGGTCATGATTATCTATGGTTGTTTATCTTTAGCATGACGACTTTGATGTTGTTCTTGAATCGATTGGAGTGGAATGAGAAATCGACATCTTCAAAATGAATTCTGATGATTGTTCAGGGGAGGAATGGGAGGAAATCGATATGAGACTTTGAAATTGAGTTTTCTTGCAGTTGGGCTGATGATATGTTTGGTTGATGAGAAAATGTGGCATTGAAAGAGAATTGAATTCATGGAACCCTAATTTTTCCATGCATAATTTGTTTAGTATCAGTTTCATGTTATTATGGTAACGCAAGTTTGTGCTGTAAATGTATGATATGGGTTTGGTTACAGGAATCATGTAGAGAAGTAGAAGCTATGATCAGTTACCTGAAACCACATGTGTTTTTCTATTCTTGCTAATTGATGGATGGATAATGTTTTGGTGACATTACATTGTTCTTGCTTTAGAACTACCTCTAGTTACTGAGGAAGTTTGAGAAAATTTGGTGTTTCTGTTTGAGCGCAGGTGGTATTTTGGGAGTTATGCCACAGTCGAATGGCTGTTTTGGGGACATTGCATTGTTCATGCTTCAAAACTACCTCAATTACTTTTGTAATGTATTACTATTATTTCGACTATTATTTTGTATTTAAGGATTTCCTATATTGTAATCTAATCAATTTCTATTCCTGGAAATAGAAATTTTATTTTGTTATCAAACAGATTTCAGTTTTAGAAATAGAAATTTTGAGTCGTTATCAAATGGGTTTCTTTGCTTAGAAACTTATCCGGAGAATAGAAATTAAGAAATTAATTTCTGGTAAGAAATCAATTTCTATTCCAAAAATTTTATCATGCGTGCCCTAAGTAATCAATTTTGCTCCGATTTTGGCACTTAAGTGTCACTTTCGTAACTTTTGGCATTTAAATGTCCTTTTGTGCCAACTTTTGGCACTGTCCATTTGTGCCAACTTTTGGCACTCCAAGGGTCCGAGTGTAACATCCCGGGCTCCACTGTGTAATATTGTCCGCTTTGGGTCACCCGCCCTGGCGCGGACGAGCCGCCATCCTAGCCACGGTCTCTTCTCTCACGGCTTTAAAACGCGTTACACAGGTTAGAGGGACCCAAGCATTATAAGCTGACCAAGATCTTCCTCCCTAGGCGATGTGGGATAAGAGAGGAGGCTGTCACACTCTCCACCTCTTAACAGAATAGCGTTCTCGCTATGGCCCCACGGGCGTCAGAACATCATTCGAGCTGTGGTCCCACACACGGTCGGGAGTCGGCTCTGATACCACTTGTAACATCCCGGGCCCCACTGTGTAATATTGCGTCAGAACAGCATTGTCACACTCTCCACCTCTTAACAGAATAGCGTTCTCGCTATGGCCCCACGGGCGTCAGAACAGCATTCGAGCTGTGGTCCCACACGCGGTCGGGAGTCGGGTCAGAATAGCATTCGAGCTGTTGTCCCACACACGGTCGGGAGTCGGCTCTGATACCACTTGTAACATCCTGGGCCCCACTGTGTGATATTGTCCGCTTTGGGTCACCCGCCCTGGCGCGGACGAACCGACATCCCAACCACGGTCTCTTTCCTCATGGCTTTAAAACGCGTTACACAAGTTAGAGGGACCCAAGCCTTATAAGCTGACCAAGATCTTCCTCCCTAGGCGATGTGGGACAAGAGAGGAGGCTGTGACCTGTGTAAGGCTTGGGTCCCTCTAACCTGTGTAACGCGTTTTAAAGCCGTGAGGGAAGAGACCGTGGCTGGGATGGCGGTTCATCCGCGCCAGGACAGGTGACCTAAAGCGGACAATATTACACAGTGAGGCCCGGGATGTTACACCGAGTGTCCTTTTTAATAGCATTATGCTTCCAACATAAGGATGGTACTCTCTTTCAGTGGCTCTATAAATCGATATGGGAATTTTAAAAATAGACATGATAAACTGAGGTAATGCTTAGACTACCATTTTAATCAAGATCTCTTTTCCCGCCTTCGACATTATCTTATCTTTCCATTCTTCTAGTTTTCTATCAACTTTTGCAAGAATCCAGGAGAACGTTTGCCTTTTAGTTTGTCCCAGTTGAAAGGACACCCAGATTTTTTCCTATTCTCTCAATGACTGGCACTCTTAATTTCTTTGCTAGATTCTGTTTTAACCTTTGATGACAGTTTTTTCCAAAGAAAATTCTTGACCTATTGAGGTTGATGGATTGTCTCAATGTAAAGCAATACTGATGCAAGATATTTGCTAAGTTCTTAACCTCGGTGATTGTACCATCTAGGAAAAATATAGCATCATTTATGAATAGTACATGTGATAATGTAGAGCAGTGTGGATTCAGTTGGATGCCCTATACCATCTATTATAGCTTTCGAAGGGTCAAGAGTAATGATCTACTAGAATTTCACCACATGACATCATTCAAAGCTATGATCCGATGGAAAACAGACATGGACAAGTTCAAATGGCAGGCTAAGGTTACCTTAGTTGCGAGGGGATCGATTTTCAAGCCAGAAGAACCTCTAAAGAAAGAATTGCAAAAATGCTGTAGAATTCATGTTAATGGATCTAAATCATCCTTGAATGTTGCAAATATAGATCAAGTGAATAAAATAAAATAGTTGGAAGGAAGGAAAAGAAATTGAACACCGAATTTACGTAGTTTAGTTTTTACAGTTTCTAGTGAAACCTTTCAGTATTTCCCAGCTCTCAATTACACCAAAGAACTTATATAGTGTTTAACCCCTCATAATTTCTGGTGAAACCTTACCAAGAAATTACACAAATTCTACTCATGAGAATTTAATTTGGCTTCAATACTTGGCGTCTTCTCCATTCTCTCTAGGAAAAGAGCCAGGTGTAATAGAACAATACTCAACCCTCTCGACCACCGAAAGACATGGCGCCATCTCATCTCTCTGTCCACCAAGGACTTGGTGCACCTTCAACCACAATGAATCTTCTCCATTTATAACCAGGACAAACCTCCCATCATTTATTGCAGGAGCAATCTTTCTGAGAAGAAATCGCGTGCTCTATTTGACTTACACGGCATGGAAGACAAATGCATTGTACGTCTATATATATATATATTTCAAGTGTGCAAAGAGTCCTTTCATTTATTGTTTTGTGCGGCTGTAGCAAAGGAGTCATCAGAGAGTTCCATGCACAAGCTTTACTTTTCAACTGACTCGGGGCCTCATAATTGTTCATCTTTTTGTACTGTCAAATATTGTGTGCCTCTGCTTAGGAGAGCTGAACAAAACATGCGCGTTCTTCCTGCTTTCTTTGTCTCCTACGCATGCAGAGAAAAAAATGCAAAAAATCCAAGCGCAATCCTCTTCTTCGTATATCTATTTTTAGCGTTTGATGCGCTTGCAAAAGGGGCATCTCATCTTGAACTCATACGGCCATACATCCACACTTCAACTTGGACCATGTTAATGGGCTTAAACTCGAGATGCATTTCAACATTGAAGAATAAGACCAAATCATCAGTAATGTGCAAATGATTCGCATAGATTATGCTTCATTGGTTTAAAAGAAACCGATCATTGTCCACTGGCTTCCTGTAAATTGACATATCTTTTGTCCCCTTTCCACGTATACCAAATCATTTCAAGCCCATCTGCTATTTGCCTTCTTCTACCTAAGTACGTGGTACCGATGCATTGTGCTAGTAATGTATTATGAGCCACTTGCTAGGGAATACGATAATAAAATACCGTCGGGTTTGTTTAGCTTTTCGAAACGAGAGTCCTGGAATCAACTCTTACCAAATTTTGTAATTAGATTAAGATTTAGCATGCATCTCTCTTTTAGATAGCCTTTATCATAATTGGTATTATTATATAGGGTACGGCACATGAGATGTTTAGTATCGGGAAAATGAAAATTGAACTCTTCCTCCTTTTTCAGCCGACCGATGTCACTGTGCGCCCTTTGACCCAAGAAACGAGGCCGCAATCTAATCCTGTCGATTAATGGAATCACGTGAAGCTCGGCCCAATCAGGCCTCCTCGGGGGGATACTGGAACAAGCCGAGCGAAGGGTTGACGACGCTGAAGCCGCCGTCGATGAACAGGTTGTGGCCGCTGACATACCTTGCCTCGTCGCCCGCCAGGAACAGGGCGGCGTTCGCCACGTCCTCCGCCTTCAGCGTCACCCCCTTTAGGTTTGCCACCGCGCCCATCGCCGCCTCCAGCTCCGCGGGGCCCACGCCGACGAACTCGGTCGCCAGCGGCGTTACGCAGGCATAGGGCGACAGGCAGTTCACCCGGATTCCGAACTGCCCCAGCTCCACGGCGGCGTTCCTCGTCAGCCCCAGCACCGCGTGCTTCGCGCACGTGTAGGCGTGCGAGGCTGCGCCGCCGAGGCCAGAGCTGATGCTGGCGGTGTTGATGATGCACCCGCGCCGCGCTGGGATCATGGCCTGCGCCGCATGCTTCACCCCGAGGAAGATGCCGGTTACGTTCACAGCGAGGACGCGCTCGAAGTCGGCCTTGTCGTTGTCGATGATGCGGGTCTTGTTCAGGCCGCCGATCCCGGCGTTGTTGAACATGATGTCGAGCTTGCCAAAAGTGGAGACAGCCTCGGCGACGGCGGCCTTGATCTGGGACTCGTCGGTGACATTGCAGTGGACAAAGGAGGCGGTGTCCTGGCCAAGGGAGTCGCGGACGGAGTGGCCGAGCGAGTCGTTGACATCGGCAATGACGACCTTGGCACCGTGGTGGGCAAAGACTCTGGCTGTGATCTCGCCGATCCCGCTCGCTCCTCCGGTGATTAGCGCGACCTTGCCCTCTAGCCTGTGAAATTTGAGAAAATGCATCGAAATTGATACTTGTTTAGTACCTAAATCCATGGAGAGATATACATGTTAAATATTTTCGTTTTTCACTCAAAGTGGAATTACCAAATAAAAGTGGCAAAATCTCATTAAATTCGAATCCTTTATCATCACATAATTCGATGAAAATTCAAAGAAATCTATGACGTGCTTAGTGGAGCTCGAGCATGATAAATTAGCGAAGCAGGAGGATGATTTATTCAATTACCCGGAAGAAGAAAACCCACCAAAAAAAAAAAAAAACCCTTAAAAACAGAACCAGAAAAGGAGATTAAAAAAAAAAAAAAATGAAGGAATCACTCGCCTTTTAGTGGCTGCGGAGATAAATGAAGAGCCCGCCATTGTTGCACAGAAAGTGTAGAAGAAGACTGTTGCTGCTGATGTTGTTGTTGCTGCATATGGTAATCTCAGGATGAAGAGAGCTAGCATGGAGTTTATTATATAGGACAATTAAGCACCCGATTCACCATTAAAAAAAAAGGCTCCGCTCGTAAAATATTAGACTTTTCCGAGCTCTCCGATGGTACCCTTCATGGGACTGATTGATTGGAAACTTTTCGCAAGTCTGTACATCCGGGCGATTTCATTTGTACCGTGATTAAGATACAACACAACTCGTTATCAAGCGATGTAGTCGAAAATCCATTCTAATCACGATGAGTAAGTGAATTAATTAAAGAAATGAGAGAAAATTACGTAATGAATTAATAAATAATGCCGAATGGACGGCAATATTCCGAATATACCATATGATGACACGGAGAAAAAGACGTAAATAGTAAACGGTGAAAGACCTCGTCACCGCCGTCGGTTCTGTTACTCAAAAATAGAAACTCTGGTGAGGTACCATGCTCGCGCCACATGGCGGCATGTTAACTTCACTCAATTTGTTTCCTGAAAAAGGAAAGCCTATGTCGTGACGAAGAGCCGCCGCTTACGACGAATTCGTAGGCTAGCCCGATCGACAGCAGAAGGCATCTTCTTCTTCCCCGATTGGAATAGATCCCTCCATCTTTACCTCATCAACGGGCTCCATTATTTCTATGCATTGATGCGACTTCAGGGCGGCCACAACTTCGATCGAAATAAGAGTAAAATAAGGTACGCCCACCTATCTTCGCATGTGCTCATCCTCAAATGTCTAAAAGGCATATCTCCCCGTGATCGATGTCTTGAATACGTTAAGCATGTAAAGCCAAGAATATTCGATTTCTTATTATTTAGGTCTGATTTTGACACATGTAATTGAGAATCTGAAAGTTTTTTTGAGTCATTAAATATGTCTAGCGAGTACCCTTTTCAGCTTATTGCACTCCTTAAACGCTATCAAACAATAATGACTCTCGGAGACAGCACTTTAGATCGTATTGAAAAAGCTCTCGACTTTTCTCTCTCGCCGGGCAACCGTCACGGTTGAGCCGGCGACGACGGCGCCAATTTCGGCGGGATCGAAGAGGGTGGAGCCGCATCTGAGGCTGCGTGCGGCCGGACCATCGGTGACTGATCGGGGACTGGGTTGCGGGCGGCCGCAGAGGCAAAGCTAAGCGGCGGTGGCGCGTGGGTTCGCTCGTTCGTCCCTTCTCTCTCGCTGGGGAACCCATCCTAGTTGAGCCGGCGACGGCGGCACCAGTCTCGGCGAGATCGAAGAGGGTGGAGCCGCATCTGGTCCGCGTGCGGCCGGACCATCGGCGACGGTTGGGGACTAGGTTGCGGGCGACTGCAAAGGCAAGATTGAGCGGCGGCGGCGCGTGGGTAAGCTCGTAAGAATCAGAGCCGGATTTGAGTGATAAGAGGCACCTTCCATCAGCCTTCAAACCCCCTAAAGGTTAGCTTGTTTGCATCTCTTCTTTGGGCTGTTCTTGTTCCGATGGATTAGGGTTCTACGATCTGTGATCTCTGAGATGGAACCCCAATCTATTCGAACTCGCCTGAATGATGAAGGAATGCGCTCGTCTGGCCCCTTCTCCCCTAGGAATGATCATCCTTTGACGAATGCTCCTGTGTTGAATGTGGGTAACCAAATGAACCTCCCTTCTGCTGGAGTCGGGGCTTCGAATCCCCCATTGACATCTGTAAGAAGTCGTCCTATTAATAGAGAGCATTCTAAGTCGAAAAGACCTTAGTCTAGGGGTCGATCGAAGAAGCCTAAGACCCGTTCCTGGGCTGCTGTCGCAAGTGGTGCGAATAAGGGATATGACCTTGAGTTTACCCTCCCGATAATTGTGAATAACAAGCCAGTTATCCAAATAGACAATTCTAATATCGATGCTGCGGACCCTAAGTTGTATGACTGCCTTGTGGGACACTTCATTGGGAGGCAACTTCCGTTTAAGCTGATTGAGGAGTCCCTGAGGAGAGCTTGGGGACCAAATTTGTTAGAAGTAATGTCCAATGGGCGTGGCGTGTTTCTTCTGCGCATTGTAGATCGAGAGTTCAAAAGGCGTATCCTTGAGGGCGGTCTCATTACTGTTGCAAGAATGCCTCTGATCCTTCAACAATGGAAACCGGGTGTCGAGCTGAACAAAGATACTCATAGGTCTGTTCCAGTTTGGGTAAGACTAAGGAACCTTTCGTTTGCCTTCTAGTCTGCTCAGGCTATTGGGAAGGTGGCTAGTGCCTTGGTTAAGCCGCTTTATGTTGATCAGAAAATTGAGCAGATGTTCATGTTGACTTTTGCCCGTGTATGCGTGGAAATGACAACTCAGCAACCTCGTTATGAGACCCTTGATTTAACTACCAATGGATCAAAGGCCGTGGTGGAAGTCGAGTATGAATGGAAACCGATGGTTTGTTCAAAATGTGAAATGTTTGGTCACACTTGTAAAAATGTTACTCCTGGTCCTTCTGTTGGACGATCTGAGGGAGCTACAGAAAGTATCCAGAAGGTTAATCCGTTAGTAGAGGCCCGCTCCTCTAAGGGAAAGGAGGTGGCCATGCAGCAACAGTCTATAGAAAATGTAAATATTCAAGTCACCCATAGTTCTAAAGTGGGTGATGCAGAACCTACATCTGGTGTGGCTGTTAACAGGCCTTCCTATGTCGGTGAATCAAGCTCAGTAAAGGCAGCTCCTCAGGGACTGGATGTTCCAAAGGTTCCATGTCCTATCCTCTCTGCTCTAGTTGACCCGCAACTAGTTGATGAGGAGGTAGGGTGGAAGCAAGTTAATTGGAAAAATAAGAAAAAAAAAAAAGATGAAGCAGGAAGCAAGGAAGGCGGCTGCTGCTGCTGATGCTGATGTTGCTGCTGCTGCAAATGCAGTAGTAGCTACTATTATTGTTCAAGCGGAAGTTGCAGATATGTCTATGTTGAATCCAAATCTCTCTTGATCCAGTGATTCATATCCCGGCAAGATCGGTTCCTCCTTCGTAGCGGACCCTCCTACTTAGGATGATTCCCCGGCTTTAATTGATAGCTCGACAAAATCAGTAATTCTAGTATCCAAGAGGACCCGATTGGAGAAGATTCTCAAGTTGGGGATATTCCTGATCCCAAAAGGCTCACCTCGTCGTTAATGGCAAAATTCTAGGAAAAGCTTCGTATGCTCCTATCTGATGGTCCGGAAGATGCGAAGAAGAAAGTTGCTGCTTCGAGGGCCTTTAAAAAGAGGTAATTTTGCTCCTTGTTTTTTGATGATTGTTGGTTTTTGGAATATTAGAGGTATCTTAAATCCTCTTAGGCGTGCCAAAATAAGACGTTTTGTCGCGGTAAATAAGCTTTGTCTTATTTGCTTGATTGAAACTAAAGTTCCTTTAGAGCTTTTTGATTCTATTTCGGCCACCCTCATTAGAGGGTGGAATTGGCGTGCTAACTATGATTATGCTCCGCGTGGGAGGATTTGGGTTGGATGGAACCCGGATCTCGTCGCCTTTTCTACCATCGCTATTAACGACCAAGTTTTGCATGGCAATTTAAAATGTAATCTATCTGGAAGAAGTTTCTATATATCGGCCGTCTATGGGGAACATTCGTTTGCCCGTCGTAGGCCGTTATGGGAAAATCTCCAGCTTTGCAGTGAACTCTTCATCGATTCACCATGGCTAGTTGCTAGTGATTTCAATGCTATCAGAGATCTTACGGACCTTAGATATGTCGGGCTCCGTTACACTTGGTCCACTTCATCTGGGACCGGGAGGAAAATGAGAAAGATAGATCGTGTATTGGTTAACAGCAAGTGGAACCTTGATTTCTCATATTCGGATGCGTCTTTTTTGAACCCTGGCATATCTGACCACACTCCAATGGTTGTAAGAGTTGTCCATCCGGCCCCGAGGAGGAAACCCTTCAAATTCTTTGATTTTTGGACAAATCATCCAGAGTTTAAGGCGATCGTGCAGTGTGTCTGGAATACTCCAGTTACAGGCGTCCCTATGTTTAAATTGGTTTCTAGATTGAAGATTTTGAAAGCTCGGCTCAAGACCCTCAACCATGATGCTTTTTCTAACATTTCGATTAGAACTGCTGAGGCAAGAGAAGCTCTTAACGTCACTCAAGTGCAACTTCAATCAAACTCGTCCAGCCTTGCTCTTGCTGATCAAGAAAGGAGTCAACACCGGCAGTTTGTTGATTTGAGGAATCAAGAGGAATCTTATTATAGACAGAAGTCCAGAATTAGATGGCTAAAGCAGGGTGACCTGAATACGAAATTCTTCCACCAATCTGTGAAGAGGAGACAACTAATCAACAGAATCTTTTCGGTCAAGGATCCCACCAGTTCGCTGATTACTGACCGGGAGCTGATTCCGCAGGTGTTCATTAATTACTTCTCTTCGTTGTACTCCCCCCAAGATGCGTTAATTAGGTCGTCCGTCCAAGAGGTGGAGCGGGTTATTCGACAGCCTTTAGCTGCTGATCAGATATGCTTTCTCTCTAATCCGGTTTCTGATACGGAGATCAAGTCTACATTGTTCTCCTTAGCCAAAGGTAAGGCCCCTGGACCTGACGGATTCTCGGCTGAATTCTTCAAGTCCAACTGGGAGATCGTTGGTCCATTGGTATTGGAAGCGGTTCACGACTTCTTCTACACCGGCCGGCTGCTGAGAGAGGTAAATGCAACTATCCTTGCTCTTGTCCCTAAAGTTCCTAATGCCAGTGCTGTTTCAGATTTTAGGCCGATTGCTTGTTGTAATACTATATATAAGGTGATTACCAAGATCATGGCCAATCGTATAATGGCGGTTTTAAATGATTTGATAAGTCCGTCTCAGAATGCGTTTGTTAAAGGAAGGAGAATTAGGGACAACATCCTCTTGGCTCAGGAATTGTTTGCGGGGTTTCATCTCCATCCATACTTGCCTAAATGTGCGGTTAAGGTTGATTTCCATAAGGCATATGACACGGTAGATTGGGAGTTCCTTGAACTTGTTCTCGCAGCCTTCCACTTCCCGGAGAATTTCATTAAGTTAGTGATGGCTTGTGTTCAGACTCCTAAATACTCCATTTCTATAAATGGCGATCTCCATGGTTTTTTTTTCGGGAGGTCGTGGTTTGAGGCAGGGAGATCCTATGTCACCTTACCTCTTCACTCTAGTTATGGAAGTGTTTTCCGGTTTATTGGTGTCTCAAACTTCAAATCATGAATTCAGGTATTATTGGAGGTGTAAGCCGGTCCATCTAACACATCTATTCTTTGCTGATGATGTTTTCCTATTTTGTCAAGCTAACTGGCCGTCAGTTTCCATGCTCAAAAGTGGATTAGATATATTCTCATCCTGGAGTGGACTGGTACCTAACAAAAACAAGAGCGAGATTTTTATTGCAGGTGGTGACCCTTCTATTCGAAATAGAATCCGGAGGGCATTTGGTTTTAAGGAAGGGAAACTCTCTGTTCATTACCTTGGGGTACCTATCATATCTTCCAGATTGAATAAAGGGGATTGTATTGCATTGACGGAGCGTATTACGACTAGGATTCAATCCTGGGCGCATCATTTCCTTTCTTTTGCAGGGAGATTGCAGCTGATTCGGTCGGTTCTTCATTCGATTCAATCATTCTGGGCAAGTGTCTTTATGCTTCCCGCTTCGGTTTTGTCGGACATTGAGCAAATTATGAGACAATTTTTATGGAAGGGAACAGCTCTTGGCCGTGGAGGAGCAAAAGTAGCGTGGGAGGAGGTATGTCTTCCAAAACTTGAAGAGGGTCTTGGCATTAGGAATTTGAGAGACTGCAATAAAGCCTCTATGCTCAAATTCATATGGATCCTCTTCTCAGATAAGGAATCGATGTGGTGCCAGTGGATTCATTCCATTTTCTTGGCAAAGAAGAATTTCTGGGTTTCATCACAACCGGGGACTTGTTCGGGCGTGGAAGAAAATCCTTCAGCTTAGAAAGCACTTCGTAACTTCGTTTAGGTGGAAAATTGGAAATGGGATGTCAGTATCTCTATGGCATGATTACTGGCTTCCATGTGGCCCTCTTGATGGATTCGTCCCGCCCTCGTTTAGGGAAAATATGTGGCTCCCTGATTATGCAGTAGTTGCTGACTTATACACCCCATTAGGCGACTCATTCTTTCGGATATTAATCAGATGGGGTGTAGCTTTACCGACTCTAGAGTCTCATAATGACAAGTTTATTTGGTGTGGCGATCCATCAGCCTCCTTCTCGGTCGCATCCGCATGGAATGCCATTAGAGTCAAGAGAGATCGGGTGGACTGGGCTCCTTTGATTTGGGATATCGATATAGTCCCTTGCCATCAGTTTATTCTGTGGCTTATATCTAAAAATCGTCTTCCCACTCAGGTGATGTTGTTAAATCAGGGCCGAATTGATTTTAATCTATGTCCCTTTTGTAGTGAAGTACCGGACTCAATCGAACACCTATTCTTCCGGTGTCGCATCTCCGCCTCATTGGCCTTCTTTTGGGCTGCCAGATGTAACTTACCATGGAGGAATAGATGTTGGAGAGAAGTGCTCAATTGGGCCAGGAAATTCCTTATGGGGAAGGATTTCTACCACAGGATAGTTCGATTCTCTTTCGGTGCTTTGTGCCATCTCATTTGGAAGAAGAGAAATGCGATTATCTTCAGGGGTGAAGCCTTGGTGGTCCCTGCCCTTAAAAATCACCTAATCAAGGTGGTTAAGGACAAAGCGTTCACATTCACGGAAGTTCTTCCTTCTCCGAGGAACAAAAGACTGCAAAGGGGGTGGGGATTCGACCCCATGATCTTCTCCTCTGTAGTTGATTCTCCTTAGCTTGTTGTTGTTTCAGTTTGCTCTTGTTCTTGTAGTTGTGGGTTCCTTCCTTCTCCGTTCTTCACCTTCAGCTTTTGAGGGCTAGAGGATTAGGGAGGGTAGGGGTTCCTGTTGTTACGTTTTGGTTGTTGGCTTCTTAGCTTCTGTGTTTCTTGTTGGCGCCCTCGGGCTTTTTTATCGGATCCCCGTCACTCTTGCTCCTTTGTTAAGAGTGCTTGTTTGGATCCGATCTTTTGTACTTTTGTCCATTCTCATTAATATTATTACCTTCACCAAAAAAAAAAAATAATGACTCTCGGAATTAGTGTTTTAGTGCTGCTCATCATTGACAATACGCAATGTTGGATTATTTTAAGTGTGACATTCGATTTTAGCTCGATAAAATAGCGAGCCCCCAATGCGTAATGACTCACGCCACATTAATAAGTTTTTTAAATATATTTTTGTCATATGAAATCCAAAAATTCTGAAATTAAAGTATGTTGTATAACAGCCAATAAGGGACTAACTTTTGTAAAGAACGCCTCATGAAATTTGCACCACATAAGTCGGTAAAAAATTAATAAACTATAGGGTTGGGCTAGAACCGAACCTATCCTCAGCCTAGTCACGACTTTACTTCAAAGTTTCTGTCATTCCAGCTCTCGCGCGTGCCAAATATTAACCATCCATGCCTCTACTACCTAACCACAAACTCGACTATTTCAAACTCGATGATGTAGATAGGTAACGTAGACATAGTCGAAGCTTCTGATTAAACGAGTAATGTAGTCGAAACTTCTGATTAAACGAGTAACGTAGTTAAAACTTCAATTAAACGAAAATCTCAATAAAATTCTTGAATTTCTAGGAAACTATTCTCGTCGCACAACAAACAATCAATATATGATAGAATGAAGGATATCCACTTGTCTTAGGTCCTCATGTACGGCAGTCGCGACTTGGCAAGACGAAGAGGGCTGACAGCGACCATGCGGCACTGACTTGAAAGGCAAATTTTTTCCCGGCGGCCTTGCTGAGATGGGACGCTCGCTGCTGGTTTTGGATCTTCTGTGGTTGAAGGCTGGATGAAAAGTTGCTGTGGCCTGGACTTTCTATCTTCCTTTTGTGGCGACGGCTACAAAGGGAATTGAAGAAGAGTGGCAAAGCTAACGCGGTGGGACAGTGGCGTCCCTCCCTCCCTCTCTCTCTCTCTCTCCTTTTTCTTCAGTCAACACTGCCTCAGCCTGGACAGCCTTTGTTTAATCCCTTTCCTTATCCCACGCCAGCTGGAAAGGCGGGCTTACTCGTGGAAATTGCTAAGTGAGGAGAGAGGTAAAAAAATCTTCATATGATGGAGGTATTTCAAGGATTTTTGGTGGGGTGGACAGCTGGTCAAGCTTTGCGGTGGACGTGGCAGTGATGAGCAGCGGGGAGGAGGGAGAAGCCAGTAATGAAGGGGCGGCTTTCTCTCTTATGTCGCTCTTGATCTTCATGCCACGATGAAGGATTCGATGGGCTTGCTGACCACTTGAGCTGGTCGTCGGGCAGCCCTCGGGAGTGCTGCATGTAATGTTGACCGAAGAGCGGTGTGACGTCGCGCGATGAAAACGGACATTGAAGTTGTTGACGACGAGTAGCGACGATGGTTCGGCGATGTAGACGCATTTTCGAATAAGACGAAATTAGTGTTGCTCGGTGATGACTTGACGCAATGCAAGTGGCGTAATCCCACGATAAGCTCATTAACGTGGTGTGAGCCATTACGCATTTGAGACTTGCTATATTGTCAAGCGAAAATTCAAATGTCATATTAAGGTTGTCGAAACATGAGACCGATCACGTTTTATTGAAATCCCGTAACAATGACACGCGGCCGACAATGAACGATCAGCCCCACATTTTGTAAAAATTACGATGACAGGAATAATGAATTCGGGATTCGTTAGGATGGGTTTATCAAATTTAGGGAGGATAAGATTTTTAATTTTTTATGAAAAAAGTTCTGCGCTGGCCAAATGAATGAAAAAATAGCAAGGACGTTACCAAGAAAATTAAAAAAAAATATTGCTGGAGGTTGAGATTCTGAAAAGGAACTCTTGTCAAGATCTTGGAGTGGCGCTTGAGCAGGACAAGAGAGAGGACCCAAGGAATCATTCAACTGCAAGTGGAAGGAATCATTTCTTATCAAAGCCAATGCCGCGGAAAACGTACCAGGACAAACGTGACATCTCTTGATGTGAAGAACCAATTTCTTCGAATCCGACCGCACAAGCAGCGCCATTATTCCTGTTGAGATGCATGCATGATTTGTGTTAGAAAATCCACATCGAATAATTTGTGTCGAATTCCGTAATTAATAAATGTTAATTGACCATAACTCATTACTTTATTATTAAGTGAAGGTGAATCCAAATACATACATTGATGCGGTCGAACTAAGAATTGATCCCTAATTTGGTGGCCACTCTCAATGTGCATTTGAATATTTATCAGAGTGAACATCCGTTGGAGTTTCACCCATAACATAATTCGAACTTGTGATAATAAAAAGACAAAGGACGAACATAATTTGAACTTGTGATGATAAAAAGATAAAGGACGAATCTATTGAGCCACGCTTGATGGTTAAATAAAATAAAAGGATTATTAGAAGTTGAGTCCTATTTTAGTCGTCTAGGTATCGTTGAATATTGGATTAGATCACCTAACTTTTTTATTATGCAATCAACTCATCTAACTTTCCCCATTTGTATAATCAACTTCTTCTATCAATCCACCTTAGAAGTACTATCAAATTGCAGACTCGGCATTGCCAAAATGACCCAAGATAAACATCTGGTGCTGATGGGGTACGACATTAGTGCCGTACCAACAAACACAAGTAAGAGAAAAAGAAAAAAAGAAAACTCTACAGAAGATGACCACTTAAGCCGATCTATAGCATTCAACAACGACTGACGCACCTTATTCTTTTACTTTCTTCTACCTCAGTACCTGACATAACTGTGTATGCCACTAAGTACTGATGCGCAGTGCTAGAAATGTACTTACCATAAGCCCCTCACTAGGTAATATGGTAACAACACATGGTCGTGTTTATTTAGTTCTTCAGAACCCAAGTCCCAAAAGTGACAGTCGCTAATTTTGTTTAGTTTGAATATTACGCATGATTCTTCGGGTAAAAGATGTTGATACTCGATTGGGTATGTACCAAAATTAGATAATGTGCATTATATTCATGTTCATGCTCATGCTCGTGTTGTCTGGTCGCGTGTCGGAGTGTCGAGGCACCTTGCTCTTCCTCAATTGAAATGGATCCCTCCACCATCTCTATCTCTTTAACGGGCTCCATTACTTCTATGCATCGGACCAACTTATTTGGGGTGATTATAATTTTAATCAAGCAATATTAATTAAATTAAACTCCAGGGACCACTTATTTGTCATCTAAAAAATACAAGTTTTTATTTATACTATGGACATGCCCATGTGATATATAAAATTACCAAAACAGCCTACTTCCAAATTAATAACACTATTAGGACCAACTGTGCATAGACAAGTTGGTTTGGTAACCGGCCAAACATGGTCTAATCTATTCTTTTATTCGTTGGAATAAAAAAGAAATAAAAATCTATTTGGTAACTTTTCTTGTTTATGGGAATAAATTTGAAACAGAATCAAAAAATAGAAAAAATTTACTTCTTTATTCTCCTGGAGCAACTTCAGAATCAAGTCTATTTTCTTTTTCTTTTTTCTATTTTCTTTTTCTTTTTCTCTTTTCTTTTTTCCTTTTCTTCTTCTCCTTCTCCCTTTGGCCAATCAACCAAATGAGGGTCAACAACCTTATCGGAGTGTCGCCGGCCAAAGGAAGAAAGAGAAGAAGAGAAGGAAAAAAGAGGAAAAAAGAGAAAAACATAATAAAATAATCAATTTTTTTATAAAAAAAAAAATCCTACTTTGCAAAAGAATTTGAGGTTTTTATCAAACACATTTCTATCTTGAGAATAAAAATTTTGGTCAATTACCAAACTTCTTTATATACTCAGAAACCGGTCCAAAGAATAGGATAAAAACAAATAAGCCCTTCGATACATTGCCTATATTAAGAAATTATCTCTCAAAATAACTCAATTGCCTATAAAAATAAGGTTCCTCATGTTGTGAACAACTCCCAGAACTTTCAATTTTTGCAGATTTGTCCCTCAACTTGGTGAAATTGCAAATTTGCTCCTAAAGCTTCTAAACTTAGGGGTGATCGGGTCCAGGGGTGGGTAGGGTCAAGACTTGGACCCTATACCCGATCCTATTATAACTAGTTCCCCTTTTCTGGACCCTATACCCAATCCTATTTGTATTGACCTTGTACCCGACCCACCCTGAAAATTATTTAAAAAGTCATAAATCTATTATATGATAAGTAATTCAATCCTAAAATTTTCAGTTGTATCAATTTAATCTTAACTTTTTTGACGATCTGTCAACACAATCATTCTAGCAATTTTAACTAAAAATTGAAGATGTAGATGCCGGTTGTCATATGTAACATGGTCAATAGACGATTGGTGCTAACATGAACAATTTTTGTATTTTTTTATTTATAAATTTTGACCAATGAGGGTGATGATCGGCCACAAGTGATGGGAGGCTAGCAAGGGCAACGGTCACCCAATTGAGGGTCATCGATTCTCACCCTCACTAGAGCTGGCAAGAGTAATGGTTGGCCAAATAGACATCACTGGATTTGGGTGAGGTTGTTGCGACCTTCATTGGCCACTCCTTGTGCAGGCTTACTTGTGGCTGCCAAGGGTGACCCTCTTCTATGTCCGGTGAGCATGTGGCTAACTATAAAAAGAAAAGAAAAAGAAAAATATAACGAAAGGAAAAAGAAAAAATGTAAAACGTTTTAGAAAATTGTAAAAATTATTCATGTTTGTGCCTATAGGATGATGAGCGTCAACGTTAGAGATTTTCAAGTCAAAATTGGCTGAAGGGACTATATTATTAAATCATTAAAAATGTTTAAGATTAAATTGACCCTCTGGATAATAGGTTTAGGACTTGTTTTTGGTAATTTTTGGTAATTTGTCAAGCATTTAAAGAAAATATTTCAATTTCTAATTATTTTGATTCGCTTTTTAAGGCGTGTAATTGACATTTTGAAAGCTGTTCCTTCTCTTTTTTATCATCAAGCATGTCTGGTGAGCTCCTTTATAGCATTCCTTACACATTAACAAGTATAATGACCTCCCCCATTGGTGTTCTAGGGCTGCTCATCCCTGTCAAATGTGCAACGTTGACAACTTCTGCTTCGGCCTCAAAGCCTTCGATCCATGGCTACTCTCGGAGCACCTACTCGACCAGGTGATTGAAGACCCTTGCGCAAGCACGGCAGGGTCACCAGAACCAACCCCAACCACCCCCCCCCCCCTAAAAAAAAAAGAAAGAAAAAAAAAAAATCAGTGGAACTTATTTGGCATGACATGTTCATTTGCATCTCGTCAGCCATTAGTGATTAGATAATGTTATCAAAGATTAATGAAAGGACTAGATTGATAAATCAAAGAAGAGGAAGATAACTAGACATGCAACAAAGGAGTTAAAAATAACAGACAGCACAAATCATGAATTTTACAAACTACAAATATACTCTATCCCTGTCCATTTCTAATGCATTCTCTATGGAGACATCTATATGCTCCTTGATTTATCCTCTTCTTCGCTGTAGCAAGCACTGAGACAGCTTCTGCTCAAGTGGCCTGCCGTATCTTCTCTTTCGGCATTTCTTGGGGGGAGGTCGGCTTTTCTCTTTTTGACTTTTTTCCCCCTACAGAAGCCTCCGAATGGTTTCATCTGGACCCAAAATCCTCTCGTATTACATCAGCTAATTGCAGCATCTCCCTTTCCTTCTCCATTTGTTCACGTATATTCGAAGATTCCCTTCTCTCCTCATCTTTATCTTCCCCATGATGCCGGGTAATTCATCACGAACTCGGTCGATTATCTCTCTTGCTCTCTTATCGCTCTCGCGTTCACGGACTACCGTTAGAAGAGAACCCTTTGACTCTGCTGGTTCTCCTCCCAGTTTCTTGTTCAAGCTCTCGATTTGTGTCCTCAGGTTCCGTACCACTTCGAGTTATCCCGCTGCAACAGACACTATAGCATGCCTCAACCACTTTATTGGATGGTTTATTCCACCTTGTTCTGAGCGTTGCTCCTGGATAAGTTCATTAATCATCAAATGAGCCCTGTCTAGCTCAGCATGCAAAGCTGACACGATGGATATGCTTGATGGTGGTTAAACTTCATGGCTCCACATGGGATACATAATCTTCAGCAGTTCTTTTGATGTGGTTAAAGCATAACTAACGTCCTTAAAACGAGTATTTACTCCTACAATCTGACCATCAGATGTCTGGGCTCGAGTTTGTTTTCTGTCTGCACTTTCAAAGAAGGGATCTTTGCCTTACAGCCTTCAGACATGACATCCATCAAACTCATAATCAAATATGTAACAGGGCTAATTTAAGTATGGGAAATTTGAAGTACATTGCTTATTCAGAATGACTAAGATACAAAGATATCAGAAAGAATCTGACAGATTATGAATCAACTAAATATATTAAGAGAATTTAATCGAGAAAATGCTGTCTCTCGAGGGAAAAACTAAATAATCTTGCTTGGAGGAGCTGAAAGAAAGTGATTTTTTTTTTTTTTTGGGGGGGGGGGGGGGGTGTGGGTGGGGAGTTTAAGGATGGAGATAGTCCTATAGTCCTATTGAAAGAGTGTAGCCAATTTGCTGTCACCCTAAGCCCCTGGGAAAAGGACGGCAATCTTCTCCTGTGACTGCCTCTTTCGGATTGATCCATCCCCTGAAAATAGGAAAATGCATTAGTTGAAATTGGAGTTCAGCTGGATTGACTTTGCCAGAAATGGGGAATTAATTATAATACGAGCACTGGAATAGGAGAATCCTCACTTCATTTCTCCTTTCCACCATCATGTTAATGTACATCCCCTCTGAGCAAATTTAATATCATGATACATATAAAAAAATAGACTGACAAATACATGTTCAAAATTGGACAGACAAATAGATAGCAGACATATGTTAAAGACCTCATCTTGCATGTAAACATGCATAAATCAATAAGTTGAACTAGTGAGACTAAGATTTCATGATAAAACAAAGTAACCACAAATCAAATATATCTGTGTCAAGCTTGATGCCAGCAAAAGCAGCCCTGAACTAGTTACCGCAGTACTTTTTGACACATGTTGAGGTGTAGGGATCAATGAAAACGAGCAATTTAATCTCAACTTTGGCAATAAACACCGCTTATCTATATTATAAGAGACTCTTGTTCCAAGAAAAGCCAGATACCAGCACACAACAAAGATCAAGACAAAGTTTCAGACTACTTCTCTTTGTTAGCAAAATAATGTATCCACATGAAAATTTCTAATTCACCTCTGAAAAAAGATTGTGAGATGGATTGGATGAATGTGGAGGGCAAGAACCTTATCACACAGGGCTGATGATCCTCTCTCTCCCGCTTCCCTCCTTCTTCAACCTTCTTTCTTCTGAGCCATCCTTCACTCTTGGCGATGGCATCTCATTCACTTCTCAAAGAGTAGCAACCAGCTTCTGATGAAACTGGCTTTCCCTTATCCACTTTGAGAAGGTGAGTACTTACAGGACTCAACAGTCCAGTGTGCCAATGATGGGTATCGTGAGCTCAATAGACTCTCAGTGAAATCACAGTGGCCAACCCACCCCTTTTACCAATTAAATTGGCTCTCGAGTCAGTCATTGTGGACTATGGATGATGAGTATGATGTGACCAGGAAATACCCACATTTTCCAATCTTAGCAGGGATCAAAAGAATCCATTGCTCAATTAATCAGCATGTAGTTGGCTTGTTTTAGATCTGGCAAATCTTAAAGTACCAACAATGAGCAAGAAAATGTGATAAAAATAAATTAATTTAGATTTGCTCAACTTTTTCTTGAAGAAAAATTCAAGAACACGGTAGTGGCGAACACTCAGCAGCTAAAAAAAAAGAGTTGCTACTGAGATGTTGAACAGAGACGGCTTTGAAAAGAATCAAGTAAGCATTAGTAGTTTCCCAGCTGTATGACTATCACTTCCCTGCAAACCAAAGTGGTTTTGGGCATCAAATCAGGAAGAATACTGAACTAACACAGCTAAGCTCACTTCCTCCAATATGAGTTAACACCTAGATCCTAACTCCACCATGCAGTTCTACTCAAATCCCAAATGCCACCCAAACTTGTCTCAATCCATGCAATCCCCCGGCACCAAATTTTAGAAGGCATGACATGCTTAAGTGATGTGATCGTGAAATTGGTTACTAAGAAATCCAGCTGCAGCCAGGGACTTTTGTGACTCCCCTCTCCTTCATTTGATTCCGGAGAAGAGAGACATCCGTCCACCGATCCGCAGCGGCATATATGTTGGACAGAAGCACATAGTTTCCACCGTTTTGGGGCTCAAGCTCAAAAAGCCTCCGAGCAACCATCACCCCTAACTCAAGGTCACCATGCAACTTACTGGCCCCAAGAAGTGCACCCCATGCACAAGCATTAGGCTCCATGGGCATTGTGTTCAATAACTCATAAGCTGCATTTAGCCGTCCTGACCGACTAAGGAGGTCGACCATGATTGAAAAATGATCAGGGGAGGGGACTATGGAGTATTCATTTCTCATCATCTCAAAGAATTGCAAACCCTCTTCTACGAGTGCAGCACGGCTACAAGCAGTTAAAATAACCGTGAAGGCCACCTCATCAGGATTAATTCCTTCCTGGAGCATCCTAGCGAAGAGGTTCACTGCCAAAACCCCACATCCATGCATCGATAGCCCCTGTATCATGGAACAGTAGGAAATAATGTCTCGTTTAGGCAATAGTTTGAACAATTCTGTAGCTCTCTCAATGTTCCCACATTTTGCATTCATGTCTATTAGAGCTGCAACAACATGAGCTGTCTCGAGAGCAATTGAACTCTCGCTTAAATAAGAATCAACCCACTTGGCTAACTTCCCACAACCTACTTGGGAACAAGCCGACATCAGGCCAACCAACGTGAACTCATCAGGCTTGATATTCTTTGACACCATCTCAACAAAAACCTTCACAGCTTCATTCGGAAGACCATTTTGTGCATATCCCGATATCATCGACGACCAAGCGAACATATCCTTCACAGGCGCTTGCTCAAACAGAGCCCTTGCCGACGCCATATCACCAGCCTTTGCATACCCATCAATCATCGCAGTGAAAGAAACCACATTCCTCTCAGGCATTTCCTCAAAAAGTTCCCTAGCACTCTTCATGTCACCTGCTCTCGCAAGCCCAGTGATCATCGCATTCCACGACTTCACATTTCTCAGAGGCATTTCCCGAAAAAGTCTCCTCGCCTCGCCCAAATCCCCAGCGCCGACGTAACCGACAACCATCGCCGTCCAAGAAACCACACTCCGGTGGGGCATAGCATCGAACACCTTCCGCGCGTACTCTATCTGGCCGCACTTGCCGTACAAATCAACCAAGCTCGTGCCCACGAACACATCCTCGTCGAGACCGCTCTTCACGACACCCCCATGAACCGCCCTCCCTTCCCTCACCCTCGACTGGCCGGCGCAAGATTTCAAGACCAACGGGTACGTGAACTTGTCGGGTGCGGCGCCGGCCCTCCTCATGCGCCCGAAGACCGAGAGGGTGTCGACCCAGGAGGCCCTCTGGCAGTACCCTTTGAGGAGGGAGTTCCAGAGGACGGGGATTGGGCGGAGGACGCAGCCGAAGAAGCGGGAGCAGTAGGAGAGAGAGGCGAGGGAGTAGGCGAGGCAGATGAAGTGGGAGGCGACGAACTGGTCCTGCTCCAGCCCTTTGACGATGATCTGGGCGTGCAGCTGGTGGAGGTGGGCGGCGTTCTTGCAGGATCTGAGGAGGGTGACGACGGACGGCAGCTTGTCGGAGACGGGGACGCGGGCCAGTGAAGGATGGAGAGGCATGAGAATTGAGAAGGCATCGCGGTTTGCGGTTTGCCAAGAGCAAAGCAATTTCTCGGGGAGGTTTTCGCCTTTCCCCCCGAATAATATTGAAGTCGAACGAGGGATAAGTTATAAAACTTAAAAGGTTATTATCATCGAAAAAAACTTCGTATTCATACACTAACAAGAGCTCTATCCCAAAATAATTTTTTTGATAATAAGTAACCGAACATCTATGATAAATTTATCATATTTTAAATTTTACAGTTAAATTACTAAGATGGATAACACATGGTAATTGACGAATTTACTAGTTTAGGATCCTTCATTATCATTTTATAGTTTTTTGTTATATTAATCTAATTAACGGAAACTAATAAAAGATAAATTTGTTACAAATATATTAGTTTATGAGTTTTTTATGGTCAAAAAAATTAATTTAAAATAAGTTTGTCACATGTGTATTAATTTATAATTTTTTGTGATAAAAAAAATTAGCTTTTGATAAATTTATCGCATTTATATCAATTTAAGATTTTTCGTGATATTAACCAAAAACTTAATCCATGACATTTTTTATTATAATTTCCTATATATATCTCACTTCAAGGATCACTAATGATTTGAGAAATGTTGTTGCTTTTCTTGGCCAGAGAGAAATGTTATGTTTACTAAGACTTGGTTATAAAATCCAAATACTAAATTATGTGACAAATTAATTTTAATTGTTTGACTATAGTCCATTCATTTCAATGACCGCTAGCAATTTGCCTTATATGTTAATATACAGACTTTTTATACCCAATATTGCTCCTGATTTTTAAATTGCATTTGTAGAATTACTCTTGTGTCGGTAATGGATGTAATCGTATTTTTTTAACAAGGATTGCTTTTATTAGGTTCATTGTCAATGTAAAATATATAATGAATATTTATCATTGGGCATTCGAGACATGGAGTTAAAAGGGCAGATGCGTATATTAGGTAATAGTTATACTTTTTTTATATCATACACAAATTATTAGTTAAACACATTTCGAATTTTCGTATATGTTTAAACATTACAAACTAGTTCAGTCGCCATCCCTGGCATTAATTATACAATACGTATGGAAAAAGTTCTGCCATATTCAATGGATGTTTTTCAGATTTTCCCAGGGTCTTTGGCCACTATTGATAAACGCAATCCTTGAGATGATCTCTTACGATGTGCATCACGAGATTTGGTCACGTTGTTAGCCATTGTCGATTAGCCATTGGTATCCGAACTTGATGATGGGTCCGCAGGTTTGTGAGGAATTTGTGGATAGGCTGCCCCACTTGACCCGAGTCAAACCACATGGAGAACGCTGTTCCCATCAGATCAGATCGAGATGTCCTACAATCCATCACGACTGACATTGACAGTAGCCATTCAATGGTAAGCATGGCATCTCTCTTTCGTTCAGTCCATGTACTTTAGAGCGTCGGTCAATGCAGCGGGAGATTATGATATGAAAATGATTGGTAAGAAGATAGTTGACAAACTGGAGAGAATTAGGAAGCAGAGCAAATTTTGACAGATCGCACTGGGATAGCCAGTTCCTAGGGGTAAAAGTAGTATCATTTCTTGTGATTGTGTATCTCCGCTGCAGCATTACCGTAAGCTTCTCATGGCTGGCTTGTACTTCCAGCCTCCTCCGTTCTTGGTAGGAGTGAACGGTTCTCGATTTGGTCCAGTTCCAAGATGAAATCAAAAACTAGACCGAACCATTGAAACTAGGGACCGAACCGGTCAATCAATGAACCGGAAACCGAACCAAACGATCAATCTGATCCAGTATAATGAAATCGATCACTTACGTTTTCCCATTACTTGGAACTGGACCGAGATAGTATTTAGTTCACATTCTACTAATTTTTTTAATAAATAATAAAATATCAGTCCGATCCAATTCTCCTTTGAAATTGCGAACCCGACTGTCCAGACATCTACTCTACTTTTAGGAACCAGGAACTAGACCGACACTTCTAAGAACCAGACCAAACTGATTGGTCCAATCCAGTCTAAACGATTTCCAATTCGACAGTCCGTTTTGCACTCTCCTAATTTTTAGCTATCAGTACTCATGGCAAACCTCTAATCACCAAGACTGGTTACCACATTTAACCATTGAAATGGACTCGCCATCGTGCTGCTATGCAAGATAACGGAAAAGGTCGAGAAATGCAATCGTTACTAAAAGAATAAGAAGTTTGATACGAAAGAATTGCGCCTGAGAAAAATAAGAAGCATAAAGGTAAAAAAACAGTCCGGATTTTCTAGCTGATAATAGTTAATCCTATACATAAGGAACTTCACTCAGTTACAAAATGAAAGCTCTCTACAGCGCAAAAACTCCTCGTACAAAATACTGCTAATGCTTCCTCACAGGGGAAAAACACACACTGCTCATCTCAATGCAGCCACAAGTAAGAAATCGCTTCGGCCATGACAGCTCGGTGTCTCTGCTCTCTCATCTCATAGACCACTAATTGTTACTGAACCTTCATTCAGCATCAATAGCCACCGAGTCAAGTGGCTCTAGATGATTACGACAAATGTACAAGTCATGAATAATGAAATGCTCACCGCCTAGATTTTCGGACATTGTAAACATCAGTTCGAGCCTCGGCGAGCCTTGACTTCCCCACACAGCCCAGCACCAGATCGGTTCTCTCCTGAGCAATGTTGTCCACATCACTTGCAGGCTCTTGCCGTCGTCTTGTTGGAGTACCCAAAGCTCGTGGGGACCCAGTGGTAGGACCATACAGCATTCGATCCCTCAGACCCTTTACCAGCTTGTATGCATGCAAATCATCTCCATAACCTTCCATCTGCAGCTTTTCCCAATCTAATTCGTTTCCGCCATTTTGAAACCTCTCTGTTTGAATGCCCCAGTCAACTCCATCGGATATACTCCTCTGCAGGGAAGAACTTCTCCTCGGTGCCCTTCCGGAGGTTGACCTCCTTGCTTTCATCTCCTCTTCAGCTGGTGGGGCTACGTGAGCGTGGGTCCACTTGTAGCTCTTGTTGATGGGGTTTTACATCAAATTGCATAGAATAAAGTTCACTTTCAGCAGAGTCTTCTTTGCATTCAATCCCGTCTTCTACAGCTCCTCCATTGTCCTCTTTTTCTTCACTGTAACGAGCACCGACACAACTTCTACTCAAGTAGTCTGAGACATCTACCTTATTGGCATGACTTGGGGGACGTCGACTTTTTTCTTTTGACTTTTTTGTTCCTAATGAAGCTTCAAGTTGATTCCTCAATTTATCAATGGCAGCATTTTTCTCCTCAATTTGATACCTAGCCTCAGAATGCTTCGTCTGGACCCTATCTTCTCGTATCACATCAGCTAATTGCATTATCTCTCTTTCCTTCTCCATTTCTTCCTGGATTTTCAGAGTTTCCCTCCTCATGGCTTCTGCCTCATCTTTCTCTTCGCCGACAGTCCCAGCTAATTCATCACAGACTTGTTCAATTATCTCTCTCTCTCTCTTCTCGCTCTCAAGTTCCTGAACTGCCTCAAGCAGAGAAGCCTTTGACTTGGCTAGTTCGTTTCCAAGTTTCTTGTTTAAGCTCTCAATCCGTGCCCTCAGCTTCCTTTCTACTTCAAGTTCTCCAACAACAGACTCAATGGCAGCCTCAACCACTTTCCGCTCTTTGCTTCGCCATGCCGCCTTTTCTTCGGCAAAACACTTCAGCAGATAATTTATTTCACTCTGTTCTGAGCGTTGTTCCTGGATAAGTTGATTAATCATCAAGCGAGCCCGCTCAAGTTCAGCATGCAAAGCTGACATGACAGACATGCTTGATGAGGGCCGATCTTCAGGGCCCCACATGCGATTTATAATCTTTAGCAGCTCTTTTGATGTGGTTAAGGCATTGCTAACGTCCTTCAGACGAGTCTTTACTCCTACAATCTGGCCATTAGGTGTCTGGGGTTGAGATTTGTTTTCCATCTGCACTTTGAATGAAGAGATCTTTACCTTACAGTCCTCAAATTTGACTGTTGTATTTATCAAAATCGTAATAAAAATGTAACAGACAGCTAATTTATGTATGCACAGCCATATTGCTTATTCCAGATGACATGATATCAAGAAATCGGAAAGGATCTGACAGGTTATCAATCAAATTAACATACCAGAAAGATAAATAATAAAAAAAATCTATGGAGAAAGTTGATTAATCTTGATTGAAGGAGCTGAGAAAAAGGAAAGTGTTCTCTTTTGTAAGGATGAAGATAGTCCTAAATTAATTTACCTCCATTAAACTGCCATTGCTAATAGAACCAAGAGCACCCCCATTTTGCTCTGTCACCCTAAGTCTTTGGGAAAAGGATGATGATCTTCTCCTGTGACTGCCCGTTCCAGATCGATCCATCCTCTGCAAAAATAGGAAGATGCATTAGCTGAAATTGAAGTTCAGCTGTATTGACTTTGCCAGAAATGGGAACTAGGGAAACTCTAGTGTGTGCAAATATAGGAGACTCCTGACCCAGTTTCTCCTTTACACAATCGCGCTAATGCACAACATATCCAAGAATAGAGAGACTGATAGATAATAAAAATAATTAACTTCTAAAATTACCATGCTTGCAATTAAGCGTAAACTAGTTAAGTTGATCGGCCAATAAGGCTAACCTTTCACAACCCAAAGTAACCACAAGTCACTACTCTGCCAACATACACACTCAAACCAACTTAAAAGGCACATACTTTTCTCTATCTGTAAATTGAAAATGACATAAAGCACTGAATGGACAAGTTGGATCTATTATCAACTTTAGGAATAAAAGCCAAAAGTTATATCACAGGAGACTCTTCATCCATGGAAAACCAGGCAATAGCACAACAACTACAATGAAGAACAAAGTTTCCTACTTGATCTAATTTTTGACTAGATAAGGTATCCACTCGGAATTTCTGATTACCTCTGAAACAGGACTGTGAGACGGATCGGACAAATGTGGAGGAAGAGAACCTGAACGCACTGAACTGGCAATCCTCTCTCTCCCTCTCCCCTCCTTCTTCAACCTTCTTCCTTCCAATCCCTCCTTCACTCTTGGCGACGGCATCTCATTCATTTCCCAGAGAGTAGCAGCCAGCTTCCTCGCCGAAACCGGCTCCTGAAGCTTCCCTCTTGTACTTCGAGAGGGCGAGAACTGAGGGGACTCCATGGTCCGCTGAGCCAACGACGGGGATCGGGAACTCATCAGCCTCCACGCGGGCATCGGAGTGGTAGAGCCGCCCCTTTTACCAATTAAAATTGCTCTCTTGAATCTGTAATGCTGGACTATAGACGACGAGGATGATCCGGCCGGCGAAGACCCGCGTTTTCTAATTTTAGCAGGAATTAAAGTATCCATGGCTATATCACTTCTCGGCATTGTATGTACTCGGCTTGACTTAGATCTGGCAAATCCAAAAGCACCAATATTGAGCAAGACAGCGCGAACCCCAAAAGGAAAAGAAATCTAATCCAAAGCTCGACAAGCTATGCCAACATCCAAGAACAAGGTAGCGGCCAACACTCAACAGCAAAACGAAAAGCAGAGAAGCCACGGAGATGAACCCAGAAACGATTTGCACAGAGATGGGTTTCAAAAAAGGAAACACTTTTCCCTTCTTTCTTTCTTCTTCACTCCATCTTGAAGACTAACGCGAGAGCACAAGAACTAATGCTCTCAAATTCATTCCGCATTTCCTCGGCTTCTCAGCAACTAAAACCCAGTTCACCTCCCGCAAAATCAACCAAATCTCCAACGAAAGAGTGCAAAGAAACACAGGAACTCAAAGCTACGGACAAAAAAAAAATATGAAATTTATCCACAGGAACAACCAAGTCGTCATCTTTTTTTTTCTCCCTCTACTTCCACTACACGCAAAAGCACCAGCAACAAAATGCGAGCGAGATCTGCGGCTTCAAGATCGCACCTTTTTCAGGTGCATGAGCGGCAAGATTAGCCCGGGATGATGGGCAAGGCACCACTTGCGGACGAGAGCCACGGAGGCGGAGAGGCGAGCGCGATCGGGCAAAATGCGGAAAAGGGCGAGGAGGCTCCGACCCTTAAAGGGGTCGCGAGAATGTCGGGGGAGCTTTCTCGTGTTCCTCGAATGGCGTCTTCGTCTACGACTACGATGAGAGAGACGAAGAGGAGGAACAGGAGGAGGAGGGAGGGCGGGAGGGGGGGGAGGGGGAGGGACTTGACCAGTCCTAAAGCACTCATTCAGCATCACCAACCTAATTAGCAAACACCCGAAGAAATAAAAAATAAAAATAAATAAATAAAAAAGGAAAACATCACCAACCAAAAGCCCGTGTGACTTAAAAAAGGCAGATACAAAGCCATTCGTATCTGAGCCAAATCATCAAAATATGTATCACCAATTATAATTTTCGTATCATGAAAAAGTTTCAAATTGATATGCTCATTCTATAATTATCTCATATTAATTTTTGGGTCATGAAAAGTTTTAAACCAATAGACTTAGTGTTACAAACAAATGACAGGTTTTAACAAAATCTTTCAAGCTTGAGAGAGATATGAAGAGGTATTAGCAGATCTTTACATATTTTTCAAATTAAGATGATTTAGTCTATTTTGAGAATTTTGTGACATAAAAATTGATTTTTTTTTTTTTTACTTGTTTGGGTTTTTCAATAATACAAAAAAGCATGGCATGGATTTTTAGTGATGTTAGCCGGTCAAATTTATATATTCATTGTGATTTTATTATCATGGAACATATTATGAATTTCAAATTTATGACCCTTTTAAATTTATCAACAGGGTTAAAATACCGTCGGCTTTCTCCTTTACACGAGAGACACGGCCTATCAACGAGCGATTCGGACCACTTATTTAAAGCATGAATCTATCCGAAGTATTGATTGCGTATGACTGCAGAAGAATTAGCGTGTTAAAGATTATAAAGTTAAAGCGACTCAGACCAAGCAGGAATCGTTCGGCTGAGATCAGGTGCGGCGGAGCACACGAAAGGCACGGTGAGCTTGGTTTTCTCCTGGGCTGTGATTGGTCGGGGAAGAACCCGACGACCTTATCCGGTTTGACCGGCTCGGCCCAGGGCCAATCGTTTCGCCACGGGAGGATGTGGACTGGGTGGACGCGCGCATCACAGGAGTGGAGACAGCGAGCCGCCAGATCGGGATTTAAAAAAAAAGAAATCGGGGATTAATTAAAAATAATAATAATGATGATAATGATAATAATGGGCTGCGGTGGAGGACCGAGACAGGTAATTCTAATGCATAGGTTGCACATTCCTTTGCGTCCCTGGCTAATTTAAATTATCTAATTAAAAAAAGTCAAAGGTTTCCATGTGGAGGAAATTCGGCTTTGAATTTAGCTGGCAATAATAAAAGTAGGAGAATGTTTAGATCTTGTAATTATGATGTCATCCAATCATGTGGCATGGCATTAAATAGTCACCTTGCCGGGAAAATCCATAGTCCATTTTAGTGATTCACGAGATTGGTACGTAATTAGGGCCGTTGGGATCAAAAGGAGTAAAAAATTGAATATACTTACTTACGGATATTTGCGGGAAATTACCGAATGTAAAATTGCTAAGGGGTTAATGAACTGAGGAAAACAATGATATAGAAGATGGATACTTACTAATACGGTTTTTAAATTTACGAATTGTGGAAGAATATTAGATCATGGTGATGAGTTACCATAAATAGGAAAATTATCACTTTGGATAGAATGGAGTATTGCGATTTTTTGTGGAAAGTTACAAGTGTCAAGACGTTTGAATTTACGAGACTTTAGGGTAAATTACTACTTGTAAAGAATGGCTACCAACTTGTCGTTTATAGGGAGATTAAAATAATTGAAGATACCGTCACTTATGACAATATGAGACTTTTAACTATTTTATTGGTTATTACTAAATGTTAGCATTTTCAGTTAACAAACTCTATAGACAAATAACTATCCATATAGGTAAAAGACTATTTTATTTGTGCAAACAGGTTAATAATATTACAAGTAAGTTACGACTAATAAAGGTGAATTACTAGTAGGGGGAAATTGTCCAATCAATCCTAAACATATTGTACGAATATCAATTCATAACTAAACTTTACAAATTTACCAATTTAATCCGAAACTTTTGTTTAGAATTTTAATATATTTATTCTGACCAATTTTCACAAGAAATTGTCAATGTGGTAGTGTGCCACATAAGACAACTAGCGATGAGTCGATGATTGAACAGTCATGTCAGTGACTTTTAGCAAAATTTAAACGGAAAACTATATTGAAATTCCGTGCAAAGATTTATGATTAAATTGGAAATATTAAAAAATTGAGGACTGAATTAATATTCACACAATAGATTTAGAATTGATTGAGTAATCTATAATTTGGAAATGAGGGCATTTTGAGCGGCTAGCTAATTTTCATTGAATGAGAAATAAAAGTTGGTGCTTCCAAAGATGACTCCAGAAGAATGTGCGACTGCGATTATTTGAATCCCAATCAAAAGCTATTCTACTTGGGCCTTAAAGCTTTTGAGCATTCAAGTGTAGATATCTTTATAGAGGGCAATCATTTTTGGCACCTCGATTTCATCCATTGGATTTACTTTCCTCTTTTGATTTTTTTTCCCCATACATTATATAAAAGTTCACCAACCAGTGGCACCGCGGGCTTTTCCTGTCCAATCAACGAACGCGGCGATGACTCCGAGAATTGCATGACAAAAGTAACAAAATTGAATGGAGACATCTCCGACATATGCTTGCAATAAAGGGGCACCCTGCTCAACGCGGGTCGGGTTAGAGAGGATCTCCAATCAACGAACGGGGCGATTACTCCAAGGGAGACTTTTCTATGCTGAAGGAAAGCATTATCCATGGCCCATCTCGATAGGAATTTCAACAGACATTTATGATTACTAGGCAAGAATGACAGTGGTACATGGTTGGAAAATAGAAGGTGGAATCGGTTTGAGGTCCCCATGTCTTGTAAAATGGTTCTCCATTTATTGAGTTTTTTTCTATTGAAGGGCTGTGCGGAAGTGGTGGTTGCTTGGGCACTTTTGGGACAATGATTGGAGGCTTAAAACTTCTAGGCATTCTCTTCCCAAACTAAGCAATGCTCTTAGGGCATCCCAAAGTAAGAAAATTAGTTCGGCTTCCCACACTACCAAGTGTAAACGATTGCATATGTGAGCCACTTACCCGGTCTTAGACTTGCGACTTACTTAATTTATGGGGTCAATGTCTTAACGTGGTTCAGAGAGAGAGAGAGAGAGAGAGAGAGAGAGAGAGAGAGAAGGCACGAGGGGATTTGACATATTGACATTTTTTTGCTTGAGAATGGGTGGAACTTATTCAATGATCATTTAGGTGAGTCGTTGGGTAAGTATGGTCTAAATCTATCAATAAACCCCCAAAAGCCCAGGCCCAATCTCACCCACATGTTTGCCACCTCTAATTGCGATTATTGGAATTCAAGAATAGCTTTCACTTGTCAAATTAAGTCCTTTTCTTTTTTTTTTTTGGTTGAAATAGATAGCACGTTCTATTCTTACTTAAAAGGAGTCTTACAAGATGAATAAGGACTAATGTCCGAACATAATATATTCCATAAAGGCAAAGGAGGAGTATTCCACCAATTAAGAGGAAGCTTGTTTGCTTGGTGGGTTCGTGCTATCCAATTTGTGGCGCAGTTCTCTTCTCGGGTGCAACAGCTTACCTTAACATTATCGCAGTGGTCCAATTCGCGTCTGCACCGTAGAATAGTTTCTTTTATATTCCACTGAATTTCGGCCCGGCCCAAAACCTATTCAATGGCAAGGGAACAGTCATTTTCGCAGATCCATCAAAGTGGTTGACTCCAAAAGCCTCCCACGTGCCTCATCTGAAGTTCCTTAATATAAAAGAGTCCATGTAAAATCGCTTCGACTTCGGCCTCTTGCGATGAAGAAACCCTAGAAGTACAGGCGAAGCCTTCGAGCACCTGCCCTGACGAATCACGCACGACACCAGCAACAGAGCAAATAAACTCACCCGAAGTCCAAGAAGCATCAACGTTCAACTTCAGATCTTGTCGGTCCAGTGGTTTCCATCTACCAAGTATGTTTCGATTAGGGTTTAATCGTTTTTGGGTCTTTTGTCCTCGGATGAAATTGAAGTGCTGATCTTGTACAATACTCAGGAGATCTGCAGAGTTCGGGGCTTTTGCTCGAAAAATCCATCCATTTCTTGCCTTCCATATGTGCCAGAGAACCAGGCCAGTGTATTCTCATTCAGGTATGTTCGTGTTTGCTCGGAAAGCTTCCATAATCCACTGGTCCGTCCTTCTGATTGTACTTGTGGGACTAAGGCCTCTGAATGTTGGATCTTCCCATATGCCTTTTGTCCATTTACATAAAAAGAACATATGCTTTGTTGTTTCTACCTTCATGTGACAAATTTGGCATAATGGATCATGAATGATTTTTCATTTATATAGGTTTTCTCTCGTAGGAAGGGCGTTGTGACAGAGAGCCCAAAGGAAAGTTTTGATTTTTGGTGGCACAATGAGGCTCAGATCTTGGTCCATAAGGTACGTGGTGGTTGGAACGAACATGAGGCCATATTGTGGTTTTGGCTTGTAGTTTCTGAATATGCTCTGTTGTAGCCACTCTTTACAGAATATTTCCCTGTATTATTACCTATCTAGACTAGGTAATCTGATTGCGGTTGTGGGCTCAGTGGGATAGCTAAAATTTCATTTACTATACTTTCATTATAGAACTGTTGAATCTTCTGTACATTCCACTCTCGGGACTCTCTGTATGTATAAGCTCAGATACCATTAGAAGTTCTGTTGGGTTAATTTGTCCTCCAATTACCCCTTGGAATGTATGGCAGATCTAATGGTCAGATCTTGGAATGTATGGCATATCTAGTGGTCACTAGTGTGATTTACATCTTTCTGAACAACATATTATATTGGCTCCCAATCTTTGAGTTATTCTCCTCCAAAATGAAGTTGTCACTCACCCACAACCACATGCAAACGCGCATGCGCACGCGCGTGTGCTTTCCCCGCAAAACTTATCCTTCTAGATTTCCTTTTGGGACTATGCTTGACTAGCCTCTCATGGCAAGCTGCATTTCTTTCGGTAGGTGAATCTTTTTATTTGAAGATCAATTTCCATCTTTTTGAATGAAGGAGAACTCCTTCCCAAAACAGTGATCAAACTTAGCAACAAATTCAACTAAACTATATTGCAATTAGCATAGGGGATTAACTAACTGCCTGAGGCTAATCCTGCTCCAAGTAGCTAGCACCCCGCTTTAAGTTAAAAAAAACGAAACTTATTAGAATCCTAGGTCTCTGCTCTGCAAGAAGGACAATAGTCCGACCAGAAAGGGTATCCTAGATAGCCATGGAAAATCAAAAAATTCCATTTTCACTAAGGGTCGATGGTGATCTTATGGTTTTAATCACTATATGCATAGCTTGTTTGATCTACAAGGCTACATCAATGAATGACATCAGATTTTACTCCAAAACAGTCCGAAATCTTAGCTTGTTTTCTTTTGCCGAGTTAATCCAATTGAGTCTCCCACTGTTTACACAATTAATTCTGGTTCATCAAGACACCACTGAAGGACGCAGAATCATTTTGAGACGAGAGCAGAAACTGATGAGTAAAGCAAGCAAATTCAGTATCTGACGATGATCAAACTATACAGAAGAATGGAAGGAGACTTTGCTCATTTGAATGAACTAGAGAAAATTCTGTAAATTCATTAGAAATAGTCAAAGCCATGGACTGATAATTAGAGAACCAACCTTCCTGCTGTCAGCTTCATCTTCTGCTTGTTTGACCAAGTCAGTGCCCTCTTCAGTGACATGCTGACATATAACGTATGAAAAACAAGGTAAAGGATGACAGAGACAAGTGTAACTTAATGTGGATGCAATATGGATGACAGAAAACGGACCTGCTTGAATATGTTAGCGAGCGGAACCAAGAATGGTGGCACTTTCGAGAAAACCCTGACCATCCTCGACAAATTTTCAACCTAAAAAGCATCAGAAAACTTGGTAGGTAAACACTCTAAAAAATATTTAGGACTGGATGTTCATAAAAAGACGAGCGGAGCCAGAATACCTCAGGATCTGTGAGTAATTCACGATACCCTGAATACCATTTTCCAAACAGTGGACCTTCACATACAGACCACAACTCATGTTGAACTTTCTGAAGAAAGAGCAAAAAGATCATAATAGCAAAACTAAAAAGTGCATGGAACAAATTCCATCCGGATCCTGGAATATTCAAAATCTCAACAAGAATCAAAGATATGAACTATACTCATAGTCAACTGCACAATTTCTTCCACCAACCATTAAAGCCAAAATTAACACATGTAAAAGGGACAAACCTCTAGTAGCTTGTGCTCACTGCTCGAATGCAAGTAATGAGAAACCCTATCTTTCTCTCGTTTTAGGCACTCCTCTGCCTGGGAATCCCAATATCAAACATCAAACCTTATGAAATATCATCATCATCATTATCAAGATGTAAATGATTAGGTAGGATCTAAATTCTTATTCACCTTCAAACTAAGCAATGCTGTTAGGGCATCCGGAGTAGTTAATGCACCAATTATATTACCTTATATATGTGGGAGAACAGGGTAGGACGAATTCACTTTGGTTCCCACATAGACTCTACGATGGAATCACATTTTAAGAAAGTGGTAGTATTAGAAAGGGCTAAAAATAAGGTATTCTAATAGTACCGCATTTCTTTATGTAAATGCTATATGTGTGTGTGTGTGTGTGTGTGTGTGTGTGTGTTAAGAAAGCGGCAGTGCTAGAATATCCTATATGGCATATGGTATATGAATTCAGTGTCAAAATACCCCGTATGATATATCTTATGTGGAATTTTGGTTGTTAGAAAATACCATATAAATTAATATTAATACAACCACCCTTTGTGTGTGTGTGTGTGTGTGTGTAAATGCTATACAATTGTGTGTGGGTATTAAGAAAGTCACAGTTCTAGAATATCAAGTAAGAAAGTCACAGTTCTAGAATATCAAGTACTCTAATATTATCTCTTTTATTTATGTAAATGCTATATGTATATAGTGATAATATAAGAACACCCGATATGGTATATGGTAAATGGTGGCAGTGTCTGAATACCTTATGGTTATGTTTGGTCATCTGAATTTCTAACTAAGATAGGACTAGATATGATAGGAAATGAAATTCAGGGGATTTTGCGATATTTTATACACGATTTGGTAATTGTAGTAATAAAGTCGGATATATTCATATTGTATCATATATATCGTTAGGTATAAATGGCATATTAATATAAATGAATTGCAAATTTTATAAATAGAGATGGTAAAAATTTCTCACAACGCTCTTGTCTATTTTATTTTCATTTGCTTTTCTATTTTTTCCTCTCTTTTTTGATTAATTTCCTTTTTATTTCTTTCTTCCACTTCCATCGTTCTCTAATAAAATTTTATTAAATAGAAAACTATACTAATATTCCTAAAATACCAAAAAAACCTCAAATATATAATAAATATATATTTATATATTGAATTTATATTATAAGATAAAATTAAATTTGAGTATATAAGTACAAATAAGATTAACTAAAAAAACTAAATTGTTATTTTTTTGTTGCTTTGAATTTATTATATTAGAATTCAAATATTGTTTATATTGAAATATCATTTTAAATTTGTTAATCTAAGAAGTTTAATTTACTTGAAAAAAAAATAATTTTTCTTTTTACGAATACTAGAAATTCTATCTACCTTTATCCTACCCTCCCATAAGATAATTTTATCCGATCTATATCCATATTATAAATAATTTTATCCTGTTTTGAGCATGCACCAAACACAAAATAGGATAAATCTTATCCTATCATGGATTTTATCCTGACTACCAAATTACCATATAGTATATACCACATACCATATAGGCATTCATATAAGGTAGTCTAATGGTATGTAGTAGTATTAGAATACCTTATATTGTATATCATATATTGTATCTTTTTTTAATACAACCAGTGTATTTTTATCAATGATACCTTATACGATATACCATATAGGGCATTCTTATCAGTGATATCTTAAACAAAATACCATATAGTCTACATTTGATCGTTTAGATTTCTAATTAGGATAGGACTAAATAAGAAATGATATGGATTATATTATATCCTATCCACTATTGGTGAATTATAACAATAAAGTTAAATATATTCACATTAGATCATGTACGTTGTTTGGTATAAATAGCATATCAATGTAAATGAGCCTAAAAGTTGCACAAATGGATATAGTAAAAATCTCTCGACACTCTTGCATACTTCATTTTTATATGCTTTTTTATTTTTATTTTTTCCTTCTCTTTTATAATTATTTTCTTTTTTTATTTCTTCCCTTCCATCGTTCTCTAACAAAATTTTATTAAATAGTAAATTTTAATAATATACCTAAAATATGTAAGAAATATAAACATATTTTTATATCTATGTATTGAATTTATATCACAATATAGAATTAAATTTGAATAAGATTAAACTAAAAAAACATAAATGTTGTTACTTTTTGTTATTTTGAATTTCTTATATTAGAATTCAAATATTATTTATGTTGAACTATAATTTTAGTTTTATTAATTTAAGAAGTTTGTTATTCAAGAAAAATAATTTCATATTATGGATATAAGATACCATATTAACTTTTATTCTACCTTTCTTTGGATAATTTTATTCATATATCCCTTTTATATCCGATTTTATATTGTCTTAAGTAAGCATTAGATGTAAGATATAATAAATTTTATCTGACCCTAAATTTATCTTGATTACCAAACACAGCCATAGGGTATTTTAATCTTATACGATATACCATATAGGGTATTCTTTTCAATGATACCTTATACAATATACCATATAGGGTATTTTAATACACTGATAGTATTAAAAATACCATATACGACATATCCTATAAGGTATTTGAATTCTACCAGTTTATTTTTATCAATGATAGTTAGAATACCCTATATGGTAACTTTTTTTTTTTTTTTTTTTTGTCAATGATAGTCCACCAAATAAGTTATTTCAATACCGACCAAAAATAAAAAAACTCATCCCAACATTTTAGGCAAGACCGATTTTCTTCCATCTTGGATACAGTCATTGAACCATTTGTCTCGGTTGTCTTTACAAAGAATAACAACCCCCCCTCCCTCTCCTCTTCTCAATTGAAATCTCCATACTCATTCACTTCCTCTGCAGCTGCAAACACCAAAGCCCGAAAGATCATGAGTGCAACGCAACTACTATCGAACCTTCTTCTTTGTCTCTCTCTTATCTTTCAATTCTCGTTCGCTGTCTCGCCATTTGGCAAGATCATCCCTCGCTTTCCTTCTCCTCTCATTCATCCAGAAAATTCTCAACCATCGCTCTCTAACGACCACAGTGGCAACAATGGGCTCTACAAGACTAGGTACTTCACGCAAATCCTCGACCATTTCAGCTACCGTCCCGAGAGTTACCAGACGTTCCAGCAGAGGTACTTAATTAACTCCACCTTCTGGGGCGGCCCGCAGAGGAATGCCCCGATCTTTGTCTACACCGGGAACGAGGGTGACATCGAGTGGTTCGCCCAAAACACCGGTTTCATGTTCGAGACGGCACCCCACTTCAATGCCCTTCTTGTGTTCATCGAGGTATATTGCCAACTGATCCAAATACTCAAGCTGTAGTATCATATTTAAGCAATCAATTATAGGACTTTCGTCATTTCGCTTTGCTTTTGCGAAATACATTACAGAAAGATGTAGCGTTTATCATTCTTATTTGTCTCTGTGAAGCATCGGTATTATGGGAAATCGATGCCGTTCGGGGGCAAAAAAGAGGTGGCGTACAGCAACGCAAGCATGTTGGGCTATCTCTCCTCGACGCAGGCATTGGCGGACTACGCAACGCTGATAACCGATCTGAAGAAGAACTTGACAGCCGAGCATTCGCCAGTGGTGGTTTTTGGAGGTTCTTACGGGGGAAGTATGCTGCTGTTCCCTCGCATATGTTAATAACTATAAACAAATTACTGGCTTCTCCCTCTTCAGATTAATTGTGGTGTTTGACTTTAGAATAGATTAACTATGTAGCTGGCTGTGCATGCTTTCTGGTTTTAAAAAGAAGACGACAATGGAGTAAAACTTACTCGGATGTTCACTGATAATATCGCAGTGTTGGCAGCATGGTTCAGGCTAAAGTATCCGCATATTGCAATCGGCGCTTTGTCTTCTTCTGCTCCGATCCTCGACTTTTTCAACGTCACCTCCCCTTACATCTTCAACGACATCATCACTCGAGACTTCAGGGTTTCTCTCTCTCTCTCTCTCTCTCTCTCTCTCTCTCTGTGCGAATTTGTTATTTTGTTTTCGGTTGCTCTTGAATTACAAGGACTCAAGAGAGTTTGGAATTAGGGATAAGGTCAGCCCGATGACAAGAAAGGTCTTGCTCGGCCACGGACTAGAAGATGTATGAAGTAATTTGCATGAGTAAACAAATCCGAAGATGGTCCTAACCTGGACATTTTAGTCAAAATTTCATAAAATCCCTAGTACATTCCTCAGACAAAACTATAATTCATAAGCAAAATCTTGTTATTCAGAAAAAGTCTGGACCGCTACATTTCCATTTACTAAATCTCTAGTCTTATCATGTAAATCCAAATTCTTTTTTTCGAAATAGATCAAATGATATTGTTCATTTTCTTCTTCTTGAGATATTAATTTTTCCACACACCGTATGCTCTGTGCCGGTACTTCAACTAATCAAAAACATCCGGTACGTTTAATTGTACATGGAATTATCAATCCCTTAATTTTATTGTTCTTGTAAACCACAACGCAGTGTAACGTACTTATTTTACATGCACCATCGATTCGACGTTTGTGTTCTTGATACCAACCATATGGATTTCACATGAGTTGTGACTATGCGAAAACCACACAAGTCTAAGAGTGCGATTGATGTGAATGTCCAGAGCGAGAGCAAGAATTGCTACAAAGTGATCAAGCGATCATGGCAGAAGATTGAAGATACAGCGAAACAACAAGGTGGACTCGAGATCCTGCGAAAATCATTCAGACTATGCAAGTAAGAGATGACTCAAACAATATCAGCTTCTCCTGGATTTGATTTATTTATGTTTTTTTTTTGGTGGATTCTTTGTTTATGTGATGACCCCTTCGCAGGAACTTTAAGGATGCGGAATATCTCACAGGTTGGCTCGAAACTGCTCTCGTTTACGCGGCCATGACCGATTATCCAACTCCTTCCAATTTCCTGACTCCCTTGCCTTCTTATCCGGTCAAACAGGTATAGCTTGCTCAACAAATAATAACTTATATTAGCAGTGTATTCCAAGCAATATCTTCAAGATCATACTTTATAGTATTGCAAGTCAAATTCAAATTCTTTGGGGGAACATAGATCTGATCTCAAAGGGAAAATAAAGTTACTTCTCGAATGAACCAATCTTGTTTTGAAGTAAGTAAACTTGGCTTTAAAAATTCAAGACTTCTTGTAGCGTATGACCAATTTGTGAGGCAGATCTGATCTTTGAGGATTGTATCGTTGCGCGTGTGATTGACCAAGTCAAATGAAGGATTAGCATACTTTTTTCCGGCACAAGACAACTTGGTCCCAAAACTTCATAAACGATTCCTGAGAATTTAATTAACTCGCTCCGTTGTGCCAATATTGAGGCGTGGCGGGGCCATTTTGTGAAATGCTTTTCTGTTAAATCTTCAAGATAGAGTACTAACAGAGTCGCGGAATTGAACAACTCAATGGCTGGACAGACAATCGGATGCGTGACTAATGTTTATGCTCTCTATTTTTACTTTGTGTAGATGTGCAAGGCGATAGATGATCCGAGCAAAGGGGACGATGATTTTGCCAAATTGTATGGCGCAGCAAACATCTACTACAACTACAGCGGCGGCGTCTCATGCTTCGATCTAATGGACGATTCCGATCCTCAGGGCCTCAGCGGATGGGGATGGCAGGTACCCAACAATTTTTCACTCTCTCAAAAGAAAAGATTTCCTAAGCAATGCCTCTTAAGAATTACATGTTACATTGGATTCAACTTGAAACCTTATCAACCATTATCACATGAATAATGCTAGAGATAAGACTAATGTACTAAATGAATTTACTAAATGATGTAATAGAAAACTGTCAAGTGTTTAAAAGGGTATTCTGACTTAATCTAGCAAACCCATCTAGTATATGAGCTTTAACATCTCCGACATTAATCCAATCCGGAGATATATATATATATATTGTGAGGTCAATATAAGCTTTTTCTATTTGGTTGGTAGAGTAATGAAGAAGTTAGGGAGGACTGGAATTAATAGTAATACTATTTACCGGTCATCTAGCATTGTGTTTGAATATTTAATTATTAAATCACACATTAATCTAACGGTTTAAAATTTTAAAACAGTTAGCAGTAATTTCATAAAGTCCCACAAATTGTTTCTTCTTCTTTATATGACTCTTGAGAAATGACTTGATATTCTCGAAAGAAGTTTTCATGAGATCTCTGTGCCTTTTTTGTCAAATTTGTAGCTTTGTAGTCATGGAGTCCTCATCTGATCTTTCCTATATTTCTCATTGTAGTATCTATAACTAGGAAAATCACCCTTTGGCCTGGTAAAACTTTGCGATTGCATTAACGTGTGAACTCTCTTTCTTCTTTGGTGTTCATGTCCTCTTCTTTTACTTCAAAGTGGGCTAGCTTTCGCATCTGGAGGAGCCAATAATTACCCCCCCCCAAAAAAAAAAAAAAAAAAAAAAAAATCGAATGGAGAGAACTCCAAGAGGAGCCTAAAATGTCTGGGTTTTCGTTCCCCAGTTCTGTTCCTTCCTTCGGATCCTAGACTGTCAATTTGCTTTGTTTTTGCTTTTTTTTCTTTTCTTTTTCCAGAAATGGTTTTAATTTGTTAACCCCGATTTTAATTAAGGGAATACATGCTACAGGCATGCAATAGTTAAATAGGATGTAAACAACAAAATGGCATCGGTTGATCGAGTGCATTCACTTTTAATCTATTTGAATCATCTAAAACGATAGATCGTGTATACATAATTCACCAAATTTATGGATCACGATGTATTTGAAATCACATACCCAGTTGCCTCACTCTATCCAATCAACAAACTTGTATTTTTATATATGTATATAGGAGTTAAAGTTAAAGTTTGATGTGAAATCCCACGTTTCTTGAGGTGGGGAATTGTGTGTATCTTATCAAGTCTATGTAATTAACTATTGCATCATCCCAATTTTACATCGAAATCTTAAGTCCTTTTTGTACCATTCCATGATCTCTAAGCTCCTTTTAGCATGAGCGCAAGTGATAGTGATTGTTATTTATTTCCTTGCAGGCATGCACGGAGATGGTAATGCCAACAGACGGCAATCGAGAAACGAGCATATTCCCAGCTTACAAGTACAATTATAATGATACAATCGGCTCTTGTGCATCTGACTCCAGCGTCATCTCTAGGCCCACCTGGATTCCTACCGAGTTCGGCGGCCATGTGGGTAACCCGTCCTTCATTATTCTACGCTTGGTGCAACCTTTTTATAAGTATAAATGATAATTTATGAAGTTTCACATAAACTTTCATATCTTGCACGTCCTTACTTAGATAATTGCAACATCTATTCATCCCGCCTCCTAACCTGAATTTTTGTGTCGATCATTGCGTGTACTTAAAAAGAACAGGACATTAGGCGGACCTTGAGGAGATTTGGGAGCAATATCATCTTCTTCAATGGCTTAAGAGACCCATGGAGTGGAGGAGGGTATCTTTCTCTCTCTCTCTCTCTCTCTCTCTGGTGTGGAGGGAATGAATTGTTTAATAATCCTGTCTCTGTGATAAAATTGGCAGGGTGTTGAAGAGCATTTCCAAGAGCATTGTTGCAATAGTGGCCAAAAAAGGTCAGCTCACTGTCTCCGAAACTTAGCATAATTGACTCTTCATTTTATGAATAAACGTTATCACAAAAAGATATTAGTGAATCCCTTCGATGGAAGAAGTGATGGTCAATATTCACATTGATGGGAGGTTGTCCGTGGTATGTAAAATAACATGTTCAGAGACAAGTTATAGAAATAGATTTTCTAGGACATACAACAAGTTATTTTTAACCATCGTAAGTTATCGATGATAGGGGCTCACCATGTCGATCTACGATACTCAACCAGTGAAGATCCTGAGTGGCTTCAAGATGTGAGAAAGAAGGAGATCAAGATCATTTCGGGCTGGATCTCTCAATACTATCGTGACTTGGCCAAATAGTCTTCCTAATTTCGGTTTTTTGACTCATAATGCTTCTAGTTCTTCAACTATCCAAATGAAAACTTTTACTTCGGGGATCGACAGTGGCTCTTATATGTTGTTTTCTTAAATGATTCCCAACATTAATAAATAATTATCCAATTTGTCATATTAAGTTCAAATCATGTGAACGAGTCACGTACCCATTCATGTGAAATGGGGTGAAAATGAAATAGCAAATATCACAACTGGCATTTCAATTATATCCCCCATATAGTTATTATTGGGGAAAATTAACAAAAAAATCCTAAATCAATTGTATTTGTATCAATTCATTCTAAATCTTTTATGCAAATTGACACAAGTATAATAAGTTTAGATAAAGTGACACGAGTGTAGTTCACAAGAGCTGTTTTTGAGTGTTCCCCATGCTAACTAGGAGTAGCTTATAAACACTTTGGATTGTTTTTGGTCATTTGAATTTTCCACTATATACGACCGAACAAGAATCCAATGAAAGCTAAATCAGTGAAAAGAGTAGTTGACACTAAGACTCGTTTATGAAGTTAATACTTTTAATTGATGTCACAAACTCTTACTAACTTAGGATCAAATATGATCCACTTATTCAAATAATCATTTGCAATTTGTAATTAGATTTATGCATTATGATTCATAAGCACAATGTACATTGTTTCATGGCATTGAGAGTTTGGATCTAACAATAGGGACAGTCAACCATCAGTAAGTTTATTGTTTCATAAGGATGAGCTCATTCGTATTTGTTTTAGTGCTGCATGTGCATAGGAGTATGCACGTTCTATTAACAATATCTGACAAGTACGACAGTAGAGTTGGTGTGTATATATTGAATGAGTGAAGTCCATTGCACGTGGGTGTGTAGGTCCGAACAGAAACTCTAAAATCATTTATTAATCGAAGTTAGAATGCTAATTATTTGGTTGAATTGTTGTGGAAAAATGATCAAAAGAGTCATAAACCTATTATACGGATGTCAATTCAATCCTAAACTTTTTAATTTGATCAATTTAGTTTTAAAATTTTTCATGGTTTACCAATGTAGTTTTATGTCTAATTTTAGCTAGAATTACTGACGTAGTCATCTAATCAACGTTGACTATCCTACATGGCACGATTGGTTCTACGATGGTTAACAATTTTTGTAATTTTTTGAAATTTTTTTTTTTTTTTTTTTTTTTTTTTCCTTTTTTTTTTATTTTATCTATTTCCCTTTGCTAGTTGCTGGGCTTGGATGATGTTTAGCAAGTTCGCCAACCACAAGCGAGGGCTACGACATCTTTGCCGGATTTGGCAAAGGGTTGCCCTCACCAACCTCTAGTAAGCGTTGACCTAGTTAGATTAAATTGGTAAAATTAGAGAGTTCATACTGAATTCACATTTATACAATAGGTTTTAAAACTGATTGAGAGATCTTCCCACTACTTTTGGTTTACCTTTTTTTTTTTTTAATATTTAATTGGTAGTAAGGGACATTTTGAGCTCTGACTAATTCTCATCGAGGTGGCATCATTTCATCACACACACTCGACCGAGATAAATAGGTCTGTGCATCTGAAAATGTCCCTAAAAGGATTAGCAAATGTGATTATTTGAATCCCTATAAAAAAATTATTCTACTTCGGTCTCATAGCTTTTGAGTATCTAATTGTAGATGTCTCTATGAAGGGCCATCATTTCTTGAACCACAAATTCATTTTTTTATATTTAATTTCCTCTTTTGATTTTTCTTCCAGACATTATCGAAAAGTTCCCCAACCAATAGCACCATGGACCTTTCCTGCCCAATATCCATTCGACAAATGGAGCGATTACTCCGAGAAATGGATAAACAAAGTAAAAAAGAAACTACAAGTAGTATCTAGGCCATTCTTGAGAGGAATTTCAACAGACGTGTATGATTATGATTACTAGGCATGTCTCGTAAAATAGTTTCGTAGGACGTGTTTATTCCATAAAAAAATAAATAATTCGAATAACATTTTGATAAAAATTATATTTTGTATCACTTATAAAAATAAATAAATGAAAAAAAATTTACATTCATGAAAATTTTTGGACATAGTGAAAAATTTCTTGCAGAATAATTATTTCAACCAATATTACCGAATATTTTTAAGAAAATATTTTCTAAATAATTCATTCTCCACTTTTAATTATTTTATTGAGTCTGTTCGGTTGTTGTGGTTGTTTGCGGCGTCTTTCCCAAACTAAGCAATACTTAGCAGCCGGAGCAGTTAATGCAGCAATTTATTACCTCACATATTTATGGAATATACGGTGGGAGGAAGTTACTCCGGTCCTCGGCATTGATTCTGCGATGGAATCACATTAAAGCAGAAATCAAAGGTAGGAACCAGCTTGGATCTCCGAATTCTGCTTGTAGATTAAAACTACGCCCAAGTTTGATGCTCCATGTTACCAAGTGTAAGCAATTTCATGATGTCAAGTGTAAACAATTGCATATTTGAGTTTGTCTTAGATTTGCGTCTCACTATGGCATATTTCGAGGAGGCATTAGCGAAGAGCAACAACAATAGCTAGGACTGGCCAACACATGCATCTGTGATGGAAAGAGATTAGCATGTGGATGTTGGGTTTAGAGTTTGAAATGAGATTCCTAACCTTAGAACTAACCGTTGGAATATGCTAATTGGTCAACATGAATTGGTTCAATCTTCATAACATAAAATAAATAAAAAATTAGGCATTAAGGTTCCATTCGTTTCGTAGAAATTATTATTCCAAGAAGTTATTTTCTAGAAAAATAATCATATTTTCTAATGTTCGATTGAAATTTAGAAATTAAATAGAAAATATTTTCTACTGTTCGGCAGCGAGGGAGGAAGAGAGATCAAAAGCCCCAATTGTACAAGTTCCAAACACGACACGTTGCTCATCGGAGGCCCATCAACGGGACAATAAGACAACGATCTTCATGTGGCCCAAATCGATTCTCGGCCACTATCGATCCGCCGTTGGATAGCATACAAAACTGTATTCATGCATGACGATGTTGATTGTCACCAATAAGTCTCACTTTGCATGTGTAATTTATTCAATACTCGTTATTGGATACGGAAAATATTATAAATAAAGTTATGGCCAACGATTTGATCCTGGGATGTGTGGACTTCAATGAATAGGTTAGGGGTTTACAGATTGGGCCATATTTTTCTCCAATTTTGATTAGATAGAACTTTTTCCAACTAGTATTTTAAATATGGCGAATCATTGTCAACTGATCTAAAATCTCAAACTATTAAATGAATATGCGGTTCAAACATTTGAATATTCTCATACTCTCATTCATGTGTAGGCTGTGCTTTGACCTGTATGTGATTAGTAAGACCAATAAGGAACTGTAAAGATTTAAAGAGATTTGTAGTAGAAGAGAGAAGAGTGTCATATTATGTACTTTACCGGAAAAAGAGTACAAGAACTTTGATTGTATAGAGAGAGAAACCAATTAGACTTTATTACAATTAAGATAAATCACAATTAACCTAATCCTAAATATACGTTGGACACATGTAATTTGAACAGGGCAAGAAGTTCCCTCTAGCCATGGATGGACGGCGTAAAAAACAACCCTCATTTTATTAGCATTGGCACAGCTATTGTGGAGAAATGAATTTTTTGTAATTATTGTTTAAATAGCTTTATGAAAATGAAAAATATTATTAAATATTCCTTGAACATCAATGGAATTATTATAATTGTACTTTGTCCATGAAAATTCATTTTTTAAGTTTAATTTTTTGGATGCTTTTGTATTCAGATCTGTAACATATGTTGCTTGGCAATTGAGCCCACCAACTTTCATTTTTTGCAATCGAGAATTTTAATTTGCATAATTTCTTCAAACAAGGATTTCTTCAAATGCTCGTTTTACGTGGTCATTAGCTCTTATTGAAACTATTGATTTACTTAAAACATGGAAGCGATCTTCATCGCAATTTCCATAACTCTCATCGTGCTCTTTGGCATTAGTTCATGAATAGCACAAACAATCATGGGACAACATTAATCAATTTCTCGTTTTTCACATTAGGTTGTATTGTTGTTTGAACAACAATTGACTTGATCTTAATAAATTCTTACTTAGGTGAGTTATGTGTGATTTTTATTAAAATTAAAAGATTTATGATTAGATTGATATCCGTACAATAGATTCATGAATGATTTAATAATTTTTCAAACAAGAGAGAAAAATAAATTAAATTCACATCTTCCTCTACCGGTGTTTCATCGGACATAACTTTGATGGTGGAAAAGAGGAGGTTTTAAATTAGTGATAAATTCACATCTTAAGAAGCTAATCCAATGATCATGATACACGTTATAGCATCATCAGTAATAATCACATGAGAGTAAAAGAAGCTAGAAAAGATGAAAGAAATAGAAATTCCAACAAGTTGAGTCAGAGATTGGAGGAAAGACTCGTTGACCTTGTTCTTATGTAATTCTTTGTTCCAAAAGGACGTTCCACACCTTGACCTTTTCTGCAAGTTTAAAACGCCTGGTCCTAAAACTTGCGTCAGTTCTAGTACTTTAGAATAGTGACTTGAGATTGCAATAACTGAGCTACCACCTGCATCGTACAATATGCGTAACCCAATGGTTTTGGAGCACAAATCATATATTGGAACAAGGAAATTCTTTTTTTTTAATTGTCTCCACAACTAGATCAAAAATAAGAATGAGGTCCATCAAACCTTTTAAGATCTTCAATCTTTAAAAACAAAAAACAAAACAAAAAGAGAGAAATCTCCAGAGTTCCTTTCATTAGAATAAGGATCCCCAGCAAGGAGAAGATGGATATGAAGAAGATTTCCCATTTTTTAAAACTAATTCACTTATCCAATTCAAGCTTATAGCTCAATTTTCTAACATTAGACAGCAAATTAGCACTCCAATAAACAAGAAGGACGTCTCCAACGTTTTTTGGACAACGTTTGTATTCCCTCGCAGTTCACATTATCTCGCTGCCAGTCCTCATTTGTCTTTTTTGGTGGATAAAGACATCTGGGGCATCCCCCTCCTCGGTCCAGGCTCACTTTGATGAGACGCCTCCGTTTTCAAGAAAAGAAGTCAAGAAACGGGACGTCCCGTTTCTTTTGGCGGTCCACTGCGCAGTTTCTTTCAATGTGCGCCGCAGCAAAACGCGTCTTAGAGAAGTTCCTTTTTCACAATCCCACGTCAATTAGTTATATATAAATAAAATGCAGACGAGAGATGTTAATTTTCCAAAACTACTTTTCCTTTCTTTTTTTCAGAAGAATTCCGAAAACAGTTTCTTAATGATTTGGCTTTTGATATGTCCACAAATCAAACTGAAATCGGAACTGAATCTAATTTTCGTGCATCTTTTGTTCATTAGTAACCATTTTATATTCCGATTTGAATAGTTTCGCCCCTTTTCTTAGTATTACAATTTACAATCTCTCTAATTTTCCACTAAACATCTTTATAATATTTCAAAAAAGAAAACTGAAAAACTGAATCGATCCGATCCGAAACGAAGTAGTATCCATTTTGGAATTGGTTTAATTCAAAGTTAATACACATCAAAACAGTTTGGTTCGGGCTTCTTGAAAATCCGAACTGGAAACCCAAACCAAACCAAACCATCAAAACCCCTTGTATTGATGCCATAACGTCTCAATCAATAATTTGAGTTTGATATCTTTTCGATCGTTTGATAATTCACTCATCAAGTCCGTTCTTGCCAAAGGAACATACATATATTTCTTGAGTACAGGCAGTGATTAAAGATGTCGTGACCGAAGACACATCTGGTTGACCACCTCTTTCTGGGAAATTACTTGGACCGTCTTTTTAAGGAAAGAAACTTCGGAAAGACGGACAACGCATACCTGCCTAGCTCCCCTGCACGCTGGAGAAAACCGGGACGTCCCGTTCATTTGACGATCGATCCGTTTCTTTCAATACGAAAGAGCGGAGTATTTTTAAAATACCGAAACGGAGGCTATATAAAGCATGTTCAGTTCACCTTCTGCTTCGTCATCTACAAGGCTCGAGAGACACAGCAGTTCAACGAGCTCCCCACAGAGCAGAGCTCCAGCATCTGCAGAGTTCGAACAGAGTCAACACTGGAGCCGAGGGACATGGCGAATCACACGAGCGTGACAATTCAAGTCGAAGTCGGAAGGTACTCAATTCGCTCACGAATACATCGTTTTGGAAACTGTTGTCGCAACCGGAAGTGCGGGTTGAGCAAACTAGTCCGTTCTTGATTGGTTTTGATCGGTTTCTTTTGTGATTTGATGCAGGGACGACGATCAGCAGCAGCTGCAGGACCAGCAACAACAACAACAGGGATGGCTGGACTCCACCTTAAAGTTCCACGTCGAGTTTGGTTTACTGAAGCTGCTCATGATCGCGCACTTCCATTCGATGTACATCATTTGCGAAGTCATCTACCTAATATCATTGATTGAGGTGACCGGATCCGTGAGCCCAAATTGTGTTTACTGGTACTTGTACATCATTTCTGGAACTCTTGGCTTCGAGCTGCTCCTTTGGAAACACCTCTCTCTAGTCATGTGGTTGGTCATCAATTTTTGCTTATTAATGTATGCTCTGGCATCATCTGGTCAGCTTGCCCGAGGCTCTGACCGGTTTGTACAGCTTGTTCAGCCATTTGACGACACAGCATTTTCAGAAATTCACCTTGATTTTTGAAGCGCCCAGAATCATACTGTACTTGTGTGTTTTGATTTGTAGTTGTAGTCCTTTGTACTGCTTCTGATTTAGAGAAAAGACTGAAGAGAATGTAATCACAGGCATGTTCTGTAGTTGCTGAATCTGACCTATGAATACCATTCACCATTCATGTTATTGAATTCCAATGGCTTTGTTTTTCTCCCCTTTCTTCTACTATTTTCTAGCAATTAAATCCAACTATTCAAGACCCCTATCCATCCTGAGTTTTTATATTGGACGAAATTACACCTCAAGTTGACATCATAGACCCCTCCAAGTTTGGCGGCTCCTCCATGACCGTTGGATTTCGGCCTAGCCAACAAGTTCTCATGGGCACAGAGGAGTGGTTGCCTCCAACTCGGATGAAAAACCTCTGCCAGAAGTGGTGGAGCTCAACATCGCATTGAGCTCTGTCACTGGCGGCAAACTGAGGTAGTGTGTAGCGGGTGGACAAGAGGCGGCCCTGCGACGGTGGCTAGGTTTTGCGCGGTAGGTGGCCAAAAATGAGAGAGAGGGGGGGGGGGGTGTGTGTGTAGTGGAGTTACGAAGCCCGATGAAGAAAGAGGCGGCTTGTGGTGGCTGGACAACATCGACCAAGGCACCTGGTTCCGATGCGTAGAGAAAGATATCCATCGATACTCTGTACAATTTAAGTAGAAAGAAATCCATCCAAATTAAGAACAGAAATGAGCAGCAGTCGCAAGATTGCATATGCAGATGCGCAGAGAAATGCTCGACCTCGACGGAGCAGCCCCAAACAGCACGTTATAAGCAAATAGTAACAGGCAATTCCAACAACTGAAATAAGCAAACAAAAAGGGGAAAAAGAATTGAGTCATATTAAGTAATCAAATGTGCAGGCAGTTGCTTGTTTAAGAGGGAGAAGCAGTTTGAGATTTGCTCTTTATAACCATCACTTGAATAAGGGATATTGTATCAGAAACTTTCTTTTTTAAGTTGGGGCCAAGACTAGAAGAGAGACGCTCCCCCTTTAATTAAAAAGGTTGAGCAAACTTTAAGGTATTGTCATTCTCAAATGGGATACCCTTTCCACATGTTTTGTGTATGGAAACATGTGGCTGCAATTAGTGCTTTTTCTAGCATTTTGGTGGAAGTTAAGCATGAAAATTACGATTTTATCAACATTAAAATGATCATCTTGTAAATGATCTGCTGGATAGGTTACCTTCATACCAATTAGTAGAAAATTCAACATTTTTGCTGTTTGACTTGTTACTTCAATAGGAGGCACTAGTTTTTCATAGACAATTACTCTATTCTTGTTATATTTCTGTTGTGGTTACCCCCTGTTTTGAATATGTCATGAAGAACTTAGAAAGTTCAAGGTGTCTAGTGAATGGATTCAACCCAATTGCAAATTATATCAAAGTACAACAACCGCGAAAATGGAATCTAGCCTTATCAGATAAAGCGAAGGATGATATTTCCTTCATTTTTTTCATTTGTATCTTTTTCCCTCCCTTTACCTTAATACGAAGATTGTTTCTCCTAATTAATCTCGGCAATAATTGGAATCCATGCTTAATCGTTAGTTTCTACGGAATTATGCAAGATATAATCAAAATTCTCACGCTAGGACTGTTTGTACATGATTTTGGGCTAAGGACATGACTGGTTTGTTCAGATTTACAACGAGCCTGTAAAGGCAAAGTCAATTGACAACTAGTCGAGCTAATCATGGCATGAAGCTCTTCTCAAAGATGAAATATAGGCTTGAAGAATTGACTCTCATTTATTACCACGTAAAAATAAATATATGATGGGTGAAAACTGAAAACGGATTGGAGGGGAACCCATCATGGAAAGGCAAGACAGGTCTTGTCGTGTTTGACTCAATCTTTGTCCCTTTCATTACGTTTTGCTTCACTCACAAGGTAATCATCATCTCTTCAAAGTCTGCATTCGACGCAAATCTATCATTGTACCGTTTAATACGTACCGATCAGCTATGAGAACGACGAATAAAAAAACTTGTCTGATGAACGCGTTCAGTTTTTATGTTCTTATCATCATATTATACTCGCAGATTGAAATCGCAAAAAGCATATGTCAGCCCCATGCCTTCAATTGCAAATTCGATGTTTCTGGTGAATTTGCAAAAAAAGAAAAAAGAAAAAAAGATTCATGCCCTGAGACATTAGAGCACCCTGCCTCACGGAAAATAGGGTAACATCGGCATCCTCCTCCCCCCAACTCCGTGGCTGATTTAAAAAGAGCAACAATCTCTTTCACCATCTACGTTGACACGTCGTCATATTTCTTTTGTGGGAATACTTCGTAATAACAAAATATTTTTTTTGAGAAAATTGGTAATTTTCCTTCATTTAATAATATATGACAAAAAAAAAGTTTTCCGATTTTTAGATCTCATATGCAAGATGCTTTTCAATATTATGACTTTATCTCAAACAAACAAAAAATCAAACTTTTAAATAATTGTTTATTTATGTTTTCTTTTAACTTTTTCTTTTCTTTCTTTTTATTTTTCCTTCTTCCTCTGTCGGTTGTTGAGCCTTGAGGATGGCCAATGATAGGCCACGAGCATGGTTTGAGCTTGCCAATCTCAAGCAAGGTCAATCCTTGCTCGTGGCTAGAGATGTTAAATGGGTCATTGACTCATTTATAGACCCATTTATATTTAAATGAGTCGTTAAGGAGTCAAGCCTTTTTTTTTAAAGCACCCATAATGGGTTTTAAAATTAAAGAGAGTGAGATATATGGGTCTAAAATGGGTTTTTGCACCTATTTAAGACCCATTTATCAACCCATTTATTTTCACCCAAAGCCAAAACCTCACAATCTCTCTCTTCTTTCTCTCTTTAACTTTACAATTTTTTTTAAAAACTGAAATTATAATTATTTTTAATTTTTCTTTCTTTTTTTTTTTCTTTCTTCTTCCTCTGGTCGCTGGGTGAGCTCGAGCTCGCCGGATCTAGTGATGCCGCCGATGCCCGGCAAGCTCGAGGCTTGCTAGATCCGCGAGCTCGAGGCTCGAGCCTCGCCGATGCCGCGAGTCTCGAGCTTGCCAAATCTAGCGAGGTGGAGGCCTCAAGCTCGCCGAGATCTAGTGAGGCGGAGGCCTCGGCGGCGTCCAGCGAGGCTTGAGCCTCGCCGATCTAGTGAGACTTGAGCTTGCCGGATCTAGTGAGCCTCGAGTTCGTCGGCATCGGTGAGCCGGGCGATGTAGCCGGCCCACGACCATCGTTGTGGCCAGTGGCGAGGCCAAAGAAGAAGAAAAAGAAAAATTAAACTAAAATTAAAATAAAAATAATTAAAATTTTATTTTTTAAATAAAAGATAATTAAAATCCGATTTTTAAAAATAATTATTTTAAAAATTATAAAAATTATCTATTAAATTTGTGTTGTATAAAATTATTTTAGCAATACTATTTTTTTAATATATATAATAAATTAAGTTTAGTTAAATGGGTCGGGTCGGGTATGGGTCAAAATTTTTGCATTACGATAAATGGATCATAAACGGGTTAAATTTGTCGATTTGGGTCGGACCATTATTTATGACCCGACCCAAGCACACGACCCAATCCACCTGTTTAACGGGTCTACTTGTGGCCTGTTGATGGCCTTGGGTGAGGCTCAAGCCTGTCAATATCTGGTGAGCTCAAGCTCAACTACACTGGTTATTGCTGAGATCCCGTGATCAGCAAAAGGAGAAGGAAAAAAATAAAATAAAATAAAATAACATGTTAAAAAATTCGATAGGAGAAATTCTGCCCTCCTTAGGTTTAGGAATTCACTTTTCTAATTTTATGTATGAATATTTTCATTGATCAAAAGTGTCTTTAGTTAACAAGTCATTTTCGATGATTCAAACAAGTAAAAATTCATAAAAACACTTTCACTGAAACAAATAAACCCTAAAATCTTTTGTAATTTTTCCTAAGGCTTTTCCTAAATGCCAAACCAAATGGACCCCAAATTAGCCACTTCTTATAAATTAGTAACCACGATTCTTTGAGATGTCTCATACATTTTCTTTTCCGGTCCAAGATCCACATTGGGGCACTTCAGGCCACTCCCCCACCTACCTTTTTTAGCGTACCACTTTAAAAGCTTCGTGGACCCAACTTTGTTTGAATTGAAGAACGTTCTTTTTCCAGTCCTTTTCGATACGGTGCAAATGAGGTAACGAGGACCCCGTGGAATTCTGGAAAAAGATGCGACAGATTCGCTAGCGACAATGGGGAAGTTCCAAGTTTATCGCCATCGAAGTATTTGACTAAGTACGTCACCCTACTCTTTCGTTTAATATATCAAATGTAAAATGCCCCCACAAGTTTCATACGTTCTTTTCAGTCTCTCCCATTTTCTTCTTCTTGCTTTTATCATATCGGGGTTGCGAGGATTTACATCATTTTCAAGTGTATACGTCCGGTTCTTTTCAGTCTCTTTGATGATTTGTTCCTAATCCGTTGCAGCAGGAATACAAATAAGGTTGCAGATTGATTGGTTAAAGCCTATAAAGATGGATACCTGGCCTTTACTGAGGTCGCAAATTGATTGGTTAAAGCCCTTGAAGCCCAATGGGCTCTTCTTCTTTTTTACTCTATTTGTACCCGTAGTCATTACCAAGTAATGAGAAGTACACTTTTCCTAAAAAAAAAACTTTTTCGGACTCCTCCTTTGGAAAACTTAAAAATCAAAACAAGAGAGAGGGAGAGAGTGACAAAATAGTGCATTGGTCAACAATGGAGGTCCTGGCATTCTTTGTTGTGAGGGAGAGATAGAGAGAGATCATTGGCTCAATTGTGCAATATCAAATACTAAAAGCTACCAAAACCCAACCATAGGGGAGATAGGCAGTTCGGAGGCATATTCCGTAATCTTGATGCTAGGAACTTACATTCGAACATCGGGTTGTCTTAGAGTCAGGGTATCGAGACATGAGTATGAACATTGGAACGGTTGATAACTACGATAGAGGTCAAAGTGAATTTTCCAAAATGATTTTAGTTTTCAAGGAAACATGAGAAATAGTCTCTTGTTCGTGTGGACTTTGATATGTTAATAGAATGGTTGATAACTACAATATGGTATGGCAATTTTTCATGAAACAAAGTGACACAAACTTATCGGAAGAACGGCATCATAAGTACTATAATTTTTATATGGCGTTAACTTGAGTGCTATGATTTATTCTTCTTCTTTTTATCACGTAAGTGTCATAATTTATTAAATGAACTTTTCACTTAGTGTCATAGTAATTTTTTTTTTGTTTGCTAAAAATATCAAGCAAAAATAAATGATGGGTAAAGAGCGTATTTGGGGGCCACCGATGGAAAGGCAAGATAGGTCTTATTGTCTTTGACTTCATCTTGTCCTTTTCATTTCGTTTTTGTTCACTCACAAGGTAATCATCTTTCCAGCCCGCGTTCGCAACAAGCCTACCATTTTGAAATTTAATATGTACGGGGCTGGTTTTGAGAACTATGAATGAAAAACTTGTCCGAATAAAAATGTGTCCCATTTTCTTATCCTAATCATCATTATATTATAGGCGCAAATTGTAATGGCAGTGTATGCATACCCACCGTCCTTTTGTGCTTGCCCATGCCCCCCAATTAAAAACTTGATGTTTTAGATGATCTAGCAAACAATTTCATGCCTTGGGACATAACATTCGGAGGCCACATGGAAGATAATGTAACCCCTTTACCGTTCGACTACCATGTCATATAGTAAATTGTCATGTTGCTTTTCCTTTCGTTTTGGAGGTAAGATGGTGTCTCGGCCAATTTTCACAGTATGTCAACTAGCTCACCTTGCTAGGCGATCTTTAGGATGCACTCTCTCATGATGGCATGGTGCATTCAAGATTTTATATCTGGGATGCTCTCAATGAAGCCTAAACTCAAGATTATAAATAGTAACGGAGTTAGGATTTAGGTTGAATACCGATGAAATATAATTAAAAAAATTGCATAAAATATAGAACATATTTACATACATTAAAGCATATATAGTCATTACTAAGTTAAAAAGTAAAAATCCTTGATCTGAAATTTTGCAAACTTTGCATATGAACTTTTTCTATAAGAACCTAGATAAGTATGGGGCTACATGTTTTCGTTTCTTTTTTCTGTTTAAGAATAGAAATTTTATTTTTTGTTCCGGGAACAAAAAAAGAACTTAAACGCATTTGTTTGTGTTTTTGTTCAAAATCTGATTTTTTGTTCCCGGAACACAAAAAGAATAGAAATGAGAAAGAAAAAAAAATTGTTTTTTGTTAAAACATTTTTGAAGAAACACTTTTCTCTCTCTTCTCTTTTTTCTTCTTCTTTTCTCTTTGGTCGATCGCCGGCCTCGGCCATGGCCGGCGACCGACCGTCGAGGGCCGGCAACCTTGCTTTGGAGCATCGCCGGATACGGGCGAGGCCGAGCTCGCCCGGCCAAGGCGAGGCCAAGCCTCGCCCACGCCGTAAGACTCGACCTCGCCGGGGGCCGGCGATGCTCAGCCTCGCCGGATCTAGGCGAGGCCAAGCTCGCCTAGCCACCGGCGAGGCTGCCGACGAAAAAGAAGAAAAAATAAAAAAGAAAGGAAAAAAGGAAAAATAAAATAAAAAATTTTAAAAAATTAAAAGAAACAAAAAAAGAATATAAATTTATCAAACGTGTTTTATTCATTTTTTATTTCCGGAACAAATTTATTAAACGTATCTTTTTGGTCAAAAATTGTTTTCCGGAACATAAACATTTTTTTTATTTCTATTCCTCGAACAATTTTTCAACAAAAACGTTACCAAACGCGCACTTATATGGACTGTTGCTCCCGGGGAAAGATGATAAATTTATAATCAGTTACGTGTCAATATATATCTTATTAGCGAGGGCGATGGCTATCACTTGCTCCATGATTTCGTGACAAACTCTTTTACTATCCAAGGCTGTTATCTTCCTCATCAAATCATCTTAATACCAAAAGTTTGCAATCAAGCTACCCTTAATTAGCATATGCAACCATACCCTTAATTATTATGTATTGAATGTGGAATGAACCGCTTCTTGCAAACGATTCCTCGAGACGTCCCATACTCTCCTTTTGCTGTCCAAGATCCACATGGCCCAACTCCAGGCCACTCCATCAATCACCAACGTTTTCGAGACGTAGCATGATGTGTGCCTCTTTGGAAATGGTTCATTAATTTATGGAGTCTAAAGTAAGACCGACCTGGGGTTTGGCCAAGGCGGAGGAAGAAGATGAAAAGGAAAATAAAATAAAAAAGAAAAGGAAAGTAAAATTAAGAACTCAATTTTTTTAAAAGAGAAAACATAAAAATATAATGAAAATGTGTTTGGTGAAAAAAAATAAGGTGGAAGGAGTTATGACAAATGTTTTTCACTTTTGAAAAGTAGAAAATATTTTCCCCACATTTGAAGGGTTTTTTTTTTCAATAATGAAAAATGTTTTTTTTTTTTACTAGTTCATTTTCCGTACAACGAACATAAAAAATCCGGAAAATGTTATTTAGAAATTATTTTCCGGGAAACCAATAAAACTTTAAGCCCTCCAGAAAATGTTTTTCAGGAAGTCATTTTCCAGAAAAATAATCATAATTTTTTTATGTTCGGTTGAAATTTGAAAATTAAATAGAAAATAATTTCCTAACATCTCTCTCCTCCATCAATTTGCACTCAGCCTCTGCCCTCTATCATCTCCGACCACACGTTGAAGCCGCTTTGCCTCCTGGAGGGGGAAAGGAAGGAGAGAGGGGTGGAGGCACTTGCAGCGATGACACTTGTTGAAGATAACTATTATGTTTCTTTTAATTATCCATATTTTTTCGGTATTATGCATATATCTCCCCTTATTGTATATATCCCTAATTGCTCATAATTAATAATAATCTTCCCCACATTTCTATTTACATTGACGGTTTAATCAATGAACTCGAAGTCCATTGGTGGACCATTGGGTATGTTTTGGTCCAAATCCATCAATAAACCACCCAAGCCCAAGCCCAATTTTACCCAGACCTTGGCCCCCCTCTAATTGCAATCATTGGAATTCAAGAGTAGCTTTTCAAAACTCATTAAATTGAGCCCCATCTCATGCAACAACATATATAAATTGAAGACTTTGAAAGAGCTACTTCTCAATATTATTTAATCAAATTTATGCCTCGATAGGATTATCAATCATACCGTCCACCTTACCCTTAATTAAAACCCTCGCAATATTGAATGCCATATATTTGTCTAGTGCCGGCTAATATATCAATCAATGACGGTCCACCAAATAAGGTTATCCCCAACACCTTACCCCAACCTCCTTCAATCTGTATAATCAGTCCTTGAACCATTTTCTTGCTATTCTTTAGAAAGACTCTCTCTCTCTCTCTCTCTCTCTCTCTCACGCACGCACGCACGCACGCACGCACGCGCCCGCACACAGCTGAAAACTGCACGCTCGTTGACTTCCTCTGCAACTGCAAACATCGGAGACCAGAAGATCATGAGTACAGCAAAGCTACTATCGAACATTCTTCTCTGTCTCTCTCTGATCTTTCAATGCTCTTTTGCTGTCTCGCCATACGGCAAGATCGTACCTCGCTTTCCTTCTGCCCTCATTCATCCCGAAAGTTCTCAACGACCACCGCTCTCTAACGACCAAAGTGGCAGCAATGGGCCCTATGAGACCAGGGTACTCCACGCAAGTCCTCGACCACTTCGGCTTCCGTTCCGAGAGCTACCAGACGTTCCAACAGAGGTACCTGATCAACTCCACCTTCTGGGGCGGACTGCGGAGGAACGCCCCAATCCTCATCCACACCGGGAACTAGGGCGACATTGAGTGGTTTGCCCAGAACACGGGCTTCACGTTCGAGATGCCGCCCCGCTTCAATGCCTTTCTTGTGTTCATCGAGGTATATAGCCAACTGATCTAAATAATCTAGCTGTAATATCATATTTAGGCAAAACGGGATAGGACCTATGTCATTCTATTTTGCTCTTGCAAAGTACATTACAGGAAAGATTTAGAGATTATTAATTCTTATTTGTTTCTTTGAAGCATCGGTTTTTACGGGAAATCGATTCCATTCAGGGGCAACAAAGAGGTGACGTCCAGCAACTCGAGCACGCTGGGCTCTCTCTCTTCCACGCAAGCATTGGCGGACTACGTGACGCTGATCACCGATCTGAAGAACTGGACGGCCGAGGATTCGCCAGTGGTGGTTTTTGGAGGTTCCTACGGTGGAAATATGCTGCTGTCTCCCTCCCCCTCTCTCTCTTCACAGCTCAGTTTAGTCAATTAATTAAGAGTTGTGCTAAGCATGACAGTATGACTGTGTAACAGTTAAAGGATAATCACAAACTTTTCCTTTTTCCAACACAAGCGTAAATTACTTACACCTCAAGTTGACATCATAGACCCCTCCAAGTTTGGCGGCTCCTCCATGACCGTTGGATTTCGGCCTAGCCGACAAGTTCTCATGGGCACAGAGGAGTGGTTGCCTCCAACTCGGATGAAAAACCTCTGCCAGAAGATGTGGAGCTCAACATAGCATTGAGCTCTGCCACTGGCGGCAAACTGAGGTGATGCGTAGCGGATGGACAAGAGGTGGCCCTGCAACGGTGGCTAGGTTTTGCGCGGTAGGTGGCCAAAATTGAGAGAGGGGGGGGGGGGGACAACATCGACCAAGGCACCTGGTTCCGATGCGTAGAGAAAGATATCCATCGATACTCTGTACAATTTAAGTAGAAAGAAATCCATCCAAATTAAGAACAGAAATGAGCAGCAGTCGCAAGATTGCATATGCAGATGCGCAGAGAAATGCTCGACCTCGACGGAGCAGCCCCAAACAGCACGTTATAAGCAAATAGTAACAGACAATTCCAACAACTGAAATAAGCAAACAAAAAGGGGAAAAAGAATTGAGTCATTTTAAGTAATCAAATGTGCAGGCAGTTGCTTGTTTAAGAGGGAGAAGCAGTTTGAGATTTGCTCTTTATAACCATCACTTGAATAAGGGATATTGTATCAGAAACTTTCTTTTTTAAGTTGGGGCCAAGACTAGAAGAGAGACTCTCCCCTTTAATTAAAAAGGTTGAGCAAACTTTAAGGTATTGTCATTCTCAAATGGGATACCCTTTCCACATGTTTTGTGTATGGAAACATGTGGCTGCAATTAGTGCTTTTTCTAGCATTTTGGTGGAAGTTAAGCATGAAAATTACGATTTTATCAACATTAAAATGATCATCTTGTAAATGATCTGCTGGATAGGTTACCTTCATACCAATTAGTAGAAAATTCAACATTTTTGTTGTTTGACTTGTTACTTCAATAGGAGGCACTAGTTTTTCATTGACAATTGCTCTATTCTTGTTATATTTCTGTTGTGGTTACCCCCTGTTTTGAATATGTCATGAAGAACTTAGAAATTCTGTTAGATATTTCAATAATATTTTGAAATATTAATAATAATAACTTCGATAATAGTTATGACCGCATTGAAGACCATTATTATTTTAAACGGTCATACAATGGCTTTCCAATCGTTTTGTAACGTTTAATTTTATTTCTCAAATAAATCATTCATTATTTTACAATGGCTCTTTTAACGGCTATATTTTGTCTGAATATAAAATCTCACAAGACAATCTTAAAAACACACACTGAATGAAAGAGAATATTCTTCCTTTTTGAAATCTTTCCTTTCATTTTTTCTTGCTGGGTTATACACCGACGTTGTTTCTGTTCCTTCTAATATTCAGTGCGGAATATAGAAGAAGGTCTGTTGTATCTTAGGAGGATAGCCGTCAGAAGCCTATCGCACCGAGTTTCGCACTCCGAGAAGCGGAATTATCCTTAAGGACAGTGCTTACGTTTGCACGCCTCAGACAAATTTATTTGTTCTTACCAGCATTTTTCTACAATCTTAAGGATAATTCCCATGGAGCATCAAGTTGATATTGCTACCGATGCCTCAATCTCCACCAGTGCAGTTGCACTACCACCACTACCACATATGTCCTATGCCAAACCATTCCCCGACATATTGAAGATTGAAGTTTTCAACGGCAACAATTTCAGAAGATGGCAAGAAAGGGTTTTCTCTATCCTAGATGTGCACGGCGTGGCTTTCGCACTTACGGAGGCCGAACCGACTGATAACAAGTTTCGAGATCAATGGATATATGTTAATAAGGTATGTATGCACACAATTATTAGTACTCTTTCTAATAAATTGTTTGATGTCTACTGTCCGTACAAGGAAGCGAAACAAATATGGGACTCCATGATTGCAAAGTACACTGCCGAAGATGTGGGCAGACAAAAATTTGTAATCGGGAATTATTATCGATGGGAAATGTCCAATGATAAGGAGATCAAGACACAAATCAATGAATATCACAAGCTAGTGGAGGACTTGAAGGCAAAAAACATCAACTTACAAGAAGAATTTCTTGCGGGCCTGCTAATTGAAAAGTTGCCTGAGTCTTGGAATAACTACAAGCAACAACTCAAGCACAAGGACAAGCAATTGTCACTAGCCAATTTGATCGTGCATATCATCATTGAGGATACAACTCACAAGGAGATCAAAGCTGCCAAAGCTAAGGAAATTGCTACAAGGGCAAATTTGGTGCAAGGCAAATTTCAACCTCGCCAAAACAGGTATTATAACAAAAAACCTGATTACAAACCCAAGGTTGCTCACCCCACCTTCAAAAAGAAAGGCTCTTGCTTTGTTTGTGGAAAACCAGGTCATCATGCAGCGCACTGCAGAAAGAGAATACTGGGAAATGACAATCTTGCTAAACCAAAGGTCAATTTGGTTAAAGTAGATGACTCTAATGATATAATTGCTGCGGTTATTTCCCAGGCCAACATTGTGGCCAATGTGAAAGAATGGGTGGTAGACTCAGGTGCTACCGGGCATATTTGTGCAAACAAAAATGTCTTTTCCTCCTACATGCCAGTAGGGGAAGGAGAAGAAATTATTTATCTTGGTGATTCAAGAACAGCTCAAGTTTTTGGGAAAGGAAAAGTTCTTCTCAAGCTCACATCTAGGAAGACTTTGGCCTTGAATGATGTATTACATGTCCCTAATATAAGGGCAAACCTGTTCTCGGTAGCGCTTTTGGGAAAGGTTGGGGTGAAGGTATCATTCGAATTTGATAAAATTGTAATGACAAAAAAATAACGTCTTTGTGGGAAATGGTTATTGTAATCAAGGACTTTTTGTTCTTAATGTTTCTAATGTTATCAATGAAAATGCTACTGATTTCACTTACTTGACTGAATCTGTTGATTTATGGCATGGTAGATTAGGTCATGTTAATATTTCTTATATTAAGAAAATGCAAAAACAAGGTTTAATTTTTGGAATTAAAAACCCATGTTTTAATAAATATATAATATGTGCCGAAACAAAATTAACAAAAAAGCCTTGTATTTCGTAAATAAAGAATCTGATTTGTTGAGTTTAATTCATACCGATCTAGGAGATTTAAAACAAACTATGACTAGAGGAGGTAAAAAATATTACGTGACATTCATTGATGATTATTCTAGATTTACTAAAGTTTATTTGCTTAGGTATAAAGATAAAGCTTTTGATATGTTCCTTTTGTATAAAGCTGAGGTAGAAAACCAATTGAATAAAATGATAAAAAGAATTAGATCGAATAGAGGTGGAGAATATGTATTGCTTAATAAATTTTGTGAAAAGGAATGAATAATTCATGAAACTACGCCTCCTTATTCCCTTGAATCTAATGGTATAGCTGAAAGAAAAAATAGGACTTTGAAAGAGATGATGAATTCTATGCTTGGTAGTTCTAATGCTCCAAATAATTTATGGGGTGAAGCTATTTTATCTGCATGTCACATCCAAAATAGAATACCTCATGAGAAAACAGGTAAAACACCCTATGAATTTTGAAAAGGTTATCGTCCTAATTTAAAATATTTGAAAGTGTGGGGGTGTCTTGCTAAGGTTATGCTTCCTAATTCTAAGAAAAGGAAAATAGATTCTAAATCATCTGATTGCATGTTTATTGGTTATGCTGAACATAGTGCTGCATATAGATTTCTTGTATTAAAAAGTGACGTGTTTGATAATAATACTATAGTTGAGACAAAAAATGCAGAACTTTTTGAGCATATTTTTCATTAAGTGTTGATAATATTTCTCCTGCACCTCTTCATAAAAACGTTTTAGAAAATTCAAATGATGAATTGAGAAGGAGCAAAAGAATAAGGAAAGAAACTTCTTTTGGGAATGATTTTTATACTTATCTTATTGATAATGATCCTTTGACTTATTCTGAAGCAGTATCTTCCTCAGAAAGCAATTTTTGGAAAGAAGCTATAAAAATCGAGATTGATTCTATCTTACAAAATCAAACTTGGAAATTAGTTGATTTACCACCCGGTGCAAAACCAATCGGCTGTAAATGGATTTTTAAAAGAAAATATAATCCTTATGGTTCTATTGATAAATATAAAGCAAGATTAGTTGCAAAAGGCTTTACACAAAAACAAAATGTTGATTATTTTGACACTTTTGCTCCGATTACGAGAATTTCATCTATTCGTGTTTTAATTGCTTTGGCTTCCATTTACAAACTTATTATTCACCAAATGGATGTTAAAACAGCTTTTTTAAATGGTGATTTGGAAGTGAAAATTTACATGGTGCAACCTGAAGGCTGTATTTTTGCTGGGCAAAAAAATAAAGTTTGTAAACTTGTTAAATCTTTATACGGCTTAAAGCAAGCGCCAAAGCAATGGTATGAGAAATTTAATGATGTTCTAGTTAATAATGGATTTTTCTCTATTGGAGTAGATAAATGTGTATATACAAAAAGTGTTGATGGTGAATTTATAATTATTAGCTTATATGTTGATGACATGCTTATTTTTGGTACGTGTATTGATGTAGTGAATGAAACAAAATGTTTTTTGACTTCTGAATTCGATATGAAAGACATGGGGGAAGCTAATATTATTTTGGGTGTTAGAATCGTAAAGAGTGATAGTGGCCTAATGCTTACTCAAGCGCATTATGTGGAGAGGCTACTAAAAAATTTGATCACTTTGATGATTAACCTGTGAATACTCCTTATGATTCTAATATCCAATTAGTGAAAAATAAAGGAGATGGTGTGGCTCAGTCTAAGTATGCTCAAATTATTGGGAGTTTGATGCATTTGATGAATTATACTCGACCTGATATAGCTTATGCTGTATGTAGACTGAGTAGATATACACAAAATCCCAATGATGATCATTGGACTGCTTTGAGCAGATTAATGAAATATTTGAGAGGAACCATGAATTATGGTATTTTATATAATGGATTTCCCGCTGTATTAGAAGGATACAGTAATGCTAATTGGATTTCAGATTCAGATGAGATAAAATCCACTAGTGGATATGTGTTCACCCTTGGTGGAGGTGCTGTAACTTGGAAGTCAGCCAAACAAACAATAATTGCTAAATCCACCATGGAGTCAGAGTTTGTGGCTCTAGAATTGCCTGGCAATGAGGCTAAGTGGTTAAGGAACCTCTTAGTGGATATTCCTTTGGGAATGAAACCGACACCTTCTGTGTCTATGCACTGTGATTGCCAAGCGGCAATAACCATTGCAAAGAATAAAACTTTCAATAGTAAAAATAGACACATCCGATTGAGACATGATGTAAGTAAAGTAGCTACTTAAAGATAGAATTATATCCATCGATTTTGTAAAGTCAGAAGTGAATTTGGCCGATCCTCTGACTAAACCTGTGGGAAGACAATTAATTTATGACACATCGAGAGGAATGTGACTTAAGCCAATTGAGGAAAAGCAACAGTGATGGTAACCCAACCTATGTGATTGGCAATCCCATGAATTAGGTTCATATGGGTAATAACAAGTCACTTGTTATTCTAGTGATGCACTATTAAAAATTATTGTCCATCCTAAGATGAGAATGATGCAAAACTGCAAGGAAAATAGAGGTTGAGCTAAGCTCTTAATGAAATTCCATAGCCATTATTGGTGGTGTATTAAGCTGCAGAATACACTTGATGGAATCACCTATATAAGTGTGGAGTGGGGCCACTCCTATGAGAATTTTTGGCGAAAATCTCTAAAGCACTTATGAATAAACCAAGCACGCGCATGACCTATTAGCGCAAAACCGCGTTGAATAACAAAGTTTCTGGGAGTGCAATGTGATTGATGAAAATTATAATTCACAAAAGAAATTTTTTGGTTCATAGAAGTTTCAAACTTCACCAATAATTTCGTAAATTATATTTCATAGCCTAATAAGCACCAGTTCCGATGCATTACACTCCAATAACCCAGCATCATATTAATTTTATTTTCAAAATATTTTGAAATATGTGGGGGATTGTTGGATATTTCAATAATATTTTGAAATATTAATAATAATAACTTTGATAATAGTTATGACCGCATTGAAGACCATTATTATTTTTAACGGTCACATAACGATTTCTTAACAGTCATACAACGGCTTTCCAATCGTTTTGTAACATTTAATTTATTTCTCAAATAAATCCTTCATTATTTTACGACTCTTTTAACGGCTTTTAACGGCTATATTTTGTCTGAATATAAAATCTCACAAGACAATCTTAAAAACACACACTGAATGAAAGAGAATATTCTTCCTTTTTGAAATCTTTTATTTCCTTTTTTCTTGCTGGGTTATACACCGACATTGTTTCTGTTCCTTCTAATATTCAGTGCGGAATATAGAAGGTCTGTTGTATCTTGGGAGGATAGCCGTCAGAAGCCTATCACACCGAGTTTCGCACTCCGAGGGGCGGAATTATTCTTAAGGACAGTGCTTACGTTTGCACGCCTCAAACAAATTTATTTGTTCTTACCAGCATTTTTCTACAAGTTCAAGGTGTCTAGTGAATGGATTCAACCCAATTGCAAACTATATCAAAGTACAACAACCACGAAAATGGAATCTAGCCTTATCAGATAAAGCGAAGGATGATATTTCCTTCATTTTTTTCATTTGTATCTTTTTCCCTCCCTGTACAAGATTGTTTCTCCTAATTAATCTCAGCGATAATTGGAATCCATGCTTAATCGTTAGTTTCTAAGGAATTATGCGAGATATAATCAAAATTCTCACGCTAGGACTGTTTGTACATGATTTTGGGCTAAGGACATGACTGGTTTGTTCAGATTTACAACAAGCCTGTAAAGGCAAAGTCAATTGACAACTAGTCGAGCTAATCATGGCATGAAGCTCTTCTCAAAGATGAAATATAGGCTTGAAGAATTGACTCTCATTTATTACCACGTAAAAATAAATATATGATGGGTGAAAACTGAAAACGGATTGGAGGGGAACCCATAATGGAAAGGCAAGATAGGTCTTCTCGTGTTTGACTCAATCTTTGTCCCTTTCATTACGTTTTGCTTCACTCACAAGGTAATCATCATCTCTTCAAAGTCTGCATTCGACGCAAATCTATCATTGTACCGTTTAATACGTACCGATCAGCTATGAGAACGACGAATAAAAAAACTTGTCTGATGAACGCGTTCAGTTTTTATGTTCTTATCATCATATTATACTCGCAGATTGAAATTGCAAAAAGCATATGTTAGCCCCATGCCTTCAATTGCAAATTCGATGTTTCTGGTGAATTTGCAAAAAAAAAAAAAAAAAGATTCATGCCCTGAGACATTAGAGCACCCTGCCTCACGGAAAATAGGGTAACATCGGCATCCTCCTCCCCCCAACTCCGTGGCTGATTTAAAAAGAGCAACAATCTCTTTCACCATCTACGTTGACACGTCGTCATATTTCTTTTGTGGGAATACTTCATAATAACAAAATATTTTTTTTGAGAAATTTGGTAATTTTCCTTCATTTAATAATATATGACAAAAAAAAAGTTTTCCGATTTTCAGATCTCATATGGAAGATGCTTTTCAATATTATGACTTTATCTCAAACAAACAAAAAATCAAACTTTTAAATAATTGTTTATTTATGTTTTCTTTTCTTTCTTTTTATTTTTCCTTCTTCCTCTATCGGTTGTTGAGCCTTGACGATGGCCAATGATAGGCCACGAGCATGGCTTGAGCTTGCTGATCCCAAGCAAGGTCAATCCTTGCTCGTGGGCCGTGGCTTGTCGATGGCCTTGGGTGAGGCTCAAGCCTGTCAATATCTGGTGAGCTCAAGCTCAACTACATTGGTTATTGCTGAGGTCCTGTGATTAGCCATAGGAGAAGGAAAAAAATAAAATAAAATAAAATAACATGTTAAAAAATTCGATAGGAGAAATTCTGCCCTCCTTAGATTTAGGAATTCACTTATGTATGAATATTTTCGTTGATAAAAAATGTCTTTAGTTAACAAGTCATTTTCGATGATTCAAACAAGTAAAAATTCATAAAAACACTTTCACCGAAACAAATAAACCCTAAAATCTTTTGTAATTTTTCCTAAGGCTTTTCCTAAATGCCAAACCAAATGGACCCCAAATTAGCCACTTCTTATAAATTAGTCACCGCGATTCTTTGAGATGTCCCATACATTTTCTTTTCCGGTCCAAGATCCACATTGGGGCACTTCAGGCCACTCCCCCACCTACCTTTTTTAGCGTACCACTATAAAAGCTTCGTGGACCCAACTTTGTTTGAATTGAAGAACGTTCTTTTTCCAGTCCTTTTCGATACGGTGCAAATGAGGTAACGAGGACCCCGTGGAATTCTGGAAAAAGATGTGACAGATTCGCTAGCGACAATGGGGAAGTTCTAAGTTTATCGCCATCGAAGTATTTGGCTAAGTACGTCACCCTACTCTTTCGTTTAATATATCAAATGTAAAATGCCCCCACAAGTTTCATACGTCCGGTTCTTTTCAGTCTCTCCCATTTTCTTCTTCTTGCTTTTATCATATCGGGGTTGTGAGGATTTACATCATTTTCAAGTGTGTACGTCATGTCCTCCGCGAGATGTCTATTCCTGATCAAATGTGAAATTCACGTAGGGGTTAGAAAACCCGTCCTAAACTTGTTGATTAATTGATTGTAGTAATTTGGATTGGACAGTTTTTACCATTCCTCTCTTGTTGTATCTCAACAAGACATGGGCTCATAAGGGATTCACAAGTCATTAACATAATGTCTTGTCGAAGAAGAAAATGCGGACATTGTCGTTGCTCATGTTGAGGAAGACATGATGCAGTTCCATCACATAAAACTCCTTTCAATTTGGTAGATGAAGTTATTTTTGGCTATTGATTTTGAACTTACTTCAAATCATTAATGATGTTATTAATTATAAACTCACTTTAGATCATTAATACAGTTATTAATTTTGAACTCACTTTAGATTATTAACTTGGTCATTGAATCTAAACGCACTTCAAATTTTGATTTGGCCGTAAAGTCTGAGCCCTTCTAATCAAATCTTTTTTTTTAACCCAACTCAATTAGATTGGCTCAATTGCAAACACATTTACAATATTATTTATGCCATTCAAACGTCCTTCTAATTGGCTATGGTGTGCAACCTTCCTAAGTTCATCACTGAGTTGGTAGTAGGATTTGTACTAACACATCAGTACAATCAAGAGAACTGATTGTCTAGATTAATCACACACATTTACTGACCATTTAACATTGTATTAGAATATTTCAATATTAAATCATGCATTTATATAATAATTTAAGTTTTTATAACAGTTAGCAGTGATCTCATAAAGTTTTACAAATTGTTCATTCTTCTTTCTATGACTCTTGAGAAATGACTCGATTTCTCAAAAGAAGTTTTCATGGTTCTTTGCCAAACTTGTAGCTTTGTGACCATGGAATCCTTATTTGATCTTTCGAATATTTCTCATTGTAGCGTCTATAACTTGGAAAATCACCCTTTGTCCAGATATAACTTCCCAAGTTCTGTTCGTTCCTTCGGATCCTAGATTGTCAATTTGTTTTGTTTCCTTTTTCTTTTTCTAATTTTTTTTAAAATTTATTAACCCCATTTTGGTTAAGGGAATACATGCTACAGGCGTGCAATAGTTTAAAAAATATATATAAACAACAAACTGGCATCCGGTGGACTGAGTGCATGCACTTTTAATCTATTTGAATAATCTAAAACGAATAGATCGTGTATACATAGTCTGCAAAGTAAGTAATAAGCAGACCTCACAAAATTTAAGGATCCCAGTGTATTTGGATTCACACACTCAGTGGGCTCACTCTATCCAATCCATAAACATAGTTAGAGTTGGATGAGATATCTCACATTTCTTGAGGTGGGAAATTCCGTGTATCTTATCAAGTCTAAGTAATAGACTATGGTATCATCCCAATCCATGTCGAAATCACCAATCCTTTTTGTACCATTTCATGATCTCCAAGCTTCTTTTAGTGTGAGCGCATGTGATAGTGGTCGTGATTTATTTCCCTGCAGGCATGCACGGAGATGGTAATGCCAATGGTTGGCAATTGACAGACGAGCATATTCCCAGCATACAAGTATAACTACAACTATAATTATACTTGTACATCTGACACCATTGCCATACCTAGTCCCACCTGGATCCCTATTGAGTTTGGCAGCCATGTGGTTAACCCATATTTCATTATTCTATGCTTGATGCAACATTTTTACAAGTATAAATGATAATTTATGAAGTTTCACAAATTTTTATATCTTGCACATCCTTATTTAGGGAATTGCAACATCTGTTTATCATGCCTCTTAACCTGAATTTTTGTGTCGATCATTGTGTGTACTTAAAAAGAACAGGACATTAGGCGAACCTTGAGGAGATTTGGGAGCAACATCATCTTCTTCAATGGCTTAAGAGACCCTTGGAGTGGTGGAGGGTATCTCTCTTTTTGGTGTAGAGGGAATGAATGGTTTAATAATCATGTCTCTGTGGTAAAAATGGCAGGGTGTTGAAGAGCATTTCCAAGAGCATTGTTGCAATAGTGACCAAAAAAGGTTAGCTTACTGTTTTCAGATACAAGTGCTAAAAATAGATTTTCTAGGACATACAACAAGTTACTTTTAACCGTCGTAAGTTGTCAATGATAGGGGCTCACCATGCCAACTTGTGATACTCAACCAATGAAGATCCCAAGTGGCTTCAAGATGTGAGAAAGAAGGAGATCAAGATCATTTCAAGCTGGATCTCTCAATACTACCGCGACTTGGCCAAACTATCTTCCCAATTTCGGTTTTCCAACTCATAGTGCTTTTAGTTCTTCAACTATCCAAGTGAAAAAATTTTACTTTGGGGATTGCAGTAGCTCTTAGATTTTGTTTTCTTAAATGATTCTCGACATTGATAAACAATTATCTAGTTTGCCATATTAAGTTCAAATCATGTAAATGAGTCATATACTTGTTCATGCGAAATGGAATGAAAAATGAAATAGCAAATACTATAATTGCAATTTCAATTAGACCTCTAATATAGTTATTATTGAGGGAAATTATCAAAAAGTTTTAAACCTATTGAATTTATGTCAATTCAATCATAAACATTTTAGGCAAATTGACACGAGTATAACAAGTTTAGGCAAAATCGACACTAGTGCAACTTGCAAGAGCTGCTTTTGAGCTTTCCTGATTGTTAAATTATGTCTCGAGTTTTCGCTGGAAAAGAAGAAATATAAAATAAATAAATGGGCACACGGTATACAAATGATGAAGTTCCTGCACAAAGAGGTTTCTTTTCTTGGCATGAAGTCTTTTGCTCTTGAAGATTGAATTCTCGGTGGGGCCCACTGTGACATCCCGATTTTCCAATCCTATTTTTCAATCAATTGAGACGGGCATTTCGTTGGCACGCATATAGTTCTTTTCCTTGAGTCGGCCACTCATGTGAAGACTAGTCTATCGGGTGAAGTCGTTAAGAAATTCTAATGCATAAGACTCGAGAATTTGGAAAGCGACCTTTCGACCGAGCTAATCTGTCTAAGGGTCATTCTGGACAAATAAAAATCGATTAGAGATCGGAGATAGGTTGACTTGACAGGGGCTTGTGATCGAGTGTGGGTGATTCCACCAGATCGCACAATTCTTGTCGATCGGCATTGGATCGACTTTCCTATCGATTAGACTGCTGTGTTCGTATTTGAAACCTCGAGATTATCCGACAACCGAAAGTCGCCAATGTTTCAAAGACGTCATTGTGGCTTGAGATGATCAATCATAGGTCAAATGCATGAAAATTTCTAAAGGCTACCGGTAGGTTGAGAGCCGCGCTAGTATCGTGCCAAAGCGAAATTAACCGTGGAATTGAGATCGAATTCAGAAATTTGAAATCTGGATGTGTCACAAATCATTCTAGGATCATTGATTCATCTTCGAAATATTTTTCATGCAAGCCGAGTCTTTCATCAAATTAATAAGAGAATGGCTAATTTGGCTCGAGAAATTAGTAAGCCCACATTTAATCGCGTTTTTGGGACTTAAGTTGGTTTTATGATGTGAAGATGTGAATTGAAGAGTGGTGACGTTGGATTAATTTTATGACTTCAATTGGACTCAATTGGAAGAGAATTGATAGGAATTGAATAAATTAATGACAAGATTTTTAAGGCGTGAAAAATAAAATGGACCATTGGAATAAGGTTGTGGGAGATAGTGGAGTGTGATGTCATGGATGAGGTCATGGTGGGCCATTTGTGGGATTAAAGAAAAAAGGAAAAGAAAAGGGAATGGTCCCATCCCTCTCTCTCTCTTCATCTTCATCTTCTTCCTCCATGGTTGAACCGTGCAAGGGGGAAGGGCGTGCGATGTAGGGAGGAGCTCGGCCAGCAGCTCGCACATCGTCCGCCGCCGTCGCCCGTCGCCGAAGCTCGTCGTCGCCGCCGCCAAGCTGCTCACCGGCCGTGCCACCGTCGCCCTCTCTCCTCCTTCTCCGATGGCTGTTCGACGCCCAGCAGATCTGGGAATACGCCGGAGCAGCCAGCAAGCCGAAGACCGTTGGAAGCCAGCAGCTTCGCCGTCCGCTCGTCGCCGGCCGCCCCTCCGTTCGCTCGCCGCCGCAACCCCGCGAGCTGCTCCGCCTAGCCGTCCTCGTCATCCCTGCTTCAACCGAGTTCCAGCAGCTTCCTCAAGCAGTTCAGGCCACCACCGGAGCTCCCTCCGCCGCCGTGACGCCTCGTCAGGCCGCCGCCTCACCCGTCCAAGCCCCGCCGGTCCTCCTCCGCCCTCCTCCGCCCAAATCGCCACTGGATCCGCCTCCTCCGGCCCCAAATCAGTAGTTGCAGAAAATGGGTATGGCAGCCCATTCGTGGGCCGTTTTGGCCGCCTTCCCGAGCCCGGATGCTCTACATTTTGAGAAAAGTCGATCATCGCGTCGTCCCGTCGTTTTGGTCCGCTTTCGGTTCATAATCGGTGAGTTTAGGCTCACTAAATCTTGATTAGACGGTTAATTATGATCTAAGTGTGCTTAGTTTAAGTTAAGCAAGTTTGGATGGATATCTTAGTTTATTTAATTGTGATTTGGATTAAAAGGTTTGTTTAATTTAAAGCGTGTTTAATTAAAGGCTAAGAGAGTTTATTGAATAATAAACCTTGACGGGACATAATGGTTTTTATTGTTGAATTATTTAATTGTTTCGAAATTCTGGAATTTATAATATTATATTATATTCCGAAATTATTAAAATATTATTATTTAAAAAAAAACGGAAAAATTATTTTTTTTTAAGATTCTTTCAGAATTTAAATGCTTAGATCACGCTTATGCGTTCGGATTTTGAAATTGATGGTTGGATATTATAAATTGGGTGTGGATGACGAAAATATGGATATTATTATTTAATTAATTTTCGGAATAAACTTAATTATTTATTAAATTCCGAAAATTTTGTCGGGACCTTGTTCTCCGAATTTCGTGCCGATCGTTGCTGTCTTGTAGAATTTGAAATTGATGATTGGTTATGGCGAATTGAATGTGATTTCAATTTATGAGGATTCTTTATAAAATCCTAAATGTGGAAATTGAGGGGCGGTTGGCCATGAATACCACCTATTAGAGGTCGTGCTCGATGAGGCCGTGAATACCACCTATTAGAGGTCGTGCCCGATGAGGCCGTGAATACCACCTAATAGAGTCGTTGATGAGGCCGTGAATACCATCTAATAGAGGTCGTGCCCGATGAGGCCGTGAATACCACCTATTAGAGGTCGTGCCCGATGAGGCCGTGAATACCACCTAATAGAGGTCGTGCCAAATGAGGCCGTGAATACCACCTATTAGAGGTCGTGCCTGATGAGGCCGTGAATTACCACCTGATTACAGGTCGTGCCGAGTGGGGCCGTGATGCCACTGATTCTTATTTTGCCAAGTGAGGCCGTGATTAAGAGTAATGATGGATTTGCTGAATTGACATGTAATCGGCTAAGTCGATTGATTGCTGAGATGATCCAAGTGGTGGAATTGTTCTGATGATGTGATTGTGCCATGGTTGTTTCGTTATTATAATTGTGCGTGGTTGAATTATATAAATTGTGTTAACCTGCCGATGAAGGCTAATGCGAGGTAAGTCTTATGTGTGATGTGGCTAGGCCACCTGGGGCGTATTTTCTTTCTAATAGGGGTTTAGGGGGTTGAACTTGCTGAGACATCGTCTCATCCGGTTGTGGGATTAAAATTTGGGTCCCGGTGGACGGAGCGACCGGATAGCTTTTGGTTGGCCTTGAGGAGTTGCAGAGGTGAAGTCATAAGATTGGAGAACGTGTCCGACTTGTAGGTCGTAGGACAATTCATTTTTAAGAGCCGGTCTTTTGTAGAGTTTTGGCCGTAGACCTCTGTTTGTAATTCTGTTGAATTATGTAAGTGTTATGTTGTGATTTTGTTTCCTGCTTTTCTATCCCGTATGTTATTGTCAGGGGTTTTATAATACGTTCCGTTTGCGCATTAATAAATGAATGGGGTCGGCGACACTACCTGGGAATGTCGCATTTGAATAACCATGGTAGGATGTTGGCGCGCTCGAGGTTCGGAGTGTGACACCCACGCCATGGGCTTTCTTCATTTAGCCAAGCCTACAAGAGAAAGGAGTAATGCGTAGGGGTGATCGGGTCCAGGGTGGGTAGGGTCTAGACCTGGACCTGTACCCAACCCTGTTATAACCGATTCTCTTTTTCTGGACCCTGTTCCCAACCCTATTTGCATTAGACCCTGTTCTCGACCCACCCTATTTTTCCGGTCCGAGAACAGGATTAACCCTGTTTATATTGGAACATGTTTTGCATATGTATCCAGTCAAATGAAGAAACTTTCATAAGTCATATCATAAACACCCAATATAAAAGTACCAAGACCTGCTGGAAAGTTGGATAAATTGGATATGTATCCAGTCAAATGAAGAAACTTTCACCAGAACCAAGAAAAAGGGAAAAAGGAAAAAAAGGAAGATCTCCCAGTGCTTGTGAGAATTGATAGAACAGAGAACTTCACTTACAAACAACTACAGCCTGATCCCAAAAATTTCCAGTTTCTAACAAAGATATTAGTGACAGCACCAAGCACCACCACCAGCAATAATTTTCACTTTAACTCCAAAGTAATAATTACAGATGTGCACAATAATTAAAATATGTCTCTTAAACAAAGGCAAGAAGCGAGAAAGAAGTGACAGGACTAAGTTCGATTTAAAATGAAAGGAAAAGCACCTCATGGAGCTTATTCCTTCTTCCTTTAGATTCAATAGGAAAGCGCCTCAGCATGAAAAACAACCTGGAATTATTTGACAACCACATTGATCACAAGGAGAAAATCAAACCACACAGAGTAAGCAGAACATAAAAGTTCCAGATGCTCTGAGTAGTAAACTAGTACATTAACTTCTAATAATTACCTTCCTCCATAAAGCAAGAAGCCCAATGCAGCTAATATTGACACAACCGTGAGAAACAAGAGGGAGTTAACAGAATGACATACAACATTGCAGTCAACGCAAAACCATCAATTAACAGAATGACATGTTACATCGACACAAGAAGAATACCATGAGGCGCTAAATTTAAGTGCTAATTGACAAGCCCCATTTTCACTGCATATGAAAAGGAAATGGGATTGAAAAGGTCGTTTGCACTAAATGAAAAGCTAATTCAGGCTCATGAACTAGAATATGCGCCTCTCCGGATCCACCTTTATGACCAACAACAAAAGATAAAACATTTTCCTAGAAAGCAACTCCCACAAGCACAATCACTTGACAATGTGATTCCTCGAAATCTGGGAGCCCCAAGCAACTACTCCAGCAATTCCCATCTAAATCCACCAATGGCCGAATGCGGAAAAAATCTAATTTGAACGCGACGGAATGCACAAACTACACAAGTCGCGGCAACGCAATTCGGACGAGAAACCCTCGGCCGTCTTAGTGCAGAAGCCCGAAAGGGGGACTCACTTTGGGCGGGAGGTTGAGGATGTCGAGGCAAATCCTACCGCCGTTGTCGATGTTAGGGTGGTAAATCGGCGTCTGGAACATCACGCTCGGAGGCTGAAACAGGTAGCTGAGAGATTCCACAACAACGACTCCCGAAATCAAAACTCAACAACAAAGACAACTCTCTCATCTCACGAACCAAAACCAAACCCCTAAAAAAGAAAAAATTGAAAACACACCCTTTGGGAATCTGGATCTTGAGCTTGAAGACGTCGTCGGCGTACATAGACTCTTTGGGGCCTTCGATTTCTAGAATGAACGACACCCGACACGATCAGTGATTTGGCGGTGAAAACCAACAAAAATTAGGGGGGTGCGGAGCAGGGAGAGGCGGAGTGGCGACGTCGGGATCTCACCGGCTGCGGGTGTCGCGGGAGGAAGGCGACGGTGGGCGAGCGGAAGTAGCGTCAGCGCTCGGATGGATCGGCGGAGTCGCGAGCTCGGGGAAGTTTGCGGGTGTGAGAGCGTCAGAGTAAAGAGAGAAACAAATTAGGGTTTTTGGACTGCCTTAAAAACCGGTTCTCAAGCCGGTTCCTGAACCGGTCCGGTTGATCCGGTTCCCGGGTGGGTAATCCCTCGGAACTGGTTCCCGGACCGGTTCAAACAGGGTCTGAACTTTGGAAACCGGTGAACCGGGTTGACCCGGTCCGGTTGCACACCCCTAGTAATGCGAAGCCCTGCACATGAAGACTCAAAAAGAAAAAGAAAGGGGTCCCAAGGTCAAAATGTTGACCTTGAGCCCACACGCACGGATGTATAAAACCGATGTCTCCAGGAGGGGTTCCTTCTTCTCGTCGCCGCTGCAGCTTTATGAAAACCTACGAAGCGCACGTCCACGATCCGCGAGGATTCCGAAGCCGCAAGTCCTTGAAGCCGCGTGTCCTTGAAGCCGCGTGCGTTATACGTAGAGTTTTGTCACACGGTAATTTTGTGCAGTGAGTTTATACCCAAGCGAGTTGTTATTTATACACTTTGGGTTTGAGGTTAAATCTAGGTGCAGGAAACACTTGAGCAATTGAGCGATTGTAAACTCTGATTCTCCGGTTTTAGTGGATTATTTGCTGCTAGCTCTCCCCGTGGACGTAGATACCGATACTCGGACCAAACCACGTAAATTTCTGGTGTCCTGATTTTCTCGTTTAATTCTCTAGCAATTTCGTGTTGACGTAATTTGCAAGATCCTATCGTTTCCGCGTATTATATCCCAACATTTGGTATCAGAGTGTGAGGTTGGATTTCTTGATTGTGATTTGGGGCTTTTGCTTGTCTGATTATTATCTGGAAATTATGTTATTGCAATTATGTCTGAGAGGAAATCGAGATGAGAAGTTTGATGGAAGAAATAACTTTGTGTTATGGAGCATCAAGATGCGGGCTTTATTGACAACAAAAGGTTTGGCTAAGGCGGATGGTGAAGATGAGTTGCCGATTATAATGAAAGCTTCGAGAGGGTAGAGCTTATGCAAAAAGCAAAGAGCATAATCCTGTTAAATTTGTCGGATGAGGTCTTACTAGAGGTTATTGAGGAGAAGGATGCCGCAGCATTATGGGCAAAACTTCAAGCACTTTATGTGAAGAAAGGTTTGAACAATCGCTTGTATATGTTGAAGAAGATGTTTCAGTTTAGATATACTTAAGGTACATCTATCAGAACCCACCTAGATGAATTTAATAAACTCATGTTGGATCTGAAGAACGTTCGTAAGATACTTGATGATGAAGAACATGGCATGATGTTGTTAGCTTCTTTACCAGAATCATGGGAGTACTTTACTGATTCGCTGTTGTAAGGGCGTACTACAATTACCTCAAAAGAGGTAAAGTCCACATTATTCTCTAAGGAGTGGCAGAGAAAGTTGCGAGATGACGGTCTGGCGAAAGGAGCAGCACAAGCACTGACGATTCGAGATAGAGAACAATATCGAGAGCCTAGCAGCAGCAGAGGTAAAAGCAGATCAAAATCACGCAATAGAAAGTCTAAGGGACGCTTGAAGTGCTTTGAGTGTCACGAGGAGGGAAACATCAGGAGAGATTGTCCAAAGCGGAAAAATAAAGTTGATAAGCAAAATGCTACAAGTAGTGTGGCAAACGTTGCTGAGGGGAGCAATAGGGATGCAGAAGCTGTCTTATGTGTGACTGCTACTTCGTCAAGAGACGAATGGGTGCTAGATTCGGGGTGTTCTTATCACATGACGCCTCATAAGAACTGGTTTACTACTTACCAAGCCGAGATGGTGGTAGGGTTCTTTTGGGGAATAATGCGTCTCTGCAAGGCTGTGGAGATAGGGACAATCCGGATCCGGATGCACGATGGGGTGGTTCGCACATTGACGAGATGTGAGGCATGTACCGGAGCTCAAAAAGAATCTTATTTCTCCGGGGGACACTCGATGACATCGGGTGTAGGTACACATTTGAAGGTGGAGTGCGAAGGTCTCTCGAGGTGCTATGACGGTGATGAAAGGGAAGAAAGTTAATACTCTCTATCATCTACCGGGAGAGACCGTGATTTGGAAGTGCTTTCTTGTTTCATCAAGTGAGTCGACTCTAACTTAACTCAATTATGGCATATGCGTTAGGGGCATATGAGTGAGACAGGTATGACGATGCTGAGTGAAATGGGGTTGTTGAGTGGTCAGAAAACAGGAAAGCTGGACTTATGTGAGCATTGCATCTATGGGAAGCAGCATCGAGTTAAGTTTACTACAACTATTCATTCAACCAAACGACCTGTTGAATATATTCATTCAAACGTATGGGGCCCGTCTTCGGTTCCTTCAAAAGGAGGTGCCCGATATATGCTAACTTTTATTGACGACTATTCGAGGAAGGTATGGGTATAGTTTCTGAAGCACAAATTTGAAATGTTTGATCGGTTCAAGAAATTTAAGGCATTGATTGAGAAGCGATCGGATAAGCGAGATCAAGTGCCCGAGAACCGATAATGGCATGGAGTTCGTGGTAAAGATTTTACCGAGTTACGCAAGAAAGAAGGTATTGTAAGACACCGCACAAGACTAGGACACCATAGCAGAATGGCGTGGCGTAACGGAAGAACGGAATCTTGCTTGAGCAAGCTCGATGCATGCTTTCGCATGCGGGACTTGGCAAGGAATTTTGGGTCAAGCAAAGATGAACATGTCATGTTATCTCGGTAAATCGATCTTCATCGTTTGCTATCGAGTGGAAGACTCACGAGGAAGTATGGTCGGGGAAACCCGTTGATTATTCCGGATTACGTATATTCGGATGTCATGCGTATGCTCATGCGAGTGATGGTAAGCTTGAGCCGAGGGCGAAGAAGTGCATATTTTTGGGTTATGCACAAGGGGTGAAAGGCTACCGGGCTGTGGTGCACCGATCCCGAGATCACCCGGTTTTCTAATCGCAGAGATGTGATCTTCGACGAGACCGCAATGCTTCAACAGAGGAGTTCGAGACACAACTAACGAAAAAGACAGATCATGGTGTCATAAGTGAGGTGGAGCCTCAGGTGAAGACTCCGGAGACCTCGAAGGTAACAGAGGTTGAGACTGCAGATGAACCGCAATTCCTGAAGTCGGTGATAGTGAACAACTAGCAAAGCCGCAACAGACTATAGCCGCAGATAGAGAGAGAAGGCAAATTAAACCACCGGTACGTTATGGTTATACAGATATTGCTTATGCATTGACTGTAGGTGATGAGGTGGAGACAGATGAGCCTTCGTCTTACCCTGAGGCGATGGCTAGTCCGAAGTCATCGCAGTGGCTAGGGGCTATGAGTGAAGAGATGGAATCACTCCATCGAAATCAGACATGGGAGCTGGTCAAAGTACCAAAGAGCTAAAAGATTGTCGAAAGTAAATGGGTCTTCAAACGGAAAGAGGGCATTCCTGGTGTTGAGGCAGCGAGGTATAAGGCGAGACTTGTGGCGAAAGGGTATACACAGCGTGAGGGCATTGACTACAATGAGGTGTTTTCTCCTGTGGTAAGACATACTTATATTCGTGTTTTACTTACCTTAGTTGCTTCGCAGGATCTCGAGTTAGAGCAATTAGATGTGAAAACTGTGTTTCTTCACGGTGAGTTGGAGGAGCATATTTACATGAGGCAACCAGAGGGATTTGCTATTCCGGGTAAGGAAGATCATGTTTGCTTGTTAAAGAAATCTTTGTATGGTCTAAAACAGTCTTCCCAGGCAATGGTATAAACGTTTTGATGCTTTTATGGCTAGTCAAGACTATTCAAAAAGTCAGATGGACAGCTGCGTTTACTTTAGGAGATTGGAAAATGGTTCTTTGATTTATCTGCTTTTATATGTTAATGATATGCTAATAGCAACTAAGAATATGTCTGATATTGATGTGCTGAAGAGGTAGTTAAATGCTGAATTTGAGATGAAAGATTTAGGTGTTGCAAAAAAAAATTTGGGTATGGAGATTTTGCGTGACAGGACTGCAGGAGTTTTACGTCTGTCTCAAAATAAATACATTGAGAATATTGTGGCGCGTTTTAACATGCAGTCAACGAAATCTGTAAGTACACCTTTAGCGAAGCACTTTAAACTTTCAGAAAAATTATCACCGCAGACTGAGGAGGAGAAGGAGCATATGTCTCGTGTTCCTTATTCTAGTGCCGTGGGTAGTATTATGTATGCTATGGTGTGCACTAGGCCTGATATTTCACAAGCTGTGAGTGTGGTTAGTCACTACATGAAGCGTCTTGGTAAAGTTCATTGGGAAGCTGTGAAGTGGATTCTTAGATATTTGAAGGGGACAACAGACGTGGATATAGTATATCAAAGGGACAGCAATGGCAGTGAGACCACTGATTTTGTGGATTCGGATCACGCCGGTAACTTAGATGATTGCAGATCTTTAGCAGGGTACGTGTTTACGCTAGCAGGTGGTGCAGTTAGTTGGAAAGCATCCTTACAAGATCACATTGCCTTGTCTTCGACTAAGGCAGAGTACATGGCACTAACCTTTGTAGCGAAGGAGGCGATATGGTTACAAAGTTTGCTCTCGGACTTTGGGTTAGAATAGAAAAGTGTAGATATATACTGTGATAACCAAGGTGCGATATATTTGGCGTATAATCTAGTTTATCACGAGCGAACGAAGTATATCAACGTCAGGTACCACTTCATCCGAGATGTCTTAGCTAAGGGTATTGTTATTGTTAAAAAGATCGCTACAAGAAATAACCCGACGGACATGATGACTAAGTCTATTTCGGATGACGAAGCTCAAGCTTGCTTGAGCTCTTTGTCTTTGGAGAGTGAGCGCAATCAAAGGCGTTGGGAGAAGCATTGGATGATGAGTATTATAACTTGATTTCAAACATCGAATTTAAGGTGGAGAATTGTTAAATTACGTCCGAGTTTTATTTTGGAAAAGAAGAAATATAAAATAAATAAATGGGCACACGGTATACGAATGATGAAGTTCCTACACGAAGAGGTTTCTTTTCTTGGCGTGAAGTCCTTTGCTCTTGAAGATTGAATTATCGGTGGGGCCCACGCCATGGGCTTTCTTCATTTAGCCAAGCCTACAAGAGAAAGGAGTAATGCGAAGCCCTGCACGTGAAGACTCAAAAAGAAAAGGAAAGTGGGGCCCAAGGTCAAACTGTTGACCTTGAGCCCACACGCACGGATGTATAAAACCGATGTCTCCAGGAGGGGTTCCTTCTTCTGGTCGCCGCTGCAGCTTTACGAAAACCTACGAAGCGCACGTCCACGATCCGCAAGGATTCCAAAGCCGCAAGTCCTTGAAGCCGCGTGTCCTTGAAGCCGCGTGCGTTATACGTAGAGTTTTGTCACACGGTAATTTTGTGCAGTGAGTTTATACCCAAGCGAGTTGTAATTTATACACTTTGGGTTTGTGGTTAAATCTAGGTGCGGGAAACACTTGAGTGATTGAGCGATTGTAAACTCGATTCTCCGGTTTTAGTAGATTATTTTTGCTTCGCTCTCCCGTGGACGTAGGTACCGATACTCAGATTGAACCACGTAAATTTCTGGTTTACTGATTTTCTCGTTTAATTCTCTAGCGATTTCGTGTTGACGTAATTTGCAAGATCTTATCGTTTCCGCGTATTATATCCCAACACTGATGGCAACCAAGAGTAGCTTGTGAGCACTTTGGATTGTGCTTGGTCATTTGAATTTTCCACCATATATGACCGAACAAGAATTCCAATAAAAGCTAATATTGGTGAAAATGGCAATTTGAGTCTACTTAAAGCAAAGTAGGGCTAGGTATGCTAAGACTTGTTTACCGGAAGTAATACTTCTAACTCATCTCACATCTGACCAAAAAAAAAAACTCATCTCATAGACTCTTACTCACTTAAGATCGAATATGCCTTGCTTATTCAAATAATCATTTGCAATTTGCAATTTGATGCTTATTCAAATAATCATTTGCAATTTGCAATTTGATATATCCATTACGATTCTTAAGCAAAATGTACACTGCCTCACGATCACTAAGAGTTTGGATCTAACAATAAGGATGGTCAATCATTAGTCAGTTTCACGATTCTTAAGGAGGAGCTCATTAGTATTTGTTTGAATGCTTCATGTGCATATGAGTATGCATGTTCTGTTAACAATATGCGTTAAGTATGACAGTATAGTCAGTGTGTATATATGAGGGCTGCGATGTCCTCGCTCGATCTAGGAAAGGGCCACCCTCACTAGACTCTAGTAGGCTTCAACCTCGTTGAATTAAATTGACAAAATTAAAAAGTTTAAACAGAATTAATATCAATATAATATGTTTTAGAACTGATTAGAAAATCTTCCCACTACTTGTAGTTTCTATTTTATATAAATTAGTTGTAAGGGACATTTTGAGTATCTAGCTAATTTTCATCGAGTCGCCATCATTCCAACCCACACGTACCACTGAGATATACGGGGCTGTGCTTTTGAAAATGTCCCTAAAAGGAGGAGCAAGTTTGATTATTTGAATCCCTATACAAAGTTATTCTACTTCGGTCTCCGGTCTCCTAGCTTTTGAGTATTCAAATGTAGATATCTCTATAGAGGGGCATCATTTCTTGCACCTCGAATTCATCCTTTTGATCTACTTTCCTCTTTTGATTTTTTTTTTTTTTTTTTTTTTTTTTGGTATGGGAACCAGAACTTGCAGCCGACAAAGCCGCCAGTAAACCCCAAGCCGACACTTAAGCAGGAGGACCCACCACCCCCGAGTCACACTTAATACACCTAGCGCCTCTCCCTGGGTTTTGAATCCTTCACCTCTTCGTTGAGGATCGCCATAGCCTTAGCCAGGTGGAAATGCTCACACGGCCGGTGGTTTCCTCTTTTGATTATTCTTCCAAACGTTATAGCAAATTTCACCAACCAATAGCACCACCACCATGGACCTTTCCTGCCCAATATCCATACGACAAACGGAGCGATTACTCCGAGAGATGGATAAACAAAGTAAAAAAGAAACCGCAAGTGGTATTCCGGGCCCATCTTGAGAGGAATTTCAACAAACATGTATGATTACTAAACACGTCTTGTAAAATAGTTTTGTAGGATGAGTTTCTTTCACAAAAAATTAATAATTTGAATAATATTTTGTTAAAAATAATAATTTGTATTATTTATAATAATTAAATGAAAAATATTTTCATAATTCGTGAAAATTGTTGGGTATAAATTATTATTGATAATGAAAATTTTTTTATTGACTAATTATTTCAAATGATATTAGCAAATATTTTTGAAAAACTATTTTTCGAATAATTTACTCTCCGCAAAACAAATGGAATTATTTATGCTGTTTAGACATATGGATCACTGACCATTTAGGTAGACCTATTGGGTAAGTTTTGGTCCAAATCCATCAATAAACCACTAAAGCCCAACCCTAAGCCCAATTTAACCCACAAGTTTGCCCCTCCTCTAATTGTAATCAGTGGAATTGAAGACTAGCTTTTGACTAATTTAATTGAGTCCCATCAAATGCAACACCAGATATAAACTGGAGAATTTGCGAGAACATCTTTCCATCAACTTTATACCTCCATGGGATTAGCAACCATGGCATCTACCTTACCCCTTAATTAAAACCCTCGTGACATTCAATGCCATATATTTGTCTAATGCCAGCTAATACATCAATCAATGATGGCCCACCAAGTAAGTTTTTACCAGCATTTTAGGCCAGGCCCCGACCTCCTTTGATCTGTACACCCAGTCATTGAACTTCTTGCTATTCTTTAGAAAGACTCTCTCTCTCTCTCTCTCTCTCTGTGTGAACAGAAAACTGCACGCTCGTTGAATTCCTCTGCAACTGCAAACACCAGACACCGGGAGATCATGAGTACAGCACAACTACTACTGAACCTTCTTCTCCATCTCTCTCTGATCTTTCAATGCTCTCTTGCCGTCTCGCCATTCCGCAAGATCGTACCTCGCTTTCCTTCCCCCTCATTCATCCCGAAAGTTCTCAACGACCATCGATCTCCAACGACCAGAGCGGCAGCAATGGGCCCTACGAAACCAGGTACTTCACGCAAGTCCTCGACCACTTCGCCTTCCGCCCCGAGAGCTACCAGACGTTCCAGCAGAGGTACCTGATCAACTCCACCTTCTGGGGCGGCCCACAGAGGAACGCCCCGATCTTCGTCTACACTGGGAACGAGGGCGATATCGAGTGGTTCACCCAGAACACGGGCTTCATGTTCGAGACTGCGCCACGCTTCAATGCCCTTCTTGTGTTCATTGAGGTACATTGGCAACCGATCTAAATACTGAAAGCTATATTGTTTTGCTTTTGCAAAGTATATTATAAGAAGGATATAGAGATCATCATTCTTATCTGTTTCTTTGAAGCATCGGTTTTACGGGAAATCGATTCCGTTTGGGGGCAACAAAGAGGTGGCATACAGCAACTCCAGCACGCTGGGCTATCTCTCTTCCACACAAGCATTGGCGGACTATGCGACGCTGATCACCGATCTGAAGAAGAACTGGACGGCCGAGGATTCGCCAGTGGTGGTTTTTGGAGGTTCCTACGGTGGAAGTATGCTGCTGTCTCTCTCTCTCTCTCTCTCTCTCTCTCTCTCAGCCTTCACAGCTTAGTTTAATTAATTAATTAATTAATGGGTTTGTCTTATATAATAGATTAATTGCGTACTTGGTTGTGCATGGAGGTTTCTAGTTTGATAAGGAAAAGGAAAAAGGAGTTAAAACTTGTTCAGATGAATGATTTTGTTTATTGAAAATATGGCAGTGCTGGCGGCATGGTTCAGGCTCAAGTATCCGCACATTGCAATTGGCGCTTTGTCTTCGTCTTCTCCGATCCTCAACTTCGACAACATCACCTCTCCCTACAGCTTCAACGACATCATCACTCGAGACTTCAGGGTTCTCTCTCTCTCTCTCTCTCTCTCTCTCTCTCTCTCTCTCTTTTTGGTTATTCTTGGATTAGAAAGACTTTACAGAGGTGGGGACTAGGATAAGGTCAGCTAATAGGACAAAGAAGGTCTTCTTCGGCCATGGGCCAGAGCACGTGGTGGAAAGATTTGCATGACAAAAGGAATCCGAAGATGGTCCCAACCCCAACTTTCTAGTCAAAGATTCCATAGCCGCCCACCGTATACTATTCAAAGTATATTATGATTCCACTTTGTCTAAACATTTGTAAATCAGGAAAAGTCTGGAGATTACTGTTTATTCTATTTAGTACGTTTGATTATGTATCCGACTCCCGACTAATCATTTCTTTACATCATGACACCGTGTGACTTATTACTTTACATACACACCAGTTATTCAATGCATGTGTTTTCAATACTAATTATATAGATTTTATGTGAGTCGTGACTATATGAAAATCATGTGAGTCTAAGAGTGCAATCAATGTGAATGTCCAGAGCGAGAGCGAGAATTGCTACAAAGTGATCAAGCGATCATGGCAAAAGATTGAAGATATGGCGGAGCGACATGACGGACTTGAGATCTTGGGAAAATCATTCGGACTGTGCAAGTGAGAGTTGAGGCATAGGCAATTTTAGCTTCTCATGGATTTAATTTATTCTGTTTGGTGGGATATTTTGTTTATGCGATGACCCCTTTGCAGGAACTCCATTTATGCGGGTTATCTCCAAGGTTGGCTCCGGACTGCTCTCGTTTACACGGCCATGACCGATTATCCAACTCCTTCCAATTTCTTGAACCCCTTGCCTGCTTACCCGGTCAAACAGGTATAGCTTGCTTAACTAATGATAACCTGTATTAGCAGTGTAATCTAAGCAAGATCTTCAAGATCATACTTTACAGTATTTCCAAGTCAAATTGGCATTTTTTGGGGGTAACATAGATCTGATCTTAAGGGGAAATTAAAGCTACTTCTCGATTTAACCAATCTCGTTTCTAAAGTCCAAGTAAACTCGCCATTAAAACTGAAAGAATCCTTGTAGTATATGACCAATTTGTGAAGCAGATCTGATCTTTGAGGATTGTATGGTAGCGTGTGTGATTGACCGAGTTGAATGAAGGATCCCATTACTTCAAAATCGATTTGTGACAATTTAGTTAGCTCGCTCTGTTGCGCCGATATTGAGGCGTGATGGCACGGTTTTGTAAAGTGCTTTTCTATTATTTCTTCAAGATATAGCTCGATGGCTGAAAAGACAAATCGGATACATGACGAACATTTATGCTCTCTCTGTTTTCATTTTGCGCAGATGTGCAAGGCGATAGATGATCCGAGCAAAGGGGATGATGATTTCGCGAAATTGTATGGCGCGGCAAACATCTACTACAACTATAGCGGTGGCGTCTCGTGCTTTGATCTATTGGATGATTCCAATCCTCATGGCCTCGGCGAATGGGCATGGCAGGTACCCCCACAATTTTTTCACTCTCTCGAAAGAAAATTTCTCTTTGTTGCTTTAGTTTCCAACTGAAAAGCTTGTCAACCGAGCTGCTTGCAAATCATCATATAAAAAATGCTAGAGATGTCGAGACTCATATGCAAAATGGGTTTACTATATAATGGGATGGATTTTTTTGTACAATGGTTATACGAGCATACCAACTTAAAATTTAGCAAAATCCATTTAGTACATCAGTCTTAATTTCTCCGGCATTCCTGTACACTGGATCTGATACTGTTGCTGAGATGAAGTTCATGGGCTCTTTCTTTATGGTTATGGTATGTCCCCGTAATTTTCACTTTTTGGATTAAAAAGTGGCTAGCTTCCTTTATGGAGGAGCCGATAATTACCGTAAAAAATCAAATGGGGAGAGTATCCAAGAGGAGCCTCAAGATGGAAACTATTGTGCAGCTTGGGCCTAGATCACTCAAAAGCAGCCCATGAGAAGTCTAAAATCAACAAAGAGTTCGACTAGTGTTATCTTTTTTACCCCGAAGACAAGAGTGCTGTTTTCGCTTGATCTCTCGGAGTTAGGCAAAGTTGAATGTGAATCTCACAATTCTCGATGTGTGAAATCTCGCCGGCCTTATCATTTTAAGTCATTAACTATAGTTTTGTGCCATCCTCCTGATTAATGTTGAAATGGTGAGGCCTTTCATCACCACTTCATGGTCTCTAAGCTATTCTCAATGCTGGCGCTTGTTATAATTCATTTCCTTTCCCTGCAGGCATGCACGGAAATGGTATTGCCAACAGGGGGCAATCGAGAGACGAGCATATTCCCAGCTCACGAGTATAACTACAATGATAGAGTCGCCACATGTGCATCTCTCTTTGGCGTTGTCCCTAGGCCCACTTGGATCCCTATTGAGTTCGGCGGTCACGTGAGTATATATGATAATTTACGAAATTTCACATAAATTTTTATATCACACATTCTTCCTTAGGAAATCTCAAAATCTGTTTATCCCACCTCTTAACCTGAATTTTTGTGTCCATCGTTGCATTTACTTAAAAAATGAACAGGACATTAGGAGGACCTTGAGGAGATTTGGGAGCAACATCATCTTCTTCAATGGCTTAAGAGACCCTTGGAGTGGTGGAGGGTATCTCTCTCTCTCTCTCTCTCTCTCTCTCTCTCTCTAGGGAATAATGGTTTGATAATCCTGCCTCTGTGGTACAAATGGCAGGGTGTTGAAGAGCATTTCCAAGAGCATTGTTGCAATAGTGGCCGAAAAAGGTCAAGTTACTATCTCTGAAACTTAGTATAAGTGACTCTTCATTATATGAATAAATGTTATCCCAAAAAGATATTAGTGAATCTCTTCAATGGAAAAAGTGAGGGACTATCTTCACATAAATATAAGGTTGTCCATATTATGCACAATTACATTTTTAGATACAAGCGATTAAATTAATTTTCTAGGACATACAATACATTCTTTTTAACCATCGTAGGTTATAAATTACAGGGGCTCACCATGTCGACCTGCGATACTCAACTAGTGAAGATCCCGAGTGGCTTCAAGATGTGAGAAAGAAGGAGATCAAGATCATTTCAGGCTGGATCTCTCAATACTACCGAGACTTTGCCGAATCATCTTCCTAAATGCGGTTCTCCAACTCATAGTACTTCTAGTTCTTCAACTATCCAAGTGACAGCTTTTACTTTAGGGATTATAATTTGGCTCTTAGATTTTGTTTTCTTAAGTTTTTCTTGACTTTGAATGAACGATTATCTAGTTTGTCATATTACATTTGATTTATGCAAACAAGTCACACATACATTTGTGCAAGATGAAATGAAATACGAAATACCAAAAATTTTAGTATGGCGATTTGATCATATCCCCAATATAGTCAATGGTATAAAAGCTTAATCATGATGCATGTGATAGACGTTGGCCACGAGCCTAAGACGACAAGGGTGACCCTGTGGATGGAATTTGTGGCAATCTTGGTTACCATGGCCTAGAGTTTACAATTCTTTATCTTATCAATTTTTGTTCTAAGCTTTTTCTTAGCAAATTCGACATTATCCTATTCCACATTATTCAGTTTGACGTGGCTGAATATATACACGTTTCGCCCATATATAGCCAATCCAAGTGCAAATTATCCTTAACTAGTCACTTGAGAGCTGCTTTAATATTTTGCCCATGCTAAGGAGGAGCAGTTTATAAACACTTTGGATTGCATTTGATCGTTCAGATTTTCCACCATATACTACCGTGCAATATTTTGATAAAAGCTTATGTTGGTGAAAAGAGTAATTTGCCTCTACTTAAAGCAAAGAATAGGGTTTGGTAAACTAGGATTAGTTTACAAAAACATTATTTCTAACTGATGTGATGGATCTTTACTAGGATTACTTTACGAAAATATTATTTCTAATTGAATATGACCTACTTATCTAAATGAACGTTTGCAATTCACCACTTAATATGTCTAGTATGATTCTTAAGCAAAATGTAACTGACCAGTTATCACTGAGAGCTTGCATCTAACAATAAAGATGGTCAATCATTGATGTGTCAATTTAATTATTCATAAAGATGCTGCTTTCTCAACCTCGTAACTTTGTACAAGTAGATGCTTTGCTCGATCATGCATGTGGTTTTCCAGAAGAGGACCAATCAAAAACTCAAAAATCATCTATTATTTACTCTCCTGGAACTGGAAGTGTCGGAATGCTGATCAGTTGGTCGAAATATGACTTACTTTCTCGTATCGTTACACTTATTAATAGAATCCTAATTTAATTTTGTAGAAATCATATCGGGATTTGCATATCAACCCTTGAAACTCTTGTATGCAAATTTTTCTAGCCAAAGTTTTCTCACCTTCTGCCGTAAATAGGACAATCTCGGCGAAGCGATATTCTTGTGACCTCCCTCCTGTGTGAAAAACTAACGCAAGCTAAACCTACAAGTTCAAAAAGTCATAGTTGAACTTGAAACAATTGTGCAAAGACAAGGCGAGTTAATTGATATATTTGGACAAAGTAAAATTTTAAATGAGGTACATAGTAGCCAATCCTTGAACCTCATTAGTGAGCATTTGTTCGTCTCATTGTGGTGACCAAAATAAAAGATTTCTCTATTGAATGTTTGGCTTAGAACTGCGTAAAGTTCCGTCACTTAAGATCATTTGAGATTCATTGTTTACATGTACAACTGTCATATGGGCCGCCGCTGACCATATAGGTCCAAATCCATCAGTAAACCACACAGCCAAGCCCAAGCCCAAGCCCAAGCCCAAGCCCAAGCCCAAGCCCAAGCCCAATCTTACCCAAACGTTTGCCCTCCTCTAATTGCAATTAGTGGAATTGAAGACGAGCTTTTGACTCATTAAATTGAGTCTCATCAAATGCAACAACTGATATAAACCCAGAATTTGCAAGAACTACTTCTCGAAATTATTTAGTTTAAGGAAGGACATATTTCCATCAACTTTATACCTCCATGGGATTAGCAATCATAGCATCTACCTTACCCTTAATTAAAATCCTCATAATACCGAATGCTGTACATTTGTCTAATGCCAGCTAATATAACAATCAACGATGGTCCCCCAAATAAGTTTTCCCAACAGCCCTTAAACTTCTTGCTATTCTTTAGAAACTCTCTCTCTCTCTCTCTGAACTGATAACGAGTATAGCACAACTACTACCGAAAGTTCTTCTCTGTTTCTCTCCGATCTTTCAATGCTCTCTCGCTGTCTGGCCATTCGGCAAGATCGTACCTCACTTTCCTTCTCCCCTCATTCAACCCGAAAGTTCTCAACGACCATCGCTCTCTAACGATCAGAGCGGCAGCAATGGGACCTACGAGACCAAGTACTTCGCGCAAGTCCTCGACCACATTGGTTTTCGTCTCGAGAGCTACCAGACGTTCCAGCAGAGGTACTTAATCAACTTCGCCTTCTGGGGTGGCCCGCGGAGGAATGCCCCGATCTTTGTCTACACTGAGAACAAGGGCGACATCGAGTTGTTAGCCCAGAACACGGGCTTCATGTTCAAGACGGCGTCCCACTTCAATGCCCTTCTTGTGTTCATCAAGGTATATTGCCAACCGATCTAAATACTTAAAGCTATTTGTTTTTGCTTTTGCGAAGTACATTACAAGAAGGATATGGAGACCGTTGTTCATACCTATTTCTTTGAAGCATCGGTTTTACCCGAAATCAATTCCATTCGTGGGGCAAAAAGAGATGGTGTCCAGCAACTCGAGCATGCTGGGGTATCTCTCTTCAACGCAAGCATTGGCCGACTACGCGACACTATTCGCCGACCTGAAGAAGAATTAAATGGCTGAGGATTCACCGGTGGTGGTTTTTGGAGGTTCCCACGATAGAAGGATGCTGCCGTCTCCCGTCCTCTCTCCTCCTCCACCTCAAAATATCTAAATATTAAGGGTTAATATTTTGAAAAACTCCAAACCGGTATACTTGTAACAAATTTACCCCAAACTATTTTTTTTAGCATGAAAAACCCCAAACTGGTATACCTATGACAAATTTACCCTGACTGACTACAAAAAACCTAAACCGGTACATTTATGACAAATTTACCCTCAAACTAATTTATTCAACTGCAAAAAACCCTAAAATAGTAAATTTGTGACAAATATACCATATGCTAAATTGAATTAATACAAAAAAAATTCACAAAAATTGTAAACTGTAACAAACGGAGCGTAAAATTCTATATTGATATACCGGTCAACTGTCACGTATTATTTAACTTAATAATTTGAGAATAAAATTTAACGAAAATAAACATATGGTAAATTTGTCACAAGTGTATCAATTTGGGGTAAATTTTTCAGAAGTATACTAGTTTGGGGTTTTTGGTGATCAAAAAAATAGTTTGGGGTAAATTTGTCACAAATGTACCAGTTTAGGGTTTTTCAAGGTATTAACCCAAATATTAAACCACACATTTATATAATAGCTTACATTTTTAGAACAATTGACTATAGCTAAACCAAATCTCACATAATATCGGAGCTAGATATCTTGAATTTGAATCTTTTTAAGCCCCATTTGTCACCCCAATTAAATTTCCATGTTTAGTACTAAGCAAAAGGTTAGACTAAGCGTGAAGGAAAGTGTTTGAATATTTAAATAATAAATAATACCTTCATTTAAGGACTTTCACTTTTAGAACACTTGTTTGTTGTTCCACAGAATCTCACTCTTTCTCTCTCTCTCTTCATAGCTCAATTTAATTAAGTAATGGGTTTGTCTTATATAATGAATTAATTATATAACCGCCTGTGCATGGAGCTTTCTAGTTCGATCAGGAAAAGCTCTCTCTCTCTTAACAGCTTAATTTAATTAATTAATCAATGGGAAAATTTCAAATAAGGACCCAAAGTGCCATCATTTTCTCAAAAGATGACTTGAAATGAAGTTTGTCTCAAATAAGGACCCAAAGTGTCATCATTTTCTCAAAAGAGGACCTAAAATGAAATCTATCTCAAAGAATGACCCAAAGTAGTCATTTAATCTCAAAGAATGACCTCACTCGTCGGCTGGTGAATAGATGCATCTTCAACGTATATTTCGGTGGCTTGATTACGTTATTTTCGTCCATTTTTTTTTTTTTTTCATTTTTGGTTGCCATGTTCATCGTCTTCTTCGTCCCCTGTTCACTTCTTCTTGCCCAGATCAAGAACACCGGACTTGGGGAAAGGCTAGCGAGCACCGACCACTGGTAAGGGTTGGCAAGGGCTTGACGCCCATCACTGGCAGCGAGCGAGGGCTCCACACCCATCACTGACAACGGGTAAGGGCCATCGAGCCCTTATTAGCCATGGGGGAGGGGGGATGTCCAAATCGAGGCCCTACAAGAAGGTCCTCGAGGGCAAAAGGGGCAGCCAAAGAAGTCGTCCATCTAGGATCGGTGGTGGGAGGAAGGGATGAAGAAAGCGACGCAAGCATCCCAATCATAGTCCTAGCAGAAGACAAGGTTGTTGATGGAGCAGTGGGCAAAGGTGGGGGAGGTCGCCCCTCACGGCCATTAGTGAGGTCACCCCTTGTTGGCCCTAGGCGAGGGCTCGCCCACCTCACTAGCCACTGATAAGGGCCGACGACCCTTGCCAACTGCAACCGAGGCCACCCTTGCCCAAGGTCGACGAGGGCTTGGTGGCCCTCGCTTACTGCCGACGATGGACGTCCAACCCTCACTGACTCTCACCAACGGCCAGTGCTCATTGGCCCTTCCCAAGTCCAATGTTCTTGAGAAGAAGACGAACAGGAGACGAAGAAGATGATGAACAGTGCCACCATTGACCCAAAATAATAATAATAATAATAAAGAATAAGACAACTAAAAAAAATTTAAAAAAAAAAAATTGACAAAAATATCCCTAATCAAGCTACCGGAATATGTATCGGAAATGCATTTATTCACCAGCTAGCAAATGAGGTCCCTCTTTGAGACTAAATGATCACTTTGGGTCCTTATTTGAGACAGACTCCACTCTAGGCCCTCTTTTGAGAAAATGAAGGCACTTTGGATCCTTATTTGAGACAAACTTCACTTCAGGTCCTCTTTTGAGAAAATGATCACACTGTAGGTCCTTATTTGAAATTTTCCCTTAATCAACTTGTCTTAGATAATGAATTAATTACATGGCCAGTTGTGCATGGATCTTTTTGATTTGATAGCATGGATCTTTTTTGATTTGATAAGGAAAAGGAAAAAAGGAGTTCAAAATTATTCGGACTAATGGTTTTGTTTATTGAAAATATGGCACTATTGGCGGCATGGTTTGGGTTGAAGTTGTTAAGGAAATTCCTTATGATATTTTGAAGATGACAAATAAATCAAATGCTACTAATATGTTTAATGGTTGAGTAATAGACTATGTAAATGATTTTATCAATGTTTTTTTTTTTTTTTGGTAATAATGATTTTATCAATGTTTATATTTGAAAGAATCGAGAAAATGTACTATATGCTGAAGCTGAACTTATTCAGACTATATCTTGATCTTAAGGCTAAATATGTTCAAAAGCAGAATATATTCAAACTTACATCAAAATTGTAAAGTTTGTTTCAGACAGAAAATACTCAAACTCTAATTCAAACAAAAGACACTCAGACTTTACTTTTAACAGAACACGATCAGATTTTACATATAGAACGAGAGACAAGTCCAGAATGTGACAATGTTCAGAACGAGACACAAGTTCAAAATGTTGTAGATTTAGAATGAAGTATGTTCAGAACGAGACAATTGAACAGAACATAACACAAGCCCCAAACATATGACGGCTAGTGATTTAGTTTGGATTTCATACCAAGATAAATTTGATTGACTCAATCTAATTTATTGACAATTGGATCTTGAAGACAAGAACTTTCTAAACAAAAAATCTTTATTTATGAAAACCAATATTTTATTTGTATGAGCGATCATAATCAATTTAGAATTATACTTCTATCACTCAATGGCTACTAAATCTACTATATATAGATCTGTCCAATGGGTAGATCGAAAGACGATCCTCTAGATATTGTCCAACGACTAGTTTAGAAGTGGATGAGTATTTAAGGAGACCAAGGACCAAAGAGTAAGTAAGAGATAGAGCGTAGAATTTATAATTCCAAAGTTTGAACGAACTTCGATCATATACTTGTCTTTGGTGAGCTTAAACGTTTGTGATCATGGGAGAAATATCAAAAGAGTGATTTAGTAAGATAGTGTGATCTACCACTGAGTATTTGTACTCAAAATTGTAATCTCTTGTTGATCACATAATGAATCCAGTCATAAGGTTGTTAGCGTGGGAGAGTGGACGTAGGCTTGATCTAAGCCGAACCACTATAAATTTCGTGTGCAATATTCTCTTCTCTTAACTATCATTATATAACCAACCAAAAAAAAAAAAAACTCTGATTATATAAGTTTTTTTGCACAGTTACAAGTTGTTTCAAAAGTCTATTCTATCGCATAATAGATTCTGGACATCTGCCAGAAGTTTGGTAGCTTGTTTGTCAAACTCTTATCTTTATTCAAATTTTACTCGCAACTTACTTCATTCCGCATTTATTTGTCAAGACTTCTTTTGAACACCTATTCACCATCCTTTAAGTGTTCATACTAACATTTTCAGAAGTATCCACACATTGCAATCGACACTTTGTCTTCTTCTACTCTGGTCCTCTTCTTTGACAACATTACCTCTCCTTATAGCTACAACGACATCATCCCTCGAGACGTCAGGGTTCTCTCTCTCTCTCTTTGAGTTTGTGCCTACATGGAATTTTACTAGACTTATGACTAATTGTTTTCGTACACTATGATACCATGTCTATCCAATGTATGTGTTCTCGATACCACTGATGTAGATTTTACGTGAATCATGATTATATGAAAACCACGCAAGTCTAAGAATGCATGTCTAGAATGAGAGCGAGAACTACTATAAAGTGATCAAGCCATCATTGCAGAAGATCAAAGATACGGTGAACTAGTAAGGCGGACAGGTGATCCTGCAAAAATCATTCAAACTATAGGATTCTTAAGCAATATTAGCTTCTCGTGGATTTGATTTATTCTTTTTGGCGGCTTCTTTGTTTATTTAACGACCCCTTTGCAGGAACTTTAAGGATGCGGACAATCTCACCAGGTGGCTCCAGACTGCTCTCATTTACACGGCCATATCCGATTATCCAACCCCTTCCAATTTATTTAATCCCTGCCTGCTTACCCAGTCAAACAGTTATAGCTTGCTTAACAAATAATAAACTGCATTAGCAGTGTAATCTAAGCAATATCTTCAAGATCATACTTGACAGTACTTTCAAGTCAAATTCACATTTTTCGGTGAGCACATAGATCTGGTTTTAAGGGGAAATTAAGTTACTTCTTGAATTAACTGATCTTGTTTCTAAAGTCTAAGTAAACTCGACATTAAAACTGAGAGAATCCTCGTAGTGTATGACCAATTTGTGAAGCAGATCTGATCTTCGAGGATTGTATTTTCCTGTGCGTGATTAACCAAGTCAAATGAAGGATTTGGCATACTTCGTTCCAGCATTAGGAGATTTGAACCTGATAATTCACAATCAATTCGAGAATTTAGTTAGCTCGCTCTGTTGCGCCGATATTGAGGCGTGACGGTACCGTTTTGTGAGACACTTTTCTATTAATTCTTTAAGATACAACTTGATGACTGAACAAACAATCGGATATGAGACGAACGTTTATGCTCTCTTTATTTTCATTCTGCACAAATGTGTAAGGTGATAGATGATCCGAGCAAAGGGGATGATGATTTCACGAAATTGTATGGCGCAGTGAACATCTACTACAACTACACTGGTGACCTCTCATGCTTTGATCTAATGGATGATTCCGATCCTCACGGCATCGGCGTATGGGCATGGCAGTGGCAGGTACCCCAACAATTTCTGACTCTCTCGGGAGAAAATTTCTCTTTCTTGCTTTAGTTTCCAACTGATAAGCTTATCAACCGAGCTGTTTGCAAATAACAAATGAATAATGCTAGAGATAGCGAGAGTCACGTACCAAATGGGTTTACTAGATAATGTGACAGGTTTTTGTCAGAGTGCTTGAATGGGCATACCAATTTAAAATTTAGTAAAATCCAAGTAGTACATATGTCTTAATTTCTCCGACATTACTGCACACCGGATTTGATACTGTTGCTGAGGTGAATTTTTTCTTTTTTCTTTTTTTTGGTCAGACTGAGGTGAATTTTTTTTTGTGGTCGGTGAGGTGAAGTTCATAAGCCCTTTCTTTTTTTCTTTTTTTTTTGGTAAAGATAAGCCCTTTCTTTTTTTAATAAAGGAAAAAGCTACAAAAAAAAAACCCTGAATTTTGCTTAAAGTGACACATTTACCCCAAACTTTTTTTTTTTTTTTGTGACGTGAAAATCTCTTAACTTTACCAACTGTGACACATTTATCTCAAATATTTTTTGTAACACAAAAAACTCTGAAATTTTGTTACGTGACACATTTATCCCAAAATTATAGGGCATTTTGGTTTTTTCATTTTTTCAAATTTTTTTCAAATTTTTTTCTTCTCTCTTCCCTCTACTGGCGTCGGGCTAGGGCGGCCCTCGCCGGCATCGGGCGAGGGTGTCCCCATCGTCATCGCCTATCGTTGGCGAGGCCGCCCTCGCTTGCGTCACGGCAAGGTGTGCCCTCCCAGATCTGGCGAGGGAGGCCCTCGCCCGACGCTGGTGAGGGCGACCCTCACCGAACGCCAGCTTCCCTCCGCTGGCTCTGCCATGGCCGGCGGAGGGAAGAAGAAGAAAAAAAGAAAAAAAGAATAAAAACATAATAAAAAGACAAAAATGCCCTTGATGGGGTAAATGTGTCACGATTTGAAAAGTTTGGGATAAATGTGTCACTTTGAGCAAAGTTGATGATTTTTTGTTACTTTTTTCCTTTTAGTAATAGTATGTCCTCGTATTTTTTAACCTTTAGGATCAAAGAGTGGGCTAGCTTCATTTACGGGGGAGCCAATGATTACCCAAAAAAGCAAATGGAGAGAGTATCCAAAGGGGGCCTAAAGCATGGAAACTATTGGGCAGCTTGGGCCTAGATAAATCAAAAGCAAGCAGCCCATGAAACGTTTAAAATCAACAACGATTTCGTGAGTTAGGTTTTCGTTTTTTCGCTTCTAACGTTTGCCATCAGCGGTGAAACAGTTTCTTAATTATCATATTTTAACCCATCTTCGCAATATAATCTAGCACAAATCATCCGCGTCGAAATTAAAGAATTCTACTAGTGTTATCTTTTTTCACCCCAAAGACGAGAGTGCTATTTTTGCTTGATCTCTGGGAGTTATGCGAAGTTAAAATTCAATATAAATCTCATGATCCCCGATGTGCAAAATCTTGCGGGCCTTATCATTTTGAGTAATTAACTATACTTTTGTGGCATCCTCCCAATTAATATCGAAATGGTGAGTCCTTTTGTTACCATTTCATGGTCTCTAAGTTGTCTATAATGCGAGCACTTGTGACCATTTTTGTAATTCGTTTCCTTTCCCCACAGGCATGCACGGAAATGGTATTCCCAATCCAGAGTGATCGAGAGACAAGCATATTCACATCTTATGAGTATTACTACAATTATATAGTCACCAACTGCAAATCTATCTTCGGCATCATTCCTAGACCCACTTGGATCCCTATCGAGTTTGGCAGCCATGTGGGTAATTTTATACAATCATATATGACAATTTTCGAAGTTTCGCATAAGCTTTTATATATCACACATCGTTCCTGAGGGAATTGCAACATCTGTTTATCCTGCCTCTTAACCTAAATTTTTGCGTCCATCATCGTGTTTACTTGAAATGAACAAAAAATTAGAAGGGCCTTGAGGAGATTTGGGAGCAACATCATCTTCTTCAATGGCTTAAGAGACCCTTCGAGTGGTGGAGGGTCTCTCTTTCTATATATATATATTTATATATATATATGTATGTATATACATATGTGGGAATCAACGATTTGATAATCCTATCTCTTTGGTAAAAATTTGCAGGGTGTTGAAGGGCATTTCCAAGAGCATTGTTGCCATAGTAGCCGAAAAAGGTCAGCTTACTATCTCTAAATCTTAGCATAAGTGACTTTTCATTTTATGAATGAAACATGTCCCAAAAAGATATTCGTGAATCCCTTCAATGGAAAAAGGTATGCAAGGTTGTCCCTAGCATGTACAATCACATTTTTGTGTACAGGTGATGAAATTGATTTTCAAGGACATCCAAGACCTTATTTTTTAACCGTTGTAAGTTAACGATGTAGGGGCTCACCATGTCGACCTACGATATTTCACCAATGAAGATCCCGAGTGGCTTCAAGATGTGAAAAAAGAAGGAGATCAAGATCATTTCAGGCTGGATATCTCAATACTACCGAGACTTAGGCGGAATCGTCTTCCTAATTGCTATACTCCGACTCATAGTACTTCTGGTTCTTCATCTATCCAAATGACAGCTTTGCTCTAGGGATTAAAATTTGACTTTTAGATTTTGTTTCCTCAAATTTGTTGACGATTACCGATTTGTCATATTACGTATGATTAATGTATGAGTCACACATTATTCGTGCAAAATGAAATGAAATACGAAATATAAAAAAATTTCAATATAACGCTTCGATCAAATCATCAATAGAGTTAGTGATATGCGGGTTCCATCACAAAGGCATGTGAATAGACGTTTGGCGAGAGCCTAAGATGATTAGGGTGACCCCATGGATGGCCTATAGTTTGGAACTCTTATCAATTTTCCTTTTAGGCTTTTTCTTAGCAAGGTCGACATTATCCTATTCAACATTATTAGGCCGAGCACGGCGGAATATATATATACACTTTTCACCCAAATATAGCCAATCCAAGTGGAAGCTATCCTTAACTAGTCTCTTGGGAGCTGCCTTTTGATTTTCCCCATGCTAAGCAAGAGTAGTTTTTAAACACTTTGGATTTCAGATTTTCCACCGTATACGACCGTGCCATATTTTGATGAAAGCAAATATAGGTGAAAAGAGTAATTTGCCTCTACCTAAAACAAAGGATAGGGTTTAATGCTAGGATTAGTTTACCAAAACATTATTTCTAATTGATGCAACGGATCTTTATTGTCTCAAAGCTGAATATGATCCACTTATTTAAATGTGTGTTTGTAATTTATCATTTAATATTTCTAGTATGATTCTTAAGTAAAATGTACACTGACCCGTGAGCACTGAGAGTGTGGATCTAACAATAAAGATGGTCAATCATTGGTATGTCTGTTTAATTATTCATAAAGATGCTATTGAGGCCACGCAATGAATAATCCTATCACGGTACCACAAAATCCGCCCTCTAGACTTTAGAGGCCAATGATGTATAGTTGTCAATACCAACCTAGGAAATTAAACCCATAAACTGAAAGCAAGTCTCATCATTCGCATCCATCAAGAGCAAAAATCATTGTAATTTAAGTTGGTATATGCATCCTAGGCCGCAATAATTATCATTATTATTCCCATTTCAGGATGACCCAGAATTCCAATTTCCCATCTTTCTCGAAAATGAAGACGATGCACGAAGAGAGATAGGCCATGAACTTCAGCGTTTGACGAAATCTGACGTTGCAATGCAGGCCAGGTGGATCTTCAATTTGCTTGGGAAATGGGGAATATATAGGTCAGGATTTTGCTCTTTTCTTTCACCTTTTTGGCCCTATCGCAACACCAACCTGACACACTTCATAGGTCATGACTTTCCTTAAACAGATGCCTCGTGGGAGATGTCGTGTTTCCCCACCCAGGGGATACTACCATTAACCAGGAAGATTTGCCGATTGAAAAACCTCCATGGGAGTACGAATTCACCTCCTGGTAGATTCCTCCATCGCCCAACCCTGGTTTTTTTCTTTTTCCTCAAGGCATCCCCCGCTTCTGGCCCAAGCAAACTTCTTTCAGATGGTCAAGAAGATCTCCCCATTTCGGCTCCTCTGGACTGTGGAGTTCGATTTAATCACTCGACCACGATGAAGTGTGCCCCAAAGCTGCAGCGACACGCAAAAGAACAAGCAGAGTTTTTAAGATTTAAACGGCGCGTTGGTTGGGATGCAGTACCGCTGGCCCCGTTAATATAATCGGGCAACTTTGTGTCATGTGTCGGCCGTGTGACCGATCCGTAGAACACTTCAGTCTCCATCCTGGTAAAGGACAGAAAGTCCCCAGTGTCCTTTTGTGTGCAGTGCAACAACATGCTTGCTTTTTATAAAATGAATAATGACTAATTATGAGATTAGTATCATTGCTAACTGTTCTAAAAACCTAAATTATTAGTTAAAAGTGTGGTTTGTTATTTAAATAATCTAACTCTCTCCATTACATGGAAACTATATTTTGGCTTAAACTTAAAGCGTGAAAATATACAACTGGGGAGGTAAATAGAGACCTAAAAGATTTGAATTTAAAATTTGCAGCTCTGATACCATATGAAATTTTGTGATCTATTAGATGAATGTGTGATTTATTTTTTGGATATATTAACATCATTTTTATGTTTGCATGGCGAGAAGTTAGCAGTAAACATGTATTTTTATGACTCTTGAAACTGCACATTCCTGCCGAACATTATATACTTATAGTTTTGGGCCTAGTTCTATTTCAATACATAGTGGATCTTCACATGAACTTTGACCAAGGTTCATGTATTCATCGAGGGGTGTTATATGGCATTATGGACATAGAGTCTGTGATTATAACACGAGTGCAATCATTGATGAGTTAGATAACATGAACATCTTTTTTTCTATTATTGGATAGAGACATCAATAGCCTCTATATTTGCGGAGATTCTTTGGTGCGCAAACATCTGGACATGAATGATGTGATATTTTACACCTACATTTAACGATTTTCATTATTGTAACATGCTCGACAGGTTCATTTAAGTAAATTAAAAATTATATAAACATGTCATGTGATATTTCGTGCTTCAAGAAAAGTTGTCCTATTTATTCATGTGTTACCAACAGAAAGGTCAGATGATGACAATTCCACCCTTTTGCAGGGATCAAAGTTTGTTTCAGTCTACAATGGTGGCGTCTTTTGTCCGAAAGTCACAGACAACCATGGAAAATAACATAGTTTAATGAAACAATGCTACACTTTGAATGACAGTGAGAGAGAGCAGCAGCAGTGAGGAGATTTTATCATAAGTGAAGGATTGGAAGTTACTGGTTAGCCCGTTATATCGCCAAAGAGCAACAATAAAATGCACGCAGGATCTGTCCCTTCGTGCGATTGCTAATTTTATATATCGTTTCGGGCATAGAATAGCACTAGACAAATTTCATTTCTCTCATTTAAAGGGAGCAAATCGATCTAATTAGCCAAACACCCCCAATCCGCATGAATTTAGCAAGCTGAACTTTCTAAACTAAATGAAATTCACACATCACAAAATAAGTAAAGTCACAAGAATCGCTTTTAAGACTTAGTATATACTTTTGCATATCATTAAATCCTACAAGCATCCTTTTAATGGGATGTCATTATAGGACGTTATTTAATGATGATGTTTTGCATAAAACTTGATAAGTGTATGCTCCTATAAAAGATATATAATATAGACTATCCTAATTTTTCGGCTCAACCAATGTCTAGAGATACATGCTTACTACCATCTCATTCACGTGTGTATCGAAGAGGGTTCCAACCTTAAGGTGGCTTACATGAGAGCAGGGGTATTTGTACCATGGTATTGTCATTGTACTGTGATGAAGGACATGTTTTCATGACATTTTTCCTAGGTTGAGGACCTCATGCGACCTCAAAGCAAGGTGACAAAGGCACAGGTTCAAAGGTGGAGGAGCCAAGCGACGACAGTCGAGGATAGAGGGAATGAGGCAACGACGGAGACTAAGATGAGGAGTATAGACAGAGATGGAGACGGAGATGGGGGACTAAGATCTAATCGAAGCAAGGGAGAATAGGGATGCGATGGCCGGCGGTGACGAACGCAAGCAGTGACGACAAGCGTGGAAGAGATGCCAGGATTAGGGTCGACGATGACTTCGGGCATGGCGTGAGGAGAGAGAAAACGAGAGGTATTCTTACTTGAGTGGGAAAGGAGAATATCCCCTCAAAGTCTACATGTCACGATGAGTCACTAGGAGGAGACAATTCTTAGGAACGATATTGCTCTCGGTTGTGATGGTCCCTGATATTGATATTAAGTAAGAGACATGTGATTGGAACACTAGTAAAACGTTGCCTTAAACACTAATCAACTATTTCAAGACCGAAAGAAGTTGGGATTCCACATGATTCAAGTCTATTGCTGTATGCCCCCAATCTGCAGAACATATGTAATTAGTTTTCATAATCCCAAATATATGCTCCAAATAAACAGCAACATATGATTGATCAAGTGTTGCCCAATAAAAAGAGAAAAATAACATATGGTCTCATGTGTCCTCGCATATCTCTCTCTCTCTCTCTCTCTCTCTCTCATCCTGTCCTTTCACCATATCTAGAAAGCTGCTCCCACCACTCCCGCATAAAAACCCAAACGCTTCCTCTCCATCTCTCTCCGTCTCACTCGCCAAATTCTATCATTTGAAAAGATCCATCTCCTCTTCTGCATCTCTTGTTCCTTCCTTCTCTTTCTCCTTCGTCTCCTTCGGACATGTCGCTCAACCACCCCCTCTCTACTTCAGACGGCACGCCGAACACTCTCTGGTGGACCACTCACCCCACCATGTTCCGCCAGCACAACCTCCTCAATTTCAATTCCACCGACGACGACCCGCAAGACGAGGGCTCGCCCCCGCCGCCCTACGTCCTCCGAGGGGCGCCGCCACCGGCGGAGCCGTCGCCTGCAGAGAAAGAGCCCATGTTCGAGAAGCCGCTGACGCCGAGCGACGTGGGGAAGCTGAACAGGCTGGTGATACCGAAGCAGCACGCGGAGAAGCACTTCCCGCTTGTGGGCGAGGCGACCCAGCAGCTGAGCTTCGAGGACGAGTCCGGGAAGTGGTGGAGGTTCCGCTACTCCTACTGGAGCAGCAGCCAGAGCTACGTCCTCACCAAGGGCTGGAGCCGCTTCGTCAAGGACAAGCGCCTCGACGCCGGGGACGTGGTCCTCTTCCACCGCGACCGCGCCGACGCCGAACGGCTCTTCATCGGTTGGAGGCGGCGAGGGGAGTCGTCGCCTGGCGCCTCTGCAGTGGCGGCGGAGACACGTGTCGGTGGCGGTGGCGGGGGGTTCTATGCCGGGCGGCGTCCTTATCCTGGGCACAATGATGGGCCGTCGCAACCTGGCTCCTATACTCATGGTCAAGCGGGTAATTTGGATTTTTTTTTTTCCTTCACGTGATATCTTTGTCTCTCTCTCTCTCTCAATTGAAATTGAAAAGAGAAAAAGAATAAGGCAAGTCTTTATCATATAGTAGTTTGCTTTCAGATTAGGTCTATTATTTACATTTATGGTGAATGATGATAGCACGTCAGTTCCCTAGAAGGAAATGCAACTAGGGTGGATGGGCACTAAATTCAAAAAAAAAAAAAAGTAGTTCTCTTTCTTCTATTCTTTTCAACTATGTTGTAGAGATGAACATAGGAAAAATTGAACTTTTTTTAGCTTAGAGATTTAAGGAAATATTGGACGCACGAACGTACCGCCCAGTTAGTACTTATGATAGGCAACTTTTTGTGGCTACCGAACCAGGGGGCGCGCCCGCGGCTGGAAACAACCCAAGGAGGGTGAGGCTATTCGGCGTGAACTTGGAGTGCCAGCTTGACGGCGACGAGGAGTCCGAGCCACCGGGCTCGAGCCACGGTCCGACCGGCCATGGCCTCTCCTCTAATTCATCAAACTATACCCCCTCACATGGTACGCCCAACTATTCCCTGTTCTCTCTCTCTGTTTTTATTTTACTTGTCACATTATAAATATGTTCATACAGTGGCACCTTACCCAAAATATAAAAAAATATCTATATGTTCATACAGTGGCAAGTCTCTTTTTACTATTTTATGGATTATCTTGTGATGTCCCCTTTAGTCAGACACAACGCCCGGATAATATATTTTAAGGGCGTTTAATGATAGGTTCCTCCACATGGGGGCAAAAATCATATTGGTTTCCCATACCTTGGAAAGGTTCAACATATAGGGTGTCATATAATATCAAGGGTGTCATTTTTTTGTTTTTTATTTATTTATTTAAGGAGTGTTTAAGGATATGATTTCCCATGCTAATTGATAATAATTTCTGACCGAAATTTATCATTCATGCAAAATCCCAAAAGGATGTTAGATAAAAGAGGGATCAAATTACCATATTCGTTATTTTTAACATGTTTCGATGTTCACAACTCTAGAAAGTAAAGTAATTGTGGAAATTTTAGCATATATATGGATTAAATATGTGTCTGGGTTTAATTTGTGGAAGTGGTGTGATTTGCTCATTGTGATATTAAGTCGTCATTACTTCAAAAGGTTGTTTGAAAAGAAACCCTTTTTTTTAAAATTCATTTGAGAAAAGTTCCCTTTGATATTGGTTTTGCTGCTTCGTTGTTGCACTCTGGAGGAGAACTGTAGACGTCAAAATTTGGCATTCATCTGCACTCTCGAATCTCTCAAACTGAGAAAGCCGAGAACCGCTTCTATGATAGTAATAATTTGATCACTGTTCTCATCGGATACGGACCTTTCTAAATCTCCGATTTGTTGCGCTACCACGTTCTGTTTGTTTGGTTCACGAAAAAGGTACATGTGATGGAATAAAATCCGCCTCTGAAATTGACTGACAGTAACATGTACTCGCCGAAAAAAGAAATGCAGAGGCACTGATTCCTACAACGTTGTGCGGCTTTTTGTTTTTGGTGTCTATTCCAACAGGTCTTCACTTTATCTGAGGAAGATCGTGTCAACCACATGAGAAATCGCCGAGGATAAGATCTGTGGACGTGACTTCTTTCTTCTTTCTCTTTTCTTTTTTTTTTTTCTTTTTCATTTTTAAATTGGCTACGGAGCCCCAACTTGGGAGTGTTCATTGGAAATATTCAAGATTTGACAAGAAAGGCTCAAAGAAACAACAAAAAAAGGGGAGAAAAATCCCAGATTTTTAGGCAATCCTGAAGTTCACAGCAAAGGAAATCAAATTGATCAAGGAAGAAAGACTGTAGATGGGAACATGAAGAGAAAGAAGGTGGGTAAAAGGACCCCACAAGGGAAGAAAAAGAAGAGAAAAGCAAGAGATCTCTTCATCAACGTCAAATGGTTGAAATCAGGGGTCCATATGCTGCTCCAGAAGCTATATATATCCATAATTTCTTTTTTATTTCTTTTTTTATCCATGTAATGAAATGTTGAAATGGGATTTTGTTCGGGTAACTAGCGAAACACCAAAAAGAAAGAAGGGAAAGAAAAAGGGAAGGGACGGTGCTGGTGGGTGGAGTTGAATAGATCATTGATGATGATGGCAGGTCTCTCTCTTCTGTACATACATCTTTTGAAAGATATTTAGTTTAAATCTTCTCATGCGTTCTTGGTGATTCGTGTGGCCAGTATTTGTATTTGAGTGATGACCCAAAGTCAAGCAACGTGACTATAACAAGATCGAAGAGTGGTCCTTGGTATCATACCGAGAGCCCAAAAGGATCAAGCAATCTCAGAAGATAACAAAAGGTCGCTCAAAGCTTGATGGACATGGGACAGCCCTTATATTTGACCAACTTATCTTCTCTATCTTCTTATGGGGCAGTATCTGGAATTCATGTACTATACCATCGGATTTCGACGGAAGATGCCAATGATTAGCACAATTAATTTATCATGCTCAAAGCTTCTAAACTTCATGCGCAGAGTCAACATCCGTTGCCATTTCCGGACTTTCTTTGCGGCTCCACTTTGAAGTCAGACCTTCTTTCTTTGCCATTACCGAAGCTTCCTACAAATGGACCCGAGAAAAAATGATTTCTACTTCTATTGGCCATACATAGTGAGTTAGAGATAGGCCAGCAAGGAGATGGGGCAGTCCCAAATCATGTGCACCCGATCATACGGCACTGGATCCTGTGGAACAAAGAGGAGGATGGCTGCTCAAGCCGTGACACTAAAGTCACTAAAGGATCAAAATAGCTGAAAGCGAAGATCCCTTTGTCCTTCATTGGTGAAGAGTTGTGAATCTATCTGAAACTCTATTAGGCCGGAGGTCCCAATGCGACAAACCTCGTGCATCATGGCCCGAGAATATTTCCCCTCCTAGACAGCAATCCATTCTAATCCTCATGAAATTGAATGAATCCCACGACAGAATTACTAGTGAATGATGATTTGGTTCAAAAGCCTCTTGCTGAATAAAACCATCTAGCTCAAATGTTTCCTTCGGGAGTGGATCGATCCCACGTTCCATATCAAGGACAGATGCAATATTTGACCTCACTTAAATCTTCAGTACTCAACGAAATCAAGTACTGTGGATTCAAACTGCTCACGAATAGCAGAACAAGGAATAACAAGTAGGAAACAGGAGATTGACACGCGGGAGACTAGGCACTCGGCGCCTACGACTTTGTAATATACCATTCCGACATCAATCGTGATCTTACCTGTGTGGATCTCTTAGGAATATTATTAGCTGCGTTGGTCCCACAAAGATTAGGACAAGAGAAGCAAACCCATTGACCTGGGCAAATCGATCTACCTCAACTTTGCACTGGCCCGAAAATAAGCAAGTGGAAGGGGGTCCCCTGTAACATGCTAAATTGCTAATGGTTAATAATTGGTTTTGAGGTGATGGCAAATCAATCGGATTCGAAGTCTCCTCCTACCAAATTACTGGCCAGAGCAACGCATTTCAATCATGGCATGCCTGAGAACAGTCGCATTTCTAGAAAAAACATGTGCCCCATTTTCCTTGTGTCAGGCTTTTTTATCCCTATTCAGCTCTCAAAGTCAACCCCATCCCTCACGCTCCAACCGACTCATTGAACAATGGGACACCCCTTTCTCAATAGGATCTCCTGGAGGAGTGAAATGTACAAAAATGATGTGAACACAGTATTCCCCATTATGTCTTTTGAGACCGAGAGTCATGAGATACCTCCGGATTTTGGCAAAACTAGACATACTTCATTGGACAATTCAAGTTACGGGGCTAATCCTAACAGACTCACCGGATGGAACGGAGTAGGGAGAGGAACGTCTAGCTTGCAAGACTACAGCTTTAAGTCATACAGCTTACGGCATACTGAATGAAAGGTAACTATCAGGTCTCTGCAATATATCTTACTTGGACTAGAAAACTCATGTCATTATTCATCTTCTCCGAGGGTACAAGCTCTAAAGAAGGAACAGGACTCGCTTCTCTTTTTAGGGGAACCGTTTGAGGGTATGGGTCCTAAACTTTCATTCAGTCAACAATATTGTCTAGTCATTTTCGAAGTGTGCCAATCAATAAACCCGAATCCTAAAAAGAAGAAAAGAAATAGGCTTCCCAGTCTTATCTCATTAGTTCCATTTTGAATAATATAGCTAGACAGACGATTTAGTGGAAATGGGCATTGAACGATTCTACTGAAGGACGAACATCGATCCCCACATGAAGGAGACAAGGAACTACCAAAATTTAACAAACACTTGATATCTAGCAAACAGAAGGTCCGTATCTCATTTGGCATGTTTCCCCACATGAAGGAAACAAGGAACTGCCAAAATTTAACGAACACCTGATATCTAGCAAACAGAAGGTCCGTATCTTATTTGGCATGTTTCCACGCTTTAAGTCCAAAACTAATCCATGATGTGTAAAGATAGCACCACCAGTTCAAAACTCTCTATCCATGCAGAGAGGCATGGCCCGACCCAATGGCAAGGCAAAGGAAAGATAAAAAAAAAGAGGGGCCAAAGAGGACGCTTATGAAAGAGGAAGGACAACCTGAAATGCTGGACAAGTAGTCACTCAATTTCTGTCTTTCCATTCGCATTGAAAGTTTGGATATTTCCATAGGACCTTAGCAGTGCTTTCAGTAGAAGTTCTGCCTTTTCCTCGATGTAAAATAGGTAACCATACAAGACCTCAGTAGTACTTTTCAGCTGTCCAGCATTCACTGGGCATTAGAAGCACTCATTTAACCAAGAAATCATGGAGTAAAGCATCACCACTGTCAATCGAAGAAACTTCAGTTGCCTCTAGATTTCTGTTGGAAAGAAGAAGCATTACACTAGAGAGAAATATACAAGACTTGGCACATCAAAGACTCGGCCTTGCTAACTGTCAACAAAAGTGCAAGCACCCATAGTAAGTGATTATTTCCAAGTAATATTTTCTAAACTAGATGGTCAAGCTATAGTCAACACCATCATGAGGAAAACATACACAAGTGATTTGTCAGAAAGGTGTTCGGAAAGAACTTTATCTTTGGAAGGACACACCTCACAAGATCAATCAATTCATCTTTTCAGGCGCATCACCCGTCTTCTGAGATGTAGTATCTCCTTTCTTTTCCATAACCTGTTGGACACCTTCTTGATATCCTTCTATAAAGCTTTTAAGAGCATCCCTATATGCAGAAGCTCTCATCATGTACACCCGCTGCAAAGCAGGCTTTAATGTTTCCATTCCCCCTCTTGCAGCCACAGCTATCAAATTTGTTCATCATAAGAGAGGAGTCTTAATGTAGAAAACTTTTTTATGCAACTTCTGTCATAAATGCAGCCTCAATTTATCTGTCAAACTTCAGCATCCTTTTGTCACTACTATCGAAATCTTTTGTCAGTCACTCTTTGAATCCAGTTCACAAGCAATCAACAGTATGAGCATATAGGTAACAGGTAAGAGAAATCAAGAAGAGAACTACAAAACATTTTGTTGATAGGTGAAACAGTTAGTTATGTAAAATGTTGGTTTTAACAGCAATCAACAGTATGAGCATACAGATAACAGGTAAGAGAAATCAAGACGAGAACTACAGAACATTCTATTGATAGGTGAAACAGTTGGTTATGTAAAATGTTGGTTTTAACAGCTAAGCTAATCCTTCGACAACCTAAAAATAAGGTGAAGTTGTGAGGGAAGGGTCATATGACTCAAGGCAAGAGACTCAGTAGTAATGTTAGCATTGCTAACATAGGAGCCTCTTCAAGGACACTGAAACTTTTGATGGCTTGATGGTGAAGTTAGAGGAAGTATTTCACAAGAGCAGATCTGAAGAAAGTAGTAGGAGTGAGGCATGCAATTTCAGGCCATAAGATAGTCATGCTCTACATGGCATGTGGTTTCAGGCCCTACAATAGTGACGCCCTGCATATTGATGCAAAGGTCCCCACATGGTTCCCCAATCCTTATCAAGTCATTCGATTTTTTGTTTCAGAGTGAGGGAAGGAGGAAAGGAAAGGGGATTGGGGGAGGGGGGGGGGGGGGGTGGGGGGTGTTGTGTATTACTAAACGTGATGCAGATTGATTTAATTGTGGTGAGACATTTAAAATCCTCACAAAAACATGGGAAGATCAAAACTTTCTAATCTCCTATAATTCCTTGCAAACCCAGCCCATTATCCATGGAGAAGGTGCTTCTGCAAGCTTTACAAATAGATACCTCAAGTCTTGCTTTCAATCACTGCCAGATATCATTCAACATTTTTCATTGATTAGAAGAGGCATATGTAGACATTTCATGCATCTTACAGATAAATAAAGTGCAGACTAAATGTTAGAGTGGATGACAGGTGAGAAGAGAATTTGGTACTTAATCTTCTACTACAAATCCATAAATGCAGTGAGTCAAATTGCTTCAGAATCTTCTGATATGTCCAAACTTCCAATACAGCTATATTCTCACAGCAGAGCCATGTCGCAAATTACAAAATCTACCAGGAAAACAGATCTAAGGCACACATGGTAATGTCTATCACCATGATGAAGAAGCAGACTTCCTACAGGATCCTTCAGTAATATACCTCGAAGCCATGCATTATGCTTAGGAAAGGATATGGCACACTTGTCAATATTAAGATGACCATACGTGTTGGAAAAATTGCATCTTCAGCACCAAAATGCAATTGACAGGAATATCTAAGGTTCCTTTTTGTCCTGTCAGCCGCACGTGGGGCTTAAGTGAGGGTAGTTATTTACAAAGGCATCGCTCATGAAGCCAAATACCATTGAAGAGGCAGTACTACTCCCAAATCCCCACATAAAGCGATATATGACTGCAGGCCACTCGGGCACCTCAAAGGCTCAAACATTGAGCTGCCATTGTAATATCACTGCCGTATATATGTCACAACCATGTGAAGTCACTAAGCAAGTATAACGAACCAAACTTTCCGACTTCATAGGAAACAGTTGGATACTCTAGGACAAGTTTCAAATTCAAGGAGAAGCAGAAAAGGAGATCTTAAAGAAGAAACTCTTGCACCAACAAATTTCTACTTTTAATTACAAGTAAATTAATTTCTAAGCTATTTGCATGAAGGGAGTCAATCAGCCAAGCTTTGGCATAATATAAGTCTAAAAGGGATATCTAATTGTATCAAAGTTAGTGTGCCATAATATAAGTCTGCAGCTTGTTCCTAATGATACTAGTGAGGATGGGGCAGGCAGCCTAATACATGAAGAGAAGATGAGATGGGGGAGTTCCTCAATACTAAGGTGTCAAGGCAGTCAAAGAAAACCAGAGGTCCAAGCAGCCAATGCTTTGGTCGTGGCTTATGTTGGGATGACCAGAATGCTAATTTCTCTAACAAAAGCCATAAGACAAAAACCACCTATGCCTGACCATTCACTTGGAAACAATCTAGAACAAAAGGCATTCCTAAACTCAATAGGTGCTGATTTAGTGAGTTGATTGTGAGTAGAGAGAACTTGCAATTGGACAACCCGAGATGATAACCTCTTCAGCCAAGCCGAAGAAGGCATCAGCTCATATCAAACCGTCCTAAAATAGAACAAGCCAGAAAGGTCCGCATGCCAATCTCAACTTTTCTTGAGACCGTATTGGCACAAGATCCATTTCTGACATCGAATCATTGTTATAGCGACCTAAAACACTTTTTCCTGCAAAGGGTGTTCATGAAGCTTTTTTTCCACACTTTTTTTCTTTTTCTGGTTCAGAAGACTTGTATCTGTTATGAGCTTTACTATGTGGACAACTAGTCCTCTGCAAGAACAAAATCTGTCGTTGTGGGTTTGCTGAACTACAACCCTAACCTTCCCAGGCACGAATTGCCTAATAGAACAATGGGGAGCTCAGCTAATGTGCTTGACATGAATCTCAAATACTTAGGAATATTCATGGTGGTCTTCAGAATCACACGCTACCTCTTCAGACAATTCCTAGTTGAGTTAATTGAAAATAGAGGTCATGTGTCTTTATTTTCCCTAAATCCAACCAGCTGAAATGAAGGATAAAACGCCATTCTCATGCTCAGCATCAGAAAAATCACAGATACAAGGACAGTGCATAACAAGGAATCAGAGACTAACACATGGAATGAGCACACATTCAGGATGATATTTACCTCTGTAGGACATTTCAACCGTGGAATGATAACATCACAGCAATCATGTCAAATTTCAGTCCCCAAGCATTAAATTCAGAAAGAAGGCACTTACCAAGATCCTCTAAAGTCGAAGGTTCTTTCTCTTCAGCCACTTTTTTGGTTCTTCTGGGCTTGTCTTCACTGTCTTCGTCTTTCTTGTAATCATTTGGTCGGAGCTCAGGACCAATATCGCGAACCCAGCTCGCAGCATAAAGCCTGGATGCCTCCTTTAACACCTGAAGACAACAAGTAATTGACTCAGATAAATTGTCAGAACACAAATTTCCATTCTCAAAATTAAATAGTGACACAGCCATCAACCATGAGATTTTACTTTCAAAGCTAATGAAGCCAAGCGAAGAACCTTGAATATATTGTCCAAACAAGCTGTACATAATTGCGGAGCCACTAATACTTCGAATATTCCAACATTAAAACAAATTAGTATATTGATACTAAAGCCTAACACAATCTTTTTGTTCTTTGAATATAAATCCTGACATTTTCCAAATATCGTTCTAAAATTCATTTAGCCTCTACATAGTAAAAGAAATTCACTCTTAATCTTGTCTCCAAAGTCCTTGATTATATCTTCTAATCTTCTCTTGAATACAAAACGTTGAGACATAAGTGAGCAAGAATCCTCAGTAAGCAATTACTCACCTCCATAATGTGGGATCGAGCATGCTCAAAATAATTTAGTGTAAGTTTTTATAACTAACTAAAAAAAAAAAATCACATCACATTCTTGTTGCGAGATAATAAGCATAATTCATAAATAGCAGCAGAATACAAATATATATATATATTCAATACAGCACAAAATCAAAGATTCAGAAGTTTCTTAAAATCAAAATCCTTTCTTTGCTCTTAGTTCTACAGCCGCATTTTGCCCTGTGACAAGATCCAAATAAATTCAATCCACATTAACTAGTGGTCAGCTCTGATTTTTTGAATGAATTGATACACAGCCCCATTTTAGGGGTTTGAAGTTTTTATTGTAGAAACTATGAGCGTTGGATATCAAAATAATCATATCAAATATCTCGAGTTCGTATGCCAGAATCTTATTTTAAAGAAGATCAATCGGTACAAAATCAAAGATTACTTTTCAAATTGTTTCCACACCTGATCCATTTTTCTAACTTGTAGAATACATGAAGAAAAATTAAACATAGAAGTCAGCAAGCAATCACTTACCTTCTCAAACTGCACAAAAGCCAATCCTTAAGGTCTTTGGAAATCACTTGATTTTAATATTTCCAATGACCTTCTGCTTGCTAATGTAACCTCAATGTCACTTTATACGTTTTCTCTCTGCATGTCTAAAAATTTTTCAGATGAACGTCTCTTCTCCTTATAACTGCTCTGCTGAATCTCTCTTCCTCTCATCCATATAGATCTTGAAGAATCGTGTCCTTTATCCTAATCATTGTTGTATCGAATAACAAATATTGGCTCTTAATGCAACTCAATGATAATTAATTATGCCAGCTTTATTGAACTCATCCGAACTCTAAAGTACTTAGAAAAGGTATACATATTTATGCTTCTAGCAATTAGTGTAACTTCTGTTTCTTCTATCACACCTCGTTAACTCTCAAAAATAGAGGATCCCTTATAGATTTCCTGCCCATTCGTTTCTTCAATGATAATTGCTTCAGTTGTCCCTCTTTCTATTTCCTTTCATTTTGCTTTGAAACTCTTAAGACCCTGGTAATGGTATAGACATTTTAGTCATTACTAATCTCTTTTCTTAATCTGCAATATTGAACCTACTTTCATCAGTTTTTACACTAATTCCGCATGTATGTCACTCTCTCGCACCCTAGAAATCCAACAAATAAAAGGACTTTCTGAGTGGCCACGCCTGACAATGCAGCCAATAACCATGGCAAAGGAAATCAATCCCTATCCTATACCGATGGCTTAACCAACAAAGGACGGCTTCCAGCATAAGTGCAAGAAACGGCCTTTAAGAGTCAAAGTATCAAACGGGTGACGTGCAAAAGTCCAGGTAACAATTCACCTCACCATCTCTCACAAAACCCAACAATCAAAACGAGAGCTTTATCGCATGTTATAGGTAATTCGTCAAGAATCAACCCAGAGAGAGAAGGGGGGGAGTGATTACGAGAAACCGGTCGTGCCAAGTGAGCTTGCGACGCTTCTTGATGTGAGGAGGATCGGGCAGCGAGGAGGGGAACGCGATCTCCTTCAGGTCGTAGCGAACGTAGTCGTACAGCTTCCTGCAGACCACCCTCAACTTCATCTCTCTCAACCGTCGACTTAGCTCATCCACCGCCTCCCCTGCTCTCTCCTTCACCTCAACTCTTCCAACGCACTTTGCACTCCCTCCTCTATAACAGTGCTCGAAGTCGAACCCGCGAGAGAGCAAGCCACGCGTCGAAGCTCGCGCACGGCCTGCAGACGTGAGCAATACACGAAAGAGAGAGAGAGAGAGAGAAGCTGTCGCTACTCGCGGTGGTCCTCGACTCCGAGCGAAGCCTGGTGGCGGCACGATCGCCGTCGTCGGAGCTCGCGGAAAGGGTCGCGGCCGTCGTCGCGTCGTCCGCGATGGATCTCGGCAGCGGAAAGACCGGCCCGGCCCGGCCCAGAAATGAAATCTCGTTTCTGGCCCGGGCGCACAAAAGACCGAAAATCCAGGGCCGATCGGGCCGGGCCGGGTCGGGTCGGGTCCGGCTTCGGGCGGTGGGGATGCCACGCGGGCATTATTTAAGGAGGGTGGTGCCCGATGTGGACATGCAACAACGTGGGATCGAGAGACGTGTGGAATGGTCGTGGGAGGCGACATCGCGCCATAAACTGAGAATAATAAGCAAATTGTGGGATAATCTGTGCTGGTGCAATATCGCAATCACGTCCCCAGGGATTTGAAAAATCCTTTTTACAAAGCCAATATTCACCTCAACAATCTCTCTCTCTCTCTCTCTCTCTCTTTCCTTCTTTCTTTCTTTCTCCGGAGGAAGCAAAAGATAAAAGACCCGTTCGAAAAAAAAGGCCATGTTTTCTCGCCTCCTCCTCCTGCTCCCCTTCTGATGGATCTTCAACCCGCGACGCTTCAAATCTCTCTCCCCAGGAGGCAACTCGCCTACATCGTCTCGCTCCTCTTCCTCTTGATCTCGTCCGCGTTCGTCTTCGGTCTCCTGAGCCCCCCGGGGCCCGGCTCGTTCGTGCGTTCCGGTTTCCTGTCGCGCGTCCTGCCGAAACCTTCCGCCCGGGGAACGTGCGATTACTCGAGAGGCAGGTGGGTGAGGGACGAGGATCGCCCGCTTCGGTTCTACAACGAGAGCTGCCCGTTTCTCGACCCGGGGTTCCGGTGTCGCGAGAATGGACGAAGAGACGACGGCTACGTTAAGTGGAGATGGCAACCTGACGGCTGTGAGCTTCCAAGGTATCCTAGTTCTGTCCTGGGCACGTTTTCATGCACTTGGTACGGAATTTCACTCGACTGTGTATGTGTGCACTGTAGCTAGGAAAAACTTGGATCGTGTGCACGTTCATTTAGACAAAATAGAGGGAGCGTCCATGCTGCTTCCCCGGTATCCCTCAGGTACTTGAGTTGGTCTCGTTGATCATCTGCAACCAAAAAAACGATAGAAGAAATAGTGTTCGTCGGAGATTTTAGTTTTCGATCTTTGTTAAGTTAGAGCAAGCTGAATTAACTCTTGATGTGGTTATCTCATTTGGTTAGATTCAATGCAAGCAAGCTCTTAGAATGGATGCGAGACGGAAGAATCGTGTTCGCCGGAGATTCCATCGGACGAAACCAGTGGGAGTCACTGGTATGCATGCTTTCACAAGCGGCATCCAAATCTGCCATATACGAAGCGAATGGGAACCCCATAACCAAGCACAAGGGTTACCTCTCCATGCGATTCCAGGAATACAACCTCACCGTCGAGTATTACCGAGCTCCATTTCTGGTAATGATGGGACGCCCGCCGCCGAATTCACCTAGCTTGGTGAGGAGCACAGTCAGGGTCGACGAGTTGCATTGGTATTCGAAGAATTGGGAGGGCGCAGATGTCCTCATCTTCAATGCCGGGCATTGGTGGAACGAAGACAAAACCGTTAAAGCGTATGGAGTAACACTTCACCCGATCCTCGACTCGCATATACCATCGTAGAGATGTTGAAGTTCCGGCAATAATATCGTATGCTTTTGGTGCTTGGGTTCCAGGAACAGCTACTTCCAGGAGAAGGGAAGCGTGAACCTGACGATGGATGTCATGGAAGCCTTCAGGAGATCACTACAAACATGGAAAACATGGGCATTGAGCAACTTGGATCTCCAAAGAAGTCACGTTTTCTTCCGTGGCTATTCTCCTGTTCACTACAGGTGTACGAATTTACCAAAATCAAACAGCCAGAAAAAACCCTCAGGCCACCCCCCCCCCCCCCCCCCCACCCTAAAAAAAATAATATAAAATAAAATAGTAGAAAGACTGATTAACGAAGCTTGTGTCAACTTCAGGATACTTTTCCACATGGTGATTTAGTGGAGTCTAGAGCAAAATCGTGAACTAAGACAGTATGTCTTGCGTGTTTTAAACACTGCATTTTTCTCTCGTCAAATTGCAATGAGTAAATAAGCAAGGTGTTGCTACATTTTACGCATTTCGCATGTTGCATATTGCACAGGTAGCATACTGGTACATTCCTATACTGACTGGAGGAACTCTGTTCACCACTGAGCGTGAACAATCAATCTGCAGGAATGGGACTTGGAGTGAAAATGGTACATGCAACAGCAACAAAGAGCCAGAAACTGACTATACAAAACTGGAAGCCGAACCGCTGTATAATTTGTACATTTCAAACACGGTTGGTGAGATGAAAGACAGAAATAGGAAGGTTCAGTATCTGGACATCACATTTCTGTCAGAGTTCAGAATAGATGGCCATCCATCGGAACATCGTGAGCCAGGCACCCCTGCTGATGCTCCCCAAGATTGCAGCCATTGGTGTTTACCAGGAGTGCCCGACACTTGGAATGAACTTTTGTATGCTCACCTTTTGTCAGTAAGATTCCATGAAATGTAATTTACCAAAGAATCGAAGAATTGCCCAAGTCGATCATTGGGGCAGAAGCTATCATGATTTCAAGAACTGTACAAAAAGACAAAATTCAGTTCAAGCCGCTTCTTCCACATTTTCTTGGGTAGTCACATCGGCGGTCTCCATTTCCTTCACTTTTTCAAGCTGTCTCAAGAGATCCAACCTCTCTGGTCCATATGTGGAGGGTATCTGTGAAAAAATGACAGGCATGACATGAATTAATTAGAGATCTGCATGCAAGCAAGAAGTTTCATTAGATGAGTGCTTGGATAAGAAATGTCACAAACCAGTGATGGCACATATCTCTGGATGGCAGCCAACATGGCTGCATGACCAACGGCAGTGACCTGCAGAACATCATCCGACAAGCATTATTCACAATAAAGGACAAGCGCAAATGAATTTTAGAAGACGATAACATTCTCAGTTACACAAGATTATCAGAAGAAGAAGAGAGAATGAGGGCCTGAATTAAACCAACAGATTGTGGTAACAGCATATAGGAAACCAATTGAATAGAATTTCAGCCAATAGAAATCTGATTTCATTGTCTATGTTTCCATCTCCCTTCCGTTTGAACAAAAGAAAAATTCGACCTACATCAGTCAGATTCATTCCTTTTTCAGCTCAGTTTCTCCCGCTCAGGAAAACTTCCTTACAGTGGGAAGGCCAACCTTCAGGGCATTTTTATAACCATAGTACACTGTGGACTCATAAGGGACCCTTGCACAGATTATCATTGGCGAACTTATCAGCCATCCCCTTCTCAGAGCTCATTCACAGACAAGGAATATGAAGGGTTACGAGTTGTACAAATATGCACGGGCCTCTGTGTGTATGTGTCAGCGAGCGTACATATACATGTCTACAAGTTAAAATGAGCTGGAAAATATCCTAATGTGCAAATATACTGGTCAAGCTGTGATCTTGATTGGGAAATTTTTAGGTGACCACTAACAAACATACTATATGTCAAAATGACAAAATCTTTAAATGCAGGTTAATACCACGAGAAACCATAGAAGCAAGATCCCTAACAGACCCTTTTTAAGTAGTAAATCCAGCAAGTTGAGATTGCCTTGTTTGATACTACACCTACCAATCCAACTTTATTGTAGCAGGGGTAACTAAAAAAATAGAAGAAATATATCACTGTAGTAAGATGGAAAGAATGAGAACATTTTAGATACTTGATGACAAGTGAAGACGTGTGTCATTGCTGTTAAATCAGGTAAGGAAAATATTGGATAATATTATATAATTATCATAAAATCATAGGCAGCAGAGCAGAGATGATGCTTTTGATTGAAACTAACCGGAAGTAGCATTAGTACACCAATGGGAACCACAGATGCTAAGTCGGTGAGAGTTCTCTTGAGAACTTTCTTCTCTTTCTCTGTCAATTCATCGCCTATTATCACTCTCCGAAGCAATCCCATAGCAGCAGCAACATCAATAGCCAGAAGCTGGGTTCCTTGCAGAACATCCTGCTTGATCAATGCAAGACAATTACAGTGAGATACTATCATTAAGGGAAAGAACAGAACCATTAACAGATTGATACTAGAGGGAATGAACATAGCAATATGCATTTGCAGCTTCATGCTAGCTGGCCTAATCATAGGTTACAGCAACTCATTCTACCTTGCTAGTTGAACAAAATTAGTTGGAGAGAGGGTCCCAAGAAAGGCATTAAATGAGTGAGGCACAAAATATGATGAAACCTTCACTTTTTTTGCTTTAATTGGATGGTTTGTTCCTGTCATTATTCAGACAATTGAATTTTGATCAGGCATTTAGGGGTCAACATATAAAGGAAGAAAAGGAATGGAGAATAGCCGCCAATCATTAGTTATAGCTTGATAAAATTGACAGATACACAGTAGCAGAACCCATCACAATAACAATTCTTGTCCAGCTTCATTCCTTCTCTTTATATTTATGTTGATGTCACACTAAATGCATTAAGAGATACCTCAGATCGGCATTTTGCAGCCAAATACATTAGTTCAATTCTCATTTCCCGAAGAACGGTGCACTTAGTATCTAGAACTATTGTTTTCTATCTGTAAGTGAAAGGGCAAAGACTCATATGGAAAGTAACACTATACTCCCAGTGATGAAAAGATTGCCCAATATTCAAGACAACAAGTGTCCCAGACATATGAAGAGCTGTATGTGCAAGAGGTCCTTTTGACTGTGCAGCGAGAAATCCTGAACTGAAGTTTTCTTCTACTTGAAAAACTGCATTGCCCATGGTCCATCCTAAACTGCACAGGGAGAAATCCTAAACTAGAGTTTTCTTCTACTTGAAAAACTGCATCATCCATGGTCTACCCTAATTGCTGAAAGCCTTGTCTTCTAGTCCTTATTGGTAAGGTGGAAAAGGGAAAGTCCAAGAATTAACAGAAACCCTTTTACAAGATCAAAAAAGTTTTAGTTCTATCAGCTTAAAAAAATTTTAAGTCCTGGTCCTTTGGACATATGAAGTTTGTGGTCTATCCAGGATTATCAAACTAAAAACTTTTGAAGAGCAGCATGAATATGCTTATGCAGAAGATATTCTGAAAACAGAACAAAAAGGATGAATAAACTCATAGAGCATCCGTCCCACGGGGGGCAACGCAGGTGGTGGTGGTGCTTTGATCCCACCCATGTGATGACTACAAATCCTTCAGCTTCAATTGCCCCTCAGGCTTATCCGGAGCTAGGAGTGGGGGGCCCCCTAGCACCCTGTGGGGGGGTTTACCAACCACATGTAGCATAAGTGATAATGGAGACAATTCTCATCATGGTTTATCAAAATAATTGGAAAAATATATATATATATATATCATGGAGCATGTAAGCATAAATACATATAACCTAGAGATGAATGATGCCATTACGTATCATAATAACAGCATATAACCATACCCTACTAGTTCCTTTCAGCTTGTCAAATGATTTTTCAATTATATTCTCTTTCTTCTGGACGCCAATCAGAGCACTCTCAGCATCATCACCATCATCGTCAAAACCTTTATCAGAGAGCTGAACATCCTGAAATACACAAAATAACTACTAATAAGAATTATCAAACAAGAAGGATCAGTTCAATAGACATGGTGTATGGACAGGACAGGAAATCGCACCTGAAATTCACACACACACACACAGAGCTCAGCAATTCCTACAAATATAACCTCTGACCCCTCCAAAGATATACATGTACCCAACCATAAAGGCACATGTCGGAAAACCTACATGTGCTTCTTATTTGTACGTTCAAATGTACACTCCAAAGATATTTGCATAGCTTCCATATACGACTATATGAGTACAACATCTAAGTACACTATGTTATGTGTTCAGTTTCTTATCTTCCATAAACTGTCCCCCGCCCTTTTCAACCATTAATACCATAATTAAGTCAGAGAGATTTCAAAACGTTGATCCTGACAATACTTAAGCCACGGAAGTCATAGGCAGCTCACTATCAATCTTTTCCTGAACTGTTCGAGCCTGGAAAAAGAGAGAGGAATCACTTGTACTAATCCTCGGGACTAAATAGGCATCGCTCGGACTAACACTGGAGACTAAATTTCAAAGAAGAAACGACAGACTATTTATCTTATTGAAGGTGAGTAAAGGGCATGATCTATCCTTGATCGAAGATCTCGTTCCTTATCGAGGCCTTTTTATAAAAGAAGACATGCACATTCAGGGTTAATTGGCCCAAGAATGGATGTTGTCAGAGCAGGTGAACATGCAATCTGCTACTCACTTACAAAAGCTTCTGCAGTGTACTGAACAAGAAGACCAACATAAAAAAATAAAGATGTAAAAGATCTTGGTGCTGTGAACAGTAACATGTGTCTGCTCGTGTGCATGTATCATTATCAACATTAGATGCACAGAGGAAATTATATCACAAAGAGAGGCACTCTAAAAGATACCTCCTCAATGTCTGATTTATCAGCAGTTTTCTGAACTCGTTTTTCAAGTTCCATCAGCTCATTCCTCAGAAGTTCAAAACGCTGAATTCCACTTGTTTCAGTTTCATCCATGCCCATCTTTGAAGTGATTTCCTGGACTTTTTCATCTTCCTTGTCCTGCAGCGTACAACAATGAGTTTGGGTGGTTAAGAGTCAATAAATCTGTTCATTCTTGATGACACGAGATGATGCTGATGTAAACTCATGAGATGATGCTGATGTGCTTGATTGTGTGGGCAGATCTTCCCAAGTCACATAGCATGCTATAAAGTTGTCGCTTTCAAAGCCTGAACTAGCATGTATTCATTTATTTAAGTCATTTTTCTGAGTGACAGACTGAGTTAAATCTCCAATTAAAAAGAGACATCTATTGCTACCTCTCTTTAAAGTTTGTATTGCACATATCTCATTCATTGTAACTCCAGTTCACATTCTACTAATTTTTAAAGATTCAATGTGTGTACAAAGCTAGCAGTGTAGTGTTACTTTTCACAGTTTCACTTTCTACATTACACAAGATAGACAAAAACAGAAATACTGCAGGAAGCAAATTATTTTCCTTCTTTTGCCACTCCCATAATTTTTATTAACCCACTTAAAGCCAGATCAGAACATAATCTGGAGGTAAGTATGTCCATGATAAGAAAGTCCAACACAGCATCAGACATGAAATGTATACTTATCTTAAAGTGTTTAGGGCCCGGGAAGAAAAGATTTCAAGCACAGGTGCATAGATGATCCATGCAGGAGAGGATGATGCATGCTTTTAAAGTAGATGGTTCATGGACAAGAGCACACATCATGACGGCGGAGTACTTATAGAAGATAGAGAAAGTTCTACGCAATAAAATTTGTGTGTGGGTGTGGGTGTGGGTGTGTGTGTGAAGAAACAATTCTCGACAAGAGGCGAGATCATACAGATGTGTTTGCACTCAGTAACTCAGGGCCCAACTTCCTGGCTGGAGGTTTGGTCAAGAGGCTCCAAAATCCACGTGCACTGCTGCCACTGGGAAAAGAAATGTCTCAAGACAAGTTGGAGAAAGGGAATGGCATGGCTAATGAAGATAAATGAAACATATGAATTCAAACTCATGAATAGCCGCGAGAGTTAGATGGTCCTGGCAAATCTTCACCTTTTTTTTCTTTCTGGAATTGAACCATCATTGTCCCTGGATTTTCCTTTTAAATACCGTCTCTGACCACGAATTGAAGACTGGGATTGATTGTCATCATCCACCTGCGACCACAGCAGTTATCATAAAGCAAAACCAAAGTGCTGAACTTCAAAATGGAATAAAGAAATTTAATGAGAATCCTACAAATCCAAAACAGCCATACAATCAGAACCATCAGTTCTCCATTGGCCACAGCAGTTGTGACAAAGCATTTTAACTGGAACTTGGAAGTATGATATTCAGCTTAAAAGCAGAAAAACATAATATTCTACCCAGTTGGCGAGACAGGATAAGACTTTCTTTTCCTAAGATCGTCAGGTTCTGCAAATTACCTGCTGAAGTGAAGCTGCTTTTGCTCTGAATGATGCCTCCAGAAACTCAGCCTCCTTTTTTAGTTTCCTTATTTTTTCAAGGTCAGAACAAGCAGCTTTTAAATGCTCCTTTCCAGGAGTAGAACTAGACACGTGCAACTCCTGAAGCAACTCTTCTAGTCTTTGTATTGCTTCTTCGACACTCTCCAATGCCTAAAACCAAATGTATGTTAGAGAACCATTACGAAATTCAACAAATGCTAAGATGCAACTAAATTTAAAGTATCACTCTCTTCAACTTATACTCCAAACATCCACTTTTAAGCTCCACAGTTGTTTTTATAACGGATAACTGAAGGAAACCAGCAAGGCCAAGGACATCACAGAGACTTCTAAAATAACAACTGAAGCCATTCATGACTGAAAATGCAAAGACTTTTCTCCTTAAAGGTTTCCAGAATATTGTTTTTGTATTGACTATGCCCATATGCTATACACAGATGGAAACAGGCCGTTTGCCGCTAATCATTTATTTATCAAAAGAGTATTGTCATCTGGCAACTTATTTTGAATCAAAAGAGACCAACCTTGTCAAAAGAATCTAACTCTTTGGCAGATCCCATATATTTTGAAGGCTCAGTCATACTGGAAATTCTCAGATTGCTATTTCTTGCCTCATTCCTGCATCAAATCTGCAAGTCAATAAAGTATACCACTAGTATCACAGTATACGCTATTGCTTTGGTGAAAATCTATTAATGCATTAGCAATAAACCATATCAAGACCAACAAACCATATCAAGACCAATAAAGTACTAAAACTGTTGAGTTTAGACGTAACCGCTACACATAAGCCTAAAATGACATGTTGCCACATCATATGTCTGCCAGCTTGCCTACGAAGAAATAGACCTGACTAACTATAATTCTTGACTCACGGTGCAACAGCTCAAGTTCTCTCAGTGCATACTGCGTCTACTTAACTGTGGGCATGCTTTTCAATTACAAAACAGTCTCGCTAGAAAATGTTAAGAATGCTGGACCAGGACGAGTCATCTGCCAGTAATTATCTACAGTGATTCAAATCTCATTATATTTGGCAACATGCTACTTACACACAAACATGCCTTATATCTAGATCACAATATCCACAGACGGATGATTCACTACCTGATTCTGATGGGCTACCATATACATTTAGAGAGTTTTAAAAACAAGCTATACTTGCTTACCAAGAATTTAGTAGGACCAGGTGAAACACGCTTCGTTCAAACAATTTATACTGGTATATCCTTTCATACAATGTCTACATATTTCTATGGGCCATAAATCTCATTTTGGGTATCACTTTAGTCACTATATCACCTAAAATAATCTTAAAACGAAGACTTGGCTATAAGTTTTCCAAGCAAATATGTTTCCATCGTAATATTCATACACATAGCTAAGGTTCCACCCACAACACTCTAGCTACAGCAACAGCAAGAGCTTTTAAATAATCACAGCATGTTCATCTATCAAAAAATGCACGTGTCAGGTTTGAGACTCCTCATTTAGATGTAGTAAATGCAAGTTTATATGCTAATGCATGAGGTTGTAAAGGGAGAGAGACAGAGCTAGGAGTGTGGTAGCCTACTTTAGCATTCCAAGTTTGTCCATGCACTCCACCAAGTTGTTGTGCCTGAAGAGCAACAATAGGAAAAGATGGTTCAGTGTTACATAAAGATATTGATATTGCTTAGTACTTACAAAAACATAATTTCCCCACCCTCTAGATACAAATCCTGCTGCCTTGACATTTGAGGGGTTTTCCAGCCATTTACTATATTTAATAAAGCTCTGCATCCAATGAGAACATACATCCAACACCAGACCAATAGCTTCAGGATTTGGAGGATTTTTTTGTTTACTTTGATGACCATGTGACAGTTTCTGATTTACTGCCAGGCCAGGATAGAAAGGAAGCCAGTCCAACTCTTCACATACCACCTATGAAATAGGGAAAAAAAATCTCAGATTTGTAGATTTGGGTATTTGAGCACACTAAGATAGTAAAAAAATAAATGCTAACCTCCACATATAGCTGATAAGAACTTATCGCTGAAAGCTGAGGATAGAATAACACACTTCCTCCTATAAGGTACCTATGACACAAGACACATCAGTAATACCCCAGAAAAAGTTTAAACAAGCAACTTATATTAAAATGAGAGTAGTTATACCGAATAAAGCTCTCGAGAGGGTCCCCTACTTCATCAAAACCATTAGCACATAAAAAGATCTGGGTCCTTCTGCCTAAAGCAATGAAAAATCCAAAAATAGCCAAGTCCCTTTCCAATACCTGCAGTGAGAAAGAACAGAATTGAAGAGCCTTTTTTATGCTTTCACTCAAGAATAAGATTATTTCAGAGCAAAAGTACACGACTTCTTTAGAGCATAGGAAACATAAGTCTTATTATATCCCACATCCCTTAAGCAAAGCCACCCAAGGCATAAATGGTGTCACCATGGAACAGAAAAAGGAACGTGGAATATACCAAGTTTGTAAAGTGAGAAGACTGTGGAACATAAAAAGGAACGTGGAATATACCAAGTTTAAAAAGTGAGAAGATTGTGGTAGGCTTCTCTAGATAGACATCAAAGGATTAGTTTGTTGTTTTAGGACAATACCTGCTACAAAAACACTTTCTACTAGAATATATGGCATGAACTTGGAGAAACTTTTGCTCATTGTTCGTGTGAAATGAAGATGATTGTTTACGTTTTAATTTGGTGTTCCAATTCCCTAGATTTACCATCACAGGGAGCAAGGGCATCGAATAATCACGGATTGATTAGGAAATACATTGTGGTTTTAAGCAGTAGTTTGGTTGGAAAAGAATGTGGTGCGGCAAGCTTCTGGCAAGAAGGCCTATTGGCAAACTAACTTCAGTAGAAGATTAGTTCTATGCTGAGAAGAGAGAGTTGCTGCAGCAAATTTCTGGACGATGGAGCTAAAGCATGGTGCTCTCATTTGTGTTTTGAGCTCTGTTCCCTGAAGTTTAAATAATGTCTGGTGGCAGAAAGAAAGGTCTTTTTGACCTGGTGTACTTCTGGATCATGACTTTTTATTAAAGGAAAAACGAAGTCTGAAATAAGAATTCACAAAAGTCTAGTAGCTAATCCACCCTCTCAACATATGAACACTCACAACTTGACTGATCAAAATCATTCCACACTAACCTCAATGCTTTCTGATGTAGTTAGTCTCGACCAAATTCTCTCCCTATCCATAGCTCGTTGCAGTTGCTTCTGTACAAGATTCACCCAGAAAACTACTTCCTCTGCATCCCGATCACTTCGAATTCTACACGACGCGGCCCTGGGTCCAAAATGGGAAAGAAACTCTATGTGCAAACCAACTTTCTTTATTGAATCATATGCTTGCTGGATGGGCAAGAAATCAACCAGCATGTCCATCAATCGACCAGTTATTTCTGGAATCATAGAGAAAAACTGCGAGCAGGAAACTTTTGCTGGCCCAAGCTTTGTGATTGCTGCTATGCAAGTTAGAGCCAACATAAGGAGAGATATATCACTTGTATTTCCTGAACGTGACTGTAACCCTTTCCCGCTCCTGGATGCAATTTAGAAACATCACGGAGTAAGTTATTGCACAAAGATGCAAGCAATATCCATTTTATAACTGCTAAACAAAACTGATAACATACACTGCGGTAGCAGCTGCGTAGTGTGAGTCCCCTTCAAAGTAATTGACAAATGATGTGACCACAGCTGGAACCTGTTCTGACCAAAACCAATCGTAGATATCGGCTTGCTTGGCTGGTAGCTCATCCCTGATCATACTCTCTAAAGGAGCAAACTGCCTTAATAAACTGCATTTAAATAGTCGGTCTTAGAAGCTCAGATTTAGTGGCAGTCTCAATCATGTGAGAAGAACATTGGCAGATTTACTCAATAAAGAAAAAGAATTACATCTAACACACATATAAAGAATGTGACTGACACCATGACAACCTCCCCTCTTCTTCGTTTTTGTTTCTTTTAGGGAAAATTACAACAGAAATCCTAATAATTTAGCCCAATGTGCAATCAACCAAAGGCTTGAAAAAGTAAATCAAACCCTAAACATTTTGAATACAATGCAATCAAGCCCTTCCGGCAACCACTTAGCCAATTTTGCTTACGTGGCACACGAATTTGACCTGGTGGCATTTCAATAATTTTAGCACAGGTGGCACTGACATAGCGTTGATGAAAAAAATGAAAAACGCCAAACGTCAAAAAAAAAAATCAAAGAAATCAGAGAGAGAGATAGAGGCACCGTGAGTTTTTTTTCTTTTTTTTTTTGGGGGGGGGGGGATTGCGCAGCCCCCAACATCTCAAACACCCCCACTGGCCTACTACTTGCTCTATCATACGCTCTCTCTATTGATTTTTCTTTTTTCTTTTTTTTTTTTAATTAGTGGATGCTATTGATTTTTCTCCAACTGTTCTTTTCTTTTTTTGGTTCTTTTGTTTAAATTTTCATAATTTTTTGCATTTTTTCTGACATGGTGCTACATCAGCATAACATTTGCTAAAACCTATTAATAAACACCATGTTGGATTTGTGATGTGCCATGTCAGCAAATTTGGCCAACAGTGTCTCAGAAAGACGAAAGCTTATCAAAAACGTTTAGGACTTGATTACACCTTTTCAAAAGGTTTAAGACCTGGATGCTCATGGGGCAAAATATTTTGGGCTTGTGGTGCAATTTTTCTTTGCTTTCATTCTAAATGTTTGGCATGGGTGGGTTAAGCCTTTAGGAATTCTCTTCTTAAAAAAAAAAAAAGGACTTCCTCTTCAGTAGAATCCGACATTTACATGTAGAGTTCCAAATCCAACACACCATAATCTGGACTTAGAAACTAAAAATTTCGAGTTCTATCATCATGAAGTAAGCAAGAAATAGCATTTCTTTCCACTAAAAAATATACCATGTACCTTCTTTGCACAAAAACGTTCACATCCCTGTCTCTGTTATCACCACGAGATGAAATCTCACTTGCAGCTTGCAACAAGCAATACACTGAAGCCTGAAAATTCAGGAATCTTCAGATAACCTACTGGATTAAAAAATAAAGAATTGATTGATAAAAGGCCCAGACAAATGCATAACTTTGAAATTGCTGCCTCATATGCTTCTGCTGAGTCCAAATCACCAACCAAGAAAACTTAACTACTTCCTATTGATTTAACTTTAGAGCAGGCAGAGCATGTCAAAACAAATAACACCGCCCTAAAATCCTGACATCAAATTAATGGAGAAGATCTCCTGCAGTCTCACTTAAGACAAAGATTCGTCACTGTACTAAATAATGTTATATCAAACAGCCTAAGAAAAGGAAGGCAGCAGGGAAGCAAAGGTATGGAAATGCTAATGATCATCACAACCAAGAATATGGCAGAGAAATGAAAACTGCAACAGCTGATTTCACTCTTATTTCACAAACAAGGCTAAATAGCCTGAACTGCATTTTCTCTTACCTGATAAACCCTCCCTATGTCAATCAAAATTAGCATGAACTTATATAGTTAGAGCTTCTCAAACTAACGCAAAGTTTGATCTTATTGGATGATTAGCATCGACAACATAGACAAGGTTGACTTATCCTCTTCCTTATCATAATAAAGGGAGAAAACAAAAGAAGAAAGAAGACCAAGAAGGATCCCTGGGCCACAGCTATAATAGATGGTGATCATAGATTGAACAGTGAGAAGCCTCTACTCTCCATTTGAAGAAAGCCAAGCATTAGCAGCAATGATAATAATGATAATGGCATCACTAGCTTTACTATGCTAATATGGTAAGAGACATGTCTCTAGAGGACATTCCCCATGTTCACCCATACAAATGAAGAGATATCGAAAAACTGGTGCCATGTAGAAAAAGGTTTCACATGTCATCACAAACCTGGTAAGACAGAGTCTTCACCCACGAATTTCTGTCCACACCAAGCCATGCAGTTGTGAACCAGGATACCTTTGACTGGGAAGAGCGCTCTTTAATTGCCAGCTCACATATCCTAGCAGCATCATGCAAGGACTGGACAAGCCCATCATTGTAATCCTCACCTTGTATAGATCTATCGAGTTTGACCCTAACTTCCTCCACATCACTACTAGAACTTGCCTTGGGACTGCCATTGACAGTCACACCATCATTAGAAGATGCTAGGGGATAGAGCTGCCCCAATCTTCTAGTATTTTGTAACCTTGAGCAGCCTCTCCTTGTTCCCGTAGACACGTAATTGAGGATGTTACTGTTCTTCTCGAAGATGGCAACTCGTAAACAGCTTCTCTTCCTCGAATATTTCCAATTAGTTATCAAGTAGTTCAGGTTCACAACACTTTTACAGGAGAAATTAGTCCTGATTGGTTTTTGCGACATCCATGGATTTGAAGAACTGCAAATGCAAACGGAAAAGAGAAAAATTAAATATAATGAGCTCCAAGTATACACATTTCTCCAGCACCACGCGTACTCCAGCTTTTTTTTCAGATAGGCATGTCTCCATTCAACAAAACCGAGCTTCAAGACAATAGCATTCAGCAAAAGGAGACTCTAAGCGATTCTCTATGAGCATGCACTGGTGACAGGCTAGGAATTCCAGCTGTCGATGGGATGATGAAATACAGTAAGACTTCGTCATACACATCAGTAATTCGCGACTCTTAACAACTCAAACCTCGAGCTAACTGAATGACACCGAAGCCGGAGGTCGCGCACCGAGACGGCGAGACTCAACCATAACCACACAAAACTCTCAAGGTCTAAACTTTCAGGAAGGGGACTCCTGAAACCCAGCAGGAACCTAGGAGATACTTATTCCCAGCTCTCGCTTAGCAATTGCGGAACAACGACCAGAAAAGTCCACATTCCCCGACTTTTCTACCGGCGGCGGAAGTCCGACCAGAGGCGATCGAAATCCACCATCCGTCCGATTCCGATTGATTGTTCGCGGAAACCTAACCCTCCAAACCATATCCCCTCGGCCGAGTATAAGCAAACAGGACACGACGAGAACATCAGCAGAAGAGGAGGAGGAGGAGGAGGAGGAGGAGGAGACGGGGGGAGAACCTGGACGAGACGAAGGTCCGATCCTGCAACCGCACCGCCGCCATGAACGGAGCCCCAGCTGACCGGAGGAGGAGGATGATGATTTCAGAGGGAAAAGTGGAGGGAGACGACGGCCGGGGGAGGAGAAAGAGGAGAAGATAGTGCAAAAGGGAGCTCGGAGGTGGTGACGTGGCGGTGGGGGTTTATCCTACAGACGTGGAGAAACGGGCAATCACAGAAAGAGGTGTGTGTCCCTCCTTAGCCAAACTAAAAGTTTACAATTACAATAAATAATTAATTAAATAAAGGAGCACACAGCCAAAAAAAAAAATTTAAAAAAATTGGAAACTCGAATGGATGATGGTCCAAATGATCCTTGAACTTATGTCGTTCCCAAACTTTTAATTTATTTAATGTAATCCTTAAATTTTCATTTAATGTGTAATGTGATCTCAATAGGTAATGTGATCCATGAACTTGTAATTTATTTAATGCAATCTCTAAACTTTTATTAAATATTCAAAATGTCTCTAAATTATATGAAATGTCTAATATTATCCTACTATTAATTCAAGTTGAGGGATAACACTAAACATTTTCATATAATCGATAGACTAAATTGAACATATATAAAAAATTCACAAATTATATTGAACAAATTGAAAGTTTAAATACGATATTGAACATTTGGTTAAAATTTAGGACCATGTTGAAAATCATATGCATATTGGGTCAAAATTAAATGGATCATTTGTATTATTTTTCCTAGCTTGAATTACCCAATAAACTCCCAAAAAAAAAAAAAAATTTTGTGGAATCTTTTAATCAATGGCCTATCCTTGTTATTGTCACACACCATCTTGATCGTGAATTATAAATATTTGATATATTCAAAATTTGTGACTGGATACATTAACAGACAAGATTGTTCTAAAAAAATCGAAGCGTGATTATTAGAATGAAGAGCCTTGAAAGATATGATTTTTTTCTTTTTTTGAAATCGTATACATAAATTTGATCTGTCGCTTATTTTCAACCGAATTAATTGGAAAAGAAAAAAGGTTCTTCTTATGCCACGTTTCGGAATCTAACCTATGGTTTAATTCGTAAGACTCTCCATCAATCGAGAACCTCTAATCCATGGCAATATCAGCAGCATCACAAAAGGAGTATTGATAACTTTACTGACCGTTCAATTCTAATTTGCTCCTGAATAGTTCTTTGCAATACGTAGTTTAATCCATACATTTCATAATTTATGCTGGTTGAGGTTAAGTGTACCAAAACAAAGTACTTGACGTCATATTTTTCCAAATTTCCCTCACATGGTCAAGAATAAATCAGCTGGGTGTTAATATTAATCTGATTCATGCATTATCTGACAACAAATTGAAGTAGGGCTAAAATTGAAGTTTAAATTTAGGTCAGCTTTTGTTGGCACCAAAATTTGGCATGTCTAGTATGAAGAGAGGCTATAGCATCACCAGAAATAAACATAGATGGGTACGATACCGAGAGGACGGCACCTATCAAGTTCCAACACCAAACTCTCACGATCCCAATCCAGAAAAAGTGGAGATGGATATGAGTACACCAAAATTTTAGGGAAGGTCGGATCATAACCTTTGGGTGATGCTAGTCTTAGACCCCATGCACTTAACCAAATCGCTATATATATAGCTTACTTCATTCAAGTTCTCGTTCCTTTTATTTCATTTCACCAAACGCTAAGTCTAGCGAGTCTATTTTGACTTTTACCATCAGGTTTTAGCTCCAAATCATCCATGATCCTAGTCCATGTTCTCTTCTAATCGTTTTGTTCACTTATACAAGGGGCTCCGAGATTTTTCATTTCTGCCGATTCCAAACGCATATAAAGGTTTGCAGCACCATCAAGCAAGGCAGCTGCTTGCCGGATCTTCTTGCCTTTTGCTAAACGATTAGCATCTATAGTTTCCAAAAGGACATAAAGTTGCAACGGACGAGGAAATGAGAGGTGAAAAGTATCGGAAATGGCACCATTCTTGAAGCCACGAGATTGATAGGAACATTAAGATTTCCTTCGTGAATAATAAACTTGGAGATGTTCCGTCGTGAATAATAAACTTGGATATGTTACCAAGCATGGTAAAGGCACCGCCGACCAACCTGCCAGAGAACAGTCCTTCCAAAGCATGGGTCAGCTTTGAATAGGGCCCAAAGGCGAAGGACGCCGAGGAAGCGGGTTACAGAGATGAAGATGCAGCACCAAGGATTCGACATAGAAGGGCTTAGGAGGCACGCCTTACTATTGGAAATTAATCTAGAGAAGACAAACAGTTTGTTGTAATCAGAACATCAATGCAAAGAATATGATAACAACTTTATAATATCATTCCTTTTACAAATCTTGGAGAAGAAGAAAATAAGATATAACATAAAATTGGATATGAGATATTGATATCCGAATCTTCTTAAAGCGATTAATTACTGTCAATGGTGTTCCGTAAATTCACAAACTATACCTCCCAAGATACAACACCTCGAACCTATTTGAATTAGCACTATGCAAATATGGCTCAGTCAAACCATTCAATTGAACCGGCACATCCAAAAAAATCAGAAGAGTAGAACATGATATCAAAGCTCTTTTTGGAATCGAATCGGGAAAACCAAAACCAAAAACCTCATGAAGCTCTATGTTCCTATCTATTTATAGAGCTTTTTAGTTCATGTACAGAAAAGATACATGAATTAAATAGACGCATGTATCCACGAAATTCATGAATCAAGAAATATGTGAATCCAAGAGATTCATAAATCCAAAGACACGTGAATTCAAGATATTTGTAAACTCAATAAATACATTAACTAAAAGATACATGAATCTAGGAAATTCATGAATTAAATAGATACATGAACAGAAAAATTTAGGAATTCATAAATCCAAAAGAGATACGTGAACAAAAAAGACCTATCTTAATTTATTGGTTTTGTTGATCCATTAACCATAATTACAACAATCCCCCACATTAATGATCAACAAAACATTTTTGACTTAAAGGAATCTGAGCATGCCTGTTGAAATACACCGCATCAAGATAGGTAGCTTTCACTTTGAACCTTCTTTAGTAAAAGCCTATCTGACTTACTTAACTACAATGGACTAAGCCTTAAATCGTCAGTTGTTTGTGTGAGCTTAGACAATAAACCCACACAGAGTATTTCCAATTCAAGATTGGTTCTCGATTGTATTCATTCTTTTGGCCCTGAACCTCTCGAGATTCATGCGTGCTTTAGAAAATCTAACCTTTAAAGATTTTCATAGAGTCAGCCAGCTCCACACATATAGGTACATTCCTATTAAGGATATCCTACCATATCTTACTTGGATATTACATTCCAAGTTATAGGAATCATTAAATGCATAGTGCTTACACTAGAGTTTCCAAAATTTGCGTTGTCCTATTAAACCTAGACCATGGGATCTCCAATCACATAGGTTAGGTTTTCACCCTGGAATATTTTATTGAGTTAAAGCTCTTAAACTCATTCCTCTCGATGCGTAGTTTATTTGCTCTTTTGACAAACATTTTGTCAGCGGATTCGCAATATTTTCCTTTGACTTTACAAAGTCTAAAGAAATTATTCAATTTGAGAGCAAATGTCTTACGGTATTGTGTCTACGACGAATGTGTCTAGACTTATCGTTATAAATCACATTATGCACCCCCACACTTTTAGAAAATTGTAGGATGGCAACTTTCCATTCCATAACTCGTATGGAGTTTTACCTGGCCTTTTGTGGGGTATTTTATTAAGGATAAAATTTGTAATTAAAACTGCCTCCCCCCACAAGTTCTGAGGTAAACCTGAACTCAAAAGCATAGCGTTAGCAACTCCACTTTTAGTGTTCTGTTCAATCGTTTAGCAACTCCACTTTGTTGTGGAGTATAAGGTGCGGTCGTTTGGAGAATTATTCCAAAACTAGCACAAAACTCTTTGAAATTGACTGAACTGTATTCTCCTCCTCTATCAAACCTAAGCATTTTGATTCATTTATCAAGTTGGTTTTCAACTTCATTTTTATACTTGACAAACATGCTCATAGTCTCATCTTTTCTTGTTAGTAAATAAACATAGCAAAATTTAGTACAGTCATCCACAAATGTGATGAAGTACTTCTTTCCACCTCTACTTTCCACAAACTTTTAATCACATAGATCACTACGAATTAATTGTAGAGGTTCACTTGCATTTTCAATGGATTTGAAAGGTTTCTTGGCAAACTTGGCTTCAACACAAGTCTCACACTTGTAACGAGCATCCAACTCAAATCTTAGAATTAATCCCAAGTTTGCTACTCTATTCATTGTACCATAGTTTACATGTCCTAATCTAGAGGTGAGGACACCTTGAGTGCCATAATTTGGCACGGAGGGACACTTAAAGTGTCATAACTTTAAAATGGTACACTTAAGTGCCAATATCGGAGTAAAATGGGACACTTAAGTGCCACTCCGTGAAAATCCGGCCAAATGGCTGACGTGGCAATTTTCCGGAGTTTGGTCCAAAACGGCGTCGTTTAAAAACGATGCCGTTTTGTGTCTACGTGTAAATAATAATATAAACTTAATTAAATTAGATTTAAATATTCAAAAATTTTAAAAAAAAAAATTTTAAAAAATTTAAAAAAAATTAAGAAAAATTAAAAATTAAAAAGGGGGGGGGAGGTCGAACGGGCAGCCGAGGGTTGAGCCCTCGCCGCCGCCGCCTCCCGGGGCGACGGAGGGGGAGGGTCGGCCGGGGTCGGGAGGATCGATCCTCCCCCCTCCGTCGCCGGCCCTTCCCGGCGGGCGGGGAGGTGATGACGGCGAGGGCTCGGCCCTCGCCCACCCCATTCGACCTCCCCCTTTTTTTCTTAATTTTCTTAATTTTTTAAAATTTTAAAAAATTTCTTATTTTTTTTTTTTAAATTAATTTTTATGCCGCTTTGAGCCGAGCCAACTCAGCTCTCCGGCGAGCCACGTAGGCAAAAAATAATAATAAAATATTGCCACGTAGGATTTCCGGTAAGGGTCGCGGAGGTGGCACTTAAATGTCCCACTAGAAAAAAAAAAAAAAAAAAAAAAGTGGCACTTAAGTGTACCGTTTTGAAGTTATAGTATTTAAGTGTCCCCCGTGCCAAGTTATGGCACTTGTGCTGGACTTCTGCCCCTAATCTACAATGCCATAGATAAGGAGATACAACAGTATAAACTGAAGACTTTTCTTTATTAATAGTCTTTGGGTAAATATAATTCGAGTTTACATCAATGACAGCCACATTGGCTTTAAACAGGTACCATTTCCCCACATGCATCCCTCTTTCGAAAGTACAAACTTGTTAGATTCAAATACAACTTTGAAACCTTTCTTAACAAGTATGGAGCCAAAAATTAGGTTTTTCCGAATCTTTGGTACATGCAACACATTCAGTAGGGCGACCTCCTTGCCAGATATAAACTTCAGGATCACATTTCCTCTTCCGGCAATCTTTGCTGATACAGAGTTAGCCATATAAAGCTTCTCATCTTCTTCAGCCTTCTCATAAGATGAGAACATGTGTTTATCAACACAGATGTGATTTGTGGTACCGGTATCTTGCCACCAACCATTAGTGTTCGACACCAAAGATGCTTCAGACATTACCACAACAAACAGTCTCTCATCAACTGTAACTGGAGGTGTTGCCATCACAGTAGGCAAGGTTCGTTGAACCATTCCTCTAGAAACAAAGCCAAAAGCCATTTGGCCTATACTGTTCTGAAAAACAGTCTCGAGCATACCAGTCGTATAACTTGTACCTACACCACCAAAATTGCCGTTAGCCCAAGGGCCCGTAGCATTGGCTGCTATAAATTCAGACCTTGAGAGTTGAACATCTAACGGTCGAATCGACCATAGGAACGCCTCCTGAAACACTCTAGACATTGAAGGGCACTTGATTGTTTTCAGCCATCTCAATAATCTGACAAGAACATTTTCAGCCATCTCAATAATCTGACAAGAACAACAAACAGTAAGTGAATGATCGCCTTAAGATTGTTGGAAATTAATCCAAAGAAGATAAACTATATGTTGTAATCAGAACATCAATGTAAAGAAGATGATAACAACTTTATAATATCATTCATTTTATAAATCTTGGAGAAGAATAAAATAAGATATAATATAAAATTGGAGGTGAGGTACGGATATTCGAATTTCCTTAAGGCATTTAGTTCCTGCCAATGATGCTTCGCAAATTCACGAACTATGCCTCTTAAGATACAACATCTCGAACCTGTTTGGATTAGCACTATACAAACATGGCTCAGTTGAACCGTTCAATTGAACCAAGACACCCAGAAAAATTAGAAGAGTAGAACAGGATATCAAAGCTCTTTTTGGAATCGAATCGGGAAAACCAAAACCAAAAACCTCATGAAGCTCTATGTTTCTATTTATTTATAGAGCTTTTTAGTTCATGTATAGAAAAGATACATGAATTAAATAGACGCATGTATCCACGAAATTCATGAATCAAGAGATATGTGAATCCAAGAGATTCATGAATCCAAAGACACGTGAATTCAAGATATTCGTGAACTCAATAAATACATGAATCTAGGAAATTCATGAATTCAATAGATACATGAACATAAAAATTTAGAAATTCATGAATCTAAAAGAGATATGTGAACAAAAAAGACGTATATTAATTTATTGATTTTCGTTGATCCAGTAACCATAATTACAACACTTACTGGATAAAGAAAGGAATGGGAACCGAACCAAGTCAGCCCCACTGTTTGGCAATGGCGGATGATTGCAAAAGAGCGAAAAGGTTGGCGAAAAAGACAAGCCGGGCAAACAACATGAAAGGCCTGGAAAATCAAAATTCGGCCGGATGCCATAAGCTCGACTTGTAGCCAACCTCTAATGGAGGCATCAAAGGGCCTGCGCAAGGAAAGTTCATCATCCAGCGTTAACACACATGGTGCATAGACTACCGAATGCTTTTGAAGTAGAAGCAGTTCGATATGCATTGCAAGGATCATAACGAACCATAATCCGAAAGTTCGATAAGTCAAGGATACTTTCCTAGACATCATGTAACGACTTGTTCCACCAAGGGCGGAGAGAGGAGGGGTTGTCGAGGGTAGAGGGCTTGGACAAGAAGCGGTTCTTGGCGAGCTTGAAGGATGGCAAAGGGAGAGGGAATGGACCGAATTATGTACCAAACAAAGAAGAATGATTCTAATATATATATATATATATGTAAAAACTGAAATTTATTCACGGAGATATTTTTTAACATAATGACAAGTTTTGCTTTGAAACTCTAAAGTTAAGTGAGCCTAGATTAGAACATTTTCAAAACGGGTGACTTCCTAGAAAAGTGCCTACTTATATGCCAAAAAAAAAAAAAAAAAATCTATGAGGCTTGATATGGGATGAGTCAAAATGGATAATATCTCCAATGAGTTAATCTGGGGATGTCACACATCAAGCGAAAGTCCAGCTATTCATGGCATCATTGCTCCATTCTTCTATCTACATGTTGCAAGGAACATCATCGATCAAACTTGCCCTGGTCACTACCGCCAGGCCCAGATGAATCCAAATGAAGACCGCCGAGACGTGAGGCTTCTCTGTTGTCGATCCACACCTCCACCAAGAAGAGCCCAAACAGCGGTCTCTCCCGCATTATAATTTTAATTCCGTCACAGCTCAGGCGATCGAATAAACAATTTCGCAGAGGAGGATCGCGATGATTGACGAAACGTCCTTATCTCCAAAAATTTGCTAATAAATATCAAAGCCCGACGTCGATGATCCTTCTAGTCAAGGCCGCCGTCGTCATCACGTCCTTATCGACGGCGCACGCCCTCTCGTCACCCGAACCGCCAGGACGATCGAGGCCACACACCGTAAAAAAAAAAGCCCATCAGGCCCCTCCGCTCCCTGCCCGAATCGCCGACTCTTTTGCGAGGTCGCCTGCATATTTTTACTAATTCGACCCACGTCTTGTCTTTCGACTATAGTTCTTTGACTACTATTTACTTTAATGACAATTCATATATATATGTATGTATGTATGTATGTATGTATGTATGTACAATTTGCTTATATGCAATTCACACCTATAATTTATTAAATTAAATAGATAGTCAATATCTAGAATGTCGACCGTTCATGTAACTAACAGTTGATATGAATAGTATAAAAAGATGGATTATACGACTTATTTGTTTAACATTTAGTTGGCATGACTAGTAGTTTAGATATTTCCAACTTGGGTCGAATGATAGAAAAATTACCCGATTAGTCATGAATCTATTGTATAAATACAAATTCAGTCCTAAACTTTTCAATTTTGTTAGTTGCGTGGTAAATCTCTGCACGAATTCCAATTTTAGTCATTTTGGTTAATCTTCATAAATCAACCCCACACAGCGGTTCGGTCACCGTCGGCCATCTTACAAACACATCGCCACATCAGGAGAAAAAAAAAAGAATATATTTTCAACTTGGATCAAAGGACACAGTAGAGAGAGAGAGAGAGAGAGAGAGAGAGAGGTGATGCCAGCAGCTTTGGCTGATTAACAAGGTGGACAATGCGTGAGAAGAGTCGGCAGCCGGCGGTGAAATAACTTTTATCATGAGCCCCAACCCCAATGCACGCGGTCACGGTCTTGGACACACCTTGGATCCGACACTGCAACGGCAAATCCCCACCCTATCCGACTCATCCCTTGCTCAGTCCAAGGCAAATCCAATGTCAATATGGTCCGAACTTCTTCACAACAACGCCTTTTGTATCCATTCATTTGTCTCCGCATCGCCTCTTCTCCTACAGCTGCTCAGCCCCTTTCTAGACAAAACCATTATTCAAATCCCCCCTTCTCTCTCTCTCTCTCTCTCTCTCTCTCTCTCTCTCTCTCTCTCCTGCCTTCTAGTAAGTTTGACCTCAGCACAGAAGCGATGGCTTTACGAGTCTAAGATTCGGATTGCAGCTGCGTTGCTTGCAAGCGCTAGCTTCACCACGAAAGGGACGTGAATTAGAAACAAGTTGAAGACGGAACACGTACTTTGCTGTGCCCAAAACGTCCACTGCATCAAACAGAGACCGCTGTCTGATGGTGGCAAAAAACCAACCGCATGCCTGACGAATATGAAAATGACCCCCAACTTGAACCCCCCACCCAATTTGGCCCGACCATTGCTATTTTGAACTTGTGCCAAATCTACAGTTAAATTCCTACTCATCTCGAGTCATTAACAAGATAAGCTAATGCTCAGATAAATAAACCGATTACCTTAATTGTATGGTTAGATAGGTTATTTGTATGTCTTCTTATTAGAGTAAGTAAACTCGAGAGAGTGTATTAAATACCTTCTAACGAAAAGAGTATCATTTTAAAATTGAAATATGCCGAAACCCCACGTAAGAGTCCATAATAAGGACGAATTGTTCCTACCCTATCGGTGAAAAACTAATTGGAGTCGTAATCCGAAACGGTGGCATTGCCCATCATACGATCTAATCATCGCAACAAAACCAAATTTTTATGATCCATTTCGTCGAGGAGCGCATAAAATTATTCTGTCGTAGGGACCCCACTAAACCTAATTTTAAGAGATTTTGGGCCCCACGCGAATTGCACTTAAATTTTAATACGCCCGTGGGGCCCACATGGAGCGACGTCATCCCCTCTTCCTTTATCTGTCGTTGACTCACCACCTCCCCCGAAAGATTTATCCATGCTCTACAGTAGTTCGTGAGCACAGTCTGGTGAAATCCCAAAGATACCCCGCCAGTCTAGTGCTGGCGGGATCAGGTCGGCAGGGCGAACCGTCAATTACCGGCAAAAGAGGAGGGCGTTTTGGGAATTGAGGGAACAGTTCGATTTTTTCCTGAATCCTATATAAAGTCTCGGCTCCGCCCCCGATGCCTCCACAGATTCCGAGAATCACGCGACCGCCGGGGGAAATGAACGCCGAGGCTCCCTCCGCCAGGCGGCCGCCGCAGGCTCCGCCGTTCTCCGCCGCGGCGACGATTGCCGACATCCACGAGGACGTCCTGAGGACCCACGTCCTGACGCGGCTCGACGGCCCCACCCTCGCCTCCGCCGCCTGCGCCTCCTCCCAGCTCCGCTCCCTCTCCTCGCAGCGCGACCTCTGGGCCAACATCTGCCGCGCTACCTGGCCCTCCACCGCCTCCCCGCTCGTCTCCCAGGTCATCTCCACCTTCCCCGACGGCCCCCGCTCCTTCTTCTCCGACTCCTACTCCCTCCCCACTGCCGCCGCGGCGCCCGCGGCCCGGGCCCTCGCCCGCCGTCGCGGCTGATCTCCGCCGTCGACATCCGCTATCGCGGCGACCTCATCTTCAGCAGGGCCGTGGAGACCGACGCCGACTCCGGGTGGTTCCAGTGCTCCCCGTTCCGGATCGACGTCCTGGACCCGAAGGACGCGGTCCGGACGGCGATACGCTTCCGGGACGCCGAGCAGGCGCGGCGCGACCTCGGGGACGGGCTCCGGCTGAGCTGGGTCCTGATCGACCCGGCGGGGCGGCGGGCGATGGACCTGTCGAGCCAGGCGCCGGTGTCGGTGCAGCGGCACTGGCTGACGGGGGAGCTGCACGCGAGGTTCGCGACGGTGGTGGAGGCGGCGGAGGAGGCGGTGCAGTGCGGGGTGGTGGTGACGTGCGGGGGTTGGGAGGAGGAGGAGGAGGAGGGGGGGGGGGCGGAGGGGGATGCAGGTGAGGGAGGTGAGCCTGCAGGTGGAGGACGGGGAGGGGATGTACCTGAGCGGGAGGGACAGCCTGGGGGTGCTGCAGAGGGCGTTCGGCGGCGGGAGGAGGGGGTGGAGGCGGGAGGAGGGGGAGAGGGAGCGGCGGCGGAGGTACGAGGAGTTCGAGAGGAGGAAGAGGGAGAGGAAGGAGAGGAAGCTGAGGGCGGAGGGGACGCTCGACTTCTTGTTCGTTGGCTTCGGGGTCTTGGTCTTCTCTCTCTTCTGGCTGCTCCTTCTGTGCCGATGAAGATGAATGATGAAGAAGGAGGAGATAACTTTGGATCTCTTATTATTTTTTTCTTTTTTTTCTTTTAATGAAATTGTTTCGATGTATATTTTGATGGAAGTTGGGAGATACAGAAAATATGTAGAAAGAGAGGGAAGATGACGATTTTGGTTCCTGTGTAATTTTTCATCGATCGACGTTTAAAGTAATTGGTCTGGGTATCAATTGAACAAATAACAGACGAAGATATGAAGGCGACGCTTTTCAGTGAAAGTTGAAGGCGACGGGCTTACTTAAAATCGCAAGTACAGACAAGTGACAGTGTATAGTATAAAGCAAGACATCATCCGCAAGCCATGATCATCTTCGAGAGGATGTTGACTGAGGACCTACACCGTTTTGTCAAGCATGGTCCTACCGTAGAGAACACTCCCTCAATCTTAAAGGAAACGCCTCTAGGAAAGATGGGTATTGCTGTCTCCGTCAGCTACAAAGTGTAGTCTGAACTTTAAATGTATGACGGCGAGTATGCCTAAAAGAAAACTGTAAGAAGGCAAGGACCGGCCATCTCGTTCCCCAGACAAACTAGAGATATTCACAATAGCCATTAGAAGATCTCACGGTAAAACATTTTCCATCTCTCCTTCTGATCCTACATCGTCTATAGTGAGCAAAGGAACGGGTCAAGATTGAAGGAAAGCAAGAGCATTTACATATTGACAACAGTCTGCCGGATATTGTTTTCATAGATGACACGAAAGCGAGCTATGCACATGTGCGCTCCTACTTCCATCAATCTGAGAGGGAAATCAGCTTTTTCGTTTTACTCACTTGAACTGTACCTTCAGCAATGTCTGGTAGAACATGTCAACAAACTGATCATCCTGGAACAGAAACAAATCAACGAGTTTATGACAGGGACACATACACGAAACAGCTCGAATACTTTCTAGTGGATGTCAGATGCAGAAATGGCATCCCATAGAGCACCGTGATGTAAAAAGGAACATATGTATGATACCACATTTTTAAGTCCTTCCACTGACCAAAACAAAAACAAAAAAAAGTCTTTCCTTCAGACATGCAGATGGGTTGTAGCAATTTATGTCGCTATGCAATCTCAGAATTATTCAGTGATGCAGAAAGATGAGGCTCTAGAAGGCAAGTATAACTGCGATTGATGATTATTAAACCAGGAACGGTCACTTGCTTGTGTAAAAATACCCTGAGGAATGTCATCTATAGAATCTGATCCAATAAAGTAATAACAATACCAAACAAGAGAGGTCAATTTATGTCTCACGAAATAGTCTCCAGCAACATTCTGTGTTGGCAGAATAGGCTGTATTGCCTATTTTTCTCAATTTACAGAAAACTTTTCAAAGGGTTGGCATGACCCCAGAAAAAGCACTATAGTTTTACAGGTGATTGTGAGCTATAGAGAACAACTGCCGTGGAAGTAAAGACTGCTCAAAGACCAGGGGAAAAAAGGAAATACCTGAACAAGCATATACAGAGAACAAACACCAAGAAAGTACAAGACTGCTAAAAGACCAAGGAAAGATAGGCTAACCTGAACGAGCATAAGAAGTGCATCACGAACTCTCTCTCTGTTGATTAAGGGTCTGTCAGCCGGAGGAGTAGGAATAGGAGTAAGAGATGCCGATGGAGTGGGAGGAGGGAATGGATTAAGCAGAGGAGTTCCATGTGGGTGTTGCAAATTCAGGGGAGGACGAAGGGAAGCAGCAGTAGGATTTGAAGATGAGATTGGAGGCAGCAACAGTGCAGACGAGGAAGATGGGGTTGATAAAAAGGAAGAAGGCTTGATTAGACGGCTAAATTGGTCGCTGCCATTGGAAAGATCAGAAGAATCATTCCGAGGTATTGGATAATAGGGAGACGAAAGAGAGAGATTTAGCATGTCAGGATTTGGTGCAGGAGATGAAGCAACAGTGGGTACAAGGGGAGATAAAGGCACAGTTGCAGCAGAATGGTTGTGCTGCATAGACTTCACCGGGTCGGCATGCTTTCCAATATTCAAAGCCATCTGAATCAGGATAAGGGAGAAACATATTAGTCCGCTGATAGATAGAATGGTATAGTAGTAAAAACTGACATTGACATTCTGTAGAAGTGAAAGAGAGCTGGCATTCATGCAGCATTTGCAGTCTGATAAGATAATTACAACTACCCAGAGGGAAGATATCATAAAGTTTCACCAAAATTTCCTTCATGTGCGAAATGCAAAATAATGATTGGAAGAAAAATTTGAAGTTCCTGTCAAAACAAACGAAAATATTCTACTAATGTAGAAAAAAAAATTATGAATTAGTACGGATGACTTCTTGTTGGTATAAAAGAGAATTTGAGATTATTTTGAATTTTCTATCTTTTTTTGAAAGATTTTGGGCGTTTCGTGTGAAAGATATCACCCATCTAACATTTAAAGGTACCAGTGAAAAGCCAAGTTTCATAATCTAAAAGCCAAACCAAACAGCCACTAAAAAGGTTATAGCCAACCTATATAAATCAGCCTCAAACTGATGAAAGCACCATGCCCAAATTTTCAGTAAAAAATAATTAATGTTAAATCACAAATTATAGGACCACAGCAGAAAAAAATCAGCATACCTAGCTCACTATAGGACAGGCAGTTCTCAATGGCTCAAGCTCAATAACCCATAGGTATATAAACACAAATTTGCAGGTTTGAAGGAGAAAGCATTATAAGAGACCAGAATTTCTTTGTTTAAAATGCAAGACAACATGCAACTGCACCCGGAACACGTTTATATGCTTGAGTAGAATCTCTACTAAAATTGTAAAGTAAGAACCGTACATTGAAGAAGTTCATAAATGCTGTTGAGTCTTCAGGAGAGTCAATTGCAGGAGCTGTTGGGGATGGCTCTAGCAGTGTTTCCATGACAGACAAGCTTGAAACTCCTTCAAGTTCCTCAAATTCACTGATCCATGTGTCCACAATTGAAAAAAACAAAGAACCATAAAAACACCAGATCTCATATTAAAGACAGATTATTGTCAACTTTTATCTTGTCCCACTGGCCAATTCAAGACTTCACGAGGAAATAGATACACAACATCTAAAGAGAACTTGTCAGAAAAGATCTCTGGAGAGTTTATCATCACAACTTTTTCCTAGTGTTACAGTTGGTCAGTCTAATCCGCAATTCCCATTAGTAATACAACAAGCATATTTTGCAGGCAGCCTGAACTTACTCTAACTTTCAAAATGTTTTGCATGAGGTGCCTGCAGTTTTTGCAACAAAATATAAACTCTGTTTTCCTTAGAATAACTATGTATCGGTGTAGACAATAACTTATAGGCACAGACGTTCATCCAACATTCATTTTACTTCAAAACCTTGAATCATCATTACCTTTTGGTTGAAGGCTTTGGCTTTGAGGGCACCTTTGAATACGCGCTGAGTATCCTGGGAAAAGTAAAAAGTGTTAAAGATAAGCCATTCCTGTTAAATAGCAATGTTCCAATGTTGCTTATCCACACTCAACAAGAGCAAGATGATCATTCTATAATCCATATCAAAAAGCTCTGCCAAATGACAAAAACTGACAGTACATGTTCGGGACATCTTCCCATGGAAAACCCACTTGATTGACAGCTCTTGAGATTATTAGCCTCTCTTAATTTGTCATTCCAAATCTAGTTTGGAAGGTATGTGATATCATCGAATCACAACAATAATTCATGATTTTTGAATGCTTTGGATGTATTGAGGCCATCCAAAAAATCAATAAGCAACTAATTATTTTTACAGCACATTGATAAATGCTATTCTTAAATGCCTTGCGTATAATATTGAAATAAAATAATCACATAATCTACCAGCATCAAAGCTTTTGTAATACATGGTTCATGAACTCTCATGCGGCAATTTGGAACATATTCAATCTTTTGCTGGTCTAGAAATATTACAAACACATTCCCCCATTAGTGTCCATGCCTAAATAAGAGAAAGAATTGTTTGTCCTACTCTAAGCACTGATTAACTCAAGCAGCAGTAGTTGCTTAATTATAACAGTAGCTGCCATCTAAGGTAAAACCAAAGTCAAACCATGTTTCCCTCCTAAGATTCAAAGTCCTCCTCAGCAATTTCTCCCTATATACTTTCTAGATGAAAGCAAACTAGATATCATCCATCAGTAAGTCTGTTGGTGGTGCAGCTCACCTGGAAACCCTTCCAGAATCCTGCGCTAATAGGTAAATAGGTCTTAAAATGAATATCCAGGACACAATAGCCTCACCATAGAGCCAAAATTAATGAAGCAGGCTCGATAGTTTAATGGATAATCTGTGCAACAGATGGCCAAACTGGTACAATCTCGAGGCTGGTATGCCCTTAACCTAGTCTAATTTGCTGGTTCAGCCTAGCTCAAATGACATCATTTCAATAAAGTACCTTTTCTTCTAAACCCACATCTGTTTGGCTGACAAAAGTTATCGGACATTACTCTCATTATCTGTCCTCTCATCTGCATTTCTATTTCATCCTAAATGTTTTGATGACAACAGATATTTAACTGGTACAGGAAACAAACAAGGAACGATACTTTACCTAGTAAAGAGATTTGCAACCTCCTCGCATTCGCGTGGATTGTAGAACCAAATGCCATTAACATCTTGCGCCGCATTACGATACAACAAGTATGGAACCTGGACTTCATACTCAAAATCTCCAAGCAGATTCTCTACCAAATTATCTGCTTATCATAAAATAACGTGCAATGCATTACTTGACGCTCATTTGCTAAAGAACATCATAACGTTAAGGCCATCCAATTATGACCATTCATTGTTTCCCAAACTAGGCAAGCTACTAGTAGCTCATTTGCATCAAAATCCGCATTGTATCACAAGATGACTAGAATGCCAAGCGAAAAGTCTCATTAGCTAGTAAAACATAGCATAGTATCTGAAACCCTGAAAAAAAATGAGGCCACAAACCTGCGCTTCGCCTATTCAGCACGATGAACTGAAACCGCGGCTGAGTATTCCTATTCAAAATGTCACGGATGGAGATCGTCAAACACAACTGTCAAGAGACTTTTTCTCCTGAAGCAGAAGATTACAACTTTTAAACAACAGCTACCTCTTGACAACAAACAGAGATCCTTCGACATCCTTGCGACTCTGCAATCACCCCACACAACTTTCTCATTCTCAATGTAACAAGCAGCCAGAAAATAGAAAGAAAAACAACCGACCGCCGCGAAAAACCTCCCCCGAGTTCATCACAATCCGAAGCAAACCACAAAATCCGCAAGAAACGGAAATCACCTAAAGCGAGCGCTATAAAGAATCGCCGACAAATCGTTACACTCAACCGGACGGCGACAAATCGTTAGCAAAAAGGATCCTGTCTAGGTACTGCTCCGATTCATGGGGGTGGCGGCCGGGAGCACTGGGAGACTAACCCATTGGTTGCTGTCGATGTTGAATTCGTAGAGCGTGACGTGGGTGGAGGTGATGAGGATCTCCTCGATGCTGGGATCGAGGCGCTGGAGGACGGTGAGGTTGAGCACCTTGGTGCTGTTCTGGTCCAGATTCGGCGTCAATTTCCCGGCCTGCGACGACATGCCTTCCCTTCCCTTCCCCCTTCCGTCCCGTCCCGGCGGAGCGACGAGGAAACTCCCCAAACCGGAAGGATCTTGTCTCTCCCCCGCGTCCGCCGCCGGCGAGGCGAGGAAACTGCCGGAGATTTGAGGAGGAGGATTTGAGAGCGAGAGAGAGAGAGAGAGAGAGAGTGAGGAGCTGGGGACTGCTTTTGCTTCGGAAGTAGAGAAGACGGTACCCCGAGTGCCTTGGCTGGGAGGGTTGTGCAGGCCGTTGCGAAATATGCACGGACGTCGGTCACATCACCGGACCGGACCGGACCGGACCGGGCCGGACCGCTAGAGATGGACCCGGGTCTGTCGCGCGCCCCCTTCAAGCCGAGAGTGGTCCCGACCCGGTCTCAAACGCAGACGTTTTAAGCGGATCGGGGGACGGTGAAGACTCGAACCGTTGAATCACGATGGCTTTTTTTTTTTTTTTTTTTTTTTTTTTTTTTTTTTTTTTTTTTTTTTTTTTTTTTTTTTTTTTGTCAATATTATACAAAACCTCAGATTAGTACATATATCCCAACTTTATCTCAAACTAATTTTTTACCATAAAAAATTTCAAATCGATACATCTTTAACAATTTACAAAAAACTTCAAATTGATATATTTATAACAAATTTATCATTTATTAGTTTCCATTATATTATATTAATATCATAGAAAACCATAACTTAATATACTCGTGACAAATGGAAAGTACAACCCTAAAATGGTATATTTATCAATTATTATGTGTCATCCGACTCATTAATATTATAATAAAATTTAACGGGAATTAATAGATAATAAATTTATTATGGGTGTATCATTTAGGTTTTTTTTTTTTGGTAAAGTAAGCAAACAATTAGGTATTTTTCGTCGTCAAAAAAAGTAATTTTTTGGTAAATTTATCATAAATATATTAATTTGAGATTTTTCATGATATTTTTTATTATTTTCTTGGAAGAAGATACTCCCATTGCTTTAAATTTAGATTTTAACCCATTTTCGAGAAAGTTAACCTTTAAACTCCACAAGAAGTTAGTGTGCTACATAATAGATGGAGAACTTGATGACGCAGCCATAGTCTATAGATAAAGAATTTGCCGACGCATGCAGCCGAAACATTACATTAGCCAACCATAAGTTTCCCCATTCAATTCAGCACAACTTCATACACTTAAGAATGTCTTTTGAACTCTGTATACAGTTCGAATTGCGCCCTCTTTGGCAAGCCACCTCGTGCGTCGCTCGAGGACTAATCTTGGGCTCGAACATGAAATTTACGGCAAAACACAGACCACACAATCACAAATGGAAAAGAGCGAAAGGAAATGCTGCGACAATGTATGTAGCTGGTCCTCAGATCCTTCGGAGAGCCATGGCGGAAAGCACGATGAGCACCACGAGCAGGACGACGGCGATGAAGGAGCCCACCACCGACCCGCTCACCTTCTGGCAGAAATCACCAAATTGCTGGCAGATGGCCAACCAATTTGTGTTCGGGTTGCCGTTGTGCGCCAGGTAGACTATGGCGGCCGCCGCCGCGCCGGCGGAGGTGGCCAGAGTTAGAGCCACCTGCCGAAAGGTTCCCACAATTGAGATCACAATTTTCACTCTTATCTATCACGTCAATTGACCATTCGGCCATTTTTTTAACCTATTTCTTTTAAGAGCATACGAGTATCATAGGGTCATTTTCATGTACCGTACATTTAACTTATGGTGTGAAAAAAAGAAAGAGAAAGAAACAAAGGCGCGGCTCACCGTGTCGAGGATGAGGAGGAGAATCCGGGGTCCGGCGGCACGAGGGCGAATGATTGTGACGATGGAGAAGGGGATTGAAAGCACCAAATAACCACCAACTATTGCCATGGCAATCACGAAAAACCTGCATACATAAATAAGTACCCCTCTTGTCTAAGTAATATGCATGAAATTAGTAATCATTCTACTTATTAATCATAGGATTAAGTGCACCACATAATTTGGTCATTCTATATATCCTTGAATCTCCATAAAAGCTTTAACCAAATTTTGGTCCGTGAGACCATGGAGTATTGTGAAGTGTTCACTCACTGAAGAGTAGGGAGATCGTCGTAGCTGGCTTGGAACTGAAAGAACTGAGTGAAGAAGGGGAGCGTCTCTTCGCTCGTCCCCATGGCGGCGGTGGAGGCGAGGGTGGCCACGACGGCGCATATCCTCAAGATGAGGTCGAGGATGGCGATCCCTTTCCCCCATCCCTCGGGCCTTGGGGGCGGCAGAGGCGCCGGGATGAGCGGCGCTTTCCCTTTGGCGTCGGCGCTCGTCTCCTGGACCTCGATCGAGAATCCCTCGCCGCTCTTCATCTTCTCTGCTTTCTTTCTTGTCGGGGAGACACAAGAAGGATTGGAATGAACTTCGTCCGAGGGCAAACTCAAGCTTTAGGCAGACGATCTGAGCGAGCTAAGAAGAAGCGGGCAAACTTGGATTGTGTGATGAGAATGCAAAGGGACTTAATCTTTTTATAGAGCTGAGAAATTGTGCTTACTCCAAAAGGGAAATCAATACTGCGGAGTTTAGATTAATGATAACGTGGTGGAGCTGGAACGTTCAGTTGATTATAAAGAGGGCTAGAGGAGTTGGTGCTAACCTCTCCCGTAGTGGAAACATGCCTTCTGATTCATTCACATCCTTTTTTGGGTCGTTAAGTATAAAAAAAAAAAAGGGTTTGGCAGATGCAAATGTATTAATTAGAACATGGATTAGTTTGCTCCACTTCAAGATTTGATTCAGCTAGGCGAGACCTAGGGAAAATATTTCCCCAAACTTTGGTCTATGTGTAGACTCGGAAGCTCAATGAATCAGAAAGAAATCGCTTGAGACCCGTTATTGTGTTATACAAGATCTATCTATTTCATGTGTATACTGTATATTTTAACTTATGTACTTCATAATTCTAAGTCGAAACATAATCATGATCCAGGTGCCCTTGATCGTCTTCACCCAAATCCTGGTCACGCATGCAATTATGGCAGGCAAAAAAGCTCATGAACTAGGAAATTTGGCATATGATGATTAGATTAAGATATGATTTTTCTACATTGACTAAAGTTTATATTCTCCTAACCGAACAACTAAAGCCCCCCAACCGTCCTATTCCAGCGGGGCAAGTACTGAGATTTCTCAATTCGTCCAGCTCGGATATCTCAGGACTCTCTTGTTCTAAGACATCCATATGCATCCAACAGTCCGACATAATCGCGATTAATTAAATGGCTTGGAGCGTTGGAGTAGGCCCTTTGGAGAAGGGAGCTAGTGTTTTCGTCATCGAGTTGACCATTTGAAGGATCCAATTTGGGAATTTTTTAAGATCGAAAAGATATTAAGCGGAAGAAGTAATGAAGTTGGTGGGTGTTTAGTCAAAATCGATTATTTTAGTAAGGGTTTACATCATGAAAAATATCAAATTAGTATACTTATATTTTGAGTCACCAAAAACACCAAATGAGCTACACTTGTGACTTCATTAGCTTCCATAATTTTATTGTGAAATTGCTAAGCTAAATGATACATGGCAATAACTTAATTTGTGTGGCAAGTTTACATGAAAATCCATACTAGTTTTGGGGTAAATTTAGGTGTATCAATTTGGAATTTTTCATTACCTAAAAATTAGTTTGAGTTAAATTTATCTAAATATATCAATTTGGAGTTTTTCATTCTATAAACTCTTTTAGTAATATATGTAGCAAAATCGGTGCTCTCTCTCTCTCTCTCTGTTTTCATGATTCTATATCGTTATCAAGCTTTCTCTTATGCAATCTTATAAAAAATGGATAACTAATAGGCCTTAGCGTTTTATCTTATTTATATATATTGGCAAGTTTTGAGCAATATATGATGCATTTAAAATTTGAAAGAGACTATATTCAGTTTTGAAATTTTAATCAGGCATGAGTAAACAAATATTATATTTATAAAAGATAATCACTTGTAAGCATGAAAAACATTATTGATAAATTTAAGTACTTATTTTGTGGTAAAACAACAAAAAAGCATTTTGTTGGCATTGATAATGACATGTTTCATAAAGCATATATCTTCACGATTAATTATAATTACATGTATTTGATTAAGATCAACTTATATATATAGGAAATCTATTTTGGCCATACACATCAATAAATTGACACTAGAAACGGTAGAATTTAAGAAAACAAAATATTTACGAGTGCTATCACCATATGTAACTACATGTTCTAAAAAAGGATAATAGCATAAATAGTTCTTAAACTCTAGTCCAATGTGTAAAATAATTCTTCTTTTTTTTTTGTTGGTGTGCAATATATAGTTCATGCATTTTGAACTTTTAAAATATAACCCCCAAACTTTTGCCAAATTTGCAATATCGTTCATTGAAATTTATTTTGTTCAATATAATTCCTAAACTTTTGATACTCATTTAATTTATACATTGGACTATATGGAAATGTTAAATGTTATTTTTCAATTAATTCAAATTCAGGGATAATATTAAATATTTTTATATAATTTATGGATTAATTTAGAGATCACGTTATATATAGCAATAAGGTTTATGGACCATTTTAATAGTTTACCCATTCTAAAAATAAAATTTTTCCAGGAAAATGGGGTGAAGGTGAAGCCATGACTGACGACACTTTCCTTCTCCCTTTCCTCCTTCCAATCAACCAGATCAAAGCAAGCGAGCATTTCGCGGTCGTACGCCCCGCCAAGTCGTAGTCCAGGGCCCTCATCATCATCATCACCATCACCATCACCATCGTCATCTCCACCATCGTCGCCGCCGTACCATCATCGTCGCCGTGGTGTAAATGCGTGACCCACGTCCAAGAAAATGGTGATGCCTAGGATCTGGACTGGGTGGAACCATCCGAGGGCGAAGGCCGCGCTCATCTGGGTGCTCTGCTTCGCGCTCTTCAACTTCCTTCTCCGCATGGCGCTGCACAATTCTTCGCAGGGCCCCGTCCCGACTCCGTCTTCCGGTGGCTCGTCAGGTGCTGGGGTTTTTCTTGACTTGCTTATATGGTCTCTCCTTTCGAACTGCCCGCGACTGCTGTTCTTGATCTGCTTCGGGGATTGGGAAGATGGAATCGCGACGAGGGAGATATGGGTTTTTTTCTTCGTCGATTGTCCTGATGATCTCGTGGCGAAAATCTGGTTTACCGACTGAGCAAAGCTAGCGTCGATTCTTGGCTTTCTTTAGAAAGAGAAGTGAGATGAGGGTGGATTAGTTTTGAGTGTGGAGTGAGATGTTTGCTGTGGCGAATTCGTTTGCCAAGAAGGTTTGATTGGTGCAATGTAGTGGGTTCCTGTTTCCGGGCAAGACTTCTTTGCATTGGAGAGTTAAATGAGACTCTGGTGGAAACCCAAAACTTACCTTTGTAAGATGAGAATTGTGTTGGTATTTTTGGTTCGGTAGGCTGCTTAGTTAGCGGTTCGTTCTTAGGTTTCATTGTGTTAATTATGCTAGGTATACTAATGCGGGTACAAAAAATTATAGCCAGTGATGTGGCAAACTTTTAGTGATAGTGGTTATTACCTACTTGTTTAATGCTCATTTGCCTATGTGAGACTGTTAGCCTCATTGTCAAGTCTTCCCAGCGGTTTCTCAACTTAACAAACTTCCTTGCATCATTTGTAAAGCTCCATTTTGAAACTTCTAGTGTCATGATATTAGATCACCTGCTTTCGATGTGTTCATGTCATTTATTTGTTTGTGCCCATTTATGGACTAGAGATGGACTTTTGTGAAAATATCTTGATTTTGAACGGATTGCAACAGATATCCCAATTTCCAACACAGAACGGAGGTCTAGATTGTATGATCAAATGGCAAAAGACTTGGATGAGCATGGGGCAGCGTTTCTTAAACAAGGGGAGACCTCCCAGTCATTGTCCCTCTCAGAACTATTCACTTTGGTGGATGGAGTTGTGAAACCTGTACCTAAGGTAACTTCTCTGACGATTTAACCTTTACAGACAACATAGTTATTTCCTACTTTTATGTATCATGACATTGGCACTGCTTATTTTTCCAGGTGGCAAATCCTCCTGTTCGAGCAAATGTACTGTACTTAAGCTCAAAATACTCGAAACCCATATCGTAAGAGAGCTCAACAATATGCTTGATGCTATTTCATTTGCTTTATGTTTTTCTTGGCTAGTGTATTACTGGAATCATGGCTGTCACCACAAATTGGATGGGCCATGTTCTTCCGAGTCAATTGTAGCTTAGCCAGGCTTTCTGTTGATATTGTATAGTTGACATATTGGTGTAGATCTTGCTAATGGCCAGTACTGTGTGCTATTGTATTTTTAGTCTGCTTGGTCAGTTACGTCTAAGAAATTAAAATCTTTTCCTTCTCTGCCCTGCTAGCTATCACTGGCAAGTTTCTGATATGGATGTTGGAGAACGGTGGAAATCATTTCTGGCTTTATTAAAAAGTATTTGACAGGACCAATACTTGACAACGTGTAATAAAATCTATACAAGATGTCACTTAGATGTAATTTGTACCCTTGGAAGTAATTTAGCTTACTCTTCTTTTCTTTTGCCCAATCACCTACTCCCAGCATAGGTCGTCTTAGGGAGTGATAAGTAATTACTTGCATTTTCTTTCTTTCTATAACTCGTAATTCTATATGGAAGTGATGCTTGATCTGAATCTTGTGCACCACTAATTGCAGGGACTCTGTACGGCAATTATTTGAACCATATTTTGATAAAGGTAAGCTTTTGTTTTCTATTAAATTGCCTCTCTGGCAGTTTGTTACTTGAATTCTCCTTCATTTTAGTAAGATTATTTAATTTTATTGGCAAGCTAACGGGAATCTTTGTTAGCAATCTGGTTTCAGAACTCTAGTCTGTATCATTTTAGCATGTTCCATGCCTCTCATCATATTTCTCCTGTTCCAGCCTCTGAAGATGAGGTAATCTATGCTTAATGGGATTTGATTCTTGATGTACATTCTGCTCAGACTTGGTACTAATTTTTGTTTAAACAGATTGAAGCTGAAGCTACTGCTGTGAGGGCAGTTGCAGATACTGTATGCCCTTTGAAGATTGTGTTGGATAGGGTGGTTTTGACTTCAACTGGTGTGCTTCTTGGTTGCTGGCAGGTAACTTTTAAGTCTCAATGTTCAAGAGCTCTTCTCTCTCCTGCACAACTAATTGCTGTTGGCTAACTGCTTCTCAAAATCTTTGAAAACTCTCCATGGTTTACTGATGACTACTGATGATCTTTCATGAATTATTTGCAAAGTTGCTTTGATTGATGATGATGCTTAATATATGTCCAGGTTACCTCAGGGACAGATCCTATCTCCATTCGTGCAAAGTTGAGAACTGCACTTCCGCATGCGCCAGAAAAGCAACTTGTAAGTAGAGACGACTCCCTCCCTGTTCAACCTGTGCTGTGAAGGAGGTCTAGGATTCAACCATATGGTAGAATGGGAAATATCACTGTCTTCGTGTCTAAGTGACATGGGCAAACAGCTGGGGTTGAGTACGTAGGTAGAGAAGTTCTGCTTGTAATCACAGATACATGAGAATGATCCTATGGTAACTCTGTCATTCTCCTCCATCTGAATTATATAAATTATGTTTCTTGATTTAGGAGGGCAGAGTGAGTGTAAACATATGATTTTCACGCTTAATAGTATGGCAAAAGTATCTGGTCTTCCTTTATATTTACATGGAAGCTTTGTTCTTTTCCCATATATCTATGTACAAATGTTGTAAGTTTTCAGTAACTTTACTAATTTCAATGTGCAGTATGATGCTGCTATTCTTCATACATCCTTTGCGAGGCTCTTGGGTCCTCCTAAAGCCACTCCCAAGGTAATAATATAATCTGATGTACTATGCATTCTAAGTTGCTGGCTAATTCACATTTATTGACACTAAAGGGGAGCTAAAAAAGAGAATGAACCAGAAAAGAAAAGGGAAGCAGGGAAAGAAAAGGTTGAGGCTTCTGTTGCACATGAAGAGTAGTACTGCCATCTCTATGGTACTCGACTAGGTCCATCTTGAGGCCAAAGAGATGGTGACATTTTCTTATTAAGTATCAGTGACATTCATAATGACGCAAATGCATTGAATTCGTGAGCAATGGCTTCAGTTAGACTCTTCCGTAGAATGAAGGAATTTGACACCATTCAAGGCTTTGGAAAGCTCATGTAGTTCTTGTGGGAATATTAAGCTTTTATAATTACAGTCTGTACTGAGCTCATTTTAATGTCATACTCCTTCAGGACTTGAGTACAAATTCAGAACAGCTACAATTCTTCCATGAGCTAGTTGCTCAACTAAACAAGAAACTTAGAGGATCTGAGGTTCGTTCTTGCTCTTTATTAGGAATTTTTATACTATATCACTGTGATTAAAAGTACTGTGTATTTGTTATCTGTTTGGGTGAAATAGTGCTTGCAAGTGTCTCATGTGCTTGGTGGCTCTCATGTGGAGAAATGTACTATGAAAGTCACATGAGATAGCCTCAGAAACTGCCATTCAAAATAAGAAACGACCTGTGACACCCCTCATGTAATCATTTTTTGCAATCTGCATTTTTTAGAGGAGCATGTGCATGAAGGAAACTGTATTTCTAAGCAAAGGGGCCACTGAGTTCTCTTTGTGATGAAAGAAAATGCGAGACAATTTTGCATGAGACAGACAATTTCCTTTATCTATTCATTCATGACAACACTCTAGGGATATGAAGTAGTTTGTGGATTCACAGTATGAGTGGAGCGAACTTTGCATATCTGGGTAAAATTTTTCCCTGAATCGTCAAAATGAAGTTCTATTGCCAAATAAAATTTTGTACTTGTTTGCATTAAATGACAGAACTTGGTACTTTCATAACCTCATGTGTTGTGAGATTGAAATTCATGTTTATATTTATTATCTACCAATGCACAGATCATTTCCTGTTGTAATTTATGGTTGCAACTTCATGACTGACGCTGGTGGCAATTTTATTTTACCAATTTGGAGTAAAATTAGATAGCATAAGTTCTTGGGGATGTTGTCCGCATCATTATGAATATTGATTCTAAATCGCGTGGGGCAAGTTCTTCTTATGTCGATCAACATTTCGATTATCTCTTCACAGGATCAATTGTTTGCTGACAATTTGTTGCATCTCTGTCCTGAGACTGTGCAGGCATTGGTGTCTGAGCTCTGGTATGTTGAGGAATATGATGTCTTGGCTTTAGCAATGGATGGAAGAATGAAAGTTCGGAGGTTCCAGCTTGGTTGCACCGGAGCCTAGGGTGTTTTATCTGCCACACTTACATGATCGCACCTTTTCTTGAACAGTACAACGCAAAATACGTAACTCTCTGGGTTGAAAGCTCTTGAATATTGATCTGACGAACATTTCTGCGGAATATAGTGAATGGACACTAATATACGGTGACTTCATGTTACCCACTCCCTTGATGGATCATTAGTGTATCTTGCCTTTATCATGAGTATGTTATAGCTACCATGAATACAAATGTTACTTTCTTTCCAATTGCGACATCTTCGTTCCTCTATCATGATTTTCCCTGCCTTTTTATGCCTTTAAGTTTCCCTTGAGAAAGCGCTCCGTGTTTCCTAGGTATGTATTGGTTACTTTCCAGGATACCATCATCGTTACCTGAGGCGTGCACTTATATGTGAAGAAAAAAGATCAAGAGAAGATGCTTATTATGCACTTTGTAGTGGATGCTTGAATAGAATGATGCCTTGTCCGTTTTTTCACTCTATAATAATGCATCCATATCTTCTTGATTAATCATACCATACACTTAGTTATGGTAATCATCATTGCTGTGATTAATTATTGTTTTGGTTCTTAAAATGATGAAGAGACATTAGGTGACACTCATGTCCCCTTACCAATGTTTTAGTATTTAAGTGCTACTTTTATTAGGTGGAAGGGTCAATTTGACCTGAAATTCTTTAGTTTCCTGCCGTTTCCCTCTGCCATTCTTTGAGTCTACTCCTTTTTGCGTATGGCATCACCACTCCCTTTGGCAGCATCCACTAATTCAGAACTTTGGCCATATCCACTAATTCAAAACTTAATTTGAAAGCTATATTTTGACCGGACTTTTTTGGGATGCTCCTAATAACCAATGAATGGTAACTGCTTTTTTTTTTTTTTTTTTGGGCGTGATTGTGATTCTTTTGGGCGAGTCAAAAATTGGAATGACACTTTCTTAATTTGTGTTAGAGATATGTTCTCTTCAGAGTCGGTCGATATCTTGTTAACAATGAAACTGTCGGATTTTATTAGAACCACTGTTGGGGTTACGCATGGTGCACTATTGAATTATTGACATGTTGAAAAATTAAATTGAATAACTAATTTCAGACACATAGGTAACTAATTAAACAATTTAATTTAACCAATTGTGGTAATTAACACCTAGAAAAATTGGAATGTTTAATGATAGTTATATAACGCAATGCTTATGCCTATGTTGACATAATTAAGCATGAGAGAGATTTCAAATCGGACTTTGTTATATTATGCTGAAGACTGTCAGGATGGATAAGTATAAGAATGATTATTAAGATGTAAATCTTTGTATGTCCGGCGCATTTATACGCCAATTTGACCTTCCTAGATGGGAATGGAATAAGGTTTGTCGAGTACTTTACTACAGAGAGAGAAGAGAAGAAATTGTGGTTGTTCCAGAGGCCAGGCGATGGACAGCGGTATTTCTATGGTAATCCTTGATCACCTTTGAAGAAATGAATATGATGAAGAGAGCGTATATCTTTCTATGAAACCAAATGAGTCAGAATGAAGTGAATTATTCAGCCAAAGCCAAAATGAATGGAAGATTTATTTTGCTGTGAGAGAATAGTGAGGTTGTTTCCATGGTCGTCATGGATCTCTGAGAACTTCGCTATTGGACACAGTTTCTGCCTATGAATTTGTACGCAATCAAGGACAATCGTAATAAGGGTTGCGCTTAAAACTCTTAATTACTAATTCAAAGAGAGGAAAGATAATTGAACTCAGCAGGCAAAGGAAGCAAGGCATGAAGGCAACTTTTCCAATTTGCAGCAAGACAGATGCATTAACATACTTGAGACGAAACAAAGACAATACAATCAACACTAATTTGAGATGGGGAATCTACAACTGGTTACACTGCATGGTACTGGTACTCTGCCTTGTGACATGTTTCTGACACTTGAACAAGTCGATGATGGCCTCGAGCTGCTGGGTAGGCGAGGCAGGTGAGGCAGAAATTGATTTTGATCATGCATGTCTTCCGATAAAACTGTCTTGTGTAAGTCCTATTTCTCGAATGGTTCCACATAATATGATATATTGTGTGTCCTACTTTGATTATGTGAGAGAGAGTTTGAGCATTGCCCTTTAATATGTCAAATCCTAATTTTCTTCTCTCTTTGTTCCAGGCTATTGAATGATAAGTTACTGGAAGGGAAGGTTCCAGAGGACTCTGTTCAATTGGTGTCCATGGAGGATCTATAGAGTAGGTTATCCTCATTCACTTTTGGTATTATTGAATTTCCTTTTTATTGAACTTAGTAGAGACAATGTATTGCAATGCTTCAAATTTTGGTTGAGTTGATCTATCAAAACTAGCCGAAAAACCCAATAGGAATCTTATTGGGTGATAGAGAAGAGGTGAAGAGAGGAAAGAAGGGGATGGAGAACAACATAAACCCGACCTGACCCGACCTGAATTATTGCCTCAGGTATTACGCTTTTCGGGTTGTTCAGGTTGGGTTGGAACACACTACCTTATGATTCGGGTCGGGTCGGGTAACGTTAAAACCCGACTCGACCCGACCTGTTACTAATCTTCGGTCTCTTTTTGACATTTGGAATCTTGGATGAGTACCCCGCAAACACACTAGCAACTAGCATTCCGTTTCTTTCTCGCAAAACACAATCTTCAATCTCTCATAGGCCGCACTTCTATAGCTGCCAAACCCGCTTGTCACAAGCGGCGCATGACATTCCCCTTCTAAATGGGCCTTTCTCCCAAACGCAATTTCTCCTATCAATAAAAAGGAGAAACAAATAACCAAAGCAACTATGGCGGTGCCCTGAATTTCATTAGACTTATTGGTTGAATGGCGTAAATGGAGCCCCAGTTTGAAGAAAATTTCAATGAGTTGAGCGCCTGCACTAAGCCTTTCTAAGGATCGATAAGAGAAATTTAGGGAGAAGCTTTGGGGAGAATATTTTTTAGTGCTGAAATGTTTGGATGAATACAAATAAGGGAGGAAGCTCTCTTATTTATACAAGAAGGACTGTTGATCGACTTTGTATTTAATGGACTAGATCACATCTCCCTATCTATTAACTACTAGCATTTATGCTGATAATGCTCTAGAACTTGGGATAATTACCATATCGCCCGTCCTTGAGAATGTCCGAAAAATCTTAGATGTTAGCACTGTCCTTTGATCAGGTCACAAGGAAACTTGAAACCGTGACATAAGCCTGGCAATGAAAGTTCAAGAAAACAAATGTCGCAGGTTATGGAAATTGTTTTTGTGTTGGAATCACCATCAAAAGGGAAAGTGGATACAGGTTTGCTTTGAAATACACGCGAACCAACTTCCTGATTGAAGCATTCAAGTAAGATAGAAAAAGGAAATTGCCTTTTAGCATTAGTTTGCTTTATTTTCTTGATCTATCTATTTTACTAGTTGGTGACTTGCTTTTCATAACAATTACCCAGAACGGACGTGAGATTGACAGGGATAGAAAGAATGGAACTCCCATTACACGCCGGATTGCCTTCATATGTCCAGTAACACACTCAGCTTTTATTTATTTTTCTCTTTCATTTGGAGTGTCACCATCACGTGCTTTTCCCTGTGGTTGGCTATCAATTCAGCACCTGACCTGACGACGCCGACTCAAGAGAAAGGAAATTAAGTTTTCTCTCAAGGCCACTACAAGTTTTCTTAAGGCCCTGAGAAAACGCTGCCACCAAGTGGGATTCTGAAGAGTTTTTTTTTTTGTTTTTTTCTTTTTTGGTCAGGGTGGGATTTTTTAGATTAGAAAAAAAATAAATAACAAATCATTTTAAAAGCATCATCAATATTAAATATCATTCAAAGTAAAAAGAATGGTTTCAACATATGAACAAATACTAAAAAAATCCCAAACTTATCCGTTGTAACAAATATCCCTCAAAGTCCTACCCCTTATTACAGTTTTATTTAGAATATATTTATCACACTGGTATAAGTTTAGGGTTTTTCATGATATAAAAAAAGTTTGGGGTATTTGCAAGTTTTGGATTTTTAGTGACGCGATATATATTTATTCTAGGACAAAATAAATGCAAGATTTCTATTAATAACATCTCTATTATAAGATATTTTTGACTTGCAATCGTGAAAGAAAATATTTATCATTTAAAATTGTCGAAATTAAAACTCGAACATCTAATTTACACAACTTGAAGCATCAATAATTTCTACTCGAGTCATGGTAGTCCAAGTTAACTCTGGAGTTACGTTAAAAAAAAAAAAAACTCTGGAGTCAAGATTATGATCACTTCGTGAAAAATTAAATTTATCTAAGAAATTAAATTAAATTAGATTTGTTTGATTAAAGATTTCCCACTTTTTCACCACAATAAGTAGCTTAAAAGTTTGTTTTTTTTTTTTTTTTTTTTTTTTTTCAACTTATTTGGCAATTTGATGAAATCTCACTAGATTAGGTTAGTATGCGTGTGGGTTGCTAATTTGACTTTCATTTTATCAAGATTAGAGAAAATGTTTTCACGAGTACACTGCAAAAGAATTGAGATATACATCTAAGTAATTATTCAAAGTATAAATTTTTTTTCACACACATCAAGTATATTTCTTTCTTGTTGGTTTCATTTCCTTTATGTAAAAAAGAATTAAGGAGATATATATCTGAGACTTTTCTTTCAAGAATAATATTTCAAATTTGTTCCAAGTTATGGTTCCGAGTGCCCATTCCCATCACATGGTAATTTGTGGTCCACAAGGCCCTCCCATTCTCATAGCAACGTCCATTTATATAATCATTTTTATTAGGAAATCAACGAGCTAACAATACTTACAAAAAAAAGAAGAAGAATGATTTGGAAAATGTTTTTCAAAAAATGATTGCTCGAATCACTTACAAAAATAAATAAACAAAAATTATTTTTATCATTTACGAAGATATTTGGATATAAATTATTATCGACAATGAAAATATTTTCTAACGGTTAATCATTTCAAGCGATATAAATAGTTAACATATTTTTGAAAAATATTTTTCAAGTCGTTGATCTTTACGAAAACAAAGTGAGCCCTCATTGTTGACTTTTTTTTTTCCCATGTTCTAATTATCAAAAGGTTAAATGAAGGTTAGGGTAAATGCACTCGGTCCAAAACACGCCATTGATATGATAATGAGAGGGAGAGGCACCGGCAACGCAGATGAAAATTGACGATACCTACGCACCCGACCGACCCTCGTGCTGAGAATTTGACCATTAGCTTCACCTGCCCTTCCCCTCCCTGCCCGTCCCGTGGCTGCTCTCCGACATTAAAGTCGCTTGCGGGAAACGAATCTCGACTCCTCAACTCCCCCCACCTCACCTTCCGTTTTGGCTCACTGGCTTTTCTTCTCATCTTCCTCCCTCCTCTCTTCTCGCATATTTATCACTCTCTCTCTCTCTCTCTCTACCTCTTCGCTCGCGTGCTCTCTTGTCAGTGAACATCCCAGAAAAGCCACTGCTCCGTGTAGAGTATATGTAAGTCTCTCGCTCTCTACATCTCTCTCTCTCTCTCTCTCTCTCTCATGTAAACTTATGTTGGCTAGGAGTTCGCGGCATCCTTCCATTTCAGCTCTACGAAACCTGCGCTTCCTTTTTTTTTCTTTGAAGTTTCTTGGTAAAGTTGGAGAAGGCTGACTTCTCGTTCGAGATGTAAAACGTATTTTCAGAGTCATATTTCTCTTACGAAACCTGCGCTTCCTTTTCTTTTCTTTGAAGTTTCTTGGTTTTCGCAGCGAGATGGCTGCACAATCAACTTCGAATTGGCATCGGAAGTTAGTTCCAATATGAGGCGTATCGCGAGTTCCTCTTGTGCTAATTCTAGCTATAGGAAAAACCATGAAAAATCGAATGGAGAATCTAATTCGATAGTGTTTTTTCTCTAATACCACATCAAATTAACTTGCGTGGGAAAAACTGGCTTTTCCTTTTTTTTTTTTTTTTTTTTTGGGGGGGGGGGGGGGGGGGAATAAAGAAAATTTAAGCGTGTGGAGAAATCATGCGTTACATAGATAATTCATGCATCGTAAATTAGCTCCAATCCCTAAAAAAGAATGGGAAAAGCTCAACATCGCATCACCTTTGCCTGAAAAGTATGTGTTTCATCATCTGATTTCACTTAATTCCATTGACTTGTCACAAGCATTGACGTAATATGTTGTCGCACAAAATACTTCTCTCCTCCTGCTTAAATAAAAAGACAATTGCCCGGTAGATTTTTTTTTTCTTTTTCAAGATAACAAGTCAAATTTTGCAAAGGTTGTCCCTTTAAAGTAACTTTTTTTATTTTTTTTTTGCGAAAAGTTAAAACTGTAAAAGAATATACTCGAACCGAAACACAGTGGAATCTTGATTGTTGTCCTCTTTAGCAGCCCAGTTGGTGCATGTAAGCATAAGTGGACCTCCCCAACACAGTATCACTTAGCAGCAAACTAGTCAAACATGTTTCCAAAGAATAAAAGTAATTAAATCGACATTTTAAATGCTATATTTTTGGTTTAGAAAATCAAAGTGACAAGCAGATATCACTAAATCCTTCAAAAAAATCACTAAAATTGCTTGACAACGTTTCATTATTCACCGAAAATGGAGCCTAAGTTAAATTACTTTGGACATAGTAGTATTGTAAAAATGCACTTCCGACCAAGATCTGCTTTGTCCCACTTCATGCAGATCCTAGAGCCCCCTTTTTCCGAATGAGCAGCACTGAACTCTCCATGCAAAGCCCTATCGACACCAAAAGAACAGGCGTTTCCACTTTCTTAGCTCAATGGCCGATTTACTCCTTAGGCTGGTCTGTTCGCCGCGACAAGGGCTTGCGCCTTGCCGTCGGAAGCTTCCTCGAAGACCATAGCAACAAGGTCGAGTTTGTCCAATTCGACCCCGACGCGTCCAATTTCGCTTCCGACCCCCGCCTAGCCTTTGACCACCCTTATGCGCCGACAAACATCATGTTCTTCCCCTCTGAGGACCCCTCATACCCGGACCTAATCGCCACCTCCGGAGACTACCTGAGGGTGTGGGAGATCAGTGAAGACCGGACTGAGCTCAAAGCCCTCCTGAACGGCAACAAGAGCAGCGAGTTCAGCTCCGCCATCACCTCATTCGATTGGGCCAGCTTCGAGGCTCGCCGCATTGCCACTTGCAGCAACGACACCACGTGCACGATCTGGGACGTAGAGAGGGAGGTGGTCGACGCGCAGCTGGTTGCTCACGACAAGGAGGTGTACGACGTCTCATGGGGCGGGTTCAACGTCTTCGCCTCAGTCTCCGGGGATGGCTCTGTCAGGGTTTTCGACTTGAGAGATAAGGAGCGGTCGACAATCATATACGAGAACCCCACCCCGGAGAGCCCGCTGTTGAGACTGGAGTGGAACAAGGCTGACCCGAAGTCGATTGCCACGGTCGGGATCGATAGCAATAAGGTGGTGTTGTTGGACATTAGGTTTCCGACCACGCCTCTCATGGAGCTTAATAGGCACAAGGCCAGCGTGAATGCGATATCGTGGGCGCCCCGTATAGGGCGGCAGTTGTGCTCCGTCGGCGATGACTCAAGGGTGTTAATATGGGATGTTGGCGCCGCCGGATTGCGGCCAGAAAATGCCGGGGAGGTGGAGCCGGAGATGTGGTTCGGGTCAGTGGCCGAGATCAACAACGTGCGCTGGTCTCCGGTTGAGTTGGACTGGATCGCCATTACTTTCTTGAATAAGCTGCAGCTTCTCAGAGTTTGAAGCTGATAATTTGTACGTCGAGAGAAGTTCTTTCATTTCAAGTAGTTGTAACTACTACATGTCTCAGTCAAACATAAGTGTAAACTTAACCTGCACGCTAGCGAAGGCTTTACCACTGACAGTACGGGCATTGGAATTTTATGGTATTATTAACTGTACATTAAGTCAAGAGGAATCAACAAAATTAGGAATTAAATCTCATGGACAAAGATATTGAAAAATGTGCGTGACACGGTAGGCCAATTTCAAATATGTACTCTACTTGTTTGTCGGTAGTTGACAAATAAGGCCATGCTTGGTGAGCAAAATAATAATTGTGATAGGATAAATTATATCCTATCATGTGTTTGAATGTTGTCCAAGATAGGACAAAGTAGAATAAAAGAGGGACATGGCCTAAATAAAAGTATTCTATATAGAGGGTAGGTTAAAAGGTAAATAGAATTTCTTATATACATGATATAAAAGTTATTTCGTGAAAATCCTAACCTCTCATTCTCCTTCTCCTTTGTAACTCTTTGGCTTACGTCGAAACTCCGTGAAATTGCAAAAGCTCGATGATCATACTTTCTCTCATCGTTTAGTGATTTGATTTCTCTAATTTTATACTACACTAAATAGCTTATTGGCATCCATGTCGTACCGATGCTTTGTCTCTCTTACTAGATCTGGAATTCTCTAGTAGATGTATCTCATCAATATTGACGTGGCCAGTTAACATCTTGCCGTAGTTGATTTTATGGCTTTGCAAGGCTGCAAGAAGCTCCTTTTTTATTTGAGGTTTCGACCATTAAATTGTTGGCTGAGATTGTATACTTAGCTAGCGTTGGAAGTAAGTTTTCCATAGTTGAGAAAGGTGAGAACAAGTCGGCAATAATCATGGTTTGATCGTTTGAAGTTGTCTCTGTTTGTGCATTTGATGTTTTTTAGAAGAGAATTGAGTATAGAGATGGTTTCGGAAAACGTACAAATTACGGGAGACATCAACCTCTTCAGGGACTTCAACCACTTCACATTTGGGGCCATTTTCAGTGAGATTCTGTGAGATTCTTCCCATTTTATTTCTAGCCCTGCATTATTAACATCTCACATGTAGTTTTTCTTGTCTGTGTTTTTGATTTTCACCCTCAATAGATTTGGATCACGATGATAACCAAGAAATTTTTAATATTCTAATGTTAGAGGAGATGCACTAATAAATATTTATCCCCCTTACTGGTCCACTGGGCTTCTCCCCCATGAACCCAACGAGCGTCTCTTGACTCCCGGACAAGCTTGGTTGAATATAAGAAAATACAATGAATTTCTTATCCAAATTATGTCTCGCACTAGAAATAATTTGAAAGGTCATACTTGGCATCTCGTGAATAATTTTAAATAGACACTTACCTTATGCACATAAAAGCACTATTTAATTTTTTACCCAAAAAAAAAATTCTTACATTAAGCAAAAGCGTATTTGCTTGTTTGTTTAGGATGAAGTTTATTTAAAAAATACTTTTTTACTTTCTCGTAAAAGTGTCAAAGATTATTTCAATTTAAGAAAAATATGAAATTCCCATATGAACGTATAGTCAATGTTTGTAGATCAGGAAAAAATTTCAAGCGTGTAAAGTAAAATATTAAAGGAGAAAAGAAAGGCAAAATGCGTCCCTCATAAAATCCAAAATTAGGCAATAAATAAAATACATCAGTTTACCACGAAACGCTTTACCTTTCTTCTACTGTGAAAACAAAAAACAAAACAAAAAAAAGAAAAAAAGGAAAAAAAAAAGAAAAAGAAAAGGGAAAAATCTCCACCCGCAGACCACCTTTCTCCCTCTCTTCTGCGGCAGTCGCCATTGCAACACTGAAAAAAGTCCTCACGAAATCGAGCAATTCGCACTCTGCAATTCGATCGAATTAGCACCTCTTCAACTGCCGATTCAATTCGCGAGCTCGATTTCCTGCTCGGGCACAGATCAAACATGCCGATGACTATCCAAGGTTCGATTTTTCTTGCTTCATCTTCCTCCTCGTCCTCCTCTTCCTTTTGGGATTGTCCCTTTCTTGCCCTAGACGCCGAAATTCCCGCCCCGCTTGTCGGTGTCCCATCGGCTTCTCAGTGAAGTAGAGAGCGAAAGGTTCGAAATTGGGATGTGGGCAGTGCTTGAAACTCCCGCTGAGTTCTCGTGGGTTGAGCTCAGCGACTTCGTCCAATCCCTGAAGGCTAGTCTTTTTCCGAACTGATTTTGAGGTGCCCTTTTCCCTTTTTTTTTTTTTTTTTTTTTTTTTTTTTTTTTTTTTTTTTTTTTTTTTTTTTTTTTTTTTTTTTTTTTTTTGTGGGTGGAAGATTGGAAGCACTCTGCTGTTCTGTTTACCCCCTTTAGATGCAGTTCAGTTTGATGGAGGATGAAAGCTTGATGCTTTCTAATATATAAATTCAGTTTAGGTTGATGGGTAGTTGCTGTTACTTGATTTGGGCCGTGCTTGATTCGACCATGGAAATGCACGAGGTGCTTCGATGGCAAACCGAAAACGAAATGAAGTTTGAAGGGCGTGATGAGCTGCTCGGAAAGGGTTTAGTGTCGCTTGAGGCAATCAGATGATTGCTAGAATGTTTGGCAGAGTAGAAAAAAATTGTTGTGGCTAGCAATGTATTTATTCGCGTTGAAGATTGTCTCCACTCTGTTGATCGTTTCGTTTTAGGTTTGGCTCAAGAATCTTTGTTACTTCTTTGCTCATATACTGATTGTGTTCTTTTGCTTTGCGCTGCTGTCACGGGATTCCTGGCGGCCATTTATTCCACAGTGTAAGTTGCAAAGTCACATTTCATTTCCTTTTGAAGAAAATGCCTTTGTCATTTTATCTGTGATGCAACTCAGTGAAATTTAATGTCTAAAGCAAGATTTCCTTGTGTGCAGTCTGGCTGGACTTGCTTTTATGTTTTCATCCAGCATCATGCTACAGATCTTGGTATGTGCTAAATATCAGGGTGGGAAATAAACTTTGTGATAGAATTATATTGCTTGTTTATGTGGATAGTAAACTCCAGTGCTATTGTAAATGATATGCTCTTATTTTACACTCTACTTTGAATTTTCTTTTCCTTGCTGTGCTCAAAGAGCTCTGTCTCATTAATCTACTGGATCCTGCCAATTTCATCAAGAACAAACAGCAATTAGGTTGCCTAGGTATATATTTGCAAGGATTGTCTAATCCATCCTGCACTTAACTATGCCAGTCTTTTCATCTTTATTAAGTCTTTTAAGTTCTTTGTGGTATTCTTTCCTTGGATCCCGCCAATTTGATCAAGAACAAACAGCAATTAGGTTGCCTAGGTATACATTGGCAAGGATTGTCTAGTCCATCCTGCACCTAAGTATGTTAGTCTTTTCATCTTTATTAAGTCTTTTAAGTTCTTTGTAGTATTCTTTCCTTGAGATGACATTGCTAATCATGTGCTATTGGGCATTGATAATGAAGAGCCAGTTTGAGGTTTTATTCTGGTGATCTGTGTATAGAATGCTTTACAGGAATTTGTTGTGCCATGTTTTGGCAGAGAGAATCGGAATCAATTATTGAAGTTTAGTTTGGCGAATATGTGTTCATAGATTAATTGCTCATGCGCTTCAAAAATGGATTAGCAATCCTTTCCCAGTTTCCTTTAGCAGATAGTTATGATGGTCAATGCTGTCATTTGCATATATTTGTGTCATTCCTCCCAATGTACAATAGCAGTAACTATGCCGGTCGATAATGTCACGTGTATTTATACTTGTGATTCTTTCTGCCTTTGACTGTGTGGGTGTCAGTGGCTTCCATATTGGAAACACTTAGCTAGTGAAAAACATTTTTGTATTTTCTTTAGTCCATTTTCTTGGACCCCCAAGCATCTCTCTCTCTCTCTCTCCCCCCAAAACAGTTTTGTGAAACCTGGGGAACGGCATTTTTGAGTTGTCCATAGAGGTTTGTGGGTCCTCTAGCTGTGAATATACGTTTCTCAAGACGTTCATGTGTGCATATCTTGCTGTTTGGCCCAACTGCTTGGGATTCATCTTCTTTTTCCATTTCAAGGAACTTCTGCACTTTGCTTTTGTACATATGTTGTACTTCAAAGTGCACCTCTAAATTGGTTCCTTACCAGGAAATCAGCTGAATTGAAACTTACTGTCACTCTATTAAGTGATTATCATAGATTGTTGTTCTTATGTTTGCTCTTTTTTGCTCGTTTTTGACAAACAGGCCTGCGCATTGTACAATAATTGGTGGCCAATGCTATCAGGCAAGTGTTGATACTGCAAATTTATCATCCTTCAAACCTGATATTGTCTTTGGAAATTACTAACATGCTCATTGTTTCTTGTAGCTCTAATGTACGTCTTGGTGCCCATGCCTTGTCTATTTTTTGGAGGCGGGTCAACTCAGTTTTTGATCAGTCGAGATGGTGGAGGGTGGGTACTTTTAATCATTACGCTTTCTTGCTTTCTTTATTCTGGGTTAAGAGTTTCTAAACTTGTTCAAAGAGTAGAAACTTACTGCCACCATGGTCCAACTTTCTGTACTGTAGTAAACAGATTAAGTTTGGCAACTATAAGTGGTGCTCGTGGGTCAGTACTCGTAATTATTTTCAGCCCTAAAGATCAAACGAAAGTTAGTTTGTTTCTAAGTTCATTTCTAGATTGAAAATTTTCTAGTGGCTGGAATTCTTCTTACTCATACCTTCTCTAATTGAAGAAATTTTGATGGTATGACTGTCATGCATTGCCATAATCTTCTCAAGAACTCATGAATGTATCGGCTTTTCTAATCCAAGAATGTTATCTTGAATTGACCGTTGTATAATTATTGTGGAAAGTTAGCAGAAGGTGAGTTGGAATGATTGCTGGGTGATTGTTTGTGGTGGAAGCCAGAAAATAAAGGGAGAAGGTGTAAAAATTCACTTCAGTTCATAATAGCTTCCTCTTGGTTCTGGGGATCGAGTAAAGATCTTTAAATTACTCACACCTGTTGTCCTATCTTTTGTTGTAGCTCTATTAATGATTGAACTGAAACTAACAGCTCATGTAATTTGGTTTTTACAATGAAAAGGGATGTCAATGCCATTGGTGATATCCTTATTATTTAACCCTATACGGTTGCATGGGTACATTTCCATAACTGTGAATTAATGTCCTGTCCCGGTAACATCTATCTTGCCTTAATTCTTCTTTTAAATTTTTTTATAGCTGGATTGATGCTGCTAAATTTTTGACCGGAGCATCGTCTGTTGGAAGCATAGCTATTCCTATAATCCTCAGACATGCGAATCTGATTAACACGGGAGCTATGTTCATCGAGTTCACATCTTTCTTCATATTTGTCTTCACGGTACTGTGCTTTCACCGGGCCAGCCTTGATGATGAGTGGTGATGAATCCTGATGCCAGATTGAATAGATCAACCGTGAGACTCTGATGTGCAGTTGGAAAGGAATACAAATACTATACCCTGTAAATCTTTGTTGGAATATGCTCAGTTGGCAATTGAACGGTTAACTTTTGCTCGTGATGTGAACCTCTTTTCTTTTTCTGTGTTCTAGTGATGCTGAGTTATTTGCTTAAAGCTTCTTCAACACCAAAATCAGAACAGTCATTTAGTGATTCTGTTTTGATTAGCACTGCTTGTTTTTCCGGAGTTCTTTTTCGTGAATGACAACAGCAAAGATGGAGCAACTGTTTGTTTGGGAAAATTGTTTGGTACTTCGAGCTTATGTTAGTTCACTTCAACTGGGTCATTAGATCCGGTGGGATCTACGCGAGATCCATGTTATCTAAACGGCTCATGAGGGGCTAATATAGGCCAGGAGTACCCAAAGAAGTCTCTCTCTCTCTCTCTTTACTTAGTTGTCCTATATCGCTGACAAAGATTGTCAATGCCCTGGACTGAGAGGTCTTCTCTGTTAGCGTGTGATCAAGAAAGACAAAAGTATCCCAAGCATCAATAGTTTCTTCATGCGTTGAGCGAGCAAGACCCGGAGCGGCTAACGTGGTCACAGGAAAAGGTTGGTTGGACTCTACTCGAATGGGCCCATGGCTACAGATGGGGAGATACTCTGTGGTCCATGTCGGATGAGCCCTAGTTCACGGTCAAGGCCGAAGAACCAGCTCGAGCGTGTTGGGAATAATCCTTCCCACGTCAGATAATTAGTGGAGGACTGGGACAGTTTGATTGAATGTTTTCCTTGGCTCGGACTATGAGTGCTCGAACGATCGGTATCAAAACCTCCATTTGGGAAGAATTTCTTAGATCATTGGAGGTTTTGCCTGTGAATTGTCATCCCAATGAGTTTCTTAGAACATACCATGATGAAGGCGAGTGTCATGGTGTAGACTTGTGTTTTAGAGTTCTATGGACCTGTTTGGTTCGGCTTTTGGGGAATGCATTTGCCAAAATACAAATACCTTTGGGTGAATGGGGTTTTCCGAAATACAAATATTGTTCGATAAAATTTGCATTAAAATACAACTTTGGCCAAAATACCGTTTGGTAAAATTTGCATTTGTAAATGACTTTTATTAAATTAAAAAAAAAAAAAAAATTATGTTTTCTTTTTGAAGTCCGGCCACCAGACTGCCGGATTCGGCGGTCGGACAGCCGGATTTGGCGGCCGGATGGTCGGATCTGGTCGCCTGGGTCATGCGATTCAGGTGACAGCCGCCTGGGTTGCGCGACCCAAGCGTCGCTTGAGGTTCGGCGACGGTCGCCGGGGTCGGGGGACCCTTGGCCGGCGGTCGCCGGCGCATTACCGGCGCGCGCGACCCCTTGGCCGGCGGTCGTCGACCTCCGATCGGCTTCTCTTCGTTGAAGATGTACAGTGGAAGTTGCATTCCGAAAATGCAACTTCCCAATGGACCTCTCCCCCTCCATTCCCCCAAAACCCTTTCAACCCCCTTGGAGATGCAATTGCATCTCTCCAAAGTCCCAAAAAAAATGAACCAAACACCAAAGCATTTGGCCAAGAGACTTTAGAGCTCAAATGGGCTTTTCAAATGCCCAATCAAACAGGCCTATATGTGTCATCATGGGCTATTGGTAATCTTCACAAAATGAAGGTATCGGACTTCTATTAGAGTCTCCGCAATATTTTGTCAATAGCTGATGATATCTAAAATGTATGGATTGGGCATAAGAGATTATGGGTGAACGTGGACTAGTAAGGCGTTATTGGATTTGGTGCATGCTATCATAGTCTAGTCTAGGTGTCACGATAGGTATTAGGTACTATGCTATACTGATTGTTGCCATGTAAAGGAACAGGAAGGAAATTTTGGGTTGATTATTAGTGGTGCAAAAACATACTTGAATTAAAAGGGGAGCTAAACAAGAATTTAGGTGAGATCAGGATTCAACTGAATATGGCTTTGGATTTAGACAACCTCCCGACAGCCTAGGATAAAGGCATCAAGCTTATGTCAAATCTTCTTTATCGGATGGGAGTGTTCCTTAAAATATAGGTTGTATATTTGATTTGGCAAGAATCGAAGCGATGGAATGAGAGATGTGTCTCAGTAAAAAGGAATGGAAGGATGATCAATGTAGCTATCCCTTCTAGATGTCATTATAAGGATCTCACATCTATAACATGGATTTTTTTTTTTTTTAAATCATAGCTACTTAGTCCACTCAAAATCCAAAGGTCCAAAGTTGACGAGTCTATTATCGCAATCTTATACATATGTTGGGAGCTAGGAAGTGGTAGCAATACAAATATTGCGACATGACTTAAATTTGCAACCTCATACAAGATATCGTGATTATTACTAATGGGTTACCTTGCAGCCAAGACGTTTCACTGGAAAAAGAGTTAGGAGTTTTAGGATGCGCATGATAATCATTTTATTTTATTTTATTTTTCTATTTTTCTGTTTCGCGAAAATGTTTGGAATAGAAATTTGTTTTGTAACGCAATTTCTTATTTCTATTTTTGGGACAAATTGTTTGTCCAAAAGTAAGTTTAGAATAAAAATGAGAAGCAAAATTTTTATATTTTTTTATTTTTAAAAAAAAAAAGAAATAAAAACTCTTCTTATAATTTGCCCTCGCTACTAGCCACTTGCTTGAAAAGAAGACATCATGTATCGTTATCCAACGAATTTCTATTCGGAGAAGCTGCCTCTGCGAGGGAAGAGGGGAGGAGGAGAAATTTGATATGGTTATAAACACGTATTTTTACTTAGAAACTTGCTCAAAGAAAAGAATAAGAAATTTTTTTTTTCTTATTTGAAATCGATTTATGGAACAAAATGATTTTCATTGGTGCCTATAATTTCTCCACATTTTCATTTGCCCTAACTTGTACCTAACAAAGAAGAAATCTGTCCTTCCCCTTGAATGATTATGAGACTTTTTAGTGGCGTGTCGGAGTAGGTAAAATGCAAGTCAACCGCTGAATGATTGTCACAAATACGTAATTGTTTACACTTGATGGTGCCGAGAATCAAACAGATGTCATATGTCTTAGTTGAGGTTAGCTTTTTGTTTTGTTCAGCCAAAGAACAATCATGTAAAGTAGAACAATTCTATGTAAGTTTCCGGATTGATGATTGATGCTGAAAATTTTCATTCTTTTTTGCGCTCACAGGATACCGGTTTATTTCGTCTTATTTTACAAGGAAAGGGACGAATGTGATGCACGTTCGTGGGACACACTTGGCATATATATATGAAAATGATGGTTGCGAATATAATAATGGCATGACTCGTGAGAGCAAGTCAAGCCAATAATCATGGGGGTCCTCTAGTCAAGTCTTTGCACTGCAATTGCAAGGAAACGTTTCCCCCTCCTCATTTTCCACGACACTTCCCATCAATGTGCATACCCGCCAAGTTGGGATTTTATATGCATGTATCTCTCAGTTTAGTTTTAGTTGACTTTTGGCACGGAATTCGAAATATATGAATATTAGATTGAAAACATCACTAATTTTCTCCAATCTCTAAGATGGAGAATTTCCTAGCTACTAGGAGCAATGTTTTGCGGGATTTGGTTTTTCTTATTTAAGTGTTTCTTCTAAAGAAATTCACGAGAAATTTTGAAAGCATGGAAATGAAAAAGACGTAAATATGAATCGTCAAGTTAAAAGTTCTCTCACTAAAATTTTTTATGTGATGGAGTAGTTTAAAAGTTTGGCGTACTAAGTAATTCGATGGTCTACAATTGCCTTTTAGATAAGTAGATTATTTTTAACGGTTACTAAACGTTTAATATTTTAATATGGTTACTTCTTAAAAGAATATTACTATACTTGTTTTTCATCTCACTAACTATTTAGACTATTCCATAGAGTTACATCTTTGATAATTTAAGAAGGATCAATTACACACGTTGTTCGCATTCTCTCGTTCATGTAGAATCGAATCTCACATGTATATGGGGAGTTTAGGCAATAAGCGAGACAACCATATATATATATATATGTGTGTGTGTGTGTATGCCATCTAATGAATTTTGACATATTTAAGTGTCATTCACCTTCAAGCCTTCTAGCAGAGTATGTTAGCAGAGTATGTTAGCAGAGTATGGAGTATGTTTTACTCGATTCATTTGTAGTTTAATAAATTGCAAGTTTTTTAATTAGATTTTTGAAAAGCAGTTAAGTACTCTTAAAATCTTTTGAACAAAAGTAGGTAACGACAACTGCTTTGAGTTATTGACTTGAGAAATGTAGACTTGAATTCAAAGGACTTCAAAATAGTTTAATCAAACATCAAAGCGTTCCCATGAAAGAAAGAAATACTTGGAATTGAGGGTCCAACACGACTTTCTAAACTTTTCCCAAAATATTGCTCAAAAAAAAAAAAAAAAAAAAAAAAACTTTTCCCAAAATAAAGTATAATTTGCGCCAAAAAAAGAAATGGACAAGCGCTTTATATTTCCCTGGATGAAGGTGATGCGTAGCTGTGAAGAAACTTACATGAAATTGTGACCTTATTGTGTCCAAATGCTCTGGAAGTGACAACCGTGATTATAAGTTAGCTAGCTTTGATTAAGTTTATCATCGTGGCTTTATATCTAATTATTAAGTCTATCACATATTACATGCAAGGATAATGCTAAGCATAGCAAGAATTTAGCATTTCACCCTGTGAATAAGTTTTGTACAAAGCTCTTTACTCTTCCAAAATAAGACATCACAGAGCCCCAATAAAAAAAGAAGGAAGCGCTAGACTGATTTTAAGGCGATAAATTTTCCAAAATTACTAAAGCCTGTTGCACTAGATGGTTGTCTTGATTATTTCCCAATATACATTCTTTTTCCATAATGTCTGCGAATTTGATAATACGTCAAAAACCAAGATCGCAAAGTATTTGTATCCATCTATTGGAAAGCTTCTAAAATAATTTTACCAAAAAAATTAGAAGAATATTAAATACCCAGGTAATCCTTTGGGAGCTCTACGGTTTATTGCACACATGCAATAATTTACATGGACCATGACAAAACAAGCGCATACAAACGCACACCAGTTTGATTCGTGAGAGTTTCACATGGAAATAATCACGGAAATGAACATGGTGCACGTAAAGATATCGACCAGACATTTTGTATTAGTTCTACATCCATGGTCGATTCTAGAATACAACTGCATTTTAAACAGACATTAAAATCAGAAGGAACTCACATCTGCTTAGTATCATTGAGGAAATTAGGAGTTACACAGTTTTAATCATGATAATATTAATATGCTATTTATTTATTTATGCATAGTAAATTAGCCTTCTTTAATTAAGACCAGAGCTGTTCCCAGTCTGGCAAGAACAATTCGGTGTCACTGGGCAACATCTCGACATCAGTATTGCTTCCTAGTCCTCTTGCTTGCGAAGGAATTGTCCCATGGTCTTCAGAGACGCCTGAACTGTCTGGCGATGAGCTCGCTCTCTCCATGAATGGACGACTGCTTCGGAGAGATGATGCCATTTCTTGATGATGCCGATGATGATCATCCTCCGGTATGGTGTCCGGTTGAAATGTGTGGCTGCTTCTAAAGATTTCTCCCATCGGTCTCCGGTCAAATGACCTCAAGGTCTTTGTTTTCTTGTACACCCGACACACGCTGAATTCATGCCTTGCCTGCAATTATAGACACAAACGAGAGACATTAATCATGTGTTGTTCGATTCGTGCATGTTCTTACAGCAACAAGAAATCAAAAGCGATGTTAATTCATTCTGCTGTGGTTCTATTTCATTTTGTTTCTTGGGTTCAAGAATTGGTGTAGATCTATTTGCCTCTAAAAGAGACTAGTTAAGTTTTAGATTGGAAACTCAATACGATAGATTAAACTGTTACTTTTGCTTCCCAGATAACATAGAAAATGTAAAGATAAAGACGAACGAGAATATGTCTAGGTTGCTGCAAGCACTTGCACTGATGTTACTGGGATCTTCTTGTTCTAATTACTCTTAATACCATTGCAATTACACCACCACTCCAGCATAACAATGTCCAGAATTAGATTACACATGAAACATATGAAATCATGTTAAATTATTCCATACGTGTGTGACATAGATTATCCGACAGTTTTTTCGATAAACATTGGTTTAGGGTATTACTTACCACCACTGGGGTTTCTTGAGGAGATGAAGGCTCCCCTTCAATGGCCTTGTACTCATTCATCTTCCATTCGGTTTTCATGCCTTTTGGAGCCCGTCCTGTATAGAACACCATAGTTCTCTTCAGTCCGACAATGCGATTGCTGAGTAGACAAAACCAGGAGAGCCTGTAGCTTTCCAGTAGCCAGTGGTCGTGAGCCGCCTCGGCCTACCGCCGCGGTACTCGCTCTCTTGCCTAGGGATGAAGAAGAACCATTGCTCCGGATCTGCATGGCATAGATCTCCCGCAAATTCTGGATCCAAAAGAATTTTGTCACATAATAGAATAGAGTATAGATCAAGGAGCTGTAATCTTTCTTTAGAGGAATCGTAGTTGTTGTTTAAATAGTTCTAACACACGAGCATGAGTTCAAAATTGTTCATGAAATTATAGACTTGTGTATACATACTGTGGATGCATATGAACACCGCTTGGGAAAATAAATCATGAATTATGGAATGATTTCTCCAACTGATGCATTCTAAAATATAAGCTTGCTGCAAAAAAGTTGAAGCCCATCGCATTAAACTTATTTAGAAGAAAACCATGCATAAATTAGGGCCTAACAAGTACAACTTCCTTATGAGATTCGCCATATTCTCGTTGGTTCTTTTCTTTTCAGACAAGGGCAGAAAAAGTGAAGTCCATCATCTGTATCTGTCGTAGCATGTTCTCCCATACTTGTAGAACTTAATAAGAGACTGTGTTTTGAAGGAGTATCCATTTTATGATTTGGAGAAATGCAAGAAATCTCAAATGAGAAGCATCTGAGACCATTGTTTCCCTAAAGTCGAAAGGGGCAAATAGCAAATACCTTTAGAAATGCCTAGTACATCGGCACCAAAAAAAAAAAAAAAAAAAAAACTGGATTGAGCACGAGCTGAGGTTAATTAAAAGAAAGTCGCAACGCTTTGTTTTTCTGTCTCTGCAGGCATATCTTAATGGAAAAGGCTTTCCATCATGAAAACAAGAGATGATCAAGAAGAAGAAGAAGAGAAAGCAAGGATTGCGACGTACGCGGAAGGTCCCATGGATTGAACTCGTAGATATCAAGAACGGGTATGACTCGTTGAATCTGCCCGAGTAGAGCCTCTCTAGTTGCCTCGAGCTTGTTTCGTAAATAGAACGAAACCAGCTCTTCTTCGGTCGGGAAGAACCGAAACCCTGGTGGCAAACCCTCCATCTCTCTCTCTCAAAACAACTTGCTTTCGGCTTTTCTATCTTTTTGCTTTTGTTTGTAGTTGTATGCAAGAACGTGTTGAGCTCGTCACATATAAATACTCGAAGAGATCGAATTCTCGGGGAAAGGTTGAGAGACGAAGAGAGAGGGAGAGAGAGAGAGGAGAGAGCTTTTATTTTTCATTTTTTTTTTTTGGGTCGGAGCTTCAATGATAGCGAAATAAGAGAGAGAAACCAGGGTTTTGCTTGGAAATTTCGACGCGCTTGTGCAGGAGAAGAACCCCTCGTCCTATCTCTGATGATCTCCGTACAGGAATATGGTGTAGTTTTCCCGGGGGTTGTATTTTGTCGTCATTACAGAGAAACTAGGACCACCGCGTGCCTGCCTGTCTATGATGACACGTAATTATTATTCCACGAGCACAATATCACAAATTGGATGGGAGAAGGGGGCGCGGCCGTATTCGTTGAAATAGTATCACGTGTGTTTATATTAACCGGATTCTGAGCCATGACGGTGGTTGGGAGCCGGATTAGGAGTCATGGAATGGATGCATCTATATTAAAGGAATATTATTTGCTTTGATACTATGTTGAAAAATTCAACTCAAAAGTGGATGGAAACCACATATATATAAATAACATATAAAATTTATTATCAAGTCACGCCGGACAAAATTTAAATAGTTTTGACTTAGGTAATATTGTATTCTTGTTACGTGGTGATCCGGCACTGACCATAAACCGAAGCTATTATTGAGTTTCCGATATACCTCCTAACATAAACTAAACCTCCATCTCTCCCTCCCCACACTCTCTCTTGTCCCTCCCTCTCTCGCCCGCCTTTGGCTTGCCCACACCGCTAGCGCCGCTCACCCTCAATGTCCTTGGGCAACCTCAAAGCTAGACTTTGACCAATCGCTCTACCGAGCTGCCTCCGTCGCCGCCGAGACCTCCCTCTCTCTCTCTCTACGTAATTAAAACCCATCGACATGAGATCGATAATTTGCAACGACCTCAACCGGAGGTCAAGCCAAGATATGTGACAGGCTTAGGAGGGAGAGGGAGAGGAATGGGAGACGGTATTTCTCGTTGGTTGGTTGTGTAATGAATCTGGATCAAACGGGGTACGTAGATCAAAGATGTAAGGACTGTAGCCCTGCAATCACTTCTAACGTATGGGTGGGAATATGACGATGATGAAGCTGACTTATATCCAGGATCAATGATATCGGAGGGAGATCTCTTCGCAATTTTAAGTTGAATATTTATTTCGTAGAGGGTGTGAAAGCCTCAGTTACACTAAATTAAAAAATAAAATTTGCAGGAAAAATTTAAAAATTATCTCCTAGCTACAATTAAAAAAAGAAAGAAAAGAACTGTGATTCCCCTTTATAATTATGAAACAATAATGGAAAAATTCTAAGTTTTGACAATCTAGGAGATATCCTTTCCCTTCATAATTATACAACAGACATAAAAATATTGTATGAATTTGCTAATCAAGATTTATGTATATTGAAAAGTTTCAGATATTTTGCAATAAATAAAAGTCGAATAGTGAAAGGCCGGTGAAAAGGAAAAGAGAAAGTAAGCTTTAATAGTTATATTGTGGAAACTTGATGACAACCGTATGTAATTGAACCGACCTATTAGGTTAAATTCATCTTAGTTTATTTCGACATAAACATCGATTAGGAGATGATTTACTTAAAAAGCGAAACTGCGATTGCATAACTCATTAATAAAGCCAGAAGAAAACAATAATTCATGAGGCAAATCAAATTCCTACAATATGGGGTATGGATAAGACGATAACATTGCCTGTGCTATCCATCAATCTACGTGCGAGCATTTACTTATTGCGACAATTTTAAGTATTTCAAGTTGAAAAAAAATTAAAATACATTCATTGCAAAATCTTACTATGTAAAAAGTAACAATCAAAAGTCAATTCAATTAATGATTTTGCTAAAGGTATCCTTAAACAAGTTAGGCAAATTGAAATTACCGCCTCGATTTTTCCCAATTATCTTTTTTCTCTCTGTATTTTTTCCTTTTAATTTCTCTTGGACAATTTAGATCAACGAAATTACAGTATAATAAAAAGATATGGTGTAGCTGCAGCAAAGTCAAATTTGTCTACATGTCCTGCGCATGCATGCAGGCAGAAGTTTCGCGCAAGATGTTTTGGCCATATTTCCAAGTCTGTTTACTTGACTAACTCATTTAGACGTCTTAAATCCAACATCCGATTGGTGTCCATGCTATATATTTCAAACATCAATCCATATCACATCTTTCTTGGAATCCATGTCATTTTCATCCATCAATCTAGAATTCTAATGGAATTTCTCTTCTTATCGTGACTTTACTTTTCGCGTGTAGAAGAAGCTTTCCTCGGGGCTGATGGAATCGCATTATTATTAAACCATCATAATATGTTCTCTAAAATATATAAAATAATAATTTCTAGAAAAAAGAATTATATTCACTTTTTTTGTTACGAAGAAACCCACTCTGAATCCTTACCAAAAAAAAAGAAAGAAAAAGAAACCCACTTTAACTTGACAAAGTTCATATTAACTTGCCAACTACCAAACATAAGATGTTTTTTTTTTTAAATTTTATATAATCTTGTAATTTACGCAATTTTTACTCGTAATTTATGCAATTTTTACTTAGTCAAGTGGCTGGCAAGTCACATTAGAATATTCCGTCACAAGTGTGGAATTAACTTTTTGGATAACACTCAAGGGAGACATCAAAACTAGTTGCCCCTTTCCACCTTGAATAATTATAGAAAAAGGTGGTCGGTCAGTTAGTCAATCAAGAGATCTGTGAAAAAGTTTTAGAAACATGTTCTTTTATTTTTTGCCAAAAAAAAGAGAGAGCATGAAGTAGGGTCCAAATGAGGATAGTTTTGAGAAGACATTAACTGATTGATACGGCTGTAGCGGAACTAATTACGTTAAGAAATTGAGAGAAAGAAAGGTCCTTTCCTTTATTAAAGTTCATTTTGGAAGTAACTAATTCTCTATATTTTATAGATTAATTGGATTCACATGCGGGAGTCTTTGAGTAAAAAAGAAGATGGTATAAAGCATCTGCCTCCTCTTTTCCCAAAGAATGGTTTAAGTAGACCTTGCTCACCATAAAAATGAAATCTCCTATACTGCAGTTAAGCTGGGACTGAATGTATCGGGTCTTTTGTATTTTCTTCACCAGTCTTGACGCTGAGTCCGGACTCTAGAGTGCGTGATCCATTGGAGTTGACTTGGGCATGATGAATCACTATTCATCTCGACTCGAAAAGGCATTGTGATGAGTGCTTTTTTTGGTGTATCTTAGATGCTTTGTCATGAGGATTTGCACAGATCTTACTTATCCCATTTAATAATGAAAAAAGCAAACCGAGTATGTTGATTTCGTCATGTCCCACATTGATTTATCTCCACTTCCAATTTCCGGAATACAATGAGCAACATTCAAGCTTACTTCAAGTTTATTAAATTAGTAATTTCTTGGTTTATTAGGGCGCGCATGACAACCATTTTGTTTAGAAATAGTTTTTGAAATAGAAATAGATTTTTCTATTTTTATTTCTAGAAGATTTTCTAAACAAAAATAACCGTTTGATAACGATACCAAATTTCTACTCTAAAAATATAAATTCGTTTGATAACGACACAAAATTTCTTCTTTTCAGAAGCAATGAGCGACTACCGATGACCTTTAATATAAAAAATAAAAAATGATTTAGTAACAAAAAAAAATAAAGAAAAATCATAAAAAAAATATCATTTTATTTTAAAATATAAATATAAATAAATAAATAAATTTTATTCTATTTTATTTTATTTTACGAATAAATTTATTTTAAAATGAATAAAAATAAAAATAAATTTATTTGGCAAAACACTCAAGGCAAATAAAAATAAATTATTTTTATTTATCATAAATAAATTATTTTTAATAAATTTAATAAATTTATTTTTAATAAACTATAAATAAAATGATAAGTAAAAATAATTTATTTATTTTTAATAAATTAATTTTATTTTTAATAAATTAATTTTATTTTTAAATGAATAAAATGAATAAAATGAATATATTTATATTTATTTTTAATAAAATGAGGAGAGGCGGAGGAGGAGGAGGAGGAGGAGGAGGAGGAGGCAGAGACGTAGAAGAGATGAGGGAGGACTAACCGAAATTAGGGTTTAGTGGGAGAAATTATTTCGATTTTTCTTCCAAATTAATTTCTGGAATAGAAATCCATTCCGAAATAAAAAAACTGAATAGGTTTATTAAATAGAAAAGCAGTGCGGAATAGAAAAATTATTTAGAACAGAAATTTTGGTTATCATGCACCCCCTTAGCAACTGATATAAAACAATGTTGGGTATTGTGTGAAACCAGGAACGGCCCTTCAACTCAAATAAATGGATAATAGTCTAACACATCATTTAGTAAACTTATTTTGTAAACTGGTTTTAATAAGTTGTACTAAAGGATGTTAATTATTTCTAACTAGATTTATTGATGAGCAATACTAGATATATTAACATCAAAAGAGAAAACTGGTATGGTAGTTTACGTGGCAGACTATAAGTAGACATTTAAACTAGGGGACCATAAGAAATCCCGGTAAAAATAAGTTAAATCATGTAGTGTATCAATTTTGTAAATTATGGCTAGTTGAGGAAAGCACCTATTGATTGGTGTACTTATTTAAATAAGTGGGCCACAGTCTGTCATTTAAATAAATGGGACATAATTATTATTCTTCCTCGTGAGACAATATGCAGCTATTGTAGCTTGTGGAATCCATCATTTATTTCATTGACGAAAATTATTAGAAAGAAAATTGTTCCGCTATAAAAATTACCAGAAGATGACCTGCGTGTATGAAATTAAACTAGAAAACTAAAGAGCAAACGGTACCTACGACTTTCAGTTAGGACTAAGACAATCAATTAGCTGTTTCGATAACTAATTGGAAATTTTTTGTACAAACTACAAAAAAAATATGTATACATAAAAAAAGAAAAAGAAAATCTTTCAACAAAAAAGAAAAACCACTGGATTCGCTCCAGTGACCACCCTTCTAACATAACATGGAAGGGGGAGGTGAGGGGTTCAAATCCCCACAATCTCAGGGGGATGGGGTGGGGACGCGTAAGTTTCAGGAGTGGGTTTCGACTCCCACGCCCTGCCTCTGCAAGAGGCATGTCAAAATTCTGAGAGTGAGTGTAGAATAGGCATAGAGTAAGGACTGACCGAAAAAAAAAAAAAAAACAGAGAATAAATCATAAGGGATCAATGTTCATGAACAAGATAAATAAGATATTGAAACTTGTCAAAAAATTACAACTACCTTTTGACTCTTTGAAATTGCTTACAAACTTGTCGATTTTATTTCCCAGTTTCAACATATGTCGTACTTTTTTTTTTTAATTCATAAAATTAAAGCCAATCATATAGTTGAGAGCTCTTATTGAGAAATGCTACAGAAGCTCCAACTAAACCCTTTCACGACAAAATATACGACATAGTGAAAGCACCGAAGCTTCTCCTTATTTTATGCACCGACTTCACTTTGTCTCCTCTATTTTCAGATTTCACTTTGCCTTTTAGGAAAAATTTGAATGGGCAAATTGATTTCTTAAGAATTTGCTTGTTGCAGCTTAATGAAATGTAAAAATGACTTGTTTGCTTTCCCATTGAAATCTAAATTATGATTCAAATTTATATGAAAAATTATATATAGATCTATATATCAATATTTTTCTAATCACGAAAGTTTTGGGTCTTTAAGATTATTAGAAGAGTAGAAAAAGTCATGTGAGTGTGGTGCAAAATTTGAAAATTTAACGACGAAACGTGAAAAGTAAAAATCAATTAGACAAATCCTAATTTAACATTCCTTTGAAAAGACAACCACAAAAACCTTCAGCTAAAAAATCACCCAAGAATCCTATCCCACAACCTAACCTCCTCTGGCCACCATCGGCCGCCATCAGAAGTCACCTTGCCACGGCCACCACTGTTTTCAATCCACTAAAAACGCAGCAAGGTAGAAAGAAAAATGACGATTTTGTAAATAAAATTGGAACCTAAACTGATTGTGTCTAATTTGAAAAGTCATACTACAGAAGTTTGCAAATCACTCTTCATATATTTACCTTATTTGTTTTTCTTATGATGTAGGTTTCTAAACTCTTTGACTCGATTAATACCCACTGATGTGTACAAACCATCTCATTTATGTCCATAGGATTAGACTCCATTCATATGGGGTGATGAGTGAGGCCCTAAGGCTACGTTTGATCATTTGAATTCTAGTTAGGTAAGAATTGAATAGGGAAAATTACTAAAAAAGTCCTAAACCTATTGCAATTGTGCCAATTCAGTCCTAAACTTATTTTTTTGACCAATTAAGTTCTAAACCTTTTACAATTCTTCCCGATCAGTCCATCCGGCTAAAAATGGCTGGCCAGAGCTGACGTGGCAGCCGGCTGGTGCCGGCAACATTTTTTTAATTTTTTTAATTTTTTCATTTTTTTTCATTTTTTTCCCTCTCCCTCCTTCCTCCTCCTCTCCTCCTTCTTCCCTTAGCTCCGGCGACCGGCCAGAGGAGAGGGCTGGCCAGTCGCCGGACTGAGGCGGTTGGCGGGGCGAGCCCTCGCTAGATCCGACGAGGGGGGCCTCGCCGTCGCCGGGTCTGGCGAGGCGAGCTGGTGAGGGGAGCCCCGCCTGATCTGGCGAGGGCTCGCCTCGCAAATCGGCGCGCGCCCAGCGACAGCGGGGCGAGCCGCCAGATCTGGCGAGGGCTCACCTCGCCGACGAGGCGTGAGGCGAGCCCTTGCCAGAGCGGCGGCCTCGAAGACCTCGCGCGACCCGCACCGCCTCCTCCTCCTCAATCCGTCACCCTCACCGCCATCGCCACCGCCGCCTTATTAAGGTTCATCGATGTCGACACCGCAGCCACCATCTTGCGCGGTGGAAGCCGGCCCCCGAAATCACATGCGGGGGGGAGAGAAATCGCGGCTCCCTGCAAATCGGCGAGGGCTCGCCAGATCCGGCGGGGGCTCGCCCCGCCGTCGTTGGGCGCGCGCCGACTGGCGAGGCGAGCCCTCGCCAGACCCGGCGACGGTGAGGCCCCCCTTGCCAACCGCCTCAGTCCGGCGACCGGCCAGCCCTCTCCTCTGGCCGGTCGCCGGAGCTAAGGGAAGAAGGAGGAGAGGAGGAGGAAGGAGGGAGAGGGAAAAAAAGAAAAAGAAAAAAATTAATAAAATATTATTAAAAAAATGTTGCCGGCACCGGCCGGTTGCCACGTCAGCTCCGGCTAGCCATTTTTAGCCGGATGGACTGATCGAGAAGAATTGTAAAAGGTTTAGAACTTAATTGGTAAAAAAAATAAGTTTAGGACTGAATTGGCACAATTACAATAGGTTTATGACTTTTTTGATAATTTTCCCGAATTGAATAAGATAATATATGAAATCCAGAGATTTTGTTATATCCTATGCACAATTTAGTGAATCATAATAATAAATTCAAATATATTTACATCATATTATGTATATTGTTTAATATAAACGACATATTAATGTAAATAAACCTAAAAGTTCACAAATGGAGATGGTAAAAAATTTTCGTAACACTCTTGTCTACTTTTTTATTAGCTTTTTTTCATCTCTTTTTTAATTATTTTATTTTTATTTCTTTTTCCCTTCTATCATTCTCCAATAAATATTTATTAAATAGTAAACTATGCTTATATACTTTAAATACTAAAAAAAACCTCAAATATAAAGATATATTTATATTTATATATTGAATTTATATAGATAAAATTAAATCCAACTATATAAATACAATAATATTAAATTAAAAAATAAGATTTTATTTATTATTATTTTGAATTTCTTATATTATAATTCAAATATAATTTACGTTGAAATATAATTTACATTTTTTAATTTAATAAGTTTATTATTCAAGAAAAATATCTATTTGAGAAAAATCCGATTCGGGTGGATTTTTCGCTCAACTAATGAAGAATTCCTATTTATCTTTATCTCACCTTAACCATAGATAATTTTATGCAGCCCATATCCCTTTTACATCTGTTTTTATCTTGTTTTAAGCAGGCACCAAACGGCAAATGTAGGATATGATAAATTTTATCTTATCTCGAATTTTATCCCGATTATTAAACGGAATCTAAGATCATTAATGAGATCATTCTTTATATATTGAAAAAAGTTATTCAATTTGTCCTAAACTTATTGCGTGACTATCAATTCCGTTATAAACTTTTTGGTTTTGTCAGTGTAGTTCTAAACTTCTACGCAAAATTTCAATATAAGTCTTGCAGTAATGCATGAAATCGTTGACATAGCGAACCACAAGTTGTCTACATCAACATGTTATGTATAATGGTCGGCGATGAATAGACACTGCATCAACAATTTCCGATAGCAATTAGTCGAAAACATTATATTAGATTTTTTCATAAAAATTTATGACTACATTGGCAAAATTGAAAATTTTAGGATCGAATTGACATCCATTAAATAGTTTGAAGATCGATTGGATAATTATCTCTCTTTCCTTAACCGATTTCAGCGAAAAAGAAAAATTGCCTGCCCCTCAAAGTCCCAAGACTATTAAATGAGAGGTCCCACCTGATTCAAAGGTGTATATAAGTTAGTGTTTATATGTCCCTACGAGGGCTTGACTTAAATCACACTATAATACTTTCTCTCCCTCCCTCTCTCCCTCTCCCCCGAAGTCTCTCTTTTAACTTTTGGCGCAATCCGTGAAACAACGCGGGCTGCTCTTTTCTCGTCCATTACCGCGTGAAATCTGCACGACTTTGCACCATAATATAATCATGGAGAGAATAGGGTCAAGCTCTCGAGTTGTCTTGCCTTTGACCTTCCCCCTTCTTCCAAAGGATATTCAACGTATTTATTGGTGCAAGATCCACGTTTTGGACGTTTCACGTGACCTTCTATGGATGGGAAATGCAACACGACAGTGTGAATGCTCTAATTATTCAGAAACGGATGGTCGAACCGTCCGAAGAATTGCGCTCACGACTTGAGCCTAGACTTTGTCTAGCGATGGCACGACAATGGTCAAGCTGCTTCTTAATTAATTATAATTTGGTTGTTAAAGCCAGCACAAGTGCGCTACACTTTTCAATTCGCTTTTTCATTGGGGCCAACCCCACACATTTGGAAGCAATTTCGACACTAGCACTATCGATTTGCTTCACACCCATATAACTTTGGTTACAATGTTATACGGATTTTCACATGATACGTGGGCTGGATTTTTATAGTCGATCCTTATTCTACTACTGTTATGCAATCAGAGATGCATGTGTGAAGTTTCTCTTTTCCTCTCACATCGCGAATTTACTCGGTGAAACTACTTTTAAGTTCATCATCGATGTAAAGAATAGGCATTCATATATAAGGCAACCCAATTTGTTTGTGTACATATTTCTACACCACAAGAAATCAGGTTAGGAGTGACAAAATTTTTAACACTACGTCTTTAATTATTGTTCTTCGTATAATTTTAATGTGAAAATTAATTTAAGATTTGAATAACAAAAAGATGAAATACATTATTTTTTGGGTTAAAACCACAAGAACCCTAGACTAGTATAACTATGAAAATTTTACCATAAATTAATTTTTAACCATAAAAAACCCCCATTTGGTACATATGTGATCATAAAAAAATTCTAAACCGGTATATTTGTAACAAACTTACATTTTGTTAGTTTTCGTTATATTGGATTAATATCAAGAAAAACAAAAAACTAATACACATGTGACAAATGGAAATTAAAACCTTAAATCGATATACTTATCAATTACCGCGTGCCATTTAATTCAACTATTTGACAATATAATTTAATGAAAACTAACAATGGGTAACTTTGTTACAGGTATATTAGTTTGAAGTTTTTCATTATATTAACTCTTCTTTTTATAATTAAAGGACACGGACAGAGAGAACCGAATAAAAACTCTAATCATTGAATTGACTTTATCTTTTCATTTTAGAGGTTCAGGAAGTAGGTCATATAGTGGGATATTGGTGACAAATATATTGTCGGGGTAGTAGCTCATCCTGTCGTATCAATGCTCGACCTTTCCACATCTACAGAATTTCGGGGTCATTTCCCTGCCAAAGTCATCTTTGCTTGATAAAGGTTTAATTATTAGATTTCCTTAGGCAAGTATTGGGAATTTTGGACCATTAATTTATTCTTAGTCGGGACAGCAGGTTGAATTTCTTGACCGGCGAGAGGAAATCTTCGCGGAAAGTCTTTGCTATCAAGTTCGGCGTTCTCACTCTTCCTCAATTTTTTCAAGAACCCTTTTTCTCATATCATGTGATGCAACATTTACGTGTAAATTTATCGGAAGCACTTGAACAGCTTTATTACCTTTAAACGATAGGTACTCATCTATTATATTAGTAACATGTAGGTTTATATTTATTAATTCAAAGTATCTTCAATTTCTCAAATAAGAATATAAAATAAATTTTATCTTAAATAGGGATCTGAAATGTCCTTTATTTCTCAGTTAAGGGCTTAAAATTGCCATGTTAGTATCAAAAAAGGACTCGACCTTATCGATCGATCAAGGGCATTTTCGCCATTTACTTTTTATTATTTTAAAAAATTTTGAATTTTCTTTTTTCTTAAAAAAAGAAATACACAGGCATGGGGCTAGCCTCGGCCCTCCACCTGGATTTTTTTTTTCTAATTTGTGTTTTGCTTTTTTTTTTTTTCCTTTTTAAAATTTTTTTGCCTTGTTTTTTTTTTTCTTTTAAAGAAAAAATAGAAAAAAGGGGAATAAAATAAGAAAACTAAAGGAAGAAAATGTCCTTGACCAGCCAGTGAGGTTAGGTTTGTTGAGAGTTACATGACCACTCTAATCCTTATTTGAGAAAATTAAGACACTTCATAACTCTATTTGAGACAATGTTTTATGTCATTATTAGAGAAATCGAGAGCATTGGGTCCTTATTTAAATGTTTCTCAATAATATATGTTATTATTAGGCACCGTTACCAGAACGACATATGTTATCTCGTCTCCCTTTTGTTTGCATTGGTGAGTTGCACATTTAATCCCTATTATCTTTGGTTATATCACAATTTAGTATATTTTTAATTGCAAAGAGTTGTTCTTTATTTTCTGGAAATAGAAGGAAATCGACCAATTTTTGGTGAAATATCGACTGAACTTGCACGTGCTTGGCCGTTCGAATAAAATGCGCGGACCCCGTGCAGGCAACCACCACCATGACAGCGGGCCTCACAGCAATTGCAAGGAAACATTCACTGCCTCCTCATTTTTCATGACATTTCAATCAAAGACCTATAACATCCGTCTGTTAGGGTAGTGCATGCACGCCTCTTTCAAGTTAGTTGAATTAATTCGGCATTATAAATATATATAATTAAAAAGATCACTAGTCTCTTTAATCTCTACCTAAAGATGTGGAATTTCCCAACTAACAGGAGAAGCGTTATGCGTGGTTTGATTATACCTATTTAGGCATTTCTTCTAATGAATCTCACGAGAATTTTCAATAGAGTGGAAACATGGATCGCTAAATTATAATTTATCTCATTAAATTTGTTTCATATTCTAGGGGTACTTTGTAAGCTTGATATATTTGATAGTCTACAATTGGCTTTTAAATGAGTGGATTATTTTTAGCAACCAATCAGGTTCTACTCCGCACTTCATATACTTAATTCCTAGAAGAAGTTATAAATATTATCTTTCATGTCACTAACTAATTAGACAAATCCATAGAATTATATTTTTCATAATTCAAGTAGTGTTTAATTATACATATTGTGCCCGTTTTCTCTTTTGCTAGAAGTGAATCCTATATGTATATGGGGGATCTAGACATCAGCGATAGCAAGATAAAAATATATAATATAGTTAGACATACTAGAGTGACATTCACTTTCAAGGCTTCAAGCAGAGTTTAAAGTATGTTTTACTCAATTCATTTATAGTTTATAATATTGCAAGTTCGAAATTCTTTTGAAAAGCGGTTATGTATTCTTAAAGTCTTTTGCGCAAAAATAGGTAACGATAGGTGTTTTGAATAGTTGACTTAGAAAAAATAGGCTCTGTAACTCCAAGAACTTGATAATACTTTTATCAAACACCAAAACTTTCCATGAAAGGCCTTTATTATTGAATTTGAGTGCCTAACACTACTTTTTGAAATTTTCCCCAAACTAAAGTATTGCTATATATTTCTCTGCATGAAGGTGCGACATAGCTATGTAGAACCTTACATTATGTGGTAACCTTATTGTGTCCAAGAATTCTGCAAGTCACAACTGTGATTAAAGTTAGCTAGCTTTGAATAAGTTTATCATGGTAGCTTTATTTCTAATTATTAACTCTTACCACAGGTTACAAGCACGAATAAGGCTAAGGATACTAAAATTAATCATACTGTGGCGAATTGCACGCAGCTATTTGAGTAAATGGTGAATATTTACATACCCAACAAGAATTTAACATTTTTCTTTGTAGATCAATTTTGTATATAACTCATTATTCCTAGGTAAGACATCATAACCACCCCTAAAAAGGATGGGCTAGATATGATCTCAAGGCAATATATTTTCCAAAATTAATAAAGCCTGATGCGCAAGATGGTTATGTTGATTATTACTCGATACATAGGTCTTTTCTATATTAACCGCGAATAATAAATTACACGTACCAAAATCAAGATCGCAAAGTTTTGTATCTATCTATTCAAATGCGCAGGAAATAATTCTACGAAAAAAGAAAAAGATAAGAAGCAAATCAAATCCCCAGGTAATCATTTGGGAGCTCGAGTGTTCATTACACATGTTCAATCAATCACATAGACCAATTCTTCACATAAGCACGCACGAGCAGACCCGTTTGATACATGACAGTTTCGCCTGGAAATAATCACAGAAATGAATATGATTAAAAAAGAAAAAAACATTGACTAGACATTTTATATGAGTTCTACATCCAAGGTCGAGGATGCACGCCTACTTCAAACAGACGTTAAATTCGACAGAACTACACGTTTGCGTAGCAGCACTGCGGTGATTAAGAGTTACACCATTTTAACCATGTTAACACGAATCTGCTATTATTTACATACACATAGTAAATTAGCCTTCTTAGTTAGGACCAGAACTGTTCTCAGTCCTGCAAGAACAATTTACTATCATCAGGCAGCATCTCCATGTCAAAACCGCTTCCTACTCCTCCTGCTTGTCATGGAATTGTCCCATGATCTTTGGAGGCGCATGAACTATCTGGTGATGAGCTTGCTTGAGTAGACTAAATCGGGAGAGCCCGTAGCTTTCCAGTACCCAATGGTCGTGAGCTGCCTCGGCCTTCCCCCGCGATACTCGTTCTCTTGCCTGGGGATGAAGAAGAACCATTGCTCCGGATCTCCACGGCATAGATCTCCTCTAAATTCTGGATCCAGAAGAATTTTGTTACCTGATAGAATAGAGAGTATGGATCGAAGATCTGTAATCTTTCTTTGGTGGAATTGTAACTGTTTCTTAAACAGTTCTAACCCATGAGCATGTGTTCAAAATTTTTCATGAGATTATATACCGTCCATACATATTGTGGATGCATATGAACACTGCTTGGGAAAATAAAATCATGAATTATGGAATGACTTCTCCAACTAATTTAGAAGAAAACCATACACCCTCAATGCTGCAAAAAAGTTGAAGCCCATCGCATTAAACTTATTTGGAAGAAAACCATACAAAAATATCCATAAATTAGGGCCTAACAGGTACGACTTCTTTATGAAATTCTCCAAATTTTCGTTGGTTCTTTTCTTTTCAGACAAGGGCAGAAAAAGTGAAGCCCATCATCTATGATCTGTCGTACTATGTTTTTCCATACTTGTAGAACTTAATAAGAGACTGCGTTTCGAAGGAGTATCCGCTTTATGATTTGGAGAAATGCAAGAAAACTCAAATGAGAAGCATTTGAGAGTCCTGCTTCACTAAAGTCAAAATGGGAAAAAAGCAAATACCTTTTGAAATCCCAAGTACATCCGCATGAAAGAAAAAGCTGGATCGAGAATGACAGTTCCGAGGTTAATTAAATTAAAAATTGCAATGCTTTATCTTCTCTCCCTGCAGGCATATCTTTCAATTAGAAAAGGCTTTGCAACATGAAAATAAGAGATGATCATCTAGAAGAAGAAGAAGAGCAGGGTCATGTCATGGATTGTTCCCTCGAGCTTGTTCTGTAAATAGAATGAAACTAACTCTTCTTCGGTCGGGAAGAATCTAAACCCTGGTGGCAAATCCTCCATCTCTCTCTCTCAACAACTTGCTTTTTGGCTTTTGTATCTTTCTGCTTTTGTTTGCAGTTATATACGAGAACGTGTTGAGATCGTCACATATTTATTGGGAAGCGAAGAGATTGAACTCTCGTGGAAGGGTTGATAGAAGAAGAATAGCGAAGAGAGAGCTTCACTAGTCGTGAAATATGAGAGAGAGAGAGAGAGAGAGAGAGAGAGAGGGACGTGGGCTTTACTTGGAAATTTCCACGCGCTTGTGTTGAAAAGTGTTTTCCCGGTTGTATTTTTTCTCTTTTTCTTTTCGGGTCATTACAATGAAACTCAGCACCGCCGCGTGATCCCAGATAACGACATGGACTAATATTCCACGAGCACAATATCACAAATTGGACCGGCTTTTGATACTTCCGGAGATTGTATGAAACTCTGTATATTTCGCATGATTAATCCTGATTAAATCGATACTTTGCTGCTTTAAATGGTCATCTAATAAAGTCTTTAAATAAATTTATGTACTATTCCTTTGATAATGAATCAAATATTACATTTTTGTGTCATAATATCTCTACTTCTATGTTATCCTTGCCTAATACTTTTATGGTTCCGAACTCTCCTTAAATTTGACTTCAATAGGACAATTTTGTGAACTTGATAGTGATGTTCGTTCTCTTCTCATGGTTGTCATGGGTAGGTTCCATGAGCCGGACAAACTAGACAAGTCGTAGAGTGGGACGCCTATTTGAGCTTGTTTCCTTGAATATTCCTGATCTCTTTTGCTGGTTTTTTTACCGTATCTTTTGAAACTTGGCATTTTCGATTAATTCATGTTTCTTCCTCTAGATTAAGATCTTAGATTTTAAGTGGTCAATTATGTTTTGGCGATAATAAACATCTTGAATGTCTGCCTTGTCAGCTAGGGAAACACCATGCCATGCCATTTGATCTTAGTGAATTTGTTTCTCATGCTCCTATCTATCACATTCACTCTGATTTTTAGATATCATCTTCAATTCCTACCATGGGAGGCTCTCGTTATTTAGTCATCTTTGTGGATGATCATTCTCATTTTATATAATTTCTTCTTATAAAAAATAATCTGAATTAACTTGTATCCACCATAATTTTATTGTCATGATTAAAACACATTTTTTTTAGAAGATATTAAGGTTTTTTGTATTGATAATGTAATGGAATATAGAGACACCGAATTTCTTAAAATTCTATCCCAAAATGTTATTATTGTTCATTGTTTTTATCTAAGAAACTCATAATAGAATGGTCGAGCTGAACCAAAACAATAGATATATTATAGATAAGGTTAATGCTAAGAAAAACTCTAAACTGGTATACATATGAAAAATTTATCATAAATTAATTTTTTACCACAAAATTCTCTAAATTGGTATACTTATGATAAATGTACCATTTATTAGTTTTTATTAAATTTTATTACTAAATTATTGAATTAGATGACACATGACAGTTAATGCGTGAACCGTATTGGGGTTTTACTCTCCATTTTTTTTTATTTTATAGATGTACCGATTTATGCTTTTTCATGGTATTAATTTAATTTAACAGAAATTAATAAATGGAGAAGAAGGTGTAAAGGTTTACTTTAGTTCATAACTTCATAATAGCTTCCTCTTGGTCTTGGGGATCGAGGGAAGATCTTTCTATTACTCACACCGTTGTCTCATCTTTTGTTGTAGCTCCATTAATAATTGAACTGAACCTGAGCTCGTATGATATGGCCTTAAAAATAAAAAGAGATGTTAATGCCATTGGTGATATCCGTTTTATTTAACCCTATACAGCTGGATGGATACTTTTCCATTACTATGAATTAATGTCCTGTCTTGGTAACATTTATCTTGCCTTAATTCTTCTTTTTTTCTATAGCTGGATCGATGCTCTAAATTTTTGACCGGAGCATCAACTAGAAAATTGTCCAAAAAATCTTAAATTTATTGCACTTTTACCAATTCAATTATAATTTTTTTAATTTTACCAATTCAGTCATAAACAATTTCACTTCTTGCCAATTGAGTCCATCCTTACTGGCCAAATCCAACACCCCCCAAAAGCCAAAAAAGTAAAAAAAAAAAAAAAGAAAAAGAAAAAAAGGAAGAAGATAAACCATAAAAAATAAAATATTATTAAAAAAGTGTCGCATTAGTGGCGTCCATCCACATCAGTAATTTTTAGCCAAAATTGGTTGGATGGACTTAATTGACAAAAGTGAAATGTTTTAGGACTGAATTAGTAAAATGTGATAAGGTTTATGACTAAATTGATAAAATTGAAAAGTTTAGGATTGAATTGATAAAAGTACAGAAGATTTAGAATTATTTGGATAATTTTCCTGAGCATCGGCTGTGAGAAGCATAGCTATTCCTATTATCCTTAGACACGGTGATCTGGTTAACACGAGAGCTATGTTCATTGAGTTCACATCTTTCTTTCATATTTGTCTTCACATTACTATGCTTTCACCGTGCCAGCCTTGATGATGAGTAGTGATAAATCCTGATGCCAGATCGAATAGACCGAACGTGAGACTCTGATGTGCAGTTGGAAAGAAATACAAATTCTATACCCGGTCAATCTTTGTTGAAATATGCTCGGTTGGCGATTCGAACAGTTAACGTTTCCTCGTGGTGCCGAATCACTCTGCATAAAGCTTCTTCAACACCAAAATCAAAATATAGTCATTTGGTGAGCCTGTTTTGATTAGTTGCTGCTTGCTTTTTCCAGAGTTCTCTTTCGACTATGATAACAGCAAAGATGGAGCAATTGTTTGTTTGGGAAAATTGTTAGGTGCTTCGAGCTTATTTTAGCTCACTTTGACTGGGCCAGTAGATTTGCTAGGACCCGTGGGAGATCCACATTATTTGACGGCTCATGACGGGCCAATATAAGTTGGGAGTACCCAAAAACAACCCATCTCTCTCTCTCTCTCTCTCTCTCTCTCTCTCTCTCTCTCTCTCTCTCTTACCATCTGGTTGGCCTATATGACCGACGATGATTGTCGATGCCTTGGACCGAGAGTTCTTCTGCGTTAGCGTGTGATCAAAAAAGACAATGTACGCCAAGTATTATGATACATTTAATAACATTTCTATTCTTGAATATAATTTCTATTTAATTTTTTTTTTTTACCATTTCTGTTTTTGAAAACAAAGTAGTGGATTTTTTTCACTTCTTATTTTTGTTCCGAATTTATTTCCTGACCACTAGTCTATTTCAAGGAATAGAAAAACTAACTGATGTAATAAAACGGTTTTTGTTCCTTTTCTAGTTTCGAAAAATAAAAGAACAAAAAAATAAAAATAAAAGGATGGTCACTGAATAAATCTTTTTCTTTATTTGTTGATGAGCAAGACCCAGAGGGCCTAATTTAGGTGCAAGAAGAGGTTGGTTGGACTCCCTTAGAACAGGCCTGTGGCCTAAGAAGTATTAACACTTTCCGAGAGCCTTCATATTGTGTCCGACATTCCAACATGCTTCAATACATGATTAATGAATGTCGGAAAATCCGACATGTGGTCAACTCTCCTCAACATGCTCCAACACGCGAGTTCGGAATTCCGACAAGCGATTCCAACATGCATAGGGTTAATTTTTTTTTTTTTAATACATGAGAGGTCAAAATGTAAATATATGCAAAAAAAGGAAAAAAGAAGAAGGATAAGGTTAGGCACTGCGGCTGCTACCATCGTCAAAGGGGGTTGGCGACCTCGCCAGCCCTAGATAGTGGAAGGGGGTGGCCCTCGCTAGCCCAGGCAAGGCCATTGCTGGCCAGGCAAGGCTCGCCCAGATTTGGGTGATGCCTCAGCTAAGGCCTAAGCAACGCTTGCCTAGATTTGGGGGACATTGTGCTCTTGCTTGGGCCTAATGAGGGTCATTGGCCCTCGCTTGGGGCCGGCAAGGCCTCACCTAAGGCTGGGGAGGCTCATTGGCCATAGGTGAGGGCTGGCATCGCCTAGATCTAAGCAAGCCTTGCTAGCCCTAGTCGAGGCGACACCCAGATCTAGTGAGACTCGCCTAGGCAGGCGAGGGTTGCTCCCCCTCTGCCGTAGGTTGCCGCTTAGGGCTGGTGACCTCGCCAGCCCCTTACAATGGTAGTAATGGCAGCGGCCTATCTAGCCAGGTAACCATGACCTTGCCCATTTTTTTTCCAATTTTTTTAGAATTATTTTAGCTTTTTAAACTTTTTTTTTTTTTACTATTCTTTAAATAAGATTTAAAGAAAAAGGTCATAAAAATTCCACGTAGGATAAATAAATAAATTTAAAAATACTACTTTAGAATTTTCCGTTAAACAAATTGACGGTGTTAATGAAATGACTTGATTGCATCAATTTGATAAATTTTAGGAATTGATTATACTTTTCCGGTAAGTTTAAAAGTGTTCTTGCTCGTTTACTTCTTTCTCTTAGCCTTAAATAGTGGACTGTGGATTGCCTATTTTTTTCCCTCCTAATTTTATGGATTATTGCAATGAAATGTAGTTGAATTTGTTCAATTAAAACAATGAACGATATTAACAAATGTTTGATTAATATTTTAGTGTAAATTAATTCTATACTCTTTTATTTATTTATTTATTCATATAACATGTCGAGACGTGTGTGAATTCTTTGTTTTTTTTTTTATAAATGACGTGTTGATGTATCGTGTAGTGTCGTGTCACATGTATTGCATGTCTATGTTGGTGCTACATAGCCCAAGATTACAGATGGAGAGATACTCTATAGTCCTTGTCGGAAGAGTCCTCATTCCCGGTCAAGGCCGAAAAACCAGGTTGAGGGTGTTAGGGATACTCATTCCTACATCAGATTATTAGTGAAGGACTGAACGGTTGATAAATATAGTTGGTTCATCACTCAACAGGTTTAAGTTTTTGTAACGAGAGGGGTTTGATAGATTGTTTTCCTTGGCTCATCACTCGAAGGGCCTGTCATCTCACCCTCATGAATATGCAAGTCAGATGACAGCAAGCGGAGTAATACCTATATGCGACATGACTTAAATTTGCAAACTCATATAAGATATAGTGAATTTTACTGTCGGGTAGCTACGCAAGCTAAGACTCTTCCCTAGAAAGAGGGGTGGTTAGTTTCTAAACCTTTTCATTTGCCCTAACTCGGATTTAATGAAGAAGAAATATGTTTTTCCCTATGAATGATTATGATACTTTTTGGTTGTGATGGTTTTATATGAGATGGGCTTAAGGCCCGTCCGCCCAAGTTGGGCCCAAAAAGCCCGGCCCACGGGAATATGGCCCGTGGATGGGGGGACATATAAAAGGGAGGAGAGAGAGAGAGAGAGAGAGAGAGAGAGAGAGAGAGAGAGAGAGAGAGAGAGAGAGAACGTACCAGTTGAAGAAAACAGAAAGTAAACGTACGTCTTTTCCTTCTCACGCTCTCTCTCTCTCGCTTACTCTCCCAAAAGGAAAACAGTGAAGCGCAAAGGCCAATTTGCTTCACCGGATCGAATAGGACCAAGTTTCTCTTCCTTTATCGGCGTCGGTGTCTAATCTGTGGCTTAAAAGGTACGTTTGGATCCATGGTGTGCTTTAGGATCGGTGATACGTGTTGTTTTCCCGGGCTCGTCTTCCGCATTGATTTAGGGGTTCGATTCAGTGTCGAATCCGGTTTTCGGGGATCCGTTATTCCCAACATTGGTATTAGAGCTCTAGTTCGCGTTTTCCCAACTTGTTTGACGTTTTTTGATTGATTTTTCGCAAAAGTGATTTGGCCGTATGGATCGGGGTGAGAAATCCCGACACCCGAGCGCTATTCGGCCGTTTTTCCGAGTTTTCGTAAGTCGAAATCGAATTTTGATAAAGTGGGGAGAAAGAGGTCATCGAGACGAGTTCGGCGACAGGTCGTGCGCCGCCGGGAGACGCCGCACGCGCCCACACGCGCGGCCAGAAGCCACTGCGCGTGGGCGCGACGCGCCCGAAGCGCTGGCATTGGCCAGCGCGTGCGCCACACGCGCCGGTCGATGAACTGGCACGTGTGCGCCGTCGGTGGCGAACCGGCACGCACCAGTCGGCGAACCGATGCGTGCTGGCGTCACGCGATGACATTACCGTGACGTCACCTAACGGTCGGTAACCGGCGGGATGACGTCACCGATGACGTCATCGCCAACGACGGCGGTTGGCCGGCGGTCATCGGCCGCGGCGACTCGACCCGACCCGACCCGCAGATGCCTAGCACGAGTGCGGCACGTGCGGTCGGTTTGTCCGACCGGGTCTGACCGGTCCGACCGATCCGACCACCGACGACCTTTCTTTGATGCTCTGACCGTTGACCGTTGATCGACGACCGTTGACCGTTGACCATTGACCCAAAAAAAAAAGGGAAAAGAATTTGTTTCTTTTTCAATTAAGTCTATGTAGATTATATGTAATCCCTTATTTGTTCTGCATTTGTTGCAGGAACAATGCCTCCCCTGAGGTTGCGCACACCTATTCGCACAGTTACCGATGAACAAAAGGAAAGGCTGTCTAAGTTGATAGCTGAACTGACTGATCATCGATGGGAGAGTGGTGACTTAATTGATCATGTCCTTGAAGTCAACGGGAAAATTCAAAAGGTCATATGGAATGGTCGTCCTATGCCACAATCAGAGATGGTGCGATTTTTCATAAACACTCTTTCACCTGAATGGCAAGATGTGTTGAATCGCATATGGGATGTCAACGGAGTTGCTTCATATAAGAAAATTTTGATGGATTTTGTAAATGAATATTACTATATTGTTACAAGAGAAAAGATCAAGAAATTGAACAAAAGAGGATCTTTCCCAATTCGTGTGCTGACTTGATGTTAGTTGTATTGACTGATTTAGTTAAGTGTGCTTGGTGGACATCTTATGTATTGTTAACTACCTAATTGTTGTTGATATAGCAACCTATTTATTGGTTATATTAGCTGAAAGCATTATTGTTTGATTGGATGTCAATTATCTGTTGCTTTTTATTATTGCTGGTTGTTGTGGGTAATTAGCTGTGGGTAGTTTTTTAGAAGTTTTGATAGCTTCATAAAATTGATTTTGCATGAGACAATCATATTAATGATAGTTCTAAGTTAGGATTTTTGGAGGATGATTGGAAACATAGTGACCTTTTGATTCTGAAGCCTTACTTGAAATTATTCATTAATATAATGGGTCTATGTAAAAAGGGATGCATAAATGATATGCATTAATAATTCGTGCATATTTGTCTGATGTGTTCAGATCAATGGCTTCAGCCACAAAGAGTATAGTTTCTGAGCTGAACAAAGGTGAAAAGCTCAATGGTGACAACTATGAAATTTGGCAAATGAAAATCCAAGTATGTCTTTGGAAGAGCAAGAAGCACTTGAGGCTCTTAACCCGACCGTGGTAGAACCCGAAGAAGGAAACACCGCACAAAGCACATAAGAGACAAGGAAGCTTTTGCTGCATGGAAAAGAAAGAACTCTTTTGCTCGCATTACGTTGCTGAGCAGCATGAACAATGACGTCATGCAAGAGTTTAGGCGTTTTGACAATGCCAAAGAAATATGGGAAGCATTGGCGGCAAGATTTGGTCATACTTCGGTGACCAGACTGAGGTAGCTCACTATCAGGTTTGACTCTTATAAAAAGCCTCATGGTCAGACCATGAAGCAACATCTTAGAAAGATGTCAAACATGATAAATGAGCTGAAAGATGTTGGCCATGTCCTGATAGATGAGCAGCAAGTGCAAGCAGTGATTCGTTCATTGTCTCAGAGTTGGGAGCATATGAAGGTGTACTTAACCCATAATGATAATATCAAAACTTTCGGGGATGCAATGCGTCATCTTGAGCTGCAAGAGGACCGCCTCTTGGCGGCTAAGCCGGATGCCGAACTCTATCATGCTAGTTCTAGCTCAAATGGAGCTTCGAGCTCCAAGCGCAAGCGCCCTAATTAGTTTGATAAAGGGAAAGGCAAGGAAGAAGCAGGTCCTTTAAGGAAGAAACCCAAGTTTAACTAACATGAAAGAGGAAAGTGTCCTCGCATGAAGAAGCTTGCAAGGGTGAAATGCTACAACTGTGACAAGAAGGGTCACTATACTCGTGACTGTTGTGAGCCAAAGAAGGTATGCACCCCTTGTACTTTTCAGAACTTTGCTTTTGTGTTGAGTTCTGTGTTCTTAACTGAGTCAATCCTTTGTGGACTGTGGATTCAGGAGCGACGGACCATGTAGCGAAGGATAGAGGATCCTTCGTGGAATTCCGACGAGTACCTACTGGAACTAAGTGGATCTATGTGGGAAACAACTTTAGAGTTGAAGTGAAAGGAATTGGCACATGCCAACTGAATATGCGTGGTGGATGCACTTTGTTCCTACATGATGTGTTGTATGCTCCAGAGATTCGTCGGAATTTAGTGTCTATTTTAGTGTTGGTTAAATTAGGTTTTAATATGAACTTCTATAATAGAGGTGTGGATTTGTTTTTAGATACGAATTACTATGGTTGTGGTTATTTCCTGGATGGTTTCATTGTATTAGATATTAATTATGTTAATGCAAATGTTTGTTATTCCCTTCTCACGTCTCCTAATACATATGATAATGATGTGAATGTGTGGCATGCTAGACTTGGTCATATTGGCCAACAACGTATGAATAGACTAGCCAAAGAGGGCTTGTTGGGCAACATTGAAAAAGTCGATTTGCCTATATGTAATCATTGCCTAGAAGGGAAAACGACACGGAAACCATTTGGAAAAGGTAAAAGAGCTGAATTTCCTCTGCATTTAATCCATTCTGATGTTTGTGGTCCAATGAATGTGAGAGGAAGGCATGAGGCTGTTTATTTCATCACATTTATTGATGATTATACTCGATTCGGATATGTCTATTTGATTTCTCATAAATCTGAAGCAATAAGTTGTTTCAAAAGGTTTATGAACCTGGTAGAAAATCAATTAGATAAGAAAATAAAAGCATTGAGATCCGATCGAGGTCGAGAATATTTATCTGATGAGTTCAGAAAATTGTGTGATGAAAAATGAATAGAAAGACTGTTGTCTATTCCATATACTCCTCAACAAAATGGTATTGCGGAGAGAAGAAACAGAACCCTACTGGAAATGGTTAGGTCCATGATGGCGCATGCTAACTTACCTATCACTTTTTGGAGTGATGCATTGTTAACCGCTGCCTATATACTTAACCGGGTGCCTTCCAAATCAGTTACTTCCACTCCATATGAGTTATGGACAGGTAGAAAACCGAACTTAAGTTTTCTTAAGCCATGGGGTTGTACTGCCTATACACATGAGTCCTCTCACAAGTTTGGGAAATTGGGTCCCAGAGGAAAGAATAGTATTTTCATAAGATACTCCGAACACTCGAAAGGGTATGTGTTCATAGGTGAGCAGGAAAGTGGGAGTATAACTGAATTTGAATTACGAGATGTCACATTCTTAGAGGATGAGTTTCCTAAGAAGGGCGAAATAAGGGAAGATCACTCCCTATTTGAAACCTTGGATCAAGATAATGATATTAGTGGAGTTCATCCAAGTGGGAGCATAATGGGGAATGATGTGCAAAGTGTACAATCTCCCATATGGCGAACAAGTCGCTAAAGTATTCCCCGTCGACGTTTTGACATTGAAGGGGAAACTTTTATGGTTGCTCCACAAGATGAGGATGAGCCAAGAAATATCAATGATGCTATGAATTGCCCAAGTAAAGAAAAATGGATTCATGCAATGGAAGAGGAAATGGAGTCAATGAAATCAAACCAAGTCTAGGAACTGGTTGATCTTCCAAAAGGACGCAGAGCTATTGGGAACAAGTGGGTTCTCAAAATAAAGCGAAAGGCTGATGGCTCGATAGAAAGGCATAAGACTCGCCTTGTGGCGAAGGCGTATAATCAACATGAAGGAATTGATTATGAAGATACATTTTCTACTGTAGTGAGATTTACCTCGATTCGCATTATTCTGGCAATAGTAGCTAGTATGGATCTTGAGTTACATCAGATGGATGTAAAGACTGCTTTCTTCAATGGAGAATTAGAGGAAGAAATATATATGGAACAACCTGCTGGTTTCATAGTGAAAGGCCAAGAAGAAAATGTATGTCGACTTTTGAGGTCGATATATGGCCTTAAGCAGTCTTCGAAACAATGGTATATACGTTTTCATAATGCCATAATGGGATATGATTTTACAATGATTGATGAGGATCATTGTGTATATATCAAAAGATCCAATGATCAATTTGTGATCATATCATTATATGTTGATGATATCGATTGCCGGAAACAATATGGAGTTTGTTAATACTGTCAAGAGTTGGTTGTCTTCCAACTTTGAGATGAAGGATATGGGTGAGGCTGCATACATTCTTGGAGTTAAGATTTCAAGAGATCGTTCGAAGAGATCGTTGTCTCTTTTGCAAGAAACATATATAAATAAGGTTCTTGAACGATTTCGTATGCAAGACTGTAAACCCATAGACACTCCTATTGCAAAAGGTGAATGATTGAGCCATAGACTGTGTCCAGGGACTCAACACGAGAAGGAATAAATGAAACATGTTCCTTATGCTAGTGCAGTTGGGAGTTTGATGTACGTTATGATGTGTACAAGACCCGACTTATGTTTTGCAGTTGGAATGGTGAGTAGATACCAATCCAATCCAGGTCCAGTATATTGGAAAGCCGTTAAAAGAATACTAAGGTATCTGAAGGGAACTGTTGATTTCAAGTTGAATTACCAAGGAAAGGATCTGCGACTTGAAGGCTATTCAGATGCTGATTGGGGAGGAGATTTAGATGAAAGAAAATCTACCTATGGATTTGCTTTCTTACTTAACAATGGCGCCATATCATGGAGTAGTAAGAAGCAAACGTGTATAGCCTTATCCATGATGGAAGCTGAGTTCGTGGCATTATCAGTAGAGGTACAAGAAGGAGTTTGGCTTAAAGGATTTTTGGATCATTTAAGTGTTATTGAGAAAGCTGCAAATCCATTGTTGGTTAACTGTGATAGCCAAGCAGCTATAGCGTACACCAAAGATCCAAAATATCATGGTAAGACCAAACATATAGATACCAAGTATAACTTTGTCAAGGATATGGTTGCACGAAAGGATGTGAACTTACAGTACATATCTACACATAGAATGGTAGCAGATCCTATGACAAAACCAATACCTAGAGATGTGTTTTGTGGTCATGTAAAATCTCTAGGATTGCGTAGAGTCTGATGTACTGAATATTATAATTTCCCTAAGTGTTCACATTTGATGAATTTGTTGTTTCATCATTAATGCCTATGAATCTTTGTTTGATCTTTATGCATCTTAATGCTTAGTGCATTATTTTAAATTGAGAAAGTATGTCGGACAGATATAAGATTAGCCCACTCACACGGATAATCGCCTCTATTTCTATGTGATAAATAGAGATGAGACTATTTTTAAGCTTATTATCTAGGTGATAATCGAGAGCTCAAGCTTAAAATACGTATGTCGCCTTAACTGGGTGTTAAGATGAGAACATGATAATTACTATGTCCGAAAGTAAAATAACCCACATATTTTACTTTATCTATCTATAATGCCAAATGTGAGTTCTGATGAATTTTGTAAATGAGTAAATACGTGAACTCAAGTTAGACATTGGGTATGTCTGAACTATCATCTGTACGGTATTGAAAGGTGTAGACATACGCTCCATGGGAAATGAGTTAATATCGTAATACGTATTTCATACTATGTATGCATGAGACGACCAATAAGAGTGGCAAAAAGTTTGATCTCAACTTTTATGACGTGTGAGACTCTTGAGGAAAAGAGTTCCTCAATTTTTAGTCATCTCATGACTCTTACTTATTCTCAAGATTTTTATTTAGTGTTTGCTATCTTAGGGTGTTGCCAATGGTCATGAGATGATTCGATCTAATTGGGCATTTCTAGAAAAGTAAGCTGAACTGAAATTGAGAGTTTGAAGGGAAGAGGAAGATCGATTTTGGAGAATCACATTATAATTTTGTGTTCACCGGTCGACCAATTATGATTGTCTTTGTGATAATCATAATTGTGAATACAATATATATCATTGTTTAAAAGAGATTAAGAGAGATATAAATGTGATCGATCGATCTAGGTACGCATACTAAATCTACTCGGAGTGTGACGCCCATTATGAGCTGCTATATATTCCTAACAGATGTATAGCAACAAGCTCTCAAAGTATGCTGGTCGCACGGATTATTCACCGGTATGAATGTTGAAGAGAGGTAAAGAGAATCATGTTCGGCCCACCATGTGCGAGTGGGAGATGATGGTTTTATATGAGATGGGCTTAAGGCCCGTCCGCTCAAGTTGGGCCCAAAAAGCCCGGCCCACGGGAATACGGCCCGTGGATGGGGGGACATATAAAAGGGAGGAGAGAGAGAGAGAGAGAGAGAGAGAGAGAGAGAGAGAGAGAGAGAGAGAGAGAGAGAGAGAGAGAGAGAGAGAGAGAGAGAGAGAGAGAACGTACCAGTTGAAGAAAACAGAAAGTAAACGTACTTCTTTTCCTTCTCACGCTCTCTCTCTCTCACTTACTCTCCCAAAAGGAAAACAGTGAAGTGTGAAGGCCAATTTGCTTCACCGGATTGAACATGACCAAGTTTCTCTTCCTCTATCGGCGTCGGTGTCTAATCTGTGGCTTAAAAGGTACGCTCGAATCCGTTGTGTGCTTTAGGATCGGTGATACGTGTTGTTTTCCCGGGCTCGTCTTCCGCATTGATTTAGGGATTCGATTTAGTGTCGAATCCGATTTTCGGGGATCCGTTATTCCCAACAAGTTGCGTATACGTTAGATTTAACAAAAGACTCGAAACAAAAGCCAGTTGAGGTCGAGCTTATCGTTATTAATGTAACAAATTACGCCATAAAACCTTAATTTCGTGATCAACATGACAGACCACCAAGGTATGAATAAAATCTGAGTCGAAGGAATATCTCACTAACCCATGAACAAGGTAAAATGCGAGTCAATTGCTGGATGAATGACACCAATACGTGATTATTCACACTTGATGATGCCAAGAATCGAATATATGTTATCTGTCTTAGTCGATGTTAGTTTTTTTGTTTTGTTTAGCCAAATAACTGATCATGTAGAGTAGGACCATTGATGTAAGTTTCCGGATCGATGATTGATGTTGAGATTTTCATTCGTTTTTGCGCTCATAGGATACCGGTATACTTCGTCTTATTTTACAGGGAAAGCGACACGTGATGCATGATCATGGACACACTCGACATCTATATATGTATTTCAAAGTTTAATTGGTCAAGAGTTAGAAACTTTCAACATTGAAAGACAACCAGTCCAAAGTCCGGACAAGAATGAATTAACCTAAGTTCTAAAAGAAGTAATTAATTAGTATAAGAGATAAATATTTATAATATTTATAAATGCATGTGAAAACGATGGTTGCGAATATAATAATGGCATGACTCGTAAGAGCAAGTCAAGCCAATAATCTTGGGGGATCTTTTGTCGAGTCTTTGCACTGCAATTGCAAGGAAGCATCCCCCCTTCCTCATTTTCGACGACACTTCCCATCAAGATATGACCGGACGGGTTGGGATTTTGCACACATGTCTCTCTCAATTTAGTTGGATTAATTTGGCACGGAATTTGAAATATGTGTATATTAGATTGTAAACATCATTAATTTTCTCCAATCTCTACTTAAAAGATGGGGAATTTCCTAGCTACTAGGAGCAGCGTTGTGGATGGTGGGTTTATTTATTTAGGCATTTCTTTTAATGAAATTCACGAGAAATTTCAAAATATGAAAATGAAAAAGATGTAAATATGAATCGTTAAATTAAAATTCCTCTCACTAAAATAATTTTCAATGTGATAGAGTACTTTAAAAGTTTGACGTACTAGGTGATTTGACAGTCTATAACTGGATTTTAGGTAACTGAATTATTTTTTACAATAACTAAACATATAATATTTTAATATGCTAACTTCTTGAAAGAATCTCACTATACTTGTTTTTCATCTCATGAACTACTTAGACTATTACATAGGGTTATACTTTTGATAATCCAAGAAGTGTTAATTACACATGTCGTACTCATTCTCTCTTTCATGTAGAATAGAATCTCACATGTATATAGGGATGTAGGGAATTTAGGCAATAAGCGAGACAACTATATATATAAATATATACCATCTAATAAATTTTGGCATATTTAAAGCGTCATTCCCTTTCAAGACTTCTAGCAGAGTATAGAGTATGTTTTACTCGATTAATTTGTAGTTTAGAATATTGCAAGTTTGAAAAGATTTTTGAAAAGTAGTTATGTATTCTTAAAGCCTTTTGAGTAAAAGTAAACAACGTTAGGTGCTTTAAGTTGTTGACTTGGGAAATGTAGACTTGAATTCTAAGAACTGCAAAATAGTTTTACCAAACATCAAAGCTTTCCCATGAAAGAACGACATAATTGGAATTGAGGGGTCCAACAACACTTTTTAAATGTTTCCCAAAGTAAAGTATGCCAAGAAAAGAAGTGAGCAAGCACTATCTATTTCTCTGGATGAAGGTGATGCGTAGCTGTGAAGAACTTTACATGAAATTGTGACCTTATTTTGTCCAAATGCTCTGCAAGTGACAACTGTGATTATAAGTTAGCTAGCTTTGATTAAGTTTATCATCGTGGCTTTATATCTAATCATTAAGTCTTTCACATGTTACATGCAAGGATAATGCTAAGCATAGCAAGAACTTAACATTTCACCCTGTAAATAAGTATAAAGCTCTTTACTCTTCCAAAATAAGACATCATAGAGCCCCAATAAAAAAAGGAGGATGCGCTAGACATGATTTAAGGCAATATATTTTCCAAAATTACTAAAGCCTGTTGCACTAGATGGTTGTCTTGATTATTTCCCAGTATACATCTTTTTTCCATAATAACCGTGAATTTGATAATACATCAAAAACCAAGATTGCAAAGTATTTGTATCTATCTATTGGAAAGCTTCTAAAATAATTTTGCCAAAAATGGAAAAAGATTAGAAGCAAATTAAATCCTCAGTAATCATTTGGGAGCTCTACGGTTCATTGCACACATGCAATCATTCACAAGGACCATTTCTTGACAAAACAAGCACACACGAACACACACCCGTTTGATTCGTGAGAGTTTCGCATGGAAATAATCATGGAAATGAATATGGTGCACGAAATGATATCGACTATTCATTTTGTATTAATTCTACATCCATGGTCGATTCTAGGATACAAGCGCATTTTAAACAGACATTAAAATTAGAAAGAACTCACATTAGCTTAGCATCACAGAGGAGATTAGGAGTTACACCATTTTAATCACGATAACATAAATATGCTTTTTTTTTTCATGCATAGAAAATTAGCCTTCTTTAATTAAGACCAGAACTGTTCCCAGTCCGGCAAGAACAATTCGGTATCACTGGGTAGCATCTCCATGTCAGTACTGCTTCCTAGTCCTCTGGCTTGCAAAGGAATTGTCCCATGGTCTTCAGAGACACCTGAACCATCTGGCGATGAGCTCGCTCTATCCACGAAAGGAGGACTGCTCTGATGAGATGATGCCATTTCCTGATGATGCCGATGATGATCATCCTCCGATATGGTGCCTTGTTGAAATGTGTGGCTGCTTCTAATGATTTCTCCCATCGGTCTCCGGTCGAATGACCTCAAGATCTTTGTTTTCTTGTACACCCGGCACACACTGAATTCATGCCTCGGCTGCAATTATAGACACAAACGAGAGACATCAGTCACGTGTCGTTGCTCGATTTGTTCGTGTTCTTACAACAAGAAGAAATCAAAAGCGATGTCAATCTATTCCGCTGTGGCCCTATTTCATTTTGTTTCTTTGGGTTCAAGAATTGGTGTAGATCTATTTGCCTATAAAAGAGACTAGCTGAGTCTTAGATTGGAAACTCAATGCGATGGATTAGACTATTACTTTTGCTTCCGAGACGACATAGAACATGTAAAGACAAAGACGAACGAGAATATGTCTAGGTTGCTGCAAGCCTTTGCACTAATGTTACTGGGATTTCTTGTTTTAATTACTCTTAATACCATTGCATTTACACCACCACTCCAGCATAACAATGTCCAGAATTAGATTACACATGAAACATGTGAAATCATGTTAAAATATTCTATACGTGTGTGACATAGATTATCCGACAATTTGTCCAGTAAAGATTGGATTAGGGCATGACTTACCGCCACTGGAATTTCTTGAGGAGAAGAAGCCTCCCCTTCAATGGCCTTGTACTCATTCATCTTCCATTCAGTTTTCACACCTTTCGGAGCCCGTCCGGTATAGAACACCATAGTTCTCTTCAGTCCGACAATGCAATTGCTTGAGTAGACAAAACCAGGAGAGCCCGTAGCTTTCCAGTAGCCAGTGGTTGTGAGCCGCCTTGGCCTACCGCCACGGTACTCACTCTCTTGCCTGGGGATGAAGAAGAACCATTGCTCCGGATCTGCACGGCATAGATCTCCCGCAAATTCTGGATCCAAAAGAATTTTGTTACATAAAAGAGTAGAGAGTATAGATCAAAGAGCTGTAATCTTTCTTTAGAGGAATTGTAATTGTTTTTTAAACAGTTCTAACACACAAGCATGGGTTCAAAATTGTTCATGAAATTATAGACTGTGTATACATATTGTGGATGCATATGAACACTGCTTGGGAAAATAAATCATGGATTATGGAATGATTTCTCCAACTGATACATTCTAAAAAAGAAGCTTGCTGCAAAAAAGTTGAAGCTCATCGCGTTAAACATATTTAGAAGAAAACCATACATAAATTAGGGTCTAACAGGTACAACTTCCTCAAGAGATTCTCCAAATTCTCGTTGGTTCTTTTCTTTTCAGACAAGGGCAGAAAAAGTGAAGCCCATCATCTATTATCTGTCGTACTATGTTCTCCCATACTTGGGGAACTTAATAAGAGATTGTGTTTCGAAGAAGTACCCATTATGATTCGGAGAAATGCAAGAAATCTCAAATGAGAAGCATCTGAGACCATTGTTTCACTAAAGTCAAAAGGGGCAAATAGCAAATACCTTTAGAAATGCCTACTACATCCGCACGAAAAAATAGCTGGATCGAGAGCGATAGTTCCTAGGTTAATTAAAAGAAAGTCACAATGCTTTGTTTTTCTGTCTCTGCAGGCATATCTCTTAATGGAAAAAGGCTTTCCATCATGAAAACAATAGATGATCAAGAAGAAGGAGAAGAAGAAGCAAGGATTGCGATGTACGCGGAAGGTCCCATGGATTGAACTCGTAGATGTCAAGAACGGGCATGACTCGTTGAATCAGCCCGAGTAGAGCCTCTCTAGTTGCCTCGAGCTTGTTTCGTAGATAGAACGAAACCAGCTCTTCTTCGGTCGGGAAGAACCGAAACCCTGGTGGCAAACCCTCCATCTCTCTCTCTCTCTCTCTCTCAAAACAACTTGCTTTTGGCTTTTCTATCTTCTTGCTTTTGTTTGTAGTTGTATGCAAGAACGTGTTGAGCTCGTCACATATAAATAAGCGAAGAGATCGAATTCTCGGGGAAAGGTTGAGAGACGAAGAGAGAGGGAGAGAGAGAAGAGAGAGCAATCTTTTTTTTTTTGGTCTGTGAGGAGAGAGCTTCAACAGTAGCGAAATAAGAGAGAGACACCAGGGCTTTGCTTGGAAATTTCGACGCGCTTGTGTAGGAGAAAAACCTTTTGTCCTATAATCTCCGTACAGGAATATGATATAGTTTTCCCGTACAATGAAGCCCAGGACGACCGCGTGCCTGCCTGTCTATAATGACGCGGACCAATATTCCCCGTGTACAATGTCACAAATTTGAATGGGAGAAGGGGGCGCGGTTGTATTTGTTGAAATATCTTGCCGTGTGTGTATATTTATAAATTGGATAAGGAGTCATGAGGGTGGAAGCATGTACTAAGCCGGACTAGGAGCCATGGGATGGACGTGCCTATGCTAAAGGAACAACACTTGCTTTAATATCATGTTAGAAAATCCAATTGAAAAACTTAAAATTTTAAATTAATGGAGATCACATATATATAGAATATAAGATTCATTGTCAAGCAAGCAATGTAAGACAAAATTTCAGCAGTTTTTACTCATGTAATATTTTGTCCAAGCCAAATGGCAATCCAACACTCACTAAATGAAGCTATTGTGAAAGGAGATCAATAGATTCGATTTCTCCATTGGGATTCTCAGTGAAGTTATTGAGTTTCCACTGTACCTCCTAATAAAAACTAAACCTCTATCTCTCCCAACCCCCTTCTCTCTCTTGGCCCTCCCTCTCTTGCCCACCTTTGGCTTGCTCACGTTGCTAGCACCGCTCACCTCAACATCCATGGGCAACCTCAAAGCTAGACTTTGAGCGATCGCTCTTCACAATCTTAAGTTTAATAGATATTTTGTAGAGGGTGTGAAAGCCTTAGTTACACTAAATTAAAAAAAAAAATACCAGGAAATTATTTTAAATTATCTCCTATCTACAATTAAAAGAAGAAGAAGAAGAAAGAACCGTGATTTCCCTTTACAATTATGAAACATAAATGGACATATTCTAAGTTTTGACAATCTACGAGATATCCTTTCCCTTCATAATTACATAACAGACATAAAAATATTCTATGAATTTGCAAATCGAGATTTATGTATATTGAAATGTTTCAGATATTTTGAAATAAATAAAAGTCAAATAGTGAAAGACCGGAGAAAAGGAAAAGAGAAAGTAAGTTCAATAGTTACATCGTGGAAACACGATGACAACCGTATGTAATTAAACGACCTATTAGGTTAAATCCATCTTAGTTTATTTCGACATAAACATTGATTAGGAGATGATTTACTTAAAAGTGAAACTGTGATTGCATTGACTCATTAATAAAGTCAGAAAAAAACAATACTTCATGAGGCAAACTAAATTCCTACAATATGGGATGGGGGTAAGACGATAACATTGCATGTGCTATACATCAATCTACGTGCGAGCATCTTTATATTGTGACAATTTTAAGTATTTTGAGTTGAGAAAAAAATAAAAATGCATGCATCGCAAAATCTTACTAAGTCAAAATAAAGAATCAAAAGTCAATCCAATTAATGATTGTGCTAAAGGTATCCTTAAAACAAGTTAGGCAAATTGCAATCACCACCTCGATTTTTCCCAATTATCTTTTTTCTCTCTATATTTTCTCCTTTTAATTTCTCTTGGAAAACTTAGATCAACAAAATTACAGTATAATACAAAGATATGGTGTAGCTGCAGCAAACTCATATTTATTCTAAATGTCCTACGCATGCATGCGGGCAGAAGTTTGGCGCATATCGAAGATGTTTTGGCCATATTTCCAAGTCTATTTACTTGACTAACTCATTTAGACGTCTTAAATTCAACATCCGATTTGTCTCTATGCTATATAATTTCAAACGTCGATCCACATCATTTCTTACTTGGAATCCAGGTAATTTTTATCCATCCATCTAGAATTTTAATGGAATTTTTCTTTTCATTGTGACTTGACCCTTTTCACAATGTAGAAGAAGCTTTCCTCGGGGATGACGGAATCCCATTATTATTAAACCATCATAATATGTTCTCCAAAATATATAGAAAATAATTAATTTCTAGAAAAAAAAAAAAAACTATATTCACTTTTTTTGTTACGAAGACTCCCACTCTGAATTGATGAAGTTCATATAAACTTCCCAACTATCAAGGGAGGATGTTTTTATTAACCTTGTAATTTACACCAATTTTTACTTAGTCAAGTGGCTGGTAAGTCAAATTAGAATAGTCTGTCACTAGTATGGAAGGAACTCTTTGGATAACGTTCAAGGGGGACATCGAAACTGGTTGCCCCTTTCCACCTTGAATGTTTATGGAAAAAGGTGGTTAGTCAGTCAATTAAGAGATCCATAGAAAATTTTGGAAACAAATCCTTTTATTTTTTTCCCAATGAAAAGACTATGAAGTAGGGTCCATATGAGGATAGTTTTGAGAGCACATTATCTGATTGATACGGCTATAGCGGAACTAATTACGTTGAGAAATTGATAGGGAAAAAAAAAGGTCCTTTCCTTTATTAAAGTTCATTTTGGAAGTAAATGATTCGCTGTATTTTATAGATTAATTGGATTCACATACAAGAGTCTTTGAGTAAAAAAAGAAGATGATGAAAAGACTGCCTCCTCTTTTCCCAAAGAATGGTTTGAGTAGACCTTGTTCATCATAGAAATGAAATCTCGTCCGCTGCATTTAGGCTGGGATTGAATCTGTCAGGTCTTTTGTATCTTCTTCACCAGTCTTGACGTTGAGTTCAGACTCTAGAGTGCGTGATCCATTGGAGTTGACTTGGGTATGATGAATCACTATTCATTTTGCGACTCGAAAAGACATTGTGATGAGTGCTTTTCTTGGCGTATTTTGGATCCTTCGTCATGAGGATTTACACAGATCTTACTTATCCCATTTAATAAGGGAGAGAGCAAACCGACTATGTTGATTTCGTCATGTCCCACATTGATTTATGTCCACTTCCAATTTCTGGAATACAATGGGCAACATTCAAGCTTATTTCAAGCTTATTAAATTTGCAATTTCTCGGTTTATTAGCAATTGATATAAAAAAATGTTCGTAATGTGTCAAACCGGGAACAGCCCTTTAAATAAATGGATCGTATTCTATAACTAATAATAGTCAGGCACATCATTTAGTAAACTTATTTTGTAAACCAGTTTTAATAAGTTGTACTGAAGAATGTTAATTATTTGTAACTAGATTTATTGATGAGCAATACTAGATATATTAACATCAAAAGAGAAAACCGGTATGGTAGTTTACGTGGTAAGACTATAAGTAGACATCTAAACTAGTAGACCATAAGAACTCTTAGTAAAAATAAATTAAATCATATCGTGTACCAATTTTGTAAATTATGGCTACTTTAAATAAATGAAACATAGTTATTATTCTTCCTTGTGAGACAATATGTAGCTACTGTAGCTTGTGGAATCCATCATTTATTTCATTGACGAAAATTATTAGAAAGAAAATTGTTCCACGATAAAATTACCTAAACATGACATGCGTATATGAAATTAAACTAGAAAACTAAATAGCAAACGGTACCTACGACTTTCAATTAGGACTAGGACAATCAATTAGCTGCTTCGATAACTAATAGGAACTTTTTTTTTTTGTATAAACTAAAAAAGAATATACATAAAAAAAAGAACATCTTTCAATAGAAAAGAAAAAAAACAGAGAATAAATCATAAGAGATTGATGTGCGTGAACAAGAAGGCTAAGACATTTGGGTGCATTTGGGAATTGCCTTCCCAAAGCCCCTTGAGCGTACAAAGCCCTTTGGGCGAAATAAATGGTGTTTGACAAATTTTTTTTGAACTCCATTTGCCAAATGTAAGCCTTTAAAAAGGCTGAAAGCCTAAGATAGAGCTGCCTTGCTCATTCTTGACAATTGAAACTTGTCGAGAACTTATAGCTATCTTCTGGCTCTTTAAAATCACTTACAAACTTGTTGATTTTATTTCCTAGTTTCAACATATCTTGTACTCATTTTAGTTCATAAAATTAAAGCCAATCATATAGTCGAGATCTCTTATTGAGAAATTCTACAGAAGTTCCAACTTAAGTTACAACAAAACATACGGCAGGCATGGTTAAGCTTCTCCTTACTTTATGCACTGACTTCACTTTGTCTCCTCTATTTTAAAGATTATCACTATGCCTTCTAGGAAAAATTTGCAAGAGCAAATTGATTTGTGAAAGATTTGTTCGTTACGGCTGAATGAAATGTCAAAAGTGACTTGTTTGCATTCCCATTGAAATCTAAATTATTGTTCAAATTTACATTAAAAAAAAAGATTATACATATATCTATGTGTCCATATTTATCTAATCGTGAAAGTCTTGGGTCTTTTAAGATTAGAAGAGGAGAAAAAGTCAAGTGAGTGTGGTGCAAGATTTGAAAATTTAAATCAACATTCCTTCGAAAAGACAACCGGAAAACCTTAAGCCCAAAAACCGCCCAAAAATCCTGTCCCACACCTCAAACCTCCACTACCCACTACCGGCCGCCATCAGAAGTCACTTTGCTACGGCCACCACTGTTGTCAATCCACCAAAAACGCGGCAAGATAGAAAGAAAAATGATGATTTTTTAAATAAAATTGGAACCTAAACTGATTGTGTCTAATTTGAAAAGTGATAAAGCAGAAGTTTGCAAATCACTCTTCATATATTTACCTTATTTATTTTTTCTTATGACATAGGTTTCTAAACTCTTTGACTCGATTAATGCCCACTGATTTATACAAACCATCTCATTTACATCCATAAGATTCGATTCCTTTCATATGGGGTGGTGGGTGATGCCCTAAGGCTACGTTTGGTCATTTGGATTCTAATAAGGTAAGAACTAAATAATATAGAATATAAAATCTAAAAATTTTGTTATATTCTATCAATTATTTGGCTAATCATAGTAATAAAGTCGAAAATATTCACAACATATTATATACATTGTGTGGTATAAACAACATATCAATGTAAATAAACCTAAAAGTTAACAAATAGAGATGGTAAAAAATTCTCATGACACTTTTGCATACTTTATCTTTGTTAGCTTTTTTATTTTTTTTCCTCTCTTATCTTATTATTTTATTATTTTATTTCTTTTTCCCCTTCTACCATTCTCTAATAAAAATTTAGTAAATAGTAAGTTGTACTAATATACCTAAAATATAAAGATATATTTATATTTATATATTGATTTTATATAAGATAAAATTAAATTCAAATATATAAATAAAAGTAAGATTAAATTTTAAAAAATGTTATTTTTTATTATTTTGAATTTCTTATATTAGAATTCAGATATAACTTATATTGAAATATAATTTTAATTTTGTTAATTTAAGAAGTTTGTATTTGAGAAAATAACTTTTCTTATTATGGATATTATAAATCATATCCATCTTTTATCTTACCTCCATTATTGAATAATTGTATCTAGTCTATATCTCTTTTACATTCGTCTTCATCTTGTCTTAAGCAAGCACCAAACGGCAAACGCGAGATAGAATAAATTTTATCCTATTTTAAATTTTATCTTGACTATCAAATGTAGCCTAAGATCATTCATGAGATCACTCTTTATATTTTGAAAAAATTATTCAATTTGTCCTAAACCTATTGCATGACTGTTGCTAAAATTCAAATATATTTCTAAACTTTTACGCGAAATTCCGGTATAAGTCTTCTAGCCAGTTGTTGCTAGAAATAGCTGACGTAACAAACCACAAGTTGTCCATGTCAACATGTTATGTATAATGGTGGGCGATGGATACACACCACATTAGCAATTTCCAACAGCAATTAACTGAAAATATTACATTTGAATTTCACGTGAAAATTTATGACTACATTGATAAAATTGAAAAGTTTATAATTAAATTCATGTTTGTACAATAGCTTTTAAGACTAAATGGATAATTATCCCTCAAATGATTGCTTCTCCTTCTTTTAACTGATTTCAATGAAAAAGAAAAATTGCCTACCCAGTACCCCCAAAGTTTCTCGGCTAGCCCAAGACTATTAAATGAGAGGTCCCACCTGGTTCGAAGGTGTATATAAGATAAAGTTTATATGTCCCTACGAGGGCTTGACTTAAATCACACTATAATGGTTTCTCTTCCTTTCTCTCCCCCAGTATCTCTCTTTAGCTTTTGGCACAATCCGTGAAACAACGTGCGATGCTCTTTTCTTGCCCATTAGCGCGTGAAATCTGCTCGACCATGCATCATAATACAATCATGGAACGAATAGGATCAAGCTCTCGAGTTGACTTGCCTCTGACTTCCCCTTTTTTCCAAAGGATATTCATTATCTTTATTGGTGCAAAATCCTCGACTCTTTATAGTGACGCGGTTAAGGAGGTTTCCTGCGACCTTCCATGGATGGAAAATGCAACAGGACAGACTGTGAATGCTCTAAATTCCGAGAGGGATGGTCGAGCTGTGCCAAGAATTGCGAGGAGGACTTGAGCCTAGACTTTGTCTAGCAATAGCATGACTATGGTCAAGCTGCTTTTTAATTAATTATAATTCGGTCGTTAAAGCCAGCACTAGCGCTACACTTTTTAATTCGATTTTTCATTAGGGCCAACCCCACACATTTGAAAAAATAAATAAAAATAATCGGCACGAGCACTATAGATTTGCTTCACGCGCATATAGCTTTGGTTACAATATTATATGAATTTTCACATGATACACGGGCTGGATTTTTATAATAGATCCTTATTCTAGTACCGTTATGCAATTTAGAGATGCGTGTGTGAAGTTTCTCTTTTCCTCTCACATCACGAATTAACTCAGTGAAACTACTTTTAAGTTCATCGTTGGTGTAAATAATAGTCATTCGTAAGTAAGGCAACCCTATTTTTCGTGTGCATAGAAATCAAGTTACGAGCGATGAAATTTTTAACGTGATTTAAAGGCTCATGTCTTTAATTATCGTTTTTCGTATAATTTTAATGTGAAAATTAATTTAAGAATTTGATAAGCAAAAAGATGAAATACATTATTTTTTGGGTTAAAATCATGAAAAATCCTAAACTGGTATAACTGCAAATTTTTTTATCATGAATTAACTTTTTGACCACAAAAAACCCTCCATCTAGTATACATGTGATCATGAAAAACTCCAGTTGATACATTTGTAACAAACTGACCTAAATTGAATTAATACCATAAAAAAAAAAATTGTACACATGTGACGAATGAGAGTTATTTGATAGTGTAATTTAATGAAAACTAGCAAATGATAAATTTTTCACAAGTGATCAATTTATGGTTTTTGATAAACTTGTCATAAATATATCTTTGATGTTTTTCGTAGTATTAATTATTCTTTTTATAATTGAAGGGCACGAACAAAGAGAATCAGATAAAAACTCCAATAGTTGAATTGACGTAATATTTTCTTTTTAGAGGTTTAAGAAGTAGCTCTAATGGTGGGGTCTTGGCAACAAATATATCGTCGGGCTAATTAACCTGTTGCATCAATGCTCGACCTTTTCACATCTACGGAATTTCGGGATCATTACCCTGCCAAAGTCATCTTTGCTTAATAAAGGTTTATTTTATTAGATTTTCTTAGATAAGTACCGGGAATTATGGGCCATTAAGTGCTTGTTTGGTAACCATCGCAACAGTGTCTGAATCTGATTTTTTGTTCTCAGGAGCAGTTTGGGAATAGAATCGCGTTTGGTAAATTTTTTGTTTCCGAGAACAAATTTCTATTTTTTTATTCCTAGAATTAGATTTGGAACATAATCAATAATAATAATAATAATAATAAAAGTTGATTATTGTTTCGGGAACAAATCTAAGAAGCAAAACCAACTATTTTTATTCTTCTATTTAATCTTATTCTCTTTTATTCTTCTTCATCCTGCCGCCACTGTTCGCCGCCGCTGTCGGTCACTGGAATCGGTCTAGCGAGCTTGCCGGAGGCAAGTCTAACCACCGGCGAGGCTCGCCCGGCCCGCCGGTGGCGGGCGAGCCACACCGAGCCCCGCAAGGCCTCGCCTATCGCCGAGGCTGGGCTTGCCTCACGACGCCCAACCTTGTCGGTGGCCAAGCGGGCCTCGCCCAACCCCGGTGAGGCTCACCTGGCCACCCATGAGGTCGAGCGTGGCCGGCTTTGCCGGGGTTGGGCAAGGCTCACCTGGCCACTGGCGAGGCTCACCCGGCCCGTCGACGCTCGACCTCGCTAGTGGCCGGGCGGCCTCGCCCGGCCTCGGCAAGGCTCGCCTAGTCACTAGCGAGGTCGAGCGTCGGTGGGGCTGGGTGAGCCTCGCCCGGTGGCTAGGTGGGCCTTGCCCGGCCCCAAAGAAGGTCGGCTTGGCCATTGGCAAGGCTCGGTTGACGAGGGCCGACCCTCATTTGGCCGGTAGCCGGTGCCCGATCCGGTGACCAGCCAAAAGAAGAAGAAGAATATGAGAACAAGGAAAGAAGGAAAAAAAAAGGAAAAAATAAAAGAAAAATTTATTAAAAAATTAAAAGAAATTGATTTGGAACAGAATCAATTAGCACAAGATACTAAACGTAATTCTATTCCAAAATCAGAAATTTTGGACAGTTATCAAACGATTTAAAATGCTTAGAAATTGTTCCCGGGAACAGAATAAAAAAAAATCATTTCAGATCAGAATCTGTTCCCGGGAACAGAATCGTTACCAAGTGCGCTCTAATTTATTCTTAGTCGGGACAGCAGGTTGAATTTTTTGACCGGCGAGAGGAAATCTTCGTGGAAAGTCTTTGCTATCAAGTTCGGTGTTCTGACTCTTTCTCAATTTTTTCAAGAACCCTTTTTCTCATATTATGTGATGTAGCATTTGCGTATAGATTTATTAGAAGCACTTCAACAGTTTTCTTACCTTTAAACAATAGGTACTCCCTTATTATATTAGTAACATACAAGTTTATATGTATCAATTCAAAGTGTCATCAATTTCTCAAATAAAGATTTAAAGTGAATCTTATCTCAAATAGGAACCTAGAGTACCATTTATATCTCAAATAAGTACTTGTAATGGCCATATTAGTCTAAACAAGTGATCCGACCTTACTGATTGATCAAAGTCATTTTCCGCATTTACTTTTTATTATTATCTTTAATTTTTAATTTTTCTGTTTTTCTTTAAAAAGAAATATACATGCGTGGGGGGCTTGCCCCAGCCCTCCATCTGGATTTTTTTTTCCTAATTTGTGTTTTTCTTTTTTTCTTTTTTAGTTTTAGCCTTGTTTTTCTTTTAAAAAAAACTAGAAAAAAGGGAAGAAAATAAGAAAATATAAAAAACGGAAATGCCCTTGACCTGCTGGTGAGGTCAAGCTTGTTGAGACTTACATGACCACTTGAACCCTTATTTGAAAAAATTGGAACACTTTAGGCCCCTATTTGAAACAATATTCAGTTTAAGCACCACTACCAAAACAATATATGTTATCTCGTCTCCCTTTTGTTTGCATTGATGAGTTGCACCTTAATCCTTATTATCTTTGGTTTATCACAATTCAGTCCCTATACTTTTAATCGCAAAGATTTGTTCTTTATTTTATGGAAATGGAAGGAAATCGACCATTTTTTAGTGAAATATCGACTGAAACTGCACGTGCTTGGTCGTTCGAATAAAATGCGTGGACCCCGTGCAGGCAACCACCGCCATGATAGCGGGCCTCACAGCACTTGCAAGGAAACATTCCTTGCCTCCTCATTTTTTATGACACTTTCAATCAAAGACATATAACATCTATCTGCTAGTGTAGCACATGCACGTCTCTCTCAAGTTAGTTGAATTAATTCGGCATTATAAATATATATAATTAAAAAGATCACTAGTTTCTTTAATCTCTACCTAAAAGATGCGGAATTTCTCAACTAACAGGAGCAGCATTATGCGTGGTTTGATTATACTTATTTAGGCATTTCTTCTAATGAATCTCACGAGAATTTTCAATAGAATGGAAACATGGATCGCTAAATTATAATTTCTCTCATTAAATTTGTTTCATATTCTAGGGGTACTTTAAAAGCTTGATATATTTGACGGTCTACAATTGGCTTTTAAATGAGTGGATTATTTTTAGCAACCAATCAAGTTCTACTCTGCACTTCATATACTTTTTAGAAGAACCTATAAATATTATCTTTCACGTCACTAACTACTTAGACTAATCCATAGAGTTATATTTTTCATAATTCAAGTAATGTTTAATTATACATGTTGTGCCCATTTTCTCTTTCGCTAGAAGCGAATCCTATATGTATATGGGGGATTTAGACATTAGTAATAGCAAGATAACAATATATTTTGACATGTTAGAGTGTCATTCACTTTCAAGGCTTTAAGCAGAGTATAAAGTATGTTTTACTCGATTCATTTATAGTTCATAATATCACAAGTTTGAAAAGATTTTGAAAAGCAATTTTGTACTCTTAAAAGTCTTTTGCGTAAAAATAGGTAACGATAGTTGTTTTCAATTGTTGACTTAGAAAAAATAGGCTCTGAACTCCAAGAACTTGATAATACTTTTATCAAACACCAAAACTTTCCATGAAAGTCCTTCATTATAGAACACCATAGTTCTCTTCACTCCCACAATTCGATTGCTCGAGTAGACTAAACCGGGAGAGCCCGTAGCTTTCCAGTAGCCAATGGTCGTGAGCCGCCTCAGCCTCCAGCCGCGGTACTCGTTCTCTTGTCTGGGGATGAAGAAGAACCATTGCTTCGGCTCTCCAGGCATAGATCTCCCGCAAATTCTTGATCCAGAAGAATTTTGTTACATGATAAAATAGAGAGCATGGATCAAAGATCTGTAATCTTTCTTTGGCGGAATTGTAACTGTTTTTTAAACAGTTCTAACCCATGACATGTGTTCAAAATTATGAACACTGCTTGGGGAAATAAAATCATGAATTATGGAGTGACTCCTTCAACTAATTTAGAAGAAAACCATACACCCTCAATGCTGCAAAATTTTGAAGCCCATCGTATTAAACTTAGAAGAAAGCGACCCCCCCCAACACATTCACAAATTAGGGCCTAAACGGTACGACTTCTTTATGAAATTCTCCAAATTTTTGTTGGTTCTTTTCTTTTCAGACAAGGGCAGAAAAAGTGAAGCCCCTCATCTATTATTTGTCGTACTATGTTCTTCCATACTTGTAAAACTTAATAAGAGACTGCGTTTTGAAGGCGTATCCATTTTACGATTTGGAGAAATGCAAGAAAACTCAAATGAGTAGCATTTGAGACTACTGTTTCACTAAAGTCAAAAGGGGCAAATAGGAAAGACCTTTTGAGATGCCAAGTACATCCGCATGAAAAAAAAAAGCTGGGTCGAGAATGATAGTTTAGAGGTTAATTAAATTAGAAATTGCAATCCTTTATCTTCTCTCTCTGCAGACATATCTTTCAATTAGAAAAGGCTTTGCAACATGAAAATAAGAGATGATCATCTAGCAGCGTCAAGGATTGTGACGTACATGGAAGCTCCCTCCATCTCTCTCTCTCTCTCTCTCACAACAACTTGCTTTTTGGCTTTTGTTTCTTTCTGCATTTGTTTGCAGTTATATACAAGCACGTGTTGAGATCGTCACATATATATTGCGAAGCGAAGAGATTGAACACTCGTGGAAGAATTGATAGAATGAGAGAGAGAGAGAGAGAGAGAGAGAGAGAGGGAGGGAGAGAGAGAGAGGGAGGGAGGGAGGGAGGGAGGGAGGGAGGGACATGGGATTTGCTTGAAAATTTCCATGCGCTTGCGTTGGAGAAAAACTTGGAAGTCTTCCCCTCAAAAGTGCTACGGGTCATTACAATGAAACTCAGCACCGCGTGACCCAGATAACGACATGGACTACTAATATTGCACGAGCAAATATCACAAATTGAACCGGCTTTCGATATTTCTAGAGATTGTATGAAAATCCGTATATTTCGCATGGTTAATCCTAATTAAATCAATATTTTGCTTCTTTAAATGGTAATCTAATAAAGTCTATAAATAAATTTATGTACTATTCCTTTGATAATGAATAAAATATCACATTTTTTTGTCATAATATTTCTATTTTTATAGTATTCTTGCCTAATACTTTTATGTTTCCCAAACTTCCCTTAAATTTAACTTTAATAGGACAATTTTGTGTACTTGATTGTGAGGTTTATTCTCTTCTCATGGTTGTCATGGGTAGGTTCCATGAACAGGACAAACTAGACAAGCTGTAGAGTAAAACGCCTATTTAAGCTTGTTTCCTTGAATATTCCTGATCTCTTTTGCTGGTTAGGCTTTCACCATATCTTTTGGAACTTGATTTTTTCAATTAAGTCATGTTTCTTCCTCTAGATTAAGATCTTAGATTTTAAGTGGTCAATTATGTTCTGGAAATAATAATCATCTTAAATGTCTACTTTGTCAATTGGGGAAACAACTTGCCGTGCCATTTGATCTTAGTGAATTTGTTTCTCATGCTCCTATCGATCTCATTCACTATGATATTTAGAGACCATCTTCAATCCTTACCATCGGAGGCTCTCATTATTTTGTAATCTTTGTGGATGATCATTCTCATTATATATATATTCTTATATAAATCGATCTAAATTTACTTGTATCCACCATAATTTTATTGTCATAGTAAAAACGCTTTTCATAAGATATTAAGGTTTTTTGTATGATAATGCAATGGAATATAGAGACACCAAATTTCTTAAATTCTATCCCAAAATGGTATTATTGTTTATTGTTCTCATCCAGGAACTTCATAATAGAATGGTCGAGCTAAATGAAAACATAGATATATTATAGATAGGGTTAATGCCAAGAAAAAACCTAAAATTGATATACATGTGATAAATTTACCACAAACTAATTTTCTTTTTACTACAAAAAACTTCAAACTGTTATACTTGTGACAAATGTACCCTACATTAGTTTTTGTTAAATTTTACTGCTAAATTATTAAGTTAAATAACACATGACAGTTAATGCGTGTATCGTTTTGGGGTTTGACACTCCATTTTTCATAGACATATCGGTTTGTGATTTTTTGTGGTATTAATTTAATTTAATAAAAAATAATGAATGGAGAAGAGGGTGTAAAGGTTCACTTTAGTTCATAACTTCATAAGAGCTTCCTCCTGGTCCTGGGGATCGAGGGAAGATATTTTATATTACTCACACCTGTTGTCCTATCTTTTGTTAGAGCTCCATTAATGATTGAACTGGACCTCACAGCTCGTATAATCTGGCTTTTACAATAAGAAAGAGATGTTAATGCCATTGGTAATATCCGTTTTACTTAAACCTATACTGCATGGATACTTTTAATTACTATGAATTAATGTCCTGTGTTGGTGACATCTATCTTGCCTTATATATATTGTCCAAAATGTCCTAAACATATTGCAATTTTCCCAATTTAGTCATAAATCTTTTAATTTTGTCAATTTAGTCCTAAACATTTTCACTTCTTACCAATTCAATTCATATGATTAATTTTGACTTGAAATTACTAATGTGGATGACTAGCATTGATGTGGCACTTTTTTACTAATATTTTAATAATATTTTGAATTTTTTATGATTTTCTTTTTGAACTTTTTTTGCTTTTTTTTCTTTGGGGGTCGGATTTGGCCGACAAGGTTTGCCGGCCAACCTTCACCGGCTCTTGCTAGATCTGGCCAAGCGAGGGCCCTGAGCAAGGTCACTACCCTCACTTGGGGCCAACAGGGCCTACTAAGCCCTAACCTGGCCAGATCTGGCAAGGGCGTCATGGCCATCGCCCGAATCTCACGAGGGGCGCGATGCCCTCACCTAGAGCCCCCTCACCTGCGATTGATGAGGGTTGGTTAGCAACCCTTGTTAGCTAGATTTGAAACACTGAAAAAAAAAGTAAAAAAAAAAACTATAAAAATAAAATATTGTTAGAATATTATTTAGGGTTAATACCCTCAAAAACCCAAACCTGGTACACTTGTGATAAATTTACCCAAAACTATTTTTTTGACCACAAAAAACCCCAAACTGATATACATTTGACAAATTTACCCCAAACAGGTACACTTGTGACAAACTTACCATCTGTTAGTTTTCGTTAAATTTTATTATCAAATTATTAAGTTAAATGACATGTGACAATTGACCGGTATACCAATTTAGGATTTTACGCTCCGTCTATCACTGTTTACAATTTTTGTGATTTTTTTGTGGTATTAATCCAATTTAGCATAGGATATATTTGTCACAAATTTACCATTTGGGGTTTTTTGCAATCAAATAAATTAGTTTGGGGTAAATTTGTCATAAATGTACCAGTTTAAGGTTTTTTATAGTCAGTCGGGGTAAATTTGTCACAGCTATACCCGTTTTGGGTTTTTCATGGTCAAAAAAATAGTTTGGGGTAAATTTGTTACAAGTGTACCAGTTTGGGGTTTTTCAAGGTATTAACCCTATTATTTAAAAAGTGTCACGTTAGCATCGATCACATCAATAATTTTCGACCAAAATTGACTAGATGAACTTAATTGACAAAAAGTGAAATGGTTTAAGGTTGAATTGACAAGATGTAATAAGGCTTTGGACTAAATTGATAAAATTAAATATTTAAGACTGAATTGGCAAAAGTGCAGTAAGTTTAACACTATTTGGATAATTTTCCCAAGCATCAGCTGTGAGAAGCATAGCTATTCGTATTATCTTCAAACACCTTGATTTGATTAACACGGGAGCCTTGTTCATTGAGTTCACATCTTTCTTCATATTTGTCTTCACAGTACTATGCTTTCACCATTCCAGCCTTGTTGAAGAGTAGTGATAAATCCTGATGCCAAATCAAATAAATCGAAGGTGAGACTCTGATGTGCATTTGGAAAGAAATACAAATTGTATACCCTATAAATCTTTGTTGAAATATGTTCGGTTGTCGATTTGAATAGTTAACTTTTGCTCATGATGTGAGCGGCTGTTCTTTCATGGCGTGTTCTAGTGATGCCAAGTCACTTTGCATAAATCTTCTTCAACACCAAATCATAGTAGAGTCATTTAGTGATTCTGTTTTGATTAGCTGCTGCTTGCTTTCTCCAGAGTTCTCTTTAGACTATGATAACAGCAAAGATGGAGCAACTGTTTGTTTAGGAAAATTGTTAGGTACTTCGAGCTTATTTTAGCTCACTTTGACCGGGCTAGTAGATTCCCCATGGGAGACCCACACTATTTGACGGCTCACGACGGGCCAATATAGGTTTTTTTTTTTTTTTTTTTGGGTCGAAAACAGTCGTATTATATATTAATGCACATATAAACAACCACTATACAAAGCTTCAGAATACAAAAGATCCAAGAGGTGAGGAGGAGGAGAGATTGCCCAATTTGAGGGGAGCAAGGAAAGCCCATGGGATTTGGCAGCCCAATCAGCAATGAAATTGGCAACCTATCGACAGTGTCGGATCTGGAGATGGGAAAAACAGGGCAAATACGCCATGGCTTCCGCAAACAGAGCTCTCTGTTGCCAAGGAATAAAATTAGGGTTTCTTAGCGTAGCAACAAGCACTGAGTAGTCAAATTCTAGTAGGATACAATCATGGTTCTTTCCTTTCTATAGCAGAAACTTCAGGGTAAGAATCAAAGTTTGTGTCTCTGTTTCTAGTGCCGAAAATGCAGTAATGGTGTTGGTAAAACTGTCAAGCAGATGGCCAACAGAGTTGCGGCACACACAAGCTATTGCGCCTTCATTGTGAGATATCGAGTAAGTTCCATCTATGTTGATTTTAATAACTCCAGGCTCCGGTGGACGCCACATCTGAGTAGGATCTGATGGTTGCAGCCCTAGCTTCAACGACGCCCTATTGCAGAGGCGGGTGGATCTGTCATTTGCAAGAGGCGATTGTACAACCTGATCAAGATTCGGTCGTTGCTGGCGAAATACAAGGTTGTTTCTACTTTTCCAGATTTGCCACATAATAGAAGCCACCGTCTCCATATCAGGTATGGCATTCCTGTTTTCTAGTAATTCCACGAGGCATCTGTTGATTCTTGTAACACTGTGAAGGTGAGATGTTAAATTGACTTGTGGATGAGACCATATAGCTTTCGTCCAAGTACATGATAGGAAGATGTGTTATGTAGTTTCTGGTACCTGTTCTGTACACAGTTGGCAAATTGGGTCTGGGATAATATGTCTGTGGAAAAGGTTCTCCTTTGTAGGTAAGGCATTTTGGCAAAGAGACCACATGAAGATGCGGAGCTTAGAGGGGCCTTGCATGGTCCAAATTTTATGCCATAGCTTTTGAGGTGTTTGGTAAGATGAGGAAGCAATGTTATGTATGTCCCCGTGGGTGTGTGCACTGATAGAATTATAACTGCTCTTTACCATATACTTACCATTGAGTTGCCCTTTCCAAACAATTTTGTCAGTAGTATAGGGAGGCCGAATCTATACTGAGAGGATTTCATTTATTGTCCGATCGTTGAAACTTTGTCGAAGGAGGGATTCATTCCATGCATTTTGGTTTGGGATTATAAAGTCCGCCACCTGTTTAGCTTCACCTCTAGGGGCTGGCCCGCCGATGATTTCACTAGAAAACCACTTATCCTCTCTAATATTGATCCGTTGTCCGTCACCTATTGATCATTGGAGTTTGTGTAATATAGAATCCCGGCCTAGCAATAAACTTTGCCATCCCCGAGAGGGTCTAGACCCTTTATCAACATTCCAAATTTCTTTAGAATGGAAATATAATCCTTTAAAGAGTCTGCTCCATAAAGAAAGTGGTTGTTGTATTATACGCCAAGCTTGTTTACCCAGTAAAGCCTTGTTGAACACAATGAGATCCCAGAAACCCAATCCCCTATGGTACTTTCTATCCTTTAGAGTGTCTCATTTCTTCCAATGAATACCAGATTTGCTACTAGAAGGTTGTCACCAGAATCTGGCAATTTTCTATTTGATAGACTTACATAGAGACATAGGAATTTTAAAGATTGACATGGCATATTGCAAGAGTGCTTGGATGACTGTCTTAATCAAAATTTCCCTACCGCCTTTAGAGATGAGCTATTCTTTCCAACCTTCTAGCTTAAAGTTTACCTTTCCAAGATCCATGCAAACATCTCTCTTTTAGATTTCCCCCAGTCTGACAGTATACCAAGATATTTGCCAATCTTGGCTAGCACAAGGACATGTAGCTCTCTAGCGAGATTCACTTGAAGGCTATGAGGACAAGCTTTACTATAAAAGATACCAAATTTATTGCGGTTTACTTCTTGTCCTATGGCTTGGCAATGCATTCCAGGAGTTTTCCGTCTAAGAAAAATATAGCGTCATCAGCGAAAAAAAGGTGAGATAGGGTAGGACACCACTTGTTTAAAGTTATGCCTCTGATGTTGCCCATATTCACAGCTTGAGTAATAAGTGTAGATAGGATGTTTGCCACCAGAATAAATAGGTACAGAGAAAGAGGATCTCCTTGTCTTAAGCCCCTCGTCAGATGAAAGTAGGGTAGAGGTTCACCATTGAACTTGACACTAAGGAAAACTATTGTTATACACTGCATCACTCACTGAATCCATTGTGCATGAAACCCTAGCTGAGTGAGGTAGTCCTTTAGGAAATCTCATTACACCCTATCGTAGGCCTTTTGCATGTCAAGCTTTAGGATAGCCTGAAAATTCTTTTTCCTTTTTCGAGTCCCGATTTGATGGAGAACCTCTTAGACCACGAGAACATTATCCTGGATTTGACGTCCACTGACAAAAGTGCGCTATTCCTTTGCTATCAGTTCAGGTAACCAAGGCTTCAGTTTATTCGCAAGAACCTTTGAGATGATTTTGTATATAAAATTGCAAAGACTGATAGGTCGGTATTGGTCTAACCGTTCTTGATGAGGAGTTTTTGGGATCAGAGAGATTAATGTCCTATTGAATTCTGGTCGCATCACTCCAAAGTGGAAAAAATCTTTGACAGAAAGAAATATATCTTCCTTTAAAATATCTCAATGGGATTGGTAAAACTGTCCATTTAAGCCATCGAGTCCCAGAGCCTTGGATGCTCCCATTTGAAAAGCGGCATTTTGGACTTCCTCTAGAGTGATCTCATTTATGAGATTATCATTCATCTCCTCTATCACCATAGATGGGCATTGCACAAGAACAGGCTTATAGTCGCGATATCCCATCGAACTATACAAATTTTGAAAGAAGCCTATTGTCATGCCTTCAAAAGATTAGGTTCACGTACCCATTGATGATGCTCATTTTGTAACATGCTAATGTGATTGCACTGCCTCCTTTGGATAGTAGTGGCATGGAAAAAATTGGTGTTTTTGTCCCCCCATCTAAGCCCATTGAGCCTTAAACGCATTGCCCAATATTGTTCCTCCTATTGCCATAATAGCTGTATTTTCTCTTTTATATGAGTAACCGCCGCTTGGTTATACTGACTATTGGGTTGATTGATCAGGTTTTGGATATGCTGCTTGAAGAGATTGATTTGATTATGACCATGAGAAAACTTGGATCAACTCCAACTAGTAAGGGCTTCAAAAATAGCCTTAAACTTCTAAGGTAGGTTCACACCTCTTGCTTGGGAAGACTGCCATGACGCAGCAATGATTGTGCGACACTCTTGGTCTTGTAACCAAAAAGATTCAAAAACAAAGAGCTTTCTTCTTTTGCCAGGAATTGTTGCAGTAGTTAATAGGATTGGGCTGTGATCTGAACCAAGTGCAAGTAAGGCAAAAGCTTCAGCTACAGAAAAGGTAACTCTCCAATCCATTGTGCAAAGCACCTGGTCCAACCTTTCTTTTACACATTCATCTCCATTCCTATTGTTAACCCATGTGAAAGCACAACCTTTGCTTGCCACATCCATCAAAGAATAGTCATTTAACAGCTCACGAAAGGTGTGCATGCGATGTTGGTCTGTTGGTCTTTTGCCTATTTTCTCCCAAGAATAAATTATTTCATTAAAATCACCAACACACACCCAAGGTAATATATTATAGTGACTGATTTGTCTTAGATCATCCCATAGCATCTGTGTGAGTTGGTACACAGATGGCGCATGTAGACAAGTAAGGCGCATTATAGTTCCGCTTTCATTATCTATACATACCATGTCAATAAGAGCTGAAGTCTGCCATTCCACTGTCAAGGAGACCCCCACGTTCCAAAACACCGCTAAGCCACTAGCTAAGCCAATTGGATTTTCAATAATACTATTAGGAAATCTCAACCTCTTTTGCATCTTTTGAAGTAACACTACCTGGTTTTTGGTCTCCATAAAAAATAAAAATAAAAATAACATCGGGCTTTTCTTGGGTCACGATGGGCCAATATAGGTTAGGTGTACCAAAAAGCAACTCATCCCTCTCTCTCTCTCTCTCTCTCTCTCTCTCTCTCTCTAAAGAAGGAAGCACTAGACATGATTTTAAGGCAATATATTTTCCAAAATTACCAAAGCCTGATACACTAGATGGTTGTCTTGATTATTTCCTAATATACATGTCTTTTCCATAATATCCGCAAATGTGATAATACTTCAAATAAATCCCCAGGTAATCATTCGGGAGCTCTACGGTGTATTGCACGCATTTACATGGACCATTTCTTGACATAACAAGCACACAAACACACACCCGTTTGATTCGTGAGAGTTTCGCATGGAAATAATCATGGAAATGAATATGGTGCACGAAATGATATGGACTATCCAGTTTGTATTAGTTCTACATCCATGGTCGATTTTAGGATACAAGTGCATTTTAAACAGACATTAAAATTAGAAAGAACTCACATTTTCTTAGCATCACTGAGGAGATTAAGAGTTACACCATTTTAATCACGGTAACATAAATGTGTTTTTTTTATAAAAAAAAAAAAAATTATGCATAGAAAATTAGCCTCCTTTAATTAAGACCAGAACTGTTCCCAGTCCGACGAGAACAATTCGGTATCACTGGGTAGCATCTCCATGTCAATATTGCTTCCTAGTCCTCTTGCTTGCAAAGGAATTGTCCGATGGTCTTCAGAGACACCTGAACTATCTGGCGATGAGCTCGCTTTCTCCACGAAAGGAGGACTGCTCTGATGAGATGATGCCATTTCCTGATGATGCCGATGATGATCATCCTCCGATATGGTGCCTTGTTGAAATGAGTGGCTGCTTCTAATGATTTCTCACATCGGTCTCCGGTCGAATGACCTCAAGGTCTTTGTTTTCTTGTACACCCGGCACACACTGAATTCATGCCTCGGCTGCAATTATAGACACAAACGAGAGACATCAGTCACATGTCGTTGCTCGATTTGTTCGTGTTCTTACGACAAGAAGAAATCAAAAGCGATGTCAATCTATTCCGCTGTGGCTCTATTTCATTTTGTTTCTTTGGGTTCAAGAATTGGTGTAGATCTATTTGCCTATAAAAGAGGCTAGCTAAGTTTTAGATTGGAAACTCAATGCGATGGATTAAACTATTACTTTTGCTTCCGAGACGACATAGAACATGTAAAGACAAAGACGAACGAGAATATGTCTAGGTTGCTGCAAGAACTTGCACTTATGTTACTGGGATCTTCTTGTTTTAATTACTCTTAATACCATTGCAGTTACACCACTACAGCATAACAATGTCTAGAATTAGATCACACGCGAAACATTTGAAATCATGTTAAATTATTCCATACGTGTGTGACATAGATTATCCGACAGTTTACGATAAACATTGGATTAGGGCATCACACACCACCACTGGGATTTCTTGAGGAGAAGAAGCCTCTCCTTCAATGGCCTTGTACTCATTCATCTTCCATTCGGAGCCCATCCGGTATAGAACACCATAGTTCTCTTCAGTCCAATAATGCGATTGCTCGAGTAGACAAAACCAGGAGAACCCGTAGCTTTCCAGTAGCCAGTGGTCGTGAGCCGCCTCAGCCTACCGCCATGGTACTCGCTATCTTGCCTGGGGATGAAGAAGAACCATTGCTCTGGATCTGCGTGGCATAGATCTGCCGCAAATTCTGGATCCAAAAGAATTTTGTTCTATAATAGAATGGAAAGCATAGATCAAAGATCTGTATTTGGTGGAATTGTAATTGTTTTTTTAAACAGTTCTAACACTTGGGCATGGGTTCGAAATTGTTCATGAAATTATGGACTTTGTGTACATAGTGGATGCATATGAACACTGCTTGGAAAATATAAATCATGAATTACGGAATGATATCTCCAATTGATACATGCTAAAATATAAGCTTGCTGCAAAAAAAGTTGAATCCCATTGCATTAAACCTATTTATAAGAAAACCATACATATATATCAATAATTAGGGCCTAACAGGTACAACTTCCATATGAAATTCTCCAAGTTCTGGTTGGTTCTTTTCTTTTCAGACGAGGGCAGAAAAAGTGAAGCCCATCAAACATTATCTGTCGTAATCTGTTCTCCAACACTCGTGATACTTAATAAGAAACAGTGTTTCGAAGGAGAATCCATTTTACAATTTGAAGATTGCAAGAAATCTTGAAAGAGAAGCATCTCAGACCATTGTTTCACCAGAGTTGAAAAGCGCAAATAGCAAATACATTTAGAAATGCCTAGTACGTGCAGGGGAAAAAATAGCTGGATCAATAACGAAAGTTCCGAGGCTAATTAAAAGAAAATCGCAATGCTTTGTTTTTCTCTCTCTCCAGGCATATCTCTTAATGGGAAAAGGCTTTGCAACATGAAAACAAGAGATGATCAAGAAGAAGAAGAAGAAGAAGAAGAAGAAGCAAGGATTGCGACGTACGGGGAAGGTCCCATGGATCGAACTCGTAGATATCAAGAACAGGTATGACTCGTTGAATCTGCCCGAGTAGAGCCTCTCTAGTTGCCTCGAGCTTGTTTCCTAAATAGAACGAAACCAGCTCTTCTTCGGTCGGGAAGAACCGAAACCCTGGTGGCAAACCCTCCATCTCTCTCTCTCTCTCTCTCTCTCTCTCTCAAAACAACTTGCTTTTGGCTTTTCTATCCTTTTGCTTTTGTTTGTAGTTGTATGCAAGAACGTGTTGAGCTCGTCACATATAAATAAGCGAAGAGAACATATAAATAAGCGAGGAGAGAGCTTTTTTGTTTTTTTTTTTTGGCGGGGGGGAGTAGGTGAGGAGAGAGCTTCGATAGCAGCGAAATAAGAGAGAGACACCAGGGTTATGGTATAGTTTTCCCGGGTTGTATTTTGTCGTCATTGCAATGAAACTCAGGACCACCGCGTGCCTGCCTGTCTATATGACACGGACTATTATTCTGCGAGCACAATATCACAAATTGGATGGTAGAAGGGGGCGCTACATATAAACCGGATTAGGAGCCATGGGGTGGACACACTTATGCTAAAGGAACAATATCATGTTAGAAAATCAAACTCAAAAGCTTAAACTTTTAGATGGATGGAAATCATATATATATATAAAATTTATTATCAAATCACATGGGATAAAATTTTAATAATTTTGACTCATGTAATGTTGTATCCTTCCCACATGGTGATCCAACCCTCACTATAAAATGAAATTATTGTGAAAAGAGATTTAGTGGATTTGATCTCTCCCTTGGGATTCTCACAGTGAAGTCATTGAGTTTCTACTATACCTCCTAACATAAACTAAACCTCCATCTCTCCCTCCCCCCTGCTCTCTCTCGTCCCTCCCTGTCTCGCCTGCCTTGCCCGCGCTGCTAGCATCGCTCCCCCTCAACGTCCTTGAGCAACCTCAAAGCTAAACTTTGAGCGATCGCTCTACCGAGCTGTCGCCGTCGCCCTCGAGACCTCTCTCTCCACGTAATTAAAACCCATCGACATGAGATCGATAACTTCCAACGACCTCAACCAGAGGTCAAGCCTAGATATGTGACAGGCAGAGGGAAGGAGGGGGGTTACGTAGATCAAAGATGTAAGGACTGTAGCCCTGCAATCACTTCTAACGTATGGTTGGGAATATGACAACAATGAAGCTGACTTATATCTAGGATCAATGATATCGGGGGGAGATCTCTTCGCAATCTTAAGGTAAATATTTATTTTGTGGAGGGTGTGAAAGCCTTAGTTACACTAAATTAAAAAAAGAAAATTAGCAGGAAAAATTTAAAAATTATCTCCTAGCCACAATTTTAAAAAATAAAAAAATAATAAAAAATAAAAGAAGAAGAGAGAACCGTGATTTCCCTTTATAATTATGAAACATGGAAATATTCTAAGTTTTGACAATCTATGAGATATCCTTTCCCTTTATAATTATATAACAGACATAAAAAGATTCTATGTATTTGCCAATCAAGGTTTATGTATATTGAAAGTTTCAGATATTTTGCAATAAATAAAAGTCAAAGAGTGAAAGGCCGGTGTCAAGGAAAAGAGAAAGTAAGCTTCAATAGTAATGTCGTGGAAACTTGATGACAACCGTATGTAATTAAACCTACCTATTAGGTTATATTCATCTTAGTTTATTTCGACATGAACATTGATTAGGAGATGATTTACTTAAAAAGTGAAACTGTGATTGCATAACTCATTAATAAAGCCAGAAGAAAACAATACTTCATGAGGCAAATCAAATTCCTACAATATAACATTGCCCGTGCTATACACCAATCTATGTGCAAGCATTTACATATTGTGACAATTTTAAGTATTTCGAGTTAAAAAAAATTAAAATGCATTCATTGCAAAATCTTACTAAGTAAGAATCAAAAGTCAATCCAATTAATGATTTTGCTAAAGGTATCCTTAAAACAAGTTAGGCAAATTGCAATTACTGCCTCGATTTTTCCCAATTATCTTTTTTCTCTATATTTTCTCCTTTTAATTTCTCTTGGACAACTTCGATCAACAAAATTACAGTATAATAAAAGGATATGGTGTAGCTGCAACAAACTCATATTTGTTCTACACGTCCTGCGTATGCATGCAGGCAGAAGTTTGGCGCATATCGAAGATGTTTTGGCCATATTTCCAAGGCTATTTACTTGACTAACTCATTTAGACGTCTTAAATTCAACATCCGGTTTGTCTCTATGCTATATAATTTCAAACGTCGATCCACATCATTTCTTTCTGGGAATCCAGGTAATTTTCATCCATCAATCTAGAATCCTAATGGAATTTCTCTTCTTATCGTGACTTGACCTTTTCGCAATGTAGAAGAAGCTTCCCTTGGGCCTGACGGAATCACATTATCATTAAACCATCATAATACGTTCCCTAAAATATATAGAAAATATTAATTTAAAAATAATTATACTCACTTTTTTTGTTACGAAGAAATTCACTCTAAATTGATAAAGTTCATATAAACTTCCCAACTACCAAAGGGAAGTTGTTTTTATGTAATCTTGTAATCCACGCAATTTTTACTTAGTCAAGTAGCTGGTAAGTCACATTAGAATATTCCGTCAAGAGTGTGGAAAGAACTCTTTGTATATGTTCAAGGGGGACTGTTGAGAAATCAAGTGGATGTGCAAGTAAAATAATCACTTGATTTTATAAACTCTTTATACACACTACTCTCATATACATCTCACACCTCACATGAACACAATTTCTTGCACACACGCACTCACTCTTTCTCACTCTACACTTCACGCCACCTAATCCCACCCACTCACACATTCACGTACACACCCCACACTTTACGTACACACACTCCTCACACTTCTTACACACACAAGACCCCTATCACCCTACCTCTCAACTCTCTCGTACAAGACACACTCAAGGGACAAGGGCCCCTATTTATAGGGGACAAAGTCGGCACATCCACCGACTCTCCTCTCCCAATATATCTTCTACTTATTATTATTTTATTACAACTTGGGTCAACAATTGCGGCTGAGAATTGTCTGGAGAGAGGGAGAGAAATCTGGAGGAGTAACGAGAGAGAGATCTAGAGTAATAGAGAGAGAGAGTAATCTGGAAAAGTCGAGAGAGAGAGAGAGAGAGAGAGAGAGAGAGAGAGAGAGAGAGCCGGTGCCCTTCTCAACACTCCCCCTCACCGACTACTCTCTCTTAATTTAGATATGGTAGCCGTGCCGATATTATTTTTGGATTCTCCAACTGTCTCCCTCCATTCAACATATTGTGAAGCTTCCTCGTACGTGGATGGCTTTATGGTTCCATCTTCAGTTGCTTCCCTTGCTACGACTTTCCATTGAGTTTTGTGATTCTTGAATTTTTGCAGTGCCAATTCATTTTGCCCTTTAGTCTCCTTTTCCTTCTTCTCACTCAATTCGGTCTTCGTATTCAACATATCTTCTATAAGAATTTTGAGATTGGAACTCATTCGATCAAGCCTCTCATTTGTGATTTTCACTTCGTGCTTCAATCGATTCAGTCCCATCCGAAGCACTTTAGTGGAGATATCTTGATCCTTTTTCTCATAAAATTTATTCTCCTCAATCTTATTCCACCTATGCTTGCACCATGGAATGTAGGGTGTAGATGGCCTCCTTTTCTCAAAGAAACCTTTCTTCTTCTCCTTCATGTGTTTGATATCTCTCTCAATATGACCAATTGGGAACATCATAGCGGGCTTGAGATCCTGAAGCTTCCGCAACTTCTTGAACTCACATCGGAACTTCTCTAGCTCCCTTTCTTTTGCCTTGAGCTCTCCATCCTTCTGCCTTATCATCTCATCCCTTTTCTTCAACATATCCTCCATCTTTCTCTTCTCAACTTTCAGCTTCTTTATCATCTCTTGCAGTTTCTTTTCACGATTGCTTATTGGCGTTGTTAGTTGCTTCTTCGAGTTCTCCCTTGGCTTGCTCTTATTTGGGGTCGTGATGGAACCTGTCGAATTATCCAACTCAACTATACAAGCTGTTGCAAGCTCTTCTTGTTCCTTCATTGCAACAGGTGCTTGAAAGTCCCATTCTTCTTCGCTTTCAATCTCCTTCTTACAAGAAGTGACGACATTTCCTTCTTCCTGCCTATACCAACAGAATCTGGCAATATGTCCAACCTTGCCACAAACATAGCACCGTTTGCTACGCCATTTGTTGCTCTTATCTTCATCGTCATCATCATCACGATCTTGACGAGCTCCCCCTGGTTGATAACCCTTCTCGTTTGGTTGCCTCCGCCAATCTCCATGATTTTTCCATGGCTTGCCATCTCTTGCACCTGCTCTATTTCTATTATGGCCTTTGAACCCTCTTTTATTAATGAAGAGGGCACTTCCATCCTCCTTAATTGAGACCTTGGGGATTTGTTTATCTAAGGCCTCTTGATTGGCCAATATATTTTCCAACTCAGTTAGAGTTGGCTCATTTGCCCATCCACGAGTGGCTGTAACAATACCGTTATACTCCGGCCTTAAACCATGAATTATTATTCTTCTCATTCTTGTCTCGAGATGGCATTCTCAGGATCTAATTTTGAAATTTCTTCACAAATAGATTTAACTTTAGAAAAGTATTGACTTACCGTCATACTTTGTTGCGAGATTGAGAGGAGCTCGTTCTCCAGCATTGTAACTTGGCATCGTTTGTCCTTGCAAACAACGTCGCCAAGTTATCCCAGGCCTCTTTCGGGGTCTTCGCACTCTTTATGTGTGGTAATAATTCATCATCAATAGTCACGGCAAGAACATAAAGAGCCTTACTGACTTGACGTTCCACTTTCTTAAATCATTATCATTTATGGGTGGTGTGGTGTTGTTGCCGCCAACAATATCCCATAAATATTGTCCAAGCAAATAATACCGCATGCAGGTACTCCAATTATTATAATTAAAGTCATTGAGTTTCTCCATCCCGTTCACCGGACTCGAGAAATCCACCATGGTGACTTGAGTATAATGCCCCGCACTATACCAAGTAAGCCTGGTCCCGGACCAACCGACTTCACAATCCCAGATTGTGCACTGGTAGAACTCCGACGTCCTTCGCTTCTTCGCTCCTTGGCTCGACAATCCCTGACCACCTTGCTCACTTACAATGGTCCCCGACCACTGTCTTGGCACGGCCTCCGACGACCTGCTCTGATACCACTTGTTGAGAAATCAAGTGGATGTGCAAGTAAAATAATCACTTGATTTTATATAAGCAATATTGCAAACTCTTTATACACACTACTCTTATATACATCTCACACCTCACATGAACACAATTTCTTGCACACACGCACTCACTCTTTCTCACTCTACACTTCACGCCACCTAATCCCACCCACTCACACATTCACGTACACACCCCACACTTTACGTACACACACTCCTCACACTTCTTACACACACAAGACCCCTATCACCCTACCTCTCAACTCTCTCGTACAAGACACACTCAAGGGACAAGGGCCCCTATTTATAGGGGACAAAGTCGGCACATCCACCGACTCTCCTCTCCCAATATATCTTCTACTTATTATTATTTTATTACAACTTGGGTCAACAATTGCGGCTGAGAATTGTCTGGAGAGAGGGAGAGAAATCTGGAGGAGTAACGAGAGAGAGATCTAGAGTAATAGAGAGAGAGAGTAATCTGGAAAAGTCGAGAGAGAGAGAGAGAGAGAGAGCCGGTGCCCTTCTCAACAGGGACGTCAAAACTGGTTGCTCCTTTTCCACCTTGATTACTTATGAAAAAAGGGGGTTAGTCAGTCAATCAAGAGATTCATGAAAAAGTTTTGGAAACATGTCCTCTTATTTTTTTGCCAATTAAAAGAGTATGAATTAGGGTCCAAATGAGGATAGTTTTGAGAACACATTACATGATCGATACAACTAATGCGGAGCTTTTTTTTTTTTTTTTTTATGACCCAAGGAACCCGTGCACCATACCAACATGGACAGCCTCGATGGGCCCAGGGTGACGGGGGGGTAAACCTTAGGGCCCCACAGGAGGACCCACCACTCCCATGGAACGGGTAAGACGCCAAGCATCTCCGCGGAGAGTCGAACCCTCTCCCTCCTAGAAGAGGTCAGTGAGTCCCCCCATGGTGGGGAAGACTTAATCAGTGGAGCCACCACGGCCGATGGTCTAATGCGAAACTAATTACGTTAAGAAATTGAGAGAAAAAAAAAAAAAGTCCTCCCCTTTATTTAAATTTCATTTTGGAAGTAAATGATTTGCTATATTTTATAGATTAATTGGATTCATATGCAAGAGTAAAAAAGAAGATGGTGTAAGGCCTCTGCTTCCTTTTTTCCCGAAGAATGGTTCAAGTAGACCTTGCTCATCATGGAAATGAAATCTCGTATACTGCAGTTACGCCGGGATTGAATTTGTCAGGTCTTTTGTATCTTCTTCACCAGTCTTGACGTTGAGTCCGGACTCTAGAGTGCGTGGTTCAATGGAATTGACTTGGGCGGGTATGATGAATCACAATTCATTCTATTACTCGAAAAGACATTGTGATGGGTGTTTTTTTGGTGTAATTTTGGATGCTTCATCATGAGGATTTGCACAGATCTTACATATCCCATTTAATAATGAAAAGAGCAAACCGAGTATGTTGATTTCGTCATGTCCCTCATCGATTCATCTCCACTTCCAATTTCTGAAATACAATATGCAACATTCAAGCTTATTTCAAGTTTATTACTTAGCAATGTCTCAGTTTATTATCAATTGATTTAAAAAATGCTGGGTATCGTGTCAAATCGGGAATGGCCCTTTTAATAAGTGGATCATATTCTACAACTAATAATAGTCTGGCACATCATTTCGTAAACTTATATTGTAAACCGATTTTAATAAGTTTAACACTTCTCTTTAGTATAAGTAGTTTCCAAATCACTTTTTCACATATGCACAGTGCTGAAAGATGCATTGTACTTTTAAATGTTAATTATTCATTACTAGTTTCCGTGGTAGAAATCACCCAAGAATCCTATCCCACTCCCTAATCTCCTCTAACCACCACAGGCTGCCATCAGAAATCACTTTGCCACGGCCACCATCGTCGTCAATCCGCCAAAAACGCAGCAAGATAGAAAGAAAAATGATGATTTCATAAATAAAACTGAAACCGAAATTGATTTTGTCTAATTTGAAAAGTCATAAAGCAAGTTTGCAAATCACTCTTCATATATTTATCTTATTTATTTTTCTTATGACACGGTTTCTAAACTCTTCGACTCAATTAATGCGCACTGACATACGCAAACCATCTCCTATACATCCGTATAATTAGACTCCATTCATATGGGATGGTAGGAGTTGCCCAAGATTATCCACGAGATGCGCAGGATTGAATTGTATGACACTCAAATCAATTCTAAAATTTTCAATTTTGTTAATGTAGTCCTAAACTTTTATGTGAAATTTCAAGATAATTATTCTAGCCAATTACCATTGTAAATCACTGACGTGGCGATCTACATATTATTTACATTAGCATGTTATGTAAGACGGTCCAGCAATGACCTGATGCCGCATCAACAATTTTCTGAGAAGACTATATTAGAAATTCGTGCAAAAGTGTGAATAACATTGGCAAAATTGAAATTTTTATGAGTAAATTGACATCCGTATAGTAAATTTAAAATTAATTGGGTAGTTATCTCTTATATTGTACTTTGGGATAGTTTCTCTTTCCTTAAATGATTTCAAAGAAAAAATTGCCTACTCCTAATGTATATTAGCGAAGCCCAAGATCATCAAATGAGAGAGGGCCCACCCGGTTCAAAGGTGTGCGTAAGTCAAGTTTATACTTAAATCATACTATAACCCTCCCTCCCTCCCTCCCTCCCAGAATCTTTCTTTAACTTCTGGCGCCATCCATGAAACAACGTGTGATGCTCTTTTCTCGTCCATTAGCGCGTGGAATCTGCACGACTTTGCACCACAATACAATCATGGAGAGAACCGCGTCAAGCTTCCGAGTAGAATTGCCCTTTGGCTTCCCCTTTTTCCACAGGTTTTTCATTCCTTTTATTGGTGCAGAATCCACGACTCTTTATAGCGACGCGGTTATGGATGTTTCATGCGACCTTCCATGGATGGGAAATGCGACAGGACAGAGTGTGAATGCTCTAATAATTCCAAAACGGATGGTCGAACCAAGCGGAGAATTGCGAGGACGACTTGAGCCCAGAGTTTTTGTCTAGTAATAGCACAGCTATGGTCAAGCTGTTCTTTTAATTAATTATATTTGGGTTGTTAAAGTCAGCAAAAGTGCGCAACAGATTTCAATTCGATTTTTAATAAGGGTCAACCTCACACATTTGAAAAACAATTACGGCACGAACACAACTGATTTGCTTCACACCCATATAGATTTGACTACAATATTATTTGAATTTTCACATGATACACAGGCTGGATTTTAAAATCGATCCGTATTTCTACTGCCTGTTAGTGTGTGAAGTTTTTCTTTTCCTCTCATCTTGCGAATTAACTCAGTGAAACTACTTTTAAGTTTATCGTCATCATAAAGAATAGGCATTCATAAGTAAGGCGACCCTATTTGTTCGTTTGCACATTTCAAAACTATAAGAAATCAAGCTATGAGTGACGAAATTTAAAACGTGATTGAAAGGCCGATGTCTTTAATTATTGCACTTCATATAATTTTAACATGAAAATCAATTGAAGAATTCGATAAGCGAAAAGATGAAATATATTCCTTTTTGGGTTAATATCATAGTACCCCCAAATCGATATAACTATAACAACTTTACCTGATATTACAAAAAAAAACTCTTCAAACCGGTACAATGTGACATATTTACCTAAAATTAATTTTTTTAATCACTAAAAACCCCCCAAACTATTATATTTTTGATAAATTTATCATCCATTAGTTTCCAGTAAATTAAATTAACACCGTGAAAAATAAAAAAAAAAAAAAAAAAAAAAACAGTACTTTTGTAACGGATAGAAAGTAAAATCTCAAATCGGTGTATCTGTCAACTATTATGTGTCATATAATTTAATAATTTAACAAAAACTAACGGAGAGTAAATTTATCACAAATGTATCAATTTGATATATTTCGTATAATTAACTCTTCCTTTTTTTATAATTCAAGGGTAAGAATGTTGACAACCGGATAAAAATTCCTATTCAACTTAATCTTTTCCTTTTAGAGGTTTAAGATATTGTTGGGGTAATAGCTTAACTTGTCGTATCAATCAATGCTCGACCCTTTCACGTCTACGGAACTTCGGGGTCATTACTCTGCTAAAGTCATATGTCTGATTAAATTTTCTTAGATAAGTACTAGGATTTCTAGACCATTAATTTATTCTTAGTCGAACAGCAGGTTGATTTCTTCGTGGAAAGTGTCTGCTATCAAGTTCGGGTGTTTTCGCTCTTTCTCAGTTCTTTCTAGAATCCTATTTCTCTTGTCATGTGATGTAGCAATTACGTATAGATTTATCAGAAGCACTTCAACAGCTTCATTACCTTTAAATGATAGGTACTCACCTAGACCTTTTAAATAGATAGATCAGGTCGGGCCAAATTTGAATTGAGTCTTAAATGGTCCGACACAAATTAACTTATTAATCTGTTTTTTTTTTTTTTTTTTTTTTTGGTCGGAATAGGTAATATATATAACACTAAGGAGGAAAGAACGTACAACCCTTTAATCTGTTTACACTTCTATATTTAACCCAACTAAGGAACTCATTCTAATGATTTTTTTTAAAGATTATATTTTAAAAATACTTCCAAATCTAGGAAAGCTTTTTTTTATGATTTTAAAAAAAAAAATGGTATTACTAAAACACTTTCATTCAATAAAAATTTAGTTGACAACTTTTATAATTTTTTTCAAAAAATGGAGGCTCTGTTTTTTCTTGAAAATGTTTGTTAGGAAGTTAATTTCTAGGAAAATAATAATATTTAAATTGCATTTACCTGAAATTTGAAAATAAATTAAAAAATGTTTTCCATTATTTGGTATCAAAAATCTTATTTGATTTTCCTCCATGCATTCCTTTTAATAATTTTTTTATTTCTTTTATTTTATAAAAAGTCGATCTTTTAATTTTTAAAAATTTGAATTTTTAATTCGTTTTTCTTTATCCTTCTTCTTTAGGCGATGACCGTCCATGGCGACAGCCAGCGAGGTCTTAGCCTCACCAAATTCGTAAGCTTGAGTCTCGCTAGATCGGCGAGGCCTTGGCCTCGCCTAATTAGCAAGCTCGAGCTTCGCAAGCATCCGACGAGCTCAACTCTCTTCTAGTTGGGTGTCGTCGTGGCTGGCCATTGGCCAAGGAAGACAGGAAAAAGAAAGGGAAAAAGGAAGGAAAAAAGAAAAAGAAAAAATAATTTTGATTTTTTAAAAATATATTTACAAGGCTAAAGAGAGAGAGTATGTGGATGAGCTTAGTGGGTTGAAAATGAGTTCTAAACTCATCCAACTTAGATCCATCTATTTTGGCCTTTAAGTTTAAAATCCATTTGAGGTAGGTTCTTCAAAATTGAATTACTCATTTTAACTAGTCTAGTATTCACCTATTATATGAGTAACAAATAGGATTGTATGTAACAATAATATGGGGAAAATTCCAAATAAGGACTCAAAGTACCCTCAGTTACTCAAATAAGAGCCCAAAGTGAATCTTATTTTAAATAAGAGCTTGGAGTAAATTTTGTATCAAATAAAGGCATAAAGTGTCATATCAATTTCAAAGAAGGACTTAACCTCATCGATTGGTTAAAGGCATTTTCGTTCTTTACTTTTTATTATTTTCTTTAATTTTTTTCTATTTCTATTATTTTTTATAAAAAAAGAAAAAGAAAATATAGGCGGGAGGAATAGACCACCTGCGTTTTTTTTTTTTTTTTTTTCAATTTGTTTCTTTAGTTTAAGCCTTTTTTTTTTCGTTTTTTGAAAAGAAAAAATATAAAAATAGAACAAAATAAGAAAATAAGAAAAACTAAAGGATGGAAATACTCTTGAAGGCCAAGTCCTTCGTTGAGACTTACATGACTACTTCAAACCATTATTTTAAATAAGATCCACTTCAAACCCTTATTTGAGAAAAATAGAGCATTTTAGGCCTTTATTTGAGATATGATTTACTTCAGACCTTTATTTAAGAAATTGATGGCACTTTGGACTCTCATTTGGAATTTTCTCTATATGTTGTTATTAGGCACCATTACTAGAAAATATATGTCATCTCCCTTTTGTTTGCATAGGCAAGTTGCACATTTAATCTTTATTATCTTTAAATATGCCACAATTTAGCCCCTATACTTTATGAAGTATTGACACTCTTCGAGAGCTTTCACGTCATGTTAAACACTCTAATATGTGTCCAACACTCTCAGACACTCAACACATATCGAAAAATCGGATACTTGATTAACTTTCCCGACACTCTCTAATACTCGAGTCGAAATTTCAATATGCGAGTTTTCAACATGTGATTCCAATACGCAAGGTCAAGTTTAAAATTTTTTAATAAATGGTACGTCAAAATATATATATATAAAATATATATATATATATATATATATATATATGTGAAAAAATAATAAATAATAAATAATAAATTGGAAAAGAAGAAAAATATAGTTTTATCTTTTCTTCGACTTTCACTTCCTGTCATATATAATTTACCTCTCAAATTTTTTTCTCTCTTTTCTTCCAACTCATTTGATTTAAGAGTCTAGAATGTGAATTGCTTTTTTCCTCTGAGTTTTATGGATAATTGTAATAGAATTGAATTTGTTAAATTAAAATAATAAATAATTTTAACAAATGGTGGATTATTATTTTTAGTGTAAATTCATTTTAGGCTTATTTATTTATTTATTTATAAAATTGAATCAAATTAATGATAATTTATTGTATATAAAAAATATCTATTTAATTTATAACATGTCTCAATATGTTAGAATTCTCTATTTTTTTAGAAATAACGTGTCGACATATTGTGTCGTGTCAAGTCACGTGTTACGTATCATTGTCGATGCTACTTAATTGCGAAGATTTGTTCTTTATTTTATGGAAATATAATGAAATCGACCAATTTTTGGTGAAATATCGACTGAAATTGCACGTGTTCGTTCGTTCGAATAAAATGCGCGGACCCCATGCAGGCAACCACCGCCACGACAGCGGGCCTCACAGCAATTGCAAGAAAACATTCCCTGCCTCCTCATTTTTTTATGACACTTCCCATCAAAGGCATATAAAATCTGTCTATTAGGGGAGTACATGCACGTCTCTCTCAATTTAGTTGAATTAATTCAGCATTATAAATATATATAATTGAAAAATTACTAATTTCTTTAATCTCTACCTAAAAGATGTGTTTCCCAGCTAACAAGTGTAGCTTTATGCGTGGTTTGATTGTACTTTTTTAGGCTTTTCTTCTAATGAATTTCATGAGAATTTTCAATAGAGTGGAAACAAAAAATATGGAAATGTACCACCGCCTACGGTGACCCAGTTAGATAAGACTTCCATGATCCTTTGTGAGGAGAAGAGGAGTTCGAATCCCGCTAGTCGCACGGGATCTTAAACGCGACATCAGGGTGGTGAGTCATCCGCTAGTATCGCCCCAGGGTTTGCGCGCCGGCTGTCAGCTTACGAGGTTCCCTGGGTCATCAAAAAAAAATATGAAAACGTGGATCGTTAAATCATAATTTTTCTCATTGAAATTTTTTCATATTCTAAGAGTACTTTGAAAGCTTGCTATATTAAGTTATTTGATGATCTACAGATGGCTTTTAAATGAGTGGATTATATTTACCAACCAATCAAGTTCTATTCCGCACTTCATATATTTACTTCTTAGAAGAACTTACTATAATTATTATCTTTTATGTTACTAGCTACTTAGACTAATCCATAGAGTTGTACTTTTCTTAATTCAAGAAGTGTTAATTGCGCAGGTTGGACCCATTTTTTCTTTCACGTAGAAGTGGATCTCATATGTATATGGGGGATTTAGGCATTAGAAAGATAACAATATTTCGACAAAAAAAAAAAAAACAACGTATAAAATAATTTGACATATTTAGAGTGTCATTCACTTTCAAGACTTTTAGCAGTATTTGTAGTTCATAATATTGCAAGTTTGAAAATATTTTGAAAAGCAGTTATGTACTCCTGAAGTATTTTGCGCAAAAGTAGATAACAACAGTTGCTTTAAATTGTTGACTCGGAAAAAATAGGCATTGAACTCCAAGAACTTCATAATGTAAGGTTCTACATAGCTATGTAGCACCTTCATGCAGAAAAATATAAAGCAATACTTTAGTTTGGGTAGATTTTTAAAAATAGTGTCGGGCACTCAAATTCAATAATTAAGGCCTGGCTTTGATGAAGTTTAGCTTGGTAGCTCTATTTCTATTCATTAACTCCTATCACAAGTTACATGCACGAATAGGTAAGGATACTAAAATTAATAATACTGTGGCAAATTGAAAGCAGCTATTTGAGTAAATGATGATATTTACATACCCAACAAGAACTCAACATTTTTCTTTGTCGATCTATTTTGTATAACTCTTTACTATTCCTAGATAAGACGTCATTGCCACCCCCTAAAAAGGAGGAGCAAGATATGATCTCAAGGCAATATACTTCCAAAATTAATAAAGCCTGATGCACAAGATGGCTATGTTGATTATTACCCAACACATAGGTCTTTTCCATATTAACCGTGAATAATAAATTACACGTACCAAAAACATGATCGCAAAGTTTTTCTATCTATCTATTCGAATGCGTACGAAATAATTCTATGGAAAAATAAAAAGATAAGAAGCAAATAAATCCCCAGGTAATCATTTGGTAGCTCTAGGGTTTATTACACATGTTCAGTAAATCACCTGGACCAATTCTTTGCATAACAGGCACGCACGAGCAGACCCGTTTGCTTCATGACACTTTCACCTGGAAATGACCACAGAAAATGAATATGATGCCCAAGAAAACATTGACTAGACCTTCTATATTAGTTCTACATTGATGGTGAAATTTAGGATACAAACCCACCCTGAACAGACATTAAATTCAAGAGAACTACGCATCTACTATTGTTTAGTTATACATAGTAAATTAGCTTTCTTAGTTAGGACCAGAATTGATCCCAGTCCTGCAAGAACAGTTCGCTATCATCGGGCAGCATCTCCATGTCAATACAGCTTCCTAGTCCTCCTGCTTGCGATGGAATCCCAAGGTCTTTGGAGGCACATGAACTGTCTGGTGATGAGCTTGCTCTCTCCATGGGCGGAGAACTGCCTCGACGAGATGATGTCATTTCTAGAGGATGTCGATCATCATTTGGCATGGTGTTCTGTTGAAATGTCTGGCTGCTTCTAGTGATTTCTCCCATCGGTCTTCGGTCGAAAGACCTCAAGGTCTTCGTTTTCTTGTACACCCGGCACACACTGAATTCATGCCTTGGCTGCAATCATATACACAAATGAGAGACATTAGTCATGTGCCGTTGTTCGACTCGTGCGTGTTCTGACAACAAGGACTCAAAAGAGACAATCCAATCTGCTGTGGTCTATTACATTTTATTTTTTTCCGGTTCAAGAATTGGCGTAGATCTATTTGCGTATAGAAGTGACCGGTTGAGTATTAGATTGAAAGCTCAATGCGAAAATAGAACATGTAAAGATAAAGACGAATGGGAAATTGTCCAGATTGGTGCTGGATCTTCTTGTCTTGATTACTCTTAATACCATTGCAGTGACGCCACCACTCCAGCATAACAATGTCCAGAATAAGATTACGCAACATTTGAAAGTATGTTAAATTATCGTACAGTTTTTTCGATAAACACTGGATTAGGGCATCACATACCCCCACTGGGATCTCTTGAGGAGAAGAAGCCTCCCCTTCGGTGGCCCTGTACTCATTCATCTTCCATTCAGTTTTCACGCCGCTTGGAGCCCGTCCTGTATAGAACACCATTGTTCTCTTCACCCCCACTATGCGATTGCTTGAGTAGACTAAACCGGGAGAGCCCGTAGCTTTCCAGTACCCAGTGGTCGTGAGCCGCCTCGGTCTCCCACCGCGGTACTCACTCTCTTGCCTCGGGATGAAGAAGAACCATTGCTCCGGATCTCCGCAGCATAGATCTCCCGCAAATTCTGGATCCAGAAGAATTTTTTGTTTCATGATAGAATAGAGAGTATGGATCAAAGATCTGTAATCTTTCTTTGGTGGAATTGTAACTGTTTTTTAAATAGTTCTAACACATTAGCATGTGTTCAAAATTGTTCATGAGATTATATACCGTCCATAAATATTGTGGATGCATATGAACACTGCTTGGGGAAATAAAAATCTTAAATTATGAAAAGATCCTCCAACTTATTTAGAAGAAAACCATACATCCTGAATGCTACAGAAAAGTCAAACCCATCGCATTAAACTTATTTAGAAGAAAACCGTATATTTATATCCATAAATTAGGACCTAACAGGCACAATTTCCGTATTAAATGCTCCAAATTTTCGTTGGTTCTTCTCTTCTCAGACAAGGGCAGAAAAAGCGAAGCCCATCATCTATTATCCGTCGTACTTAATACGAGACTTCGTATCGAAGGAGTGTCCATTTTATAATTCATAAAAATGCAAGAAAACTTAAATGAGAAGCATCTGAGGCCACTGTTTCAGTAAAGTCGAAAAGGGCATATAGCAAATACCCATAGAAATGCCTAGTACATCCGCATAATAAAAAGCTGGATCGAGAATGATAATATTGAGGTTAATTAAATAGAAATTGCAATGCTTTATCTTCTCTCTCTAGAAGAAGAAGAAGAAGAAGAAGAAGAAGAAGAAGAAGAAGAAGAAGAAGAAGAGGAGGAGGAGGAGCTGTGTCAAGGATTGGGACATACGGGGAAGGTCCGACGGATGGAACTCATAGATATCAACAACCGGTATGACCCGGTGAATAAGCCCGTGCAGAGCCTGTCTTGTTCCCTCGAGCTTGTTTCGTAAATAGAACGAAACCAACTCTTCTTCGGTCGGGAAGAATCTGAACCCTGGTGGCAAATCCTCCATCTCTCTCTCTCTCTCTCTCTCTCAACAACTTGCTTATGGCTTTTGTATCTTTTTGCTTTTGTTTGCAGTTATATACAAGAACGTGTTGAGATGGTCACATATATATCGCGAAACCAAGAGAACGTACTCTCGTGGAAGGGTTAATAGAAGAAGAAAAATAGAGGAGAGAGAGAGAGAGAGAGGGAGAGAGAGGGACGTCGGTTTTGCTTGGAAATTTCCACGCGCTTGCGTTGGAGAAAAACTTGGAAATCTTTCCCTTGAAAGTGCTATCCCGGGTTGTATTTTTCTCTTTTCTTTAATGGTGGTCATCATTGCAGTGAAACTTTGAAACTTTGCACCGCCGCGTGCTCCCAGAATAACGACACAAACTAATATTCCATGAGCACAATATCACAAATTGGACCGGCTTTTGGTACTATTAGAGATTTACTTAGGAGATTATATAAAATTCCGTGTATTTGGCATGATTGGTTCTGATTGATTGCAATCGATATTTTTTATTATTTTATAGTTATCTAGTAAAGCCTATAAATAAGTTCATGTACTATTTGTTTGATAATGAATGGATTTTTTTTTTTTTTTTTTTTTTGGTTATAACATTTCTACATCTGCATTATCCTTGTCTAATACTTTTATGGTTCCCAAACTCTCCTCAAATTCAGCTTTGATAGGAAAATTTTGTGAACTTGATTGTGATGTTCATTTCTCTTCTCATGGTTGTTATGGGTAGGGATCATGACCGGGAAAGAATATTGAAATAGGCTATAGAGTGGGATGCTTATTTGAGCTCATTTCCTTAATTATTCATTAACTTTTTTGTTGGTAATGTTACCACAATGTCTTCTGAAACTTGGCATTCTCAATTAAGTCATGCTTCTTCCTATTGATTAAGATCTTTGATTTTAAGTGATTAATTATGTTATATCAATCATAAACATCTTAGTTATCTACTTGTCAATTGGGGAAACACCATGTCATGCCGTTTGATCTCAATGTATTTTTTTTCTCTTGCTCCTATCAATCTCGTTCACTCTGATATTTGGGGACTATCTCCAACCCCCACCATGGGAGGCGTTGTTATTTTATAATCTTTGTGGATGATCATTCTCATTATGTATTGTTTTATCTTATAAAAAATTGATATGAATTTACTTGTATACATTATAATTTTATTGTCATGATAAAAACACATTTTTTCTCAAGATATTAAGGTTTTTGGTATTGATAATGCCATGATATATAGAAATAACGGATTCTTAGCATTCTCTCCCAAAATGGTATTATTATTTATTGTTCGTTTCTAGGAATCTCATAACAGACTAGTCCATTGAATGCAAACATAGACATATTTTAGATATTACACGTAGTCTTCTAATCTCTATTTCCTATACAAAACAAGTTTGGAGAGAGACTTGTCTTACTATTATATATACTATCAACCGTATCCCGTCACCTATCAATGATAACATTTCTACTTATGAGCACTTGTATAGTAGTGTTGCCAATTACAATCTTCTCCAAGTTTTTGGTAATGCTTGTTTTTACATCTCCTTCCACATGAACACACGAAGTTGGAACCTTTTGCCCATTTATGCTGCTTCCTCGGGTATGACATGGAGCACAAAGGGTATAGATATTAGGATCCTATCTCTAACCGTCTTTGTGTCTCTTGTCAAATATTACATTTTGAGAATACAAGATGCTCTCATTTCTTTCACCCCATCAAATTGTTGACTCATGTTCCCTTTTTCACCAACACTTCAGTGGATTTACTTCCGGAGAACCCACACCCCATCCACTTTTGAATCTTCCTCTCCAAAATTTGCCTTCTTCCAATCTCGATGCAGCTTCTTCTGACAATACCATCTCGGCAGCATCCAACATGTCTGCGCCATTCGCGAATTCTCCACCAGCCAACATTCCTCCAAATATTCTAAGTTTTCAAGATCAATATGATATCATAGATTCAATCAATTTGCAATTCAATGTTTATTTATTTTGAAAATTTTCAGATATTCTGCATTCAATAAGATCGGATAGTGAAAAGCTGGTGTAAAGAAAAGGAAAATGTAAACTAATGTATTGTTAGAATCCCCAACTCAAATACTTAAGCTTATAAATAGAAAGAGATCATGTATGCCTAAAGGACATATACACCTCCATTGTCATATAATGTTGATAAATCAACACATATCAAAGTCATTGTCTATCAATGGTCATATCGTGGAAACTTGATGAAATGATGTTTGAAAAAAAAGAACCCACTTGACAAATGCATGTGAGTTACCTAGACGTTATGTTAAATTCTTCATTAGGTGACCCGTGATTTTGACATATATATATATAATATTTTGACCTACATATAACTATTGATAGATAATGACTTTGATATATGTTGATTTATGTCGCATTATTTGACAATGAGATTTATATGTTGTGGTCTCCATCCATGTATCGGCTTAGGTTTTTAAATTGAACTTTCTAACAATATGTTAGCTTACTTTTTCCTTTTCTTTACACTATGTAGGACCACCAGCAATGACTAAACCAATCAAGTCAAACAAATATTGATTTGAAGGATTACATAAGGAATTTCACGTAAATGTTTATGATTAAATTGATAAAATTAAAAAAGTTTATAACTAAATTGGCATCCATACAATTGGATTAAAAAACTGATTTTGTAATTTCCCTATTAAAAAATAAATGATTGGGAAGATATAAACTATGAAGTCATTTTTTTTTTTTTATTATTGTTTATAGGTATTCTCCGATATCTAAAATTGTAGGACTGCTGTCGATACTTCTAAATTTTGTCAGTACACAAAAGTTGCGTGGTTTGACATATAAATGTTATAACACTCATAAAAAACAATGTCGTTTGGGTATTACTGAACCACTTAAATCCATCTAAACTCAAGTTGGAAGTATCCATCGACAAATAAATGCTCTCACACTTTGCTATAAGGTCACTAAAGGCATTAAGAAAACAGATTTTTGTGAAGAAATGAAATTAGGATCAAATGATATTCTATGAGGCAAACTCGTATTTGTTCTACATGTTCTGTGCATGCATGCAGGCAGAAGTTTCGTGCATACAACGGAATCGTTTGACCATTTCCAAGTAAACTATACTTCAGCGAAGAAATGTCTATTTATCTGACTGACTCATTTAGACATGTTAAATTCAACATTTCTGTCTATGCTACATCATTCAAGACACCGATACACATCATGTCTTTCTCGTGATCTAAGTAATTGTCCAACATCAATTTGGAATTTTACTGGCATTTCTTTCGTAATTTCACTTCACCCTCTTCGCAGTGTAGAGAAAGCTTAACATTAAGGCCAAAGGAAATAATTAACTTTGCTTTTTGGCTGGGGAGAATTATCAAAAAAGTCATAACCCCTATTATAATTATGTCAATTCAGTCCTAAACTTTTTCTTTTTGTCAATTCAGTCTTAAACCTTTTTGTAATTGTGTCAATTCAGTCAATTGGACCAAAATTTGTTGGCAAACGTTGACGCGGCCATCCCGTGAATGATGACGTAGCTGTCCGGCAAATGATGACGTGGCATTTTTAATTCTTTTTTTCCATCTTCTCCTTCATCTAGCTAGTCGACACTGACTAGAGGTGAGGGCCAACGAGAGCAGCCTCGTCATGGTGAGGCTCACCCTCGCTGGCTACTGGTGAGAGTAAGTCTTGCCCAGCCATGGCAAGGTTGGCCTCACCATCATTGGGCAAGGCCTTGCCAAATCCGGGAGGCTCAATCTCGCTGGCATTGGTGAGACTCGCCCTCGCCAGATCTAGCAATAGCAGTCTCACTGTTGCTGGGTGAGGCTTGCCCTCACCAGCCCTTCAAAGGAAGGAGAAGATGGGGAAAGAAAAGAATTAAACAATTCGAAAAAATATTTAAAAAAATTAAAAAATTACCACATCAATGTTCGCTAGACGATCGTCACCGACCGACATCCACATCAACACTGATCGGCTAAATTTGGCCAAATGAACTAAATTGGCATTATTGCAAAAGGTTTAGGACTCAATTAGCACAATTACAATAGGTTTATGATTTTTGGGTAATTCTCTCTTTTTTGCTGCGATGACAAAACCTACTTTAAAATAACAAAGTAATAAATACTTGCCAAGAACCGGAAGGAAGACTTTTTATGTAGTATTGTAACTTACATGATTTTTGGTTAGTCGAGTGGCTTGTTAGTCACATTAGAACATTTCGTTAGGGACATGAAACTTTTATGATAACGCTCAATGAGCTACCAAACTGGCTGCCCCTTCATACTTTTAGTACTTATTAAAAAATGTGGCTAGTCATTTAATCAAGAGACCCATGAAAGGGTTCTGAAAACATATCATTTTATTTTTGGCCAATTAAAAAACATGAATTAGGGTCAAGATGAGGAAACTTACTGTCTTATGAACACATTACGTGATTAATACGGCTAACATAGAACTAATTACGATATAGAAATTTTGGGTGGACGTAATTATTTCTTCATATTTTATAGATTAAATCTAATTAATCGGAATGCAAAAGTCATCGAGTTTAAAAGAAGATGAAGTAAAGTCTCTGCCTCCTCTTTTCCCAAAGAATGGTTTAAGTGGACCTCGTTCATCGTAAAAATGATATCTCGTATGGTGTAAGTAGGTTGGGATTGAACCTGGCAGGTCTTTGTATCTTCTTCACCGGTCTCGACGTTAAGTCCGGACTCCGGAGTGCGTGGTCCAATGGAGTTGACTTGGGTATGATGAATCTGTATTTATTTTATGACTTGAAATGGACCTTGTGACAAGTGCTTTTTTGGATGCTTCATCATGAGGGTTTGCTTCAAACCCTACTTAGTCCATTTGGTAATGAAAAGAGCAAACCGACTATGTTGATTTCTTTATGTCCCACATCGATTTATGTCCACTTCCAATCTCTGGAAAAAAAAAAATGGGCAACAACATTCAAGCTTAATCAGGGTTTAATAAAGAGCAATGCTAGGTTCATTAAAACTTGTCTAAGAAATGCTGAGCGACGTGTCGAACTGTAACCAACTCATTAAATAAGTGGTCATATTGAACAACTAATAATAGTGACATATAATTTAATAAATTTATGTAGTAAATCAGTCTTAATAAATTTATCATTTCTCTTTATTATTATATTTCTCAGTTTCAACTCATCGTGTACTTTTTTAATATATTTTATCAAATGAATATATCTTTAGCATAAAATGAAAGCCAACCATATACTTGAGAGCTCTTATTGTGAATTAAGTTACAAATAAACCCTTCCACAACAAAACATATGGCAAAGTAGAGAGAGCGATAACAGCGAATATTCTCCTTACATTATGCACTCACTTCACTTTGTCTCATAAATTTTATTATTTTTCATTTTAGGACAAATTCGCATGGGCGAAAGGACCGAGAATTTGTCTATTGCGACTTAATGTGAAATGTCAAAAGTAGCTTTTTTGCTTAGCTTTTTTGCTTACGTAGTGAAAACAGCGAAGGTTCTCCTTACGTCGTGCGCTAACTTCACTTTGTCTCCAATTTTGAAAATAATTATTTAGCATTTTAAGACAAATTTACATGAGCGAAAGAACTAAGACTTTGTCTGTTGCCACCTAATATGAAATGTCAAAAGTAGCTTTTTCGCTTCCCACTAAAAGCTAAAGCATTATTCGAATCTATAAAGAGAACACTATATTTAAATCTACATGTCGACATTTATTAAAATTAAAGCATCGATCAAAGTCAAATGCGTGTGGGTGCAAGATTTGAAAGTTCAAAAACAAAAGGTGAAATATAAAAATCACTCCAGACATACCTTAAACTACCATTCGTGTAAAAAGGCACCCCAAAAACCTTGGGCCTAAAGTCACCCAAATGTCCTACCCACCCACGCCCTAATTTCCTCTCCCGCCATTGGCACCATCAAGTCATCCAGTCATGGCCGCCAAAACAGTTGTCGACGCACCAAAATGCAAAGTCAGATTTTACAAGCCAGAGTCCTCTTATGATGGCAGAAGGTAGGTTAGGACAGTAAGAGTTGCGATTTCTCGATTTGGGAGTTCTTGGAATGACAAGAGATTTAAATTTGTGGTAGGGGCGTTATAGGAAAATAAATGATGGTTTCATAAATAGAATTATGACTTTAACTGCATGATGCAAAATTCTGCAAGTCACTATGTATATTTATCTTCTTCTTTCTTATGCCCAGATATCTAAACTCTTTGACTCGTCTAATACTCACCGCTATACGCAAAGTGTCTCGTTAAGTGCATAGGATTAGATTTCCTGTGCGGCTTGACTTAAGTCATTCTATATAATACTCTCTCTCTCTCTCTCTCATGAGTCATAATCTCTCTATTAACTTTTGGCGCAATCCGTGAAACAACTTCGTATGGTCTTTTCTCGTCCATTAGCGCGTGAAATCTGCTCAACTTTTCACCAAAATACAATCATGGAGAGAAAGCTTGTGAGTTGACTTACCTTGACTTTCCCTTTTCTCAAGGATCTTTAAATTTATATTAGTGCAAAATTCAGGACCGTTTATAGTGAAGACTGGGACGAGACAAGTTCAAGAAAGGGCAGACGCGGTTACGCAGGTTTCATGGAACCTCCCAAGATGGGAAGGGCAAGAGGACAGAAGTCAAAAGAAAAACGAGAAGCAAAGCTATCAAGAAGTGTAAGTAGCTTGCAAGGTGTGAATGATCTAGATTCTGAAACGGATGTTCGAACTGTGCGAAGAATTACGAGGACGACTTGAGTTCAAGACTAAGACTTTGTCTAGCAAAAGCATGACTATGGCAATGGTCAAGCTGCTTTTAATTAATTATAATTTGATTGTTAAAGCAAAACGAGTGCACTACAGATTCCAAGGACTTTTCATTAGGCCCACCCACAATTGGATAAACAGTGTAGTCTTTTGTGATTAAACCTTGATAGAATTGAGTGGAAAGAGGATTTCTATATATTTTTGTGTTTTTAATACTGGTAATACAATATTAGACGACTATCTAAAGCAATAAAATATTATAATATCAAAATGAAATCAATTATAATTAATCAGGAAGATAAATATCTTTAACATCCCCCATCAAACTCAAGGTGACATAGAAGAGGTCAATTGGAGTTTGGAGAAAAGATCTTTAAAACGCCTAAATGGATATGCCTTAGTGAAAACATCAGCTGTCTGATCAATTGAGGAGCTGGGAACAAGACAAACATCACCACAAAGCACATGAGAGTGTATGAAATGGCAGTCTATTTCAATATGTTTGGTACACTCATGGAAAACGTCATTATGAGCTATTTGGATGGCACTTTGGTTATCACAATGAATGATTGTTCGACCATTATGATGAACTCCCATGTCTTTTAATAACTATTGCAAACATTATAATTCCGAAGTTGTATTAGCAAGAGCACGACATTTCACTTCCATACTCGATCAAGTGACATCAGTCTGTTTCTTAATCCAATAGGAAATAAGGAACTTGCTTAAGAAAAAGCAATGACCTATAATAGAGTGACGATCAAGAGGATCACTAGCCCAATCATCATCAGAATAAGCTGTTAACTCTAAGGATGAGTTAGCAGAAAATTAAAGACCATGAAATAAGGTACCCTTGATGTAGCAGTAAATTTGAAGAACGGCAGCAAAGTGAGTCATCCGCGGTACAGTTATGAATTGACTCACAATATGGCGATGTCAGGATGGGTAACAATGAGGTAAACCAGACTACCAACTAACTGTCGATAAAGTGTAGGGTTTGGAAGAGGGGTCTTATCTTTTTCATCAAATTTGGCATTATTCTCAATGAGAGTGGTAGCAATCTTGTTATTAGTAAGTCCGACTTGAGAAAGAAGATCAGTGGCATATTTTGCTTGAGAAAGATAATAGCCAAAGGAATCTGAAGCAACCTCTAATCCTAGAAAATAATTGAGCCTTTCAAGATCTTTCATTTCAAACTATTGACTCAAATACAACTATAGTTTTGTAATGCCTTCGTGATCATCACCAATAATAATCATGTCATCCACATATGACAGCAGCAGTATACTCTCATGAGATGTTTGTTGAACAAATAGAGCATTATCATAGGGATTGTACACAAATCCAAGGCATTCCATGGTAGAACTAAACTTGAAATACCATGTGCGAGGAGCCTGTTTTAGTCCATATAATGCTCGGCATAGACGACATACTTTACCAAGAGTATGAGTATATCCAGGAGATGGCTTCATATACACTTCCTTAGTGAGATCTCCATTAAGAAATGCATTTTTAACATCCATCTGGAATAAAGGCCATCACTTAATAGCAACGATAGCAAAGAGGCTACGAACAGAAGTAAGACATGCAATTGGAGCAAACATCTTACCCTCATCAATGCCATACCCTTGGATAAAGCCTTTTGCTACTAGCCGAGCTTTATAGTGTTCCATTGTACCATCTACCTTAGTTTTTATCTTATACACCTATTTACAACCTATAGCTGACTTTTCAGGAGGTAAATCAACCAAATCCCAAGTATGAGAGTGTTCTAATGCTTGCAACTCATCTGCCATTGCTCGGTGCCAAAGAGGATTAGTACGAGCTTCTCTATATGTGCGAGGCTCGTGAAAAGAGGCAATTGTAGAATAACATTGAAAATCATAAAGCCGAATAGAATGTTAACTTACATGGGTGGAATGACGAATAAGAGAAGAATGAACTTCCGAGGGTGGTGAATCTGCGGATGGCATGGACATATCAAGAGCTACCAAAGTGGGATTTCCAAAGATACCTACATCAAGATTAGGAGTAGAGGTGTGCAATGGCAACCGCTCGAACCGGGAATCGACCGGTTTTGGGTAGTTCCCACGGTCAGCGGTCCAGTTCCCAGTTCCTAATCTTGGAATCGGCGGCCGGTTGGTCCTGTTCCCGGTTCCAAGGTGGGAACCGGACTGATCGGACCGAACCAATTTTTTTAATATATAATTTATACACATATATATATAATATATGACAACTATATATAAAACTTATTGCAATTGAAATTGCAACTGAGGTAATAACCTCTTGACCAAGAGACCATCAAAACTCTTCTTATTATTCTTTATTTATAGAGAAAACTTACTTGTTAGTTTCATTTTCTACTCGATGTGGGACAAGGCAAGAGTCCCACATCGACTAAACATTCAAAGCATAGAAGAGAGATTCTCTATAAAACCTAAGCCAAGCACAACCTTTAGGCAAATTGCTCATGGCTTTTATGCTTAAGAATAAGCATAAATCACACTTTGTGTGATTAAAATTCACAGAAGTGAAGTTTGAATATTTTGCATGAGGAAACATGTGTGATTAGTTTTATTGGATCGCCCAGGAACCGAATTGGATTGATCGGTTCAGGGTTTGGAGCACGTTCATTATTTAGTGAACAAAAATGCCGATTTTGTTGGACCGGACAAGAATCGATGGTCCAATCCAATTTTCGGTCCTGAGACCAAATAGTCCAATCCACGGTTCCACCTTAGAACCAGACCGAACCGGGAACCAATCACCCCTAATTAGGAGAGGGCAATTCTAAAGAAGAAGATGCAAGAATGTCATATTCAAGAAATAGATTGATAGCCCCTAATTAGGAGAGGGCAATTCTAAAGAAGATGCAAAAATGTCATATTCAAGAAATAGATTGATAGAAGGATTGATGAAGAAGAGAATATTTGGAACAATGGGAAAAGATGCAAAAGAACGTAAAGATGAGAACATTTTATGTTCCCAGAAGGTAACATGACGAGACACATGAAGTCGATTGGAGACAGGGTCCCAACATCTATACCCTTTGTGATCAATGCCATATCCAAGGAAACAACAAAGACAAGCACAAGGTTCTAATTTTGTGCATTCATTTGGAAGAAGATGCAGAAAACATGCGTTACCAAATACTCAAAGTAGACCGTAATAAAGAACATTGTCATACAAGCGCTTGTATGAAGAACTATTACCTATAGTAGGTGATGTAATACGATTAATAGTGTAGATAGCAATATGATAGGCCTCCCCTCAAAAGTGTTTTGGACAAGAGGTTTAGATGAAAAGAGTGCATACAATATCTAAGATATGCCTGTGTTTATGCTCTACTCGACCATTTTGTTGGGAAGTTCCTAGGCAAGAACGATGAATAATACTACCATTCTAAGAAAAAAATTTAACGAACTCTCGTCCTTATATTCCATGGCATTATCAGTATGAAAAACCTTAATATCTTGAGAAAATTGTGTTTTAATCATAGCAACAAAATTACCATAGATGTGGGTAAGTTCATATCGATTTTTTGTGAGATAAAGCCATGTATAACATGAATAATCATCAATAAAAATCACAAAATAACGAGAACCTCCCATAGTGGAAGTAGGAGATGGTCTCCAAATATCCGAATGAATTAGATCAAATGGAGCAAAAGAGACAGATTCACTAAAATTGAATGGAAAAGCATGATGTTTTCCTAACTTACAAGGTGGACAATCAAAGGTTTTATTGTCAATGGAATCTAGACGACCACTTGAAAGCAAAGGACTTAATCAAGAAAAAGAAAGATGACCCAAATGAGAATGTCAAGTTTCGAATGATACTGTGACAACACAACCAGTGAAGGAGTTGGGAAGCTTTAATGAAATAAGCTCAAACAACTGTCCCACTTCACGACCCGTCCCAATTGTCTGTCCCGTCCGTGAATCCTACACACAACAACCATTGCAAGAGAAATGAATGTCAAAACCAAGCTCACATAGCTGATCCATAGATATCAAGTTTAATGAGAGTTTAGGAATCATAAATGTATCATGTAAGGACAAGGTAGATGTTGAAATGTTCTATGTATGATTAACTATCATATGAGAGTTATCAGCGGTGTGAATAATAGGTGTTTGTGAAGTGTATGATTTTGACTTGAATAAATTAGAATAGGGGATCATGTGATTACAACACGCAGAATCAAAGAACCATGAATCAGGAGTATCTAGAGTGACCAATAGAGCAGAAGGGCTAGAAGTACCAATTTCTTTAAGAATGGAACCAACCATGGACCGAAGATCATCTAAAGATAGTGTGACAAATGAACTATTAGAGGAATCCCTTATGGTAGAAGCAGTAATGGATGGGCGGCATGCAGGCGGACCTCTAAACCGGGATCGATTGTTTGCTCCTATAGGTTGCTTAGATTGTAACTGATAACAGTTTTATGTACGATGACTAGGTTGGCGACAGTGCGTACAATAAGGCTTGCACCATGAGGATGAGCTAGAAGTGGCAAGCACGTTGTGCCTTTATAGTCACAAGGTGAGTTTCCTCAATTAATAGCTCCAAAACAACTACCTCAAGATGAGGTAAAGGATCCCGATGCAAAAGTGAGGCTCGCATAGGTTCATACTCATCATTGAGAGCCATTAAAAATTGCATAACTCGCATACGATCATGATATTTAGTAGACTTACAAGCATCAATAGTCGAATCCCATGTTGGTTTAGATAAAGCTAGCTGATCTCATATAGCATGCATGGAAGAAAGAAAGTCATTAATAGACTGACCTATCTTCTGATGCATGCGATTTAAGTTCCTAACAATTGATATTGATGAGCAATGTCTAATGTGGAATAACAACTAGCAATAAGATCACTGGCTTCCTTTGCCGTATGTAGGCGACCAAACTAAAGTTTGATAGATGGAATCAAAATGTTTCAAAACCATGTGAGTATCTAGTGATTCTTACTCTCCCACTCCTCCAAACATTCAACAAAAGTATCATCATCCTCTTCAACAACCTAACTAGGCTCATGAATACTTCTAGTGACATAACGCCAAAGCTTGCGTCCCCTTAAAAAACTGGATATTTCTTGAGACCATAAAATATAATTTGACCCATATAGGATTGGTCTGAATGGGCATTGAGATTTCTAACTTGTCCATGATATGCAATGTACTAGTAAACTCAACAGATTCAATAATGAATTTGAGAAAAACTGATACTTGTAGAGCTAATAAGGAGAAAATAAGGCTGAAAATAGATTGAGGACGTCGAAATACCTTAAGAATCGGTCTGGAAATGCCAAGAACTAGTCAGAATCAAGCTGAACTGCTCAAAAAAAAAACCCTAAAAATCTATCGGAATTGGGTTGAACCAGTCAGAAAACCTTGAGAACCGGTCGAAATCTAGCTGAACCAGTTGGAAAACCAAGTGAACCGATTGGAAACTGGCTGAACCGATGGTAAAAATAAGTGAACCTGTCGGAATTTCGACGAACCGCTCGGAAAATATTGAGAATTGGTCGAAATCAAGCTAAACCGGTCAGAAAACACCGAGAACTAGTCAGAATCGAGCCAAACCAATTGGGTCAACATCGGTCAACGGCGATCAACGGTGGTCAGCTACGAATATGACATCACGCCGACATGCGATGGCGTCATTGCTCGAGGATGCTATGGATCACGTGTGAGGCGGGGGCACGTGGATCTCATGCGCAGAAGGTTTGGGTGACGCATGAGGGTGCATGACTCACTTTCCGACGACGTCCGTTGCTATTCCGAATTCACTGGAGAATGTAGAACCTATTTCTGGTGGTTTTCAATTGAAAAGTCTAAGTATTGTCTTTGAAAGTTTCACCTACAGTTAACGGAATTAGTGGTCCCATAGCGCGGCGGACGTGGTGGCGCGTGCGGCTTCTCTCCGTGTCGGTTGATGATGAATTTTCCACGTCCGACTCATATGAGATAGACAAATCTGATGATGGTGATAGATTTTTTAAATAAGCAACGAAACTATATGGGTAGTGATCAAAGGCGACGGTTTTGTGATGGATACCGACATAGCTGCAACAATAGCAACCACTTCTTTAGACAAAAGTTGGCTTTGATACCATGATAGAATGGAGTAGAAAAAGAATTTCCATATATTTATGTGTTTTGAATACTGATGATACAAGAGCCTATTTAAAGACTATTTTAGACGACTATCTAAAGTAATAAACTATTACAATATCAAAATGAAATCGATTATAATCAATCAAGAAGATAAATATATCTAACAATTGTCAAAGGGTTACGCAACCAGAGATGCATCATCTAGTGAAACTATTTTAAGCACATCCTCAAGTGTAGAAACTAGCATTCATAAGTAAGTTGAGCCTTTCGGCAAAAAAAAAGGTAAGGTGAGCTTGTTTTACATGTATGTGTCACAAGCTGAGAGTTTCCTTGGTCTCGGAAACGACCCGCAGGCGCCTAGCGAGCGGAATTCGCCATGCCAGCCCTTTCTTTAACTATTCCACGAACGATACGATGAATGATTCTTCGTATGAGATCCTACTACGCCTAGCTTCGCTCGGGCGTCTGGTCCATCGAATGAGACATCAATTCTCTTTAGGCACAACAACTGGTTTCGGCCGGCCATGACCTCATCAGGAGAGCGGCATCAGCTCCCGACCAGTTTGTGCACGGGAGGCCTACCCCGTCTTCAGAACTCCTAAGTGATATAATCATTCTATCCTAGAACTCCTAGCACCAACCATCCTAACGCCACTCCCACGGACCAGTTGTGTTCTACCCTTCTGCCTCACACACTTCACCAAATAACCCCAAGCGCCACTCACAAATGTCACGAGTACGGGAGGATTCACGGACCGTGACATTCTCCCCCACTCAATTCGCAACGCCCTCGTTGCGATCTACTATGTCGCTTCCTTGCATAAATTAACCATTGATGTGCCACTTTTGGGAATTCACATCGAACAGTCACGCTCGCCCAACAAAACAGGTTTTGCTCCATTGGTGGCCTCTTTTGATCTCAACCGCTCGGCCCTTTAGTCACCTGCGCTTTTTTGGCAAGTGTGGCATTTTTCGCCAACCGCATCTTTTGGCAGCACCATTTCAGCCTAACCAGTATCTTGACCCCAGCAGACCAATGGAGATTCTTTTCTTGTTGAAAACGTGATAATAGACCTCTTTTTCAAATTAACCGATCGATCCAGGAACGTTATCCCTATTCAGCAAGGGTTCGGTTCTTCTCGAACTCCTTATTGGCTCGGCTAGGAACCGACTCGTCCCAGTACTATTGCCATCCTTGGAGCAAAGAGCGTAGCTTCGTTCGAGCATCTTTTGCCCTGACCATTCACTTTCCGCCACGCTAGGACAGGACCGGACACTCATCAGTTTGACCCACTAGAGCGAGAAGCTCGATTCTCCAACTCGCTCACTCGCTTTCTGGAGAGATTCCTGCTCTAATACCATTTGTCACGGGCCAAGAGGGCCTCGAAACGACCCACAGGCGCCTAGCGAGCAGAATTCGCCAGGCCAGCCCTTTCTTCTATTAGCTGTTCCACGAATGATACGGTGAATGATTTTTCGTATGAGATCCTACCACGCCCAGCTTCGCTCGGGCGTCTGGTCCATCGAATGAGACAGCAGTTCTCTTTAGGCGCAACAACTGGTTTCGGCCTGCCATGGCCTCGTCAGGAGACCGACATCAACTCCCGACCAGTTTGTGCACGGGAGGCCTACCCCGTCTTCAGAGCTCCTAAGTGATATAATCCTTCTATCCTAGAACTCCTAGCACCAATTGTCCTGACGCCACTCCCACGGACCCGGTTGTGTTCTACCCTCTCGCCTCACACTCTTCACCCGAGATAACCCCAAGCGCCACTCACAAGTGTCACGAGTACGGGAGGATTCACGGACCGTAACATATGCGTGTTTCAATGCTACAAGAAATTAGGTTATAACTTATGTAGCACTAACACGGATACGCGACACCCGACACGCGACATGCAATACAACATGACACGACACGTCGACACATCATTTCTAAAAAAATAGAAAATTGTGACACGTTGGGACACGTTCTATTTATTATATATACATATAATTATTTCAAAAATAAAGAGTAGAGTAAACTTATTTAAATAAATTTATAATCTTTTACAATGATCATAATTTATTATTATTTAACATTATTCATCTTTTTTCTTTCTTGAAATCACCCTCCACCTCCTCCCTCCAAAAAAGAAAAGAAAAAAAAAGACAAATTCCACCCAATTGGACGGGCATCCCATTTTAAATTTTTTTTGCTCTTCATGGCACCATCATTTTTAATTTTTTTTTCCTACTCTTCCTTGAAAACCCAAACACTAGCTGCCTACTATTCAGCCTAGGTGCCTCCTCCTTGCACAACACCTCATTTTTAATTATTTTTTTTCTACCCTCTTTGAAAATCCAAACCTAGCTGCCTCCTCCACGACAAACCCCCCCCCCCCCCCCCCATTTTTAATTTTTTTTTTGCCCTTCATTGGAAACCTAAACCGTAGCCTCCTCCTCCTCCTCCTTGCACGCCATCCCCATTCTTTATCTTTTTTCTACCCTTCTTCCTAAAACAAAAAGAGCAACCTTGAAAACTCTCGGAAAATGCTGGCCGCTCCCTCCTCCTTCATTGCACGATCCTCTTCCTCTCAATTTGTACTCTCTCTTGGTCGCCTCATTGCTCGTTGCCTTGCCTCTAGTCCTCCCTCTTTTGCGATCATGGCCTTGTCTCTGATCCTCCGTCGTGGCTATCTCAGTCGCTTGGTTCTTTCTTCCTCCAGCCCTCTCTCACCGTCGCGGCCTCACCATCGTAGCCTCGCCTCCGGAACCTCGCTTCCTCTCCCTCGCCCTCGTCTCCACCCTCCATCGTCTTCTACAACAATTCACTCTCCCTTCACGCTTGCAGACCCGCTCCAGAAACCCAGCCTCTTGCGATTCCAAACACAGAGTCGAAGCATGTCGAGAAGAGTTGACCAGACGTGTTGACCACATGTTCGAGCGTGTCCCAGCGTGTCGGACATTGCCGACACGTGTCCAACATGACATGAAAGGTTCCCGAATATATCCGTGCTTCATAGGCTATAACCACGAAAATTAATACCATCACCATTGATACGCTACCATGACGACAACACAATTCATCGCCATAGCTTGGCTAATGGCGGTGAAGGAGGAATTTGGCTTCCATTTGATATTCGTCAATGATCCACACCGTTAGAGCAAATCAGAACAAACCTACAAATTCACTATCCGTTTTATGCCAAGCAAGCAATACGTGGACTAATTCCCGATATAGCAGTAAAAGCAGTCGTTGAATTATCTTCTATCCATCACCAGGCCTCCGCAGGACCACAGCTACCACCGATTATAAACTCTAGCCCCACGACCCTTAGAGCCACCATCACACGCACAAACTCCCTCCTCTGGTTGAGCCTGCGAATCCGAGAAAGTCATGTGAAAGTCACGTCGACCTTCCAATGTTCGAATACTCGCACACAAACACTGGATGCATGGATGAGTAACGTGAAGATGGCGGCAACACATGGAGGTGGTGCTCGGTGTTAGGCAAAGAGAGGGGAGAGATTTCCATATTAGGGTTTTAATGCGTGTATGGGTGCGAATTTTTTCCCAAATTGGTATAATTTCTGATAAAGTTGGTTTAAGTGAGTTGCGTGGCTTAAACTCGATCCTTTCCTTGATTTCCATTTCAACTAGTAAGGGAGAACAAACTTAAAATCCGAGTTCATTCCCGAATTAAAGATGATCACAACACATAATTAAAAGGCCCATGTGCTCGGCTTTCGCCCTTCGTATAATTTTAGCGCGAAAATTATATAATTCTTCAATAATTCAAGGGTGCGAATATAAAAGACGAAGCAAAAAAACTCATTCGTAGCAATAGAGCGAAGCCCATCTATTTCTATTTCTATCTATCATTTCATGCCAAAAGAAGGAAGGGGTGTGGTCATTGGAAACGATCGATGAAGTTTTGAGGTTAGTCGGTAATTTAAGAAGGGTTGAAGAACTTTGACCGTGTCGAGCATCTCTCCAAAATTCCAACCCACAAAAGAAGGCCAAAATCAACCTATTTGAATTGACTTAAACTTGTCCGCCTCTTGCGGGGGCGTGGGAGTCGCAACCTACTCTCGAAACTTACGCGTCTCTACCCCCATCCTCCGAGGAGGTGGGGATTTGAACCCCTCACCTCCCCATTCCATGTTGGAAGGGTGGCCACTAGGCGAACCCCGAACCGTGGTTAACCTATTTGAATTGACTTAAAAGGAAAAAGCCACCAAAAATCCTAAACTTGACCCATTATAATAAATTACCCCAATTTTTTTTTGTGACACAAAAAATCTCAAATTTTACCGATTGTGAAACATTTACCCCAACTTTATGGCTAAAGGGCATTTTCATCTTTTTCTTTCTTTTTCTTTTCTTCTTCTTTGTTGGCGAAGGGAAGTTGGCCTAGCGAGGGTGACCTGGGCTAGCAAGGGCGGCCCTTAATGGCATCAAGCGAGGGTAGGCGTCCGGCAAGTGTCACCCTCACTTGGGCTAGTGAGGGTTGTGGCAAGGACCGCCTCACCTGCGTCAAGGGAGGGTTGCCCTCGCTAGATCTAGCAAGGGCTAACCTCGCCCGACCCAGGGGAGGGCTGCCCTTGCTTGCCAAAGCAAGGGCAACGCTTGCATGATGCTAGCAAGGGTGGTCTCGCTTGAGTTCGGCTTCCCTCCGCCATGGCCAATGGAGGGAAGAGAGGAGAAGAAAAAAGTAAAAAGTAAAAAGTAAAAGACGAAAATGCCCTATAATTTTGGGTAAATGTGCCACATGAATATAAGTTTGAAGTTTTTTGTGTTGCGAAAAAAAAAAAAGGATAAATGTGTCATAATTGGTAAAATTTAGGTTTTTTTATGTCATAAAAAAATGTTCGGAATAAATTTGTCACATTAAATAAAGTTTAAGGTTTTTTGTGACATTTTTCCATGACTTAAAACCTTTTTAACTTTTTAGAAGTTTAAGAAGTAAGTCCAACGGCAATGTTGGCAACACGATATTTGTTGGGGTAATTACCTATCTTGTTGTGTCATTGCTCAACCTCCTCACTTCCATTGAACTTCAGGGTCATTACTTTACTAATGTTATCTTTTGTTAATAGGGTTAATATCCTGAAAAGCCCAAAACTGGTATACGTATAACAAATTTATCTCAAACTATTTTTTTGACCATCAAAAACCCCAAACTGGTATACCTTTAACAAATTTACCCCAAACGGTACACTTGTGACAAATTTATCCTATGTTAGTTTTGGTTAAATTTTATTGTCAAATTATTAAATTAAATGACGAGTAACAATTGACTAGTATACCAATTTGGGATTTTACGTCCCATTTGTCACAGTTTATATTTTTTGTGATTTTTTTGTGATATTAATCCAATTTAGTTGAGGGTATATTTGCCATAAATTTATCAATTTGAGGTTTTTTGCAGTCGAATAAATTAATTTTGGGTAAATTTGTCATAAATGTACCGGTTTAGGTTTTTTTATGGTCAATCGAGGTAAATTTGTCACAAGTATATCAGTTTGGGGTTTTTCATGATAAAAAATAATAATAATTTTAGATAAATTTGTCACAAGTATACAAATTTGGGATTTTTCAAGATATTAATCCTTATTAATATAGGTTTTATTGTAATAGATTTCTTAGATAAGTACTGTCAATTATACTATGACCTGACCCTTTTGTCATGGGCATGGACGGGAGGTTGAATTCCCCGACCGGCAAGACGATATTTTCATGGAAATTTTTTGCTAGCCAGTCGCACTTCAACAAGTTCATCACCTTTACATGATTCGGGGGTGAATGCTCTAAATTTTGATTCGGATGGTTGGACTGTACGAAGAATTACGAGGACGACTTGAGTTAAGTCTAAGACTTTGTCTATCAATAGCATTACTATGGTCAAGCCGTTTTTAGTAAATAATATCTTGGTTTTTAAAGAAAAACAAGTGCACCACAGATTTCAATTCGATTTTTCCTTAGGCCCACCCACACAATGGATAAACGGTCCGAATATTTGTGATTAAATCTTATTCTCCAAGGCTGCGTTTGGCAATTGGGATAAAATTTGGGATAAGATATGATTTATCATATTTTACGTTTGGTGCTTACTTAGGATAGGATAAAGTCCGATATAAGGGGAATATAAATAGGATAAAATTATCCCATGGGGGTGAGATAAAGATGGATAAAAATTTCATAATTAAGTTATTTTTCTCGAATAACAAACGTATTAAATTAACAAAATTGAAATTATGTTTCAATATAAATAATATTTGAATTCTAATTTAAGAAATTAAAAATAAAAAATAAAAATTTATTTTTAATTAATCCTATTTTAATTCATATATTCAACTTTAATTCTATCTTATAATAAACATTCAATCTATAAATTAAATATTTATATTTATTATATATTTTAGGTATTTTTGTATTTTAGGTATGTTAGTACGGTTTACTATTTGATAAAATTTTATTAAAGAATGATGAAAGGGGAAAAAAGAAATAATAAAGAAAATAATATAAAAGAGAGGAAAAATAAAATAAAAATAAATTAATGAATAGTATTACAAGAGATTTTCACCATCTCCGTTTATGAATTTAGGTTCATTTATAATGATATGCCGTTTATATCAAAGAAATGTATATGATATGATGTGAAAATATCCGACTTTAATACTGCGATTCACCAAACAATGGACATGATATAAAAAAAAAATTCAAAGATTTTCATATCATATCCTATCCTATCCTATCCTAATTAGAAATTCGGACGACCAAACGTAACACAAAAGTTACGCAATCAGAGATCCATCCTTAGTATAAACTAGCATTCGTAAGTAAGGTGAGCCAATTTTGTACGAGTGTGCGTTTTTCAATGCTACAAGAAATCAGGTTATGGCGACCAAATATAATTCCATCACCATTGATATGATGCCACGACGACAGTACAATTCATCCCCATAGCTTGGCTCATGGCGGTGAAGTTGGAAATAAGCCGCCATTGGTACTCGTCAATGATCGTCGTTACAGCGAGGCGATATCAACCTTGTCACGTTAGAGCACATCAGAACAAACCCTAAGTAGGCGAATTGTCTTCTAGCCCTACGACCCTCAGAGTGGCCATCACACGCACAGACTCCCTCCCTCAGGTTGTGCGTCCAAATCTGAGGCTCTTATTAAGGTCGCGATGTCAAATCAAAGGTTATCAAAAGCTTAGCCACGCCGCGCCGTTCATGTGGGTCAACCTTGCAATTTGCAATATTCAAGGGACCATACACAATCGCAAATGTATAAATTTGCAATAATAATTATCAAAATAATCATAAACTTATTAAACGGATACCAATTTAAAGTCTTAAATATTTTGATGATTTATCGATATAATATTTTGGCCGGAAATCGTTAATGTGGATAATTTTTATAATTTTGTATAATAAAAAAATCTATTTTTTTCCTTTTCAAAAAAAAATTGAAAAAAAAATGTAAAAATCGTACACATCAAATGTGGACACTAGGAAAGCAGCACTGCCAGATGTCGACCATGACTAGTAGGCCACCTGAATCGACTAAAGATGCAGGACTTCACGGTGTCGAGGATTCCAGCGCAGCAAGAAGGCTATGGCACGATTTTGCTTCAACGACGTCATGAGTCATGACAGCTGCGCTTGCCTTGGCTTGGGCATGATATTTTTTTGAATTTTTGAATTGTTTCTTTCTCTTTCTTTCTTTCTTTTTTTTTTTTTTTGGGAAAATTACACAAATAGTCCCTATATTTTCATTTCAATGTCCAATTTCATCCTGAATTTTCGATAAATTTCGATTTAGTCTGAACTATTGATAAAATGTCCGATCTAGTCCTAAACTTTCGAATGGCCGATTTGGTCCTCGAACTATTAATAAAATGTCCGATCTGAGTCCCGAACTTTCGATCGGCTCAAGTTGGTCACGAACTATGATGAAATGTCCGATCTAGTCCTTCGTTACTATTTTCTTTTTTCCCTTTTTTTCCTTTTTTTTTCCTTTTCTTTTTTTTTTTTTTTCGCTTTCCCTCCGCCGGAGCCGGCGGAGGGCCGGCGTCCGGCGAGAGAGCCCCTCGCCAAATCGGCGAGGCCCCCTCGCCGGTGTCCCTCGCAAGCCGGCGAGTCCCTCGCAGATCGGGCGAAGGGCCGTCCTCGCCGGCGTCGGGCGAGGGCGAGGGGCTCTCCCTCGCAGATTTGGCGAGGGGCCGTCCTCGCCGGCGTCTGCGAGGGAGAGCTTTTCGCCGGCGTCGGGCGAGGACGAGGGCGAGGGGCTCCTCGCGGCGTCCCGCAAGCGGGCGGGGCTCTCCCTCGCAGATCCGGGCGAGGGAGAGCCCCGCGCCGCCGGCGAGGAGGGCGGCGATCCGGCGAGGCCCTCCTCGCCGGCGTGCGTGGGGCTCTCCCTCGCCCGGATCTGCGAGGGAGAGCCCTCGCCGCTTGCGGGGACGCCGGCGAGGGAGCCCCTCGCCCTCGCCCCCCGAGCCCGACGTCGGCGAAGGGCTCTCCCTCTCGGACGCCGGCGAGGACGGCCCCCTCGCCGGACGCCGGCGAAGGGCTCTCCCTCGCGGACGCCGCGGGACGGCCCCTCGCGGATCTGCGAGGAGAGCCCCTCGCCCTCGCCGACGCCCGCGCGGGCTCTCCCTCGCAGACGCGGCGAGGATGGCCTCGCCGGATCGCCGGCGTCGGGCGGGGCTCCTCGCAAGATCGGCGAGGACTCGCCCGCTGCGAGGACGCGGCGGGCCCTCGCCAATCCGGCGAGGGGCTCCCTTGCCGGACGCGGCCCTCCGCCGACTCCGGCGGAGGCGGTGGGGAAAGTTAAAAAAAAAAAAAAAGAAGGAAAAAAAAAAAAAGAGGAAAAAGGGAAAAAAAAATAGTAACGAATGACTAGATCGGACATTTCATCATGGTTCAGGGATTAATTTGAGCCGATCGAAAGTTCGTGACTAGATCGGACATTTTATTAATAGTTCGGGGACCAAATTGAGCCATTCGAAAGTTCGTGGACTAGATCGGACATTTTATCAATAGTTCGGGACCAAATTGAGCTAATCGAAAGTTCGGACGAAATTGGACATTGAGTGAAAATATAGGGACTATTTGTGTAATTTTCCTTTTTTTTCTATTTTCCTTCTTTACTTTTTCCTTTTTTCTCAGTTTCTATTCTTTTCTTTATTTTTGTCTTTTTCCCTTTTCCCTATGCCAGCCATCACTAGGCCTTGTCAATTGCGGGCAAAGGTCACCGGCCTCAAGTGAGGGCTACCCTCGCCATTGAAAAGGCCCGACAAAGGGAAAAATGGAAAAAAGAAAAAAAGAAGAAGAGAAAAAGCAAAAAAATACAAAGAGAAAAAAATTTTACAAAATATAAAATATTATTAAAAATTGTTCATTTAATGCGGATTTATATCACATAGGACTGTCGACGTCCACTTCAGTTATTTTCAATCAAATTTTCTGAATGGATTTAATTCGCAAAACATAAAAAGATTTAGGACTTAATTAACAAAAATTTAATAAGTTTAGGATTTTATAGGCATAAGCATTGGGTTCTCTTACAAGAACAAGAGATACCCTATTTTAGATTATGGGATTTTTTTATGAGGAAATTAGGATATTTTCTTCCTTATTTCACCATGACCAAAGTTTTCAAAAATAATGCCCTTGTTGCTTCAAAATTTGATCTTTCCTAGTCTGAGACTCCCCATGTGCTAGACACACGAAAATTTCGGCTACTATAGGTTTTCAATGGACCAAATTTCACGCTCTTGTGGGGTTAGTCCTAAAAATTTAATTAAGTTCAAAGCCTCCCTGATTGAACCTATTCAGCACCTGGTTAATTAAAATGCCGTTAACGTGGGCCTGTGACGATTAAAGTGTTCGTAATATAATAAAAATTAATGATATTTTTGTTTTGGTTTTGACCAACTCCTAACTTTTATGAAGTAAATAATTAAATGGGGTTACGTAAATTTGACGTGTCAACACCCGCTTAAAAACGCTCATTGGCTCAGCTCGAGAAAGGAAATTAATAATATTTTGGTTTTGGTTTTGACCAACTCCTAACTTTTATGAAGTAAATAATTAAATGGGGTTACGTAAATTTTACGTGTCAACACCCGCTTAAGAACGCTCAATGGCTCAGCTCGAGAAAGGTCGTGATAAGTATGCTTCATAAAGTATAAAGTATGTACTCGTCAAAAAAAAAAAGTATAAAGTATGTTTCTGTTCAAAAAAAAAAAGAAAGTATAAAGTATGTTTTACTCAATTGTAGCACAGCCCATTTCGAGTTTGAACAGATTCTGAAAAGCAGTTATGTACACTTAAAAGTCTTTTTCACAAAAGTAAATAGTGACAGGTGCCTTGAATTGTTGACTTGGAAAAAATACGCTGCGACTCCAAAAAATCTTTCCATGAAAAATACCAAATAACTGACTTTGAGGGTTTGACACTGCTTTTTAAAATGGGTTAATTTCTTGAAAAACCTAAAATTAATATGTCTATGATAAATTTATCCTAAACTAATTTTTTAACTACCAAAAACCCAAATTAGTAAACTTTTGACAAATTTATCCCAAACTTGTATACTTGTGACAAATTTATTCTCTGTTAATTTTTATTAAATTTTACTAAGTTAAATGATACGTGATAGTTGACCGATGTACCTGTTTGGGATTTTACTCTCCGTATGTCACAATTATACAATTTTTGTAATTTTTTGTGGTATTAATCTAATTTAACGGAGGGTATATTTGTCACAAATGTTTCAATTTAGGGTTTTTGGCTATCAAACAAATTAGTTTGGGTAAATTCGTCACAAGTATACTAGTTTGGGATTTTTTATAGTCAATTGAGATAACTTTGTCACAAGTGTTCTGGTTTGGGATTTTTCATAATCAAAAAATTAGTTTAACATGTGTATCGGTTTGGGATTTTTCAGGATATTAAACCTTTTAAAATTTTCCCAAAATGTTATACTATTTATTAGCTTATCATATCCAAGAACTCTGGAAGTCACAATTGTGACTATAAGTTAGGTAACTTTGATCAAGCTCAGCATGGTAACTTTAATTCTATTCATTGACTCTATCACTGGTTACATGCACGAATATTAATAATGCTAAGGATACTGAAATTAATAATAGCGTGGCAAATTGCAAGCAGGTACCTGAGTAAATGATATTTAAACACCCAACGAGGATATAAATTTTTCTTTGTAGATCGATTTTGTATAAAACCATTTATTATTCCTAGATGAGACATCATCAGACATGATCTCAAGGCAAAAAGTTTTCCAAAATTAATAAAACCTGATGCACAAGACAGTTATGTTGATTACTACCCATTATATAGGTTTTTCAATATTAACAGCGAATACTAACTTATATGTACCAAAACCAACATCGCAAAGTTTTTGTATCTATCTAGTGGAATGCGTCTGAGATAATTTCATCGAAAAAAGAAAGAGATTAGAAGCAAATCATATTCCCAGGTAATCATTTCGGGGCTCTAGAGTTTATTACACATGCAATTAATCACATGGACCAATTCTTCACATAACAAGCACGCACGCACGGACCCATTTGATTCATGAGAATTTCGCATAGAAATAATCACAGAAATGATATGGCACACGAGAAAACATCGACTAGACATTTATATCAGTTCTACATCCATGGTCGAATTTAAGATACAGACCCACTTTGAACAGACTATAAAATTCGAAAGAACTAAGCATCTACTTAAATCATGACAACATGAATCTGCGATTGTTTATTTATAAATATTGAAGTAACATTCTTAGTTAGGACCAGACCAGAACTGTTCCCAGTCCTGCAAGGACAATTCGCTCTCACCGGGCAGCATCTCGATGTCAATACCGCTTCCTAATCCCCCTGCTTGCGACGGAATTGTCCCATGGTCCCCGGAGGCGCTTGAACTGTCTGGCGAGGAGCTTGCTCGCTCCGTGGGTGGAGGACTACCCCGACGAGATGATGTCATTTCCCGAGGATGTCGATCATCATTTGGCATGGTGTTCTGTTGAAATGTGTGGCTGCTGCTTCCAATTATATCTCCTATCGGTCTTCGGTCGAATGACCTCAAGGTCTTTGTTTTCTTGTACACCCGGCACACGCTGAATTCTTGCGTCGGCTGCAATTATTCATTCAAAATAAAGACGAACGAGAGTATGCTCAGGTTGGTACAAGCACTTGCACTTAGGTTACGCGGATCTTTTTTATCTTGATTACTGTTAATGCCATTGCAGTTGCACCACCACTCCACCATAACCATGTCCAGAATAAGATTACACGTGAAACATTTTCAACCATGTTAAACTATTCCATACGTGCGTGACATAGATTATCCAACAGTTTTTCGTTAAATAAATAAATAAATGGATTAGGGCATCACATACCACCACTGAGATGTCTTGAGGAGAAGTAGCCTCCCCTTCAATGGCTCTGTACTCATTCATCTTCCATTCGGTTTTCCCACCGTTCGGAGCTCGTCCTGTGTAGAACACCATAGTTCTCTTCACTCCCACAATGTGATTGTTTGAGTAGACGAAACCAGGAGAGCCCGTGGCTTTCCAGTACCCAGTGGTTGTGAGCCGCCTCGGCCTCCCACCACGGTACTCGCTCTCCTGCCTCGGGATGAAGAAGAACCATTGCTCCGGATCTCTGCGGCATAGATCTCCTGCAAATTCTGGATCCAAAAGAATATTTTTGTTACATAATAGAAGAGTATAGATCTTATCATATATAATCTTCCGTTGGTAGGGCTGTATTTAATTTTTTTCACCATTTCTAACACATGCGCGTGCATTCAAACTATATCATGAAATCATACTGTGCGTACATGTTGCAGATGCATAAGAACACTGCTTGGGAAAATAAATCAAGAATTTCTGGAATCACTCCATCAATTATATGCAAATATATAAGTTTGGTGAATTTCCATTCATTAGCTATCCGACAACCTGAATGATGTGAAAAAGTTGAAGCCCATGGCGTTTTACTTATTTAGAAGAAAACCATGCATACATATCAATAGTTGGTGCCTAAAAGGTACAACTTGCATATATAATTTCTCCAAATTCTCTTTGGTTATTTTCTTTTCAGACGAGGGCATAAAAAGTGAAGGCCATCATAGAATCTGTCATACGACGTCGTCCCAAACTCGTAGTACTTAATAAGAAACCGAGTTTCGAAGGAGAATCCATTTTATGATTTAAAGAAACGCAAGAAATCTTAAAAGAGAAGCATCTTAGATCACTACTTCATTAAAGTTGAAAAGGGCGAATGGCAAATACATGCAGAAATGCATAGTAGGTCCACATGAAAAACGAAAAGAGCTGGATGGAGAATGAATGCTCTGAGGTTAAGTAATAAAAAAAACTGCAATGTTTATCTTCTCCCTCTGCAGGCAGATCTTTTAATTTGAAAGTGCTTTGCAACATGAAAGCAAGCGACGGTCGTCAAGAAGAAGAAGAAGCAAGGATTGCTACATACGTGGAAGGTCCGACGGATTGAACTCGTAGATATCAAGAACGGGTATGACCCGGTCAATAAGCCCGTGCAGAGCCCCTCTTGTTCCCTCGAGCTTGCTTCGTAAATAGAACGAAACCAACTCTTCTTCGGTCGGGAAGAACCGAAACCCTGGTGGCAAATCCTGCATCTCTCTCTCTCTCTCTCTCTCTCTCTCAAAAGAACTTGCTTTTGGCTTTTCTATCTTCCTGCTCTCGGTTGTAGTTGTGTACAAGGACGTGTTGAAATCATCACTCTGCGAAGAGATCGAGTTCTCGTGGAAAAAATGAGAGAGGAAGAGGGAGAGAAGAAAGACTTCCAGAGCAGTGAAATGAGAGAGAGAGAGAGAGGGAGACCTTTGTTTTGCTTGCAAATTTCCACGCGCTTGTGCTGGGAAAAACTTTGTCGTCCTATATCTCCGTACAGGAATACAGTAGGGTTTTCCCGGGTGTGTAGTCTTTTTTCTTCTTTTTTCCTTTGCTGGGGGGTCGTCATGACAATGAAACTCAGGACCACCGCGCGCGACCAGTCTAATCAACTCGTGGCACAAATCCAGTCGAACGATTCATCGAACGGGGACACTTTCTAGATCGAAGTGTGTAAGGACTGTAACCCTGCAATCGCTCCTAATGTCTGCGTGGGACTTTGACAATGACGAAGCTCGCTTATGTCTAGGATCGATGGAACGTGAGTGAAATCGAGGGAACATCCGTCTGCAAATTTAAGTTCGAACATTCATTCTCTAAGCAATGTCGGTAAGACAACACCATTCCCTGTACAATGACAACTCATGAATATTGTGAAGTTTAGATCTCCTGCCATGTGAGCCAACATTACTCCATGTTACTTTATAACCATAACAATGTATCATTCAAATTTTGGAAGGAAAAAAAAACCAGAAAATTCATATACTAATTTAAGTGTTAATATATATAAGTTGTGAAATTTTTACGTATTTTGAGTTGCAAAAAAGAAAATCAAAATGCATCCGCCGCAAGATTTAATTAAGTGAAAGGTAAACCAAAGTCAATTCAATTAATGGTTTTGCTATTAAAATCTATCCTCAAAACATGTTGGGGAAATTAATCACTTCCACATCATTGGAAAAGGAATGTGAAAGGTTCAAATCTCTACATTCTCAATAAAGGATAGGGGTGGGAATGATTAACTTTAAATGTGAGTTTCAAATCTCATGTCTTACAAAAAAATAAAGCAAATTACTTTCTCCATTTTTTATGATTATCTTTCTCTCTAACTTTTTTCCCGTTAAATTTCTCCGGATAACTTAGATTATAAATAATATAGTCTAAATGCAGCAAACAGATATTTGCTCTACAGCTCCCGTGCAGGCATGCAGGCAGAAGTTTCGCGCTTCCAACGAAAATGGTTGACCATTTCCAAGTAAATTGCACTTCAGCGAAGAAACGTATATTTATTGACCAAGTGACTTAGCCGTCTTAGATTAAGATCAGATGTTTCTCTATGCTATATTATTCAAGACATCGATACACGTCATGCCTTTCCTGTAAAGGCTGTAATCTAAGTAATTGTCCCGCATCAATTTGGAATTTCACTGGCATTCTCTCCTTATTTCGACTTGACCCTCTTCGCAATCTAGAAAAAGCTTTATCTCAGGCTGATGGAATCATGATATCATTAAACCGTGATCGCATTAAGTTTTCCACACACTATATATCAAAATATTATTTTCTCAAGATACAAAGTTACATTTGCTTCTTTCTTTTTATTATATTTTATTTATGACAAAATATACGTTAAATTGAGAAAGTTATATATATTCGCTAGCAACCGAAGGGAAGATGTTTTATTTAAATTGTGATTTACACAATTTTTAGTTAGTCAAATGGCCTGTTCACCATATGAGAACATTCCATCACAAGTATGGAACCTTTAGAGTAACGCTAAAGGGGGCTGCCAAAACTAGTTGCCCCTTCTTATTTTTATCACCTATTAAAATGGTGGTTAGTAGAGGTGATCGGTTCTTGGTTCTCAAAAATCAGAATCGGGAACCGAACCACACCATCGGTCCGATCCGATCCGATCCAATGGAACCAATCATTTATTTTTATTTTTTTCAATACTCGGAATTGGATTGAAATAGTGTTTGGTTTACATTTTATTAATTTTTTGAAGAAATAATAAAATAAAAGAAGTATGTTCAGTCAGTCCGGTCCGATTCTCCCTTAGAAATGGGAACCAAACTGACATTCTAGGAAATCATACCAAATCAGTCAATCCGATCTGGTTCGGACAATTTTCAGTTCGGATGGTCCATTTTGCACATCCTTATAGCTAGCCAGCCAATCAAGAGACTCATGGAAGGGCTTTAGAGAAATACGTCCTTCTATCTTCGGCCAAGGAAAAGAACATGAGGTAGGGTCAAGATGAGGAAACTAACTGTTTTATGAACACACACGGCTAACTCATAACTAATTACGTTATAGAAAATTTTGGGTGGACATAATTATTTCTTTCTTTTATATAGATTAAATCTAATTAATTGGATTCACACGAGTCTTCGAGTAAAAAAGAAAATGGAATAAAACAACTGCCTCCTCTTTGCCCCAAGAATGGTTTAAGTGGACCTTGGTCATCATGGAAATGATATCTCGTATGGTTGTAGCTAGTTAGGATTGACTTTGTCAGGTATAAGCATCTTCTTCACCGTTCTTGACGCTGAGCCTAGACTCCAGTGGTGCGTGGTCCGATGGAGTTGACTTGGGCATGAGAATCACTATTCATTTTATGACTTGAAATGGACTTTGACACGAATGCTTTTTTGGATGCCCCATCACGAGGAATTGCACAAATCTCACTCAGCCCATTTGGTAATGAAACGATCAAACCGATTACATTAATTTCATGTCCCACATTGATACGTCTCCACTTCCAATTTCTGCATGACGATGGGTTCAATAAATAGCAACATTAGGTTCATTAAAACTGATCTAAAATATATATAATGACGTGTCGAACTCTCACTGGTATTTTGTAAATGGATTATATTCAAAAACTAATAATAGTTTGACATGTAATTTAATCTGCCGTTGTTATAAATCGGTATGAATAAGTTTAGCATTTTCTATTGTTATAAGCAATTTCCGACTCACTTTTTATGTTTCTCAGTTTCAACATAACTGTACTTTTTTAGCATCTTTTATTAAATGAACTTATCTTGGGGCATAAAATAAAAGCCAACCAAAAAGTTGAGAGCTCTTATTGGGAACCAGTACACGAAGTTACAGACAAACCTTTTTCCCACAAAAAGTACGGCAAAATAGGCATACTGATCAGTGATCACGGTGAAGATTCTCCTTACACTGCTACTTCACTTTGTCTCCTCACTTTTCAAAATAATTGTTTGGCATTCAGGACAAATTTGCATGACCGGAAGGACCAATAATTTGGTTGTTGCGACCTAATGTGAAATGCCAAAAGTAGCTTTTTTTTTTTTTTATGACAAGGATCTAGCTAAACTCATCGGCCTAGCTTACCTTTGAAAGCACAGCACCGATTATACCTCAAGGGAGACTGGCTCAACAACCCACCATCGAGGCATCTCGCTTAAATCACGGAACTACTCTAAGAGTCGTAAACGACTCAAAGAATTGAACTCTTGACCTTATGGCCAAATTAGAGGGTATGTCTCATCCAGCGCAGCCATGCGTGGGTGGGTCCAAAAGTAGCTTTTTTGCTCACCATTGAAATCTAAAGTATTATTCAAATCTCTTAAAAAAAATTATATTTACATATACGTGTCAACATTTATCTATTTTTAAAGTTTCGAGTATTTTAAAGTTCAATGCGTTTAGGTGCAAGATTTGAAAGTTTAAAACAAAAAGGTGAAATGTGACAATTTTTCTAGACAAACCTTGAATTACTATTTGTGTAAAAGATCCCCAAAAAACCTTAACCCCTAAAGTAACCAAAAAAATCCTACACCAAACCCTAGTATCTTCTCCCGCCTCCGGCACCACCAAGTCATTTTGCCATGGCCGCCCCAGTTGTCGACCACCAAAAGTGCAGCATCACGGCGCTCTTACAGGACGGAGTACTCATGTGATGGGAGAAGGTAGATTATTAGCTGGTAAATGGTTAAGATTTTTTTATTTGCGAGTTCTTGGATTGACAGGAGATTTAAAATAACGGTAAGAGGGTTATAGAAAAAAAATTATGATTCTGTATATAAAAATATAACTTAAATTGATTGTGTCTAATGTCATGTTGCAGAAATTTGCAAATCACTATACATATATCTGTCTTTTTTTTTCTTTTGACCTAGGTATCTAAACTTTTTGACTTGATTAATGTTACATGGGTACATAAAATGTCTCGTTCACGTGCATAGAATTATACTTCATTCACATAGGACAGTAGGCGATGCTCCAATATCATTCATGGAATCGATCTTTACATTTCATTCACATAGGATAGTGCTGAATATCTTTAAATGAATGGGGTCTCGCCTGATTTAGTGGTTCATGCAAATTAGTCTATATATGCCCCCACAAGAGCTTAAGTCATTGTCTAACTATCTCTCTCTCTCTCCCAGAATCTCTCTTTAACTCTTGGCGCAATCCCTGAAACAACGTGTTATACTTTTTTTTCTTGTCCATTAGCGCGTGAAATCTGCTCGACTTTGCACTATAATACAATCATGGAGAGAACAGGGTCAAGCATTTTGAGTTGACGTACCTTGACCTCACCTTTTCCCAAGGATATTTAAATTCATTTTAGTGAGAAGACAAGTTCGAGAGAGAGGGAACGCGGTTACGTAAGTTTCATGGAACCATCCATAGGTGGGAAGCTGGAAGACGACATGAATCGAAGGAAAACGAGAAGCAAAGCTATCAAGAAATGGAATTAGTCTACAAGGTGTGAATGCCTTCAACTCTGAAACACCCGGTCGCACAGCGCGATGAATTACGGGGACGACTTTGGCTTAGACTTCTGGTCAAGCTGTTTTTTTAATTAATTATAATTTGGTCGTTAAAGCAGCACAAGTGCGCCACAGATTTCAATTTGACTTTTCATTAGGCCCACCCACGCAACGGAGAAAAGTCTGGATATTCGTGATCAAACCTCATTTCCACAAGGGTTATTCAATCAGAGATGCATCGTCTGGTGAAACCATTTAAAGTGGATCGTCAGTGTAAAAACTAGCATTCATAAGGAAGGTGAGCCAGTTTTGTATGTGTGCAGTGTAAAAACTAGCATTCATAAGGAAGGTGAGCCAGTTTTATATGTGTGCGTGTCTCCATGCTACAAGAAATCAGGTTATGACGACGAAATATAATTCCATGACCATTGATACGCTACCCTATGTAGCACAGACACTCTCCGGAAGCCTTCGTGTCGTGTCCGACACTCCGACACGTGTCCGACACGTCCCGACACGCGGTCAACGAGTGTCGAAAAATCCGACACGTGGTCAACTCTTTCCGACACGCGAGTCTAGAATTCCGACACGCGATTCCGACACGCACGGGGTTAATTTTAAAAATTTCTAATACTTGAGGGGTCAAAATATAAATATACACAAAAGAAGTAATAAAAGAAGTAATAAAATTGCTATAAATATACACACACTGGGCCAATTTTTTTTTTCAGTTTTATTTTTTTAGAATTGTTTTATTTTTCTTAAAAGTCTTTTACTCTGAAAGAAGTAATAAAAAAATGCTATATATGATAAATAAATAAATTTAAAAATATCATTTCAGCTTTTTTATTTAAACAATGTTTTTTTCCTCTAAGTTTTGTGTATTATTGTAACAAATTAAAATAACGAATGATATTATTTAATATTTTTGTGTAAATTAATTCTAGGCTATTTTTATTATTATTTATTTATGTATTTATATATAAAGATATATTTAATATATAACGTGTCGGAACGTGTAGAAATTCTCTATTTTTAAGAAATGACGTGTCGACGTGTCGTGTCGTGTCGTGTCACGTGTCACGTGTCACGTGTCCGTGTCCGTGCTACATAGACGCTACCCCGACGATAACAAAATTCATCGCCATAGCTTTGCTCACGGTAGTGAAGGATTGAATTTCGCTATCGTTGATATTCGTCAAGGATCCACACCGTCGGAGCAATACCAAAATAAACCTATGGCGTCGAATTATCTTCTAGGCATAACCAGGCCTACATAGCTGGCATCGATTATAAACTCTAGGTCCACAAGCCTTAGAGCCGCCGTCACACGCACAAACTCCCTCCCTCTGGTTGAGCAAGCAAATCTATGGGTCTCATTAAGGTTGTGACATCAAATCAAAGGTCATCAGGCTTAGCCGCGCAACTTGTGTGAAAGTTGCATCTTGCGCCGTTCAGGTGCTCTTACGTAGACACAGATGTATGGACAAGCAACGTGAAGATGGTGGCAACACATGGAGATGGTGCCCGGTGCTAGGCAAAGAGAGGGAAGAGATTTCCATATTAATGTATACTATGCGTACGAAGGCGAATTTTCTCCCAAGTTGGTATGATTTCTAGTGAAGTTGGTTTAAGTGAGTCCCGTGGCTTTAAATTCAATGCTTTCCTTGATTGCCATTTGCACTAGTTAGGTCCCATTTAGTTCAGTTTTCCCAAGAGATTTGAGTCCCCATAGCCTATTGGGAAAATTATAAGGTGTCTGGTTCGGATTTTTTAGGCCTCATTAGCCAAATACTAGCATTTGGAATCTGAAAGCCCAAAACAAGTTAGGCTTTCAGCATTTTCGAAATTATATTTTGAGGGTTTAATGACTTTTTTTTCTCATATTGCTCTGACTGATAATTGTGTTTTCCTCTTTTACCCTAAAAGAACAATGTTCATTGTCTTCTTCCTTGAACTTGCTGGTCAACCGGCAAAACTCAACCGGTGGCAACGGAGTTATCTATTTTCATTTCTCCATCTTGGTAGATGACTAACCATTGACTTGGGTTAGCGAGTCACTTGTTGCAAAAACAATTTCACCATGCCAAAAGAAGGAGAGGGTAGATGAATTTTGAGGTTAGTAGGTAACTTAATAAGGGTTAAAGAACTTTGACCATATCAAGCATCTTTCCATGATTCCACACCATAAAAGAAGGCCAAAATCAATGGATTTGAATTGACTCAAAACCTTAGTTCCTTTTCGGAGATTTAAGAAGTGGGTCCGATGGCGGTGTGATAGCTTAACATGTCGTCTCATTGCCTGACCTTCTAACATCAATGGAACTTCGTAGTCATTACCTTGCTGAAGTTATCTTCGTTCACATAGGTTTACTTTTATTAGATTTCTTAGATGAGTACTGTCGATTCTATACTATGAAACTGCCTTTCTTGAACGGCGAGACGAAATTTTCGTGGAAAGTCTTTGCTATCAGGTCGATGTTCTCACTCTTTCTCAATTTTTTTTCAAGAATGGGATATGACGTTTATGTATAAGATTCATCACAAGAACTTCAACAACTTCATTACCTTCACATAATATGATTATGTACTGACCTCTATATTATGCGTAATTTCCAACTAATTCAGTCGGGCACCATTTAGCCTAAACTTCAGAAAATTATATGCTATCTCATCTCCCTTTTGTTTGGAAATATAAGGACATCGGCCAACTTTTGGTGAAATATCAACAGAAAATGCACGCGTTTGGTCGCCTGAATAGGATAAAAATGATCTCATTCAGTGTTTGAAGACACCTTTTTTGTTGAGATAAGCCTAGATATTCAATGATGGCGATGCTATCCTATTGTTCTTGGTTTTAAGGGTGGCCGACCACCGCGCTGGTTCTTAAGACCACCATCGCGATGGTCGCCATTGATCTATAATACATCATAAGATTGGTTACCCTGTCCAGGCAACCACTGCAACAATAGTCGGCCACATAGCTGATATAGATACAACATTTGGATCTTAATGTATTATTTCTCTATTTATTGTGCTGATCTCAAGCACCACCATGAGAGACTCAACCATCACAACTTGATTGTTGCAGACAAGCAATCGCATTAGTTGATATTTTGTACAGACTAAATAACAATGTGGGATCAATAAGCGAAACTAAATAAAGAATCAAATTCTCAAAATTCGATACAAAATCAGTAAGGATAAATATCACGCGAACGCTATGATTGATCAGTTGTATTTGATTGTCTGTATGGTTGATGTCTAGGGAGGAACGGGAGGGAAAAAAACATGGTAAAGCATTTTCTTAGGCCCGTCTTGTATGTTGGACAGGCCCAGTGGACATGAGATGATATTGGACCCTGTGATCACATCTCAGGCCCATCCAACTTATCTCCCAGGTCTCAACTCTCGAGCAATTCTGCTGCAACTTTCCAGCAAGAACTTTCCTGTATTGTCTTCGCTGCCTTTCTTTTCTCATCGTTAAGCGCAGTTCTTGAGATGGCCTTTCGAAATGACTCGATCCTCAACTCCATAGAAGTGCTTTGTTCTATTTACAGGGCAAAGAGTGGGGATTCCATTATGCTCAATGAACGGCTAAGAAAGACACATTGCTCAATTAAAGAAAACACTCGCAATAATGTTTAGGAGGACTTTTTCCACACGCTTATACGGGACATCTCTTGGCTATTACAGCCCTACCAAGGAGGTGATCTTACCTCCCTAGATATTTCCAGAAATCCATCTCTCTGATAATTTTAGGGACAACTAATAATACGAGATTTAGCCAATCTTTTAGCCTCAAGAAAAATCTAGATAGTCAAAGGAATAGAGGAGTGTAGAGAAATCTAGAGTTATCAATACTTCCCCTCGTTGACTACTCTTCTCTCGATGTAGATCTAGCAACCATGTCAAGTTATTTTCGGAACTCTTCAAACTTTCCAATGCTAGTCCTTCGGTGAAAGTATCTTCAAATTAATCACTTATATTTATATCTTTCAGTAATATTTTTTTCACGAAAGAAGTAATAATGTACTTCTACATGCTTAGTTCTTACGCGGAAGATCAAGCTCTATATCAATTATGTGGTTGATTGATGATAGTCAATAAGCTGTTGTAGTTCTTTTAGAAGTTCAATTAAACATGTATTTTCTTGTGTCGTCATTGCTGCTGCTTTGTACTTAGCGTCCATAGTTGATAGTGATAATGTGAGTTGCTTCTTACTACACCATGACGCTACCCCTAATCCACAATAAAATAGTACTTAAGCATTATTTGTCATGGTCACCAACATAGTCAACATCACAATATTGACCTCGCAGTTTACTCATTTATTATAGAGAAATACAAGATCAAAGGTTCCGTCCACATACCTTAATATGCGTCTGACTGAGTGGGTTTTGATGATTTCTACATAAATCAACTTGTTACTCTAGTTACGAAAGTGACGTCAAGCTATGTTGTAGTTGGATAGATTAGACTTCCTATCTATTGCCCGTACATAGTTGACTCTTCTAATTCTCTTTCCTTTAGCCATGCAAGCTCTATATTTTCATCCATACACATAGAGATCGGTCTGCAATCAAGCATCCAAGCTTCTCCTGGAGATCTCATGTAGGAATAACTCTTCCTTATTTGCTCGACCCCGGGTCCTAAGTAGTGCTTAAGTTACCCAAGCTCCTTCATCTAAAATTGCATAGATAAGTTGGCTCTGACTCAATACATCTCGTTTTCATCATCTCCGATGGTGATTAGATCATCCACATATTTTAGTACCATAACAAGCATTTCGCATTTATTTAGAACAAGCTCGAGTCTATCGGTGCTATTTAGTACCCACTTTGTACCAGAATTCTACCATCATAAAGCATTTTTTTTTTCCATAATTTGTAAAGGTAACTCAAACGATCCGGCTGTTCAATGTACATGTCTCGACCTAACTCCCCATCTAAGAAGGCATAAATCACATCCACCTGCCATGCGACTTGCAGTTAGAGCTAGTAAGTCCGAACCGGGTCAGTCTGAACCCGGTCCATACCATCGTTCCACGGACTATCCGACCCGCCTACCTTCTCTCTCTCTCTCTCTCCTCTGCGCAAATTCCAGCATCTTCTTCTCTCTTTCAAACTAACCAGAAGCGTCGAGCTCACCTGAACTTCAATCTCTCTCTCTCTCTCTCTCTCTCTCTCTCTCTCTCTATATCTGCACCTTTCGACTCTTGGAAGCAATCTCTCTCCGCCGTTGCTTCTTCCATAGCCATCTTCTTCTTCCTCCCCCGGTCGCTCCGAATCTCGCTCGAGAGACGCCCAATCGGGGAGGCCCGGGAGGAATTCGACGCCGATTGAATGTGGATGGAACAGCAGCGGAGTCCCTCGGGGTCGTCGCAGAGCCCCAGATCCCCGTCCGCCCACCCGTACCTCTCGGTCTCCGTCACCGATCCCGTCAAGCTCGGGAACGGCGTCCAGGCCTACATCTCCTATCGCGTCATCGCCAAGGTAACCTCGGATCGGATCGCCCGGGTCTAGGGTTTGTCGCGTGTGTGCCGTCTTAGCTGTTGTTGTTGTTGTTGTTTTGGTCGACTTTTGCCGGCGGAAGGAACTTCCGAGGAAGAGAGAAGGGTCAATGCATGATCGTCAATGTCGAAATTAGAAGAGAGATGCGTGTATCGGTGGCGCCTTTTTTGAAATTGGATTGATTGTCATCCGGCTTGCTCTGATTGATTCGTGTATTCGAATTTTATCTCATAAGTTATGAGCTTGTGATCTTTATTTAGTTTATCTTGACGTGGTCGGAGGTTTAGGAGTTTGGCGAATTATGATTTGTTGCTTGTGTAATTTGAGAAATACCCTTCTGCAGACGAACTTCCCGGAGTACCTGGGGCCGGAGAAGATTGTCATTCGAAGGTACAGCGATTTTGTTTGGCTGCATGATCGGCTTTTTGAGAATTACAAGGGCGTTTTCATCCCTCCTCTGCCCGAGAAAAGTGCTGTAGGTAACAAGTCAATACACGCCTCTGTATTTGTTGTTAATATTTGTGGCACCTGGTGGGATTGTATGAATTGCACTCTGTTAAGTTGTGCAGTGAAAGTTTCCTGGTGATTTTTTGATACCAGTATCCTCTTGGACATTGTGTAGGCTGTATCATCTGTTTTTCTCCCCCCTTTTTAAGGTGACATTGCCCTTTGCCTTGACCGCTATTGCATGTCCAGTGTCCCCATAGGTGTGTTGGCGCCCTATTCACTCTTCAAACATCAGAACTTGTGAACATAGTTTTATCTGTTAGATTCAAGCATTTAATCCTGACTAATTAGTCAAATCAAATTAAAGCAAACCCTCAGCCTTTTCCTTCCAGAGAGCTCTTAGAAACCTTTTGGAATTTCAGAACGGTTTGCTTCTGTCTCCTGTTAATTCTTAAGGATCATAGCGTAATTACCCTGGAAAAGCATTGCGACTAATATTCTAATGCAATTGTATTTGATGCAGAAAAATTCCGCTTTAGTGCTGAATTTATTGAAATGAGGCGTCAAGCTTTAGATATATTTGTTAACCGGATAGCTTCACATCAAGAGCTGCGGCAAAGTGAGGACCTAAGAACCTTCTTACAGGTTGATGAAGAGGTGAGTCATTCACTGTTTGATGTCATGTGATGATTAAATTATTTCCTTTTCACCTGGAGAAGTATGTAGCATAATATTTCTAGTTTTTGCCATATTTTGAAATATCAAACAAGGTGGAAATTCTGTTATTGGCTGCTCGTGTCAGCCAAAATGTACACATAATGTTGCAGTTGTCCATAAGTAGCGTAATATCTCTAGTTTTTGCCATATTTTGAAATATCAAACAAGGTGGAATTTCTGTTTTTGGCTGCTTGTGTTAGCCAAAATGCACACGTAATGTTGCACTTGTTCATATGTCCACGTTGGGACAAAAATAATAAATATGCAAGCATGCACTAGTTTTCCTGCTGAGGTGCCCTTGCCTTTATGCAGAGGTTCCAACCAAATCTTGCAGTCACTCTTTGATGTTTGGGTGCTGCTTTCTATAAACTATAGTCCTCCCTGTAAATCCCATCAAATGAAGTAGTTATAGGAATCAGTGCGGTCGCGAGGAGGTTTCCAAATATGTCATACTAATGCTTCTGAGGGAAAAAATAATACTGTTCCAGAAAATACAAGGATTAGTTTACACCAATAAGGATTTTGCTGAAGCCAACCTGGTGGTGGTTGTGATTGTATATGCTTAAATAATGAGGATAAATATCATAAACAGTAGCTTTTTTTTTTTTTTTAATCTTTTATCTGTGATTTTTTAGAAGGAAATTTCATGCAGTCCAGTGGTTTACACAGATCATTATTTCTAATTTTGTCTAATGCAATTGTGAAAATCTCATAAGGAGGCATTGGACAATATATAATGCTTTTATTTTTATTAAAGAGTCTAACTGTTTCACCTTATAATTGTAGTCATATATTGTAAGCATTTGCGTAACTCTAACCTGTAGTCTAGTTGTATTGCATTCTTGTTACCCTTGTGACACTCTCAAATCCTGATGCGATTATTTAATAAAGACCATTTATTCTTTAGCAAAAGGAGGCCTTGCTTTTTCGTTTTACATAACCCAGTATATTTACAAATTACAATGGAAGAGAAAAATAAGAAATGAATTCAAACTTATAGATCATAGCCCGGTCGAAATAATCTCCTGACAACTTTATTAAAAAATAAAATAAAATAATTGGTAGTATTGAATATGTAAAACATTCAAAAGTTAATTAAATAAGCAATTACCAAAGCTCTAACTCGGAAAGATGCACTTGAGCTTGATAGGACTGGAAATCCATGTCAATGACACCCATTGTTTCAACTACAATGGATAGTTCATAGTATGGGATAGTCAAATTCCTAAGTTCAATCATGTGGAAAATATGCTCTCCTTTCAAAAGGCTCACTGATCAAAGTTCATAAGCAAAAGTTCAGAAGTCAGGATCTTATGACCTCATTAATCAGGAGGTGTAGTAAGTTTGCATAAGTAGTTGGCAATGGAGAAAACCCTCTTTTGTTTCTGGAATGTTGGAAGTATGCTTCTAAATGTGTTTTGTTCCCTCTTATCAGGTAATGGAGAGATTAAGGTCTTATGAAACTGGCATATTTAAGAAGCCAGCAGATCTTATGCAGATATTTAAGGTAATGATTTGATAGTGATCTACATCGAATATCTTCAGCATATGCTTTGCAGAGTCAATGAATAAGATATGCCCTATGAAGCTAATAATACATTGATATTGGGGGTTACCATTCCAATAAGGGCTGTAACTATTTGACCTTTGATGACCTGGTCTCCGTTGCTGACAGGACGTACAATCCAGAGTGACCGATGTGGTTTTAGGAAAAGAGAAACCAGTGGAAGAGTCGCATCCTGAATATGAAAAGATGAAACACTATATCTTTGAGCTTGAAAACCACCTGGCTGAAGCACAGAAGCAGGCATATCGACTTGTAAAGAGGCACAGGGGTAGTGATTCTGAATGCTTTGCTTGATCGTAATATGCTTTTGGATTTTACTTTTGGGCTTTCATCTTCTGCTTTGCCTTGCAGAAATTACCGATTTAGGTGTATTCTTTTGTCTGAATTCCTGCAGAACTTGGGAAATCTCTCTCAGATTTTGGCAACGCAGTCAAACTCCTTGGTGCCTGTGAAGAAAATGCTCTTGGGAAGGCATTTTCTGAACTTGGAGCAAAATCAGAATTAGTATCAGCTAAGCTGGAGAAGGAGGTAGACTGTAATTGAATTTAAGAATATTTGACTCTTTAATAGGGTTTTGTGTATGTGTCTTTTCATGCTTGCTTGTATTTGCCCTTCTAAAGTTGGGGAATTTTGTTGGTACTTATTTGGTATATTTGACATGCAGGCTCATGAGCTCTTAATGCATTTTGAAGAACCTTTGAAGGATTATGTTCGTGCTGTGCAGTCTATTAAGGTTAGCTTCATATTTCTTCTCATACTATGGAAGGCCATGGAGTCACTACAGTCTCTTGGGTTTGGGACTTATTTTCTGGCTGCTGGAAATCATTGATGTGTTCATTTTTCTCGGTAATTCTGACTTTCATGAGCTAATATTGTGACCTGTGTGTTGTGAAACAGGCCACCATAGCAGATCGAGGCATCGCATTCAGACAGCAGTGTGAATTGGCTGAAACAATAAAATTGAAAGAGATAAATCTGTATGTTTCTGCTCCTGTCTTGTTGATCTCTCTCTCTCTCTCTCTCTCTCTCTCGCCTTCTTTACCTAGTAAAGAAGTTGCAAAGCGTGTGTGCGTTGTAGATTGCATGATTTTGGGTTTTAGGAAGCTGTGGTGGATGATGTCATTGTCTTTAAAAGGTGATAATTCCTTTGTTGCATTGAAAGTACGGAAACTTTAAGTACTAACCAAGGATGGATAGTAAGGATGTGCACTTATGATGGCGAGCCCTTCAGCCAATGGACTTGATGTGTTTGTCAGCACAATTGGTTAATGTACTTTGATACCCTGATCATCACTAATGAATCTAACGGTCATGATATGGCTCTCTGCTCCTGCTTGCTCTCTGCTCCTGCTTCTTTTTCAGGGATAAACTCATGCTGACACGGTCTGATAAGGTGAGGGACGCGGAGATTGAATACAGAGAGGTGAGTCACTTCACGTAATTGGTCTTGTCCAAATTGCTTCCCAGGTTTCCTTTTTGCTGATAAAATAGGAATCGATGCAGCTGAAAGAAGAAAGTGAGGAAGCAATGAGAAGATTCGAAACAATAGTGAGACGGATGAATGAAGAGATGGTACGCTTTCAAGACCAGAAGACGATAGATATGGGAGTCGCGTTTCACGAATTTGCCAAAGGGCAGGCACGTCTGGCGAATGGAATTGCCGATGCTTGGCGAAGTCTCCTTCCCAAACTGGAAGCTTGCTCTGTCTAGGGGTGAACTGATCATACAAGTGTCGGTAAAAAACCAGGTGGTTTTGCCTGAATGACGGGGCTCTGGCTTTGTGGGAACAGTCCCCGCGAGTTTGTGCCAGAGAAATGAGTGACTCTCGGTTCATGTTTTTCTCATTGTGTACAGAGCAGAGTCAATGTTTCGGTAACATTGTCATCATTTGGAATACTATAGTGGGAAAAATACATCGTTTGACTTTATTATTATGAGGATAGAGCTTGAATTTCTCAAGGTGGACTTATGATGCCGATCTGTCAACGTTACTGTTAAAAAGGAATGACATCTAGTTTTTCAGAGAAATTCCCTTTTTTTACGCAGGGCAAAAACCATCTATCCTCGACCGAATGTGATTCATAAAACGGTTCTGATGTAGATAGCAGAATGGTGGCTTCGCAACCGGAAGACATAGGGGATTCAGCAGCTAGATAGAGGAAGCCGGCCACTTCCAAAATGGTAATGAACTCTCCTTGGTGTCGAAAGACCTCTGCTTCGGGGGCAGATATTCTAGGAATTTGTCGTCCATGTCAACATGTCAGTTTGCACGTCATACCTTTGTTAGAAAAAAGGAAGGGGGGAGGTCCAAGGTTACTTCAGTTTCATGGCCATATCCGGTACGTGCGATCGAAATGAAATGATGACTTTGCTCTAAATATTTCACAAATTAAAAGGGCGATGAGGGCCGATCAGCACTAACGATCTCCTTAGAGTATTATTATCAAGGTTACATTTTCATTATGGAATCATTGGATTAAGCCAATACTATTCCTAATCATTCACGACTCGAAGGAGTCCTGGGTTAGTGAGCCATGTACCTCCATCAAGATTCTAGCAGCTAGAAAATCTTCGTGCATGAGATTTGTCATTAGATTCTTCGAACAAGAAAAGCATGTCCAAATATTAGAGGTGATTGGTTCTCGGACCGGTCTAATTCCAAGGTAAAATCAAGAACTGGATCGGGAGGACCAATTCCTAAAATTCGGAATTGGGGACCACACTGAACACATCCGGTCCAGTCTAATTGAATTGATTACTTATTTTTTTCCTCTACTTTTTTCCCACTCCTTAAACTGGACCAAAATAGTGTTTAGTTCTCATTTTACTACTTTTTTGAAGAAATAGTAAATAAATAAATAAGTATATTTAATTGGTTTGATTCTGGCAGTTCTCGGTTCGAGCGATATTTTCCTTTTCCACACCCTATTTAGTATGAAACAAGAAAGCTCTCTATAACCTTTCGAGATCTCGAGGGGTGCTACACTATATTATTTTAATATATTTAATAGAATGATCCTCATCAAAGCTGGAATAGCTCAGTTGGTTAGAGCGTGTGGCTGTTAACCACAAGGTCGGAGGTTCAAGCCCTCCTTCTAGCGATACGTCTGCTCTTTTCTTTCCTTTTTTTTTTTTATATCAATATTCCATATTGAAATTTCAATTGTTTTTACCCTTTTTGTCCTTACCGATTTGCCAAACAAAATCAGGGCTCTTCCTGCAGCCTTTCGTGATGATAATAAAATTTAACGAGTGCGATGGATGATTTTGATAATGTCCTATACCTAAATACCCAATAATGTGTGCTTGAAGTTTAATTGATAACATTTTTGTGGATGGCAATGATTGATTTATGAGGGTTTTGTTAATTTTGCAATTCTAGTGTGCTTCTTGACAGTAATAAAAAATATGTTGCTAATGAAGTCTGCGGTGGGACATTTAGGAGAGATTCAATATGAGTACTTCTTCAGATCTCATGAGAGTTGCCTCTGTGTATTGACATGAATCGTGTTTTTCCCTCATTGATTTAAAGTTGCTCTGCGTAATTGATAATCCTGAATGAGCGAGGATGATTTTGTTTTTATTCATTATATAATCCAATTATTACCTAAATTGAAGGAATGATTATAATTATTATTCCATTTACCTTTAGTTTTCTTTTTCTATTTTTCCTTTTTGGCTAGAGTTATTAATGAGATTCGATTGGGAGTAGCACCATGGATGGTGCATCACGTAATAGCTCCAGCAATGAGGTTTGCCCATTATTGTGTAACAATGGACGGGCATGTCGACGTATGCACAGCTTGGACCCCATAAATCCGAGAAACAGGTTCTATTGTTGCTCTTCATGGGAGGTGATAATTTGTCGATTTTGTGCAATATATTAAGAATTGGTCCTTTGTATTGGCCATTTGATTCTCAGACAGTTTAGTGCTGTGTTTTGGATTCTAGATGGTCAATTTAGTGTTTTACATAATTATTAGTGTCCCCCAATATATCAACCTAATACGATATGCATTATGTTGTGTGCTATTAAGTTTGAAGTTTGTGTCAAGTAAAGGTGCATTTGGTAGAATTTGAATAGTTCGCTTGTGTTGATCTTTTCAAATGGGTTGACCCTGAACCTTCATTGAATGACGGGGAAGTGATTTTGGGGTTGATCAATGACGAGGAATTCTTGGAAAAATAGAATATGGAAAATCAGCGAAAGTATCTGATGAGGAAGTCCACATTCTCTCAATGCGGCTAGAAAAGAGCAAGCGATGGAACAAGAAGATACGAGTGGAAGTGTACCAACATGAAGAGAAGTAGATTTATTTCAAATGCCTAGTTGTATTATTGGTGGTATTGAACTATTGATGTGTGCAATGTTGTTGTTGAATTTGGAAAAGAAAAAAGAAATACAATTTTCATTGGCTTAGATTGACAACGATGTTGAATTGGGATTGCATTGATTAATCTCAATGACACTACTAACATATTTATATGTCTATAATGGGTTTATTGCAATTATATCAATCTTACTGTAATTATGTAAAGCTGACCATGAAACGAACAACATGGCATGTACCGTGAGTGAGTACCTTATTTGAAGTTTCAACAAACAAATACTCATCACTGAGAGGGGCCATCTATATACTACAGTAGTAATAATTAGAGAAATGGAATTGAAATACATTTCCAAACTACATAACAATTGCATATATGAGCAAGACAACATTTCTAGTAGGAGTAAGTATGGTTCTAAGATAGAATTGGAATTGTTTTGGTTTCAAGTTCTGATGAGACTCGACTTGATTATGAATTCTACATTTTTAAGAATCGAATTAGAAATTGAGAACGAGGAACCTACAAAGTTCTAAAATAGAAATTGATGTAGGCTTTCTCATTCTACAAAACCCCATCTTCCTCTCCAGAGCGGCGCCCTCCCAGGCTTTCTTCCTCTCCCCAGACCCTAAAATAGAAGTTGGGCAAATTGAATGGGTCATCGGCAAAACTCTTCACTAGAGCGATGCTCTGAGTGGATTGGAGATGTGTACATATAATGCTTTGACGTGGCACATCACGTAATGGACAACAAGATGGTAATTGTAGCTAAACCTAAATATTCCCCCTATCACCATATAAGCAATTTAAACTCATATCCATAAGTTATCATATTTTTTTTTTTTTGGGAGAAAAGTCATAAATTAACGTAGTCGATAGATAATATTTTGGTTCAAAATGGCCTAAAAAACATATATCCGAAACCAAGAGGTGATGCTAAGACACGTCGAGAAATCTGGAACAACCTCAAAATGCGAGAATTTACACATGTTCAGAAAGGCCCATTAGCCTTTGAAGGAAGCTAACCCTTTACAGGCGAAGACGAATCGCGGAGGGCGATCTAAACGAAATTAGTTAGAGAATAAAAAGCACAAAGATGATTATTCCCTCAATTAAGACAGTTTGGCCGAGTGGTCTAAGGCGCCAGATTTAGGCTCTGGTCCGAAAGGGCGTGGGTTCAAATCCCACAGCTGTCAATTTTTTTATTTCTTTTTCTCAGCATGCGGGGTGCGAGCGTAATTTCGCATCCCTCGCCGAACTCCAAAACCCTAGTTATCTCCCCCCACCCCGCTCTCTATAAAACTCGCCGTCCCTCTCTCGACCTCCAAGCTCAGAGCCGTCTCGTCGCAGCTTCTTCCGCGGGCGTTCGAGATCTCTCCTGCGACCCTCTGCTCTCGCCCGACTCCCGATCTCCATCATGGTAAGCGCCTCCGCTCAGTCTCGTCGTGCTGAGCTTTTTTCTGAAACCTGGGATCTCGGTGATTAACCGCGGAGTCTGCTTGGTTCTTATCGCAGTCTAAGAGAAAGGTCAGGGAGCCCAAGGAGGAGAACGTCACGCTCGGCCCGGCCGTGCGCGAGGGCGAGTACGTCTTCGGGGTCGCCCACATCTTCGCCTCCTTCAACGACACCTTCATCGTAAGCTTATATTTTTTTCGTCCTCTCTTTCGCTTCGTTTTTGCCTCGATTCCGGTCTGACGACGGCCCGTGGTTCCCGCGCTTGCAGCACGTGACTGACCTCTCCGGGAGGGAGACCCTTGTTCGCATCACCGGTACGTCTCGTCATCTTGACTTGCGGTGTGTTGGGCTTTCTTTCATTTTTTTGCCTCGAGATGCGTCGTGAATTTTATTGGGAGGTTTCGCGGATGTTGTTGTGTGCAACCTTGTCATTGTGAATCTCTGGCTGCTGGTCTGTTGGTGTGGAAACGAAGATGGGCTTCGAGAAATTTTAACTCTTTTTTAACGGTAGCGGTCGAAAGTTTTAATTTTTTTTTTGGAAGCGAAATGTGCTTCCCTCATGTAATTCTACTTTCTAGTTACTTCAACGGTTGTAGGGTTCTTCTCGAGATAAGGGCGCAGTGTGTCCTGTGAAGTTCCTTCGTATTGCCTGTCCTTCGCTTGCGCGGTCTGTCCGCTCCTTGGGGCAAGTCGTGTTTGATTGCGGGTTGTCGATGTATTAGGTGTTCGGCTTGTTTAGCCATGAGGTCCTGCTATAGCTAGGTAGTTTAGCTGAAAGGTCGCATTGCTTCTACTCCTTTACTTAATTTCTTTCTCTAATTATTTGAATTTGTCGTATATTCAGGTGGCATGAAGGTGAAAGCTGACAGGGATGAATCATCGCCTTATGCAGCCATGCTTGCAGCCCAAGATGTGTCTCAGCGATGCAAGGTTTCCCCTTCTTTTTAGTCAAAAACCCATTTCCTGATTGTGTGAAATTGTTTGTATGCATTATCCTTTTTGAAGTGCAATCTGTTTCTGTTTCTGTCTTAGTCCTCTCTTGATATATTCCAGTTTCGTCAATTGTTGATGTAGATTTGCTCTGATGTGTTTTATAGGAACTTGGTGTTACTGCTCTTCACATTAAGCTTCGTGCCACTGGAGGAAACAAAACCAAGACCCCAGGTCCAGGTGCTCAGTCAGCACTTCGAGCCCTTGCTCGTTCTGGCATGAAAATTGGTCGCATAGGTATATTTCTTGTCGTTCTGGCATTTGGTTCTGATCAGTGGTGTGAGTAGTGATCTCCTAGAATACCTCTCTGTCCAAATTATTTAGTTAAAAATGTTGATTTTATGAACACATTTCTTTTAAGTTAGACCGTATCATTATGATAGCCGGCCTTTTTTAAAAACTGTTTTCTTAGATCTCTTGGATAACATATTAGGCCAGCCTATTCTTGTAAATGTATCTTACTAGGCTCAGGCACATTGGTCTTGGGTTATATTGTTATTCTTTACTGCCACATCTCTTCCTCTCTCTCTCTCCCCCTTCTCTCACTCTCTCTGTGAGTACTTGGTCAAGCCCTAAACACTAAATTCTCCTGGAACATTCTTCGCACTCTCCTATGGTTCTCTCAAGTCCGTCTTCAGTTCAACTTTCTCAGCAAAAATATTTCTGCTCCGTTCACTGCTTTCTTTTGAAGCGCAGCCCTTAAGATCGCCTTTCAAAGTACTCAATGGAAGCGTTTTGAGTCATAGCTGCGCAACATGAAAGATGACTTTTTGGGTTCACTCTTTAGGGTTTTCCTCTAGAGTTCCCTTTTTCATTCCTGCCTCAATCTTTTTATGCAAGACATTAGCTCAGGATCTTTAATCTCACACTTTGGAATTCACTGACTGTAGCTTCATCTGCTCTATCATGGGTTCTTCAATATGTGGGATTTCAGGTCCAATGAAAGTTTGTGAATGTCTTGTTTCGCGGTAGGGGACATTAATTCCACTCTATACTTCGTTACTTTGATGATTATAACTCACTCCAACTTAGCTAAATTTAATTGTTATTCCTTGCAAATTCTGAGACTACTAATTAATTGCATGTGGCGAGAATGATGAGTCAAATGAAGTGGAAGGGATAAAATCCCTTGTGATCTTAACTCATTTACGCTTATTGATATTCTGACTTGCCACTTCTATTAGTTCTTGTTTATTATGGGGATGCTGTTGTGCTTCTGAGCTTTGTATGTTTACATTTTAGATTGTCTTTACCCAAAATAAGGTGCTTGGGTCCTTTGTCAGTTTTAAATTTTTAATCAAACTTGGATGATGCGTGGAGATCAAACATGATATCCAGATTGATGATTGAATTAGATGTGTGAATGGCAATTTCTTCATGATCTCAATATCATGAGGCTTACTGATATTCTGACTTGTTACCATTGCTTTTTGCACCAGTATTTTGCTTCAGAAATTTTGTAAAAGACTCGTGCTGCTATGTTCAAGCATATGAACTGTCATAAACAAGTACATTTTGTTGCGAGTCCAATTTGAACATTGCGTTTTCGGTGTTTACTTCAGTGTTTGTGTTAGATAATATTTCTATGAGATTCTAAGACAAGATGGAGGGGGACATGTATATAATTGGTTGTGAATAACTTAATTGTACTGAATCTGCTGAGCTGGGGATTGAGTACTTCATTTTTATAATCATTATTAGCGGGTTTCAGAGCAATGAGCTTGACAAGGGATACGCAGTTTTAGCTTATAATGTGGTTCTCTACTCTTTTTTCTTTATTTTTTTTTCGATCATGTGCTCATGCAATTCTTTTGCTTGGTTATCAGAGGATGTGACACCAATACCAACGGACAGTACTCGCAGAAAGGGTGGTAGAAGGGGTAGAAGGCTGTGATTACTCCTGGCATCAGGCATGCAATTATGCTGCTTCTTTTTCTGCGATGTTCTGCATTAGAAGCAAGTTCTCGCTTTTGTTGCTGTTATTGTGATTAGTCTTAGGGGTTATATGTGGATCTTAATATTCATATCTTGAGCCGGTTTAAGACAAAAGTTTTGGAACTAGTTTCTCACCATTGATTAGAGCTTGAGCCTCATCTTCTCATCTTACACCTTGCAAGTGCCATGGAAGTTTGCTGATTGGTGCTCTGTAATTCACTTCTCTTCCAATAGTTCTTGGACGTACCCGGTGAGGATTTGATGCTTTGTTGATGGTTCCTTTTGTTATGCATCTGATCTGAAGTACTTTCGTCTTACTGAAGAAGGGATTGCCCACCATTTTAATTAATTGATTAGCACGATGATCTGTTGCCAAACTGAAATAATACAACCTGATGAATTTTATTTTAGAAGCATTAATTTACGCTTTTTCTTTTCGTAACTCATTTTGACAAATGAATTGAATCGTGGCACGGGATTCTACTTAGCCTCTATGCATTTTTTAGTTGCGTAAGAGGTTATAATGGTCCCAAAATTAACCGTCGTTCTTCAACTTTGTCAGCTGAGTCGATTTATAGTTCAGTTGATTTTCATGAATGACACAATCTATCCTGGTCCAAATGAACGGTGATGCGGTGATGGTTGGGATGAGGGGTCATTACGTAAGTAGTGACGGGGACGACGGGTTGGTCATTGTCAAGTGGCGAATTGCAATTCCGTGAAGCCAATATTTGAAAGGATTTTAGATTTACTTTTAATAATCGAAAATGTTTTTGAATTTCGTTTTCATGTAAATGTTTTATTGTCAAATTGAAAGCACAAATGTAGGTTAATATCAACAGTATTCATATGTTTTGTGGAACGCAACAATTTGTTTTGGGAAATAGTAGATTTATTTTTAGAAGGTAACCATATCAAAACATGTAGCCATAGAGCTCGTAGCCCTATGGCTAATATCTCCCATCCTGGTTTGCACTTTCTAATCAGAAATTATGGTAGAGACGTGACGATTAGAGATTGTAATCGATCAAATTGGGCCGTGGATTAATGCGATGGTCTCCCTAAGGATGATGAATCACGACAATCGCATCATTTCTAAATCAGGGCCCGTCCGGTATGCCGTGAGCGCATTCGAGAGGAACCTAAGAGTGATACGATTGGTCATTGGAGGTCTGGATCATCAGTCGGGCTACGGGACCATCATACCATATGTCTTTTTGTTTCTTACCTTAGGCTTTTGCTTTTTGTCGTATTTGGATTATTTCCAATCAATAGGACAAATTAAGATTGTTTTGCACGTGTCCTTTTGCAAGCCAAAGTCCAGCTTTCCGGCTTAGGCGGCTCCCGTATTGGCCTTCGACTGCATAGGTTTTTTGGATTATTGCTGAGTTCTCAAGCGAACAAATCACTTTGATAGTCCCGTGACTTTCTGCCTTAGAGGGTCTTTCTTAATCTTTCTTCACTCTCTTTGTTGCTTCTTTTGTTGGGGTACCCTGTGACGTAATGTCCCTCAAACTTTGGGAGAACCCAAAAATAAAACGAAGGGAACGATAAATTGATGTTGGAAGTGTTAAGACATAAATGAGTGGTTTTAGTTACCTATTGAAGAACAAAATTCAAGATTAGATTCATATGTGGAAAATAGGATAAAAAATAAAATTGACCTTAAGTCATTATTTGAATTTTTGTTTGTCAGAAATTTGCGGAGATTTAACGAATTACGAATACACTTTAAGAGGGTTTGTGATAAGCTTTATGATTAACCTTACGTAAATGAATGTTCGTCTCTTATAAATTGCAACCGCGCCTCGTAAAACATTGAGGACCCACCATCTCGAGTTACACTTAATACAGGGAGCGTCTTCTTGGGTTTTAACCTTCATTTAAGGTTGAGGATCGGACAAAATGGTTACGTAAATGAATGTTCGTCTCTTATAAATCGCTTCTCATCGAGGTAGTTACCAAAGGACGGTTGTCACAAAATGGTACTAAGGCAGAAATCGTATGATGGATAATTATCAATTAAAAGAGAAAAGTAAGTCAATGTCTAAGGATAGGTTTTATTTGAAAAAAATCATATCCCTAAAAAAGTAGAATCACATTATATATAATATTATCCCACTTGATCATAGTATTTTCATTATTTGGATTATTCAACCAAAATCATGAAAACTTTATGATTAAAGAAAAGAAACAAATGGATGAATTATGGCAACGTGTCCTCTAATAACGAGTGATATCTTCCATGTATCATAATACATTTTATTTCTTTAATGTCAATCTATATATGACAACACATCTTAATAAATAGATCCTATGTTTATTCCATAATCAAGGATAGATGTTATTCTCATAAACAATATAATGTGTAAACCAAAATTGAGAGTTAATATTAAAACATAATAAGAGTTTCATATAACAAAAATTGTCTATGTGACAAATGATCATATGATGGGATCTATTCCCGTATTAGTTACATGATTTTTATGTTTCATTGGTGGCATGCCTTTAATTAAAAAATCGGTTATCATCAATTCAGTGCTAATATGTTCTATAAAAACTTTATTTTCCTTAATACTTTCATTTATAGCTAAATACTTGATGTTGATATGCTTACTTTGACAGCTACTTTTGGTATTTTTAATCATAAAAATCGTAGTTGAATTGTCATAATATATTTTTTATCGCATATAAATAGATTTAACAATTCTAAACCCAGAAATGAAACTTCTCAACCAAACACCATGCGAGATAGCCTTAAAACAAGAAACAAACTCAGCTTTCATAACGGAAGTAGTAGTTAAAGTCCGTTTTGCACTCTTCCATCAGCTAACATAACATATATATCCATATGTCGATTTTCGAGAATCAACGCAACCTGCGAAGTCCCCATTCGAAAAATGAAATACTTCTAGGCTGTCAGTCCATTTATACATAAGCATATAGTCTTTAGTATCTTGAAGGTTTCTCATTACTTTCTTTGTAGCTTTTTAGTGGTCCATGCCAAATGAGAACACAATCAAGCTTGAAATGTGATTCACAGCTTGAATCGATGCACCTTAATGCTGATCCAAAGCCGAGTGAGACTCGTCTGTGACCTAAGGCATGATTCGACTTATGAATGCAAAGACATAAGCAAGCCACACAAAACAATCATCAACATGCGCACAACTAAACTGAATGAGAACACAACCAAGCCCAAACATCGTAGCACATCGCTTTAGTTGAAGGTTAGAGATTCCACTTATGGCCGATGAAACTACGGCTAGTAACCAAGAGAAGTGGCTGAGTGGTAAGGAGAGAGAGAGAGAGAGAGAGAGAGAGAGAGAGAGGTGAGCCGAGAGTGGTGGAAATGAGAGGTGATGTTCTATTTATAGACCTTCCATCATTTAGTGACCCTAACAAGTAGTCCAATCGGCTTTTCCCATGTGGCCTAGCTAAGTTGATGTTGTCACATCCTAGAGTTCTAGGGAAATGATTGACGACATGTGGTATTCTTCTCATTGGTCCACTTGTGCCAATGAGTCATACTATAATTATGGCCTAAGCTTTCTTGTAATCCAAGCCAAAATTTCTTGTTAGCACCTAGGATGAAGAATTGTGTCTGTATTAATTGTCTAAGATTTGTCATCATTGATTTTGGATGTTTCCTGCCACCCAAGTATCATGAAATTATGGCCAAATCTTCTTCATGCCACCCAAGTTGATGAATCACCTCTTCATTAAATGCACACATTAATTGCCTAAAATTTGGTTATTGGCTTTCGATCATGCCATCTATTCATTGCCACCTAAGTTGGTGATTTACCCCTCTTCACTTATTAGCTAACATCCAAGGAACATTGTGTGAGCATTAGTGTCACACCCCGAACCCCGAGTGCGCTAACATCCCTCCATTGTCGATTAAAAATGCGACGTCCTAAGATGCGTTGCCGACCTGTTCTTTTTATCTTTCAATTAAATACACGCGGAAGAAAATTAAATTAAACACCCAATCAACCATTAGAAATAGGGATAGTAAAAACACACAACAATTTTTTTTTTTTTCCACAAAATACGATTTATTTATTAACCGGTTAACTCGAAGAGTTCATATGTACAAGCCTACGAAAAAGTGAACTCTTACGCGACCTAGTAACAAAAGGGTCTAGGTTGGGGCTAACTTCCAACCGTACAACTACTACAAGCTCCTACAACCTCCTACAACCTCCGCCCTAATACCCATACTCGGGCCTAGCCAAGAACTCGGGTAAGTCGCCAGGTGAACATGGCTCCCCAGGCCCTTCTAGCTCGGTATTGGGATCTATCATGACATCGTCCAGGATGTCTATATCCATAGGGTTAGTGTCTTGCTCAACATCGCTTCCTACTGGCGGCCCGTCAAAACTGTGCATAGGACCCTCCTGACCACCATTCGGCTCCGTAATAAACCAAGCCTTGAAGCGGTGGGGCACCACGTTCACAAAACCCTTGTTGACCCAAATTGTAGTCACTACTAACTTACGGCATCTGTTAGTCCCGGGGATAAGGTAGAGGGTAATCTCTACCTCCATATCTCATGGAATCCCAAAATGGACCGAGCGGATCTTCATACTAAGGACTTGAAAATGTTTAATCACGACGAGATGAGATAAAATCTCAGCGATTTAAAAACCCTAAGCCTCGATTAAGACGTTAATTCGCCTCGAAAGTGGCCTAAGCACGCACCACACATAAACTCACCTCGCCTCGGCACGTCCCTACACATTAGCGCGTCTCGTACAATAATAAAAGAGTAATGTGCATAAAAAATAGTCAAAACACACGCGAGAATTTCACGAGCATTGTCAACACATGTGTTCCAATTATTACAACCCCTCGGGCCACGGCCAACACAAGAGTCGGTGGTTTTCCGGCATAATCGGGCATCGTCCCGCCCCATCGGGCATGGCACCATCTCGCGTATACGTATGCCTCAGGACAACATTCCAATGAGGAGCATTGGTCCGACCTCAACTGCGACTTGGCTTCCGGACTCCCGCCAGGCATCCGATAAAATCGGGCATTGCCCCCAAACTCCCGTTGGGTGATGGGTTCAATTATGTGACCACCTCAAGCATATCATCAATCAAGCCAACCTTTATTACCGTTATTTAGCCAAGAACACCAAAATCCCTATTGCAAATATTAAACTTGGCAACTCTTTATTTTTTTTCTTTAAAATTCTCTGGAATAAATTCGTACATGGTCACGTACCTAAAATCAACCCGTCAAACTTTACACACTTCTACTTTAAAACCTTATTGTTTTATTGAGCACATAACATTTGGCGTCCAAACCCGGCACCTTATTTTTTTTCTATTTCTTTGTCCAACCACCCTTTTTGGAACTAAACTTGGGTAATCCCTTTTTTTTTTCTTTAAAACTTTTGGAAAGAAATTCGTACGGGGTCACGTATTTGAAATCAACCCGTCAAATTTTGCATGCATCTATTTTAAAACCCCATTGTTTTATTGGGCACGTAAAATTTGGTATCCAAACCCGACACCTCATTATTTTTCTATTTAATTGCCCATAAAACCATCTTTTGCAATAATAATAGACAATTATCATAGAACAACCAATCACATAATATTGTACGTGCAGCACTCAAATTCATGCATAATTGCATCCAAGAAAACGAGCATAAAATTCTACGCAATGCCTAATCCGTCACTAATTACGATAATTATGATTAAATAAATAAATAATGATTAAAATTAAGTAAATTGTGATTAATTAAACTAAACCCAATTAATTAATCTAACCATGATTAATTAACCTAATCGTAATTACTTAGACTAATCGCAATTAAAATTAATCTAAACTATTCTTAATCTAAATTAAACTAAACCAAGCTTAATTAACACTAAACACTATTAGTGCTAATCTAATCACTCCTAATGCAATTAATGGTCTAATCAACCATTAGGGAGTTAACTCACGGTTTTCAACGGTGGCGGGCTCACAGAGATGGCGATGAAAACACGAAACAACCACGGCTTGAACGGAGTTCAACAGCAGTGGTGAGAATCCCTCCAAGCTCTCGGCCAAGAGGGGAGCTTGGCTTGGGCGGATGGCAACTCGGCTGGATGCAGAGGAGCTGGGCGTTGGTGGTGCGGTGAGGTGGTGGCATGAGGCGCGAGCGGTGATGGAGCTATGATGCGGGGAGGCTGGATGCAGGATGAGGCCGTTGATGGTGAGGCGGCTGTGGGTGAGCTGGTGGTGGTTGGCTAGCTGTGGCGTGGAGGTGGTGGCTGCTCGGTAGAGTTTTGGTGGTGGGATGAGGAGGTGGGATGGTGCGGCAGCAACAAAAATGAAGAAGAACCGAACCGGTGGGAGACAAGGGAGGTTGGCGGCAGAGGAGAATGGAAGGAAATGAGAGGAGATGGAGGGAGGAACCGCGGCTGCAGCAAGAAAAGAAAGGGAAATGGCGTGGGGAGGGTTTGAACGTGCATGAGAGAGAGAGAGAGAGACAAGGGCAGCCAATCAAAGGCTTTGAAAAATATCTAACTCACCATCACTTTTGCCTCTAAAGTCTCCTACTCTCATCTTCACTCCACCAATCAAAATTTAACTCCAATATCCCAAAATTAAAGCTTTTTGGGGTATAAAAACTCTAATTTCTCATACCATCCGAATTTCCTTTCCATTTTCTTTTTGTCTGAAAATCGTTTTTCTGCAAAATTTTGGACTCGTTGAAAATTTGCCGAAAGATGAGATGACGTCCAATAAATAAATCGTGACACGCTCGAACATCTGATTCCCGAAACTGAATTAAATTTCGTGGTTAAAATCGATCGAATGCGACTTTAGTATGACCTATTCTACCAGATAGCTTTTAGGGGTTTTAGCGTCTTTGACCCGTGGTCGATAATTTTCAATCCACGTTTGTGCATCTTCGAATCGTAGACGACTCTCGGTTGTCATATAATCGAGAGGGTTCAATTACGTATCCCGAATATAATATCGATAGAAAATCAGTTTATTGTTGTTCAACATGAATATTGCAATCGTGCGGAGCCACTCGCAATTTGACTACATAATTTCATCAAATCAACTTATATTCATTTGCTAATCGATTTATAACAATGTCGTATTGATCCTTACCAATTATTACGGTCGAGCGATCGATTTCTAATCGAATTCTCTAGTCTATTGCATTTATATTCCTTAACAGCCTCACCTAATAGGTTAGTGAACTCGTGAGTGATCAGTTTCGAGTAAATTAACCATAAGAGCGTCGAAAAAACAACCATTTCATATATTCAAAACGGGGCTAAATTTCGGGATGTCACAGTGAGAGAGAAGTTGATGTAAGCATCAACATCCTTGGGCAAGAGTTTCTCACATCCATCCACAGTCGACTACATGATTCAAATTGAGGTCCGTGGGTGGGCTCATGACCAGGCATAGCTGGGTGTGTCTGACACAACCAAGTCCATGGTTGGAACTAATGGGGCGCATGGCCGGGACAGGTTGGGCACATGGCCATGCAGTCGAGTTGAATGGATCAAGTGACTAGATAGTTGAATTGATATGTGATTAATTCGTGATTGATCGCGAACAATCCACAATCAAGCAGAACCGATCTGTGGTCAACCCTCGATTGACAACCGCATCGATTGATCCATAACAAACACATGGTCACATGGAATAGATTCATGGCTGCCCACAGCCAGTGCATAACCGAGCGGAATCATCTGTGGCCGATACATGACCACGTGGGTTTGATCCATCAACCATCAATGTGATGGTCCGTGGTGGTGCACACTCATCCCACGAAAAACAAAGTCGATTCATGGCCGAATAATTTTGTCAACTTGTGCGATTGACAAGTTGATTCACTATTGATCCCTTGTCCATGGCCGATCCTTCGATCACGCCATGGCGAATTCCTCGGTCACCCTTTCAACTAGGCTAATTGGTACATGACCCATCCTTGGATCGGTCCATGACCAATCCTTCCTATAAACGCATTGATTCCATGGCCATTTCTCATGGTCAATACTTGGGCCTAAACCATTGATGTCACAAAATCATTGTGACTTCATATATATCTTATATTGGGAGGTATATTATTTTGTGTGGAATAGGTTAACATGATTAGGGGTACTTTAAAGTTATCCAAAAATAGGTTTACATAGCCCAAGGCACTTCAGGCTACATATATGAGTTCTCACATTAAAAAAAATAGACCCGGGAATTAATTAAATAGAAGAGCGTAATGCCCCGGGGTGACGACTCCCTTAAGAGTATCTTCTTGAGTGTTGAGACATGGATGCGTCTAAAGTACACCTAATCTAACATGCACTAGATATCTTGATAACTCTATAAAAACAAAGTTATTTTACCTATTTTAGGCAACAAATAATGTAATATCTATGATAAAATATTTAGATTTCCTTATGATTATTTGAATCTTCCTTATTTATACATAATAATGAGATATGAAGAAAATAAGAAAAATGATGGCAAAAATTAGGAAATCAAATCAAAAAGCAATGGAAGATGGATATCAAATCAGGGAATCATTAATTTTGTTCCTTAATGTTATCTGCAAGTGTTGGGAGATAGATATCAAATCAAATATCCTCTGATTTACTCCCTAATTTTATGCGCAATTGCTTGGAGATAAGGATCTTGGATATATCTTATAAATAGGAGAACATTGAGAGCCTGAGAGGGTAGCTAAGTTTTTGTTAGATATTTTTTCATTTTTCTGAGAGTTTTTGAAGTATTTTGAAGAAAAGACAAAAGTTGTGACATAATTATTGTTCTTTGATTCAAGATGCTGGATTTGATCTATAATTTATTTCTTCTTCTACTATGTTCTCATTTTCTTTTATTAGGGCTACGATGTAGCCTAACCATGATGACGTGAATTTCATGATTTTTATGTTTTGCAGTTGATTTCATTCATATGAGTTATATATTTTTGTATATAATATTTTTGAGTACTGGCCACCATTTGAATGATTTGATGTATATGTTTGAGACTAAGAAGTGATAATATGCAATTGCTCATTATAATATATAACCATGAATTAAATGTGGATATAGATATACCATGTTATTTGTGTAGTTTTTGATGATAAGGTAATCCAAAAAACTCATTATAAGCCGGGAATATTCATAATTTTTAATGCACTTGTGTTTATTTTAATTCATATAGAGATATAGTGGATTAATAAACTGAGTAGATTTGCTATACATAGAGATATAATAGTAAATATATTATGAAATTCCATTATCACATGTTTGATATTATTCTTGTACTCATAGCAATTTGAAATTCATATTTAGTGGTTATGGTGAAATTGGATACTCTAACATATTTATCTGATTGATTTACTGCATTTAGTCTCCAAATTTTGCTTTTAATTTATTTTCAATAATATTTTGATCTATTAGATAAATTTTAGAATTAATCTATTTAAGTATTTGATTAGTTCATTAATCATCAATCTTTGTGGGACGATACTCTTTCTTATTATTATATTACTTGTTCAATATGTTCACTTGCGTTTAGATTTTACAAATATATCTCAATCATTGGAAAGCATGAAAAGTAAAGGCACGCCAAAACTGTAATTTTCATTTCAATTTCACAAAATTAAAAATGTCATATGTGAACTTATGTGTCAATATTTGAGTATTCTGAAAGTTTCAGGGGTCTTGTATATAAAAGAGTCAAATTACATGAGTGGCGAGATTTAAATTAAGCAAAATGACGAACGAGCAAATGTCAATTAAGGCAGGCCCAGAATTAGCAAAATCCAATGAGGAATATAATGGCTTATCAAAGGTTGGGAAACCTTGGGATGCATCTACTCTTTGTCCATGTCCCATGAACACGCATCCCCCCTCCAAAATGCGTCAGTCACCGTACACGAGAAGGTAATATAGCTGTCATAACTTTAGATGTACGAATCCAGGTGTATTTAATTTGGGATCTTGACCTTCTCGATACGTCTTATTTGTCAGCGTGGCAAATAAGAAGGGTCTCTAGAACACAACACGTGTCGTGATGGGCCTAAATTGTCGGATGAACTCTTCTCTCTTCTCTCGGCACGCACTTTCTCTTCTACCTCTTGCACGTTCTCTCTCCTCTCTCTCCTCTGTCCCTATTTCTCTCTCTCTCTCTCCGCTTTGTTCTCTCTTCCCAGCACATTTTCTCTTTGCCGGCGCGGACGACCAATCCGACCACCTCAACCTCCGCAGCGAACATCTCCTCTGGCATATCTGGGAAGGTGCACAAGTGCACGATCTGCCACAAGAGCTTCCCCACCGGCCAAGCTCTCGGCGAGCACAAGCGGTGCCACAACAAGGCCCTCACTCCTGCCTCCTCGGCCGCCGCCGTCTCCGCCACCTCGGCTGCCAACAGGATGAGCATCTCAGAGGGCGTGGGGTCCACTCACATGTAGAGCTAGGGGCAAGTTCGATCTGAACCTCTTGACACTCCCGGAGTTCTCCACCCGGTTCGTGGTCTCCGGCAGCTACACCCCTCCAAGAAGCCCCGATTCCTAGCGTCAATGAAGACCAAATCTGCCTAAAATGACTTGGATAGAAAATGCACAGAAAGCCACAAAAAAGAAAAAACCGGCTATTGAAATTGAAACGGGAAATTGATTGAGTTTTAGATAGGAATAGAGAAGATTGTTTTTCTTCGTCTCTTCTTGTTTGTTGGGTGATGCTAGAGTTCTTTTTGATGGAGAGAGGGTGGTGTATAGGGGAGAGAGAGGAGAGAAATGGGACAGAAGAAGACTAAGAAAAGTGAGGCTAGAGAAGAGAGAGGAGAGAGAACGTGTAGGAGGCAGGAGAGAGAGAGCGCGTGTAGCGAGGAGAGAGACAGAGGACAGACGTGAGAGAAGAGTTGGTCTGATCATTTGGGCCCACCGCAACACGTGTTGCGTTCTTAATAAGACATGAGAGGTGTGCAAAATACTCGGGAACAGCCCGGATCGCCCATAATCGAATCGGAACCGCCCGGAATCGGCGGTTCTTGAGGAATCGGTTATTTAAGATTCGATTTTTTGGGAACCCGGTGGGAACTATGGGTTCACGTTTTATGGATGGATGCGCCATTTCCACCGAACCGGATCGGTTCCTTTTAATATTTTAAAAAAAAATTACTAAAACAAACCTAGGTCTCACCGTCTCATTTCACTTCTCTTCGTCTTCAACTCTTTGGTTTCTGCGGTTGCCTCTCTCTCTCCGTCTCTTCCTGTAGATGTTATGATCATTTGTGGTGCCTCAAAATAACCATATGCTAGTGTTTTCCCCTAGTATTTTGTATTGAATCCAGCCTTGTGGCATCTGTTGGGAGTTCTGTTTTGTGGCAATTGTTTCTATTGCAGGATGAATACAAAGTTGAATATTGGGGAATTCTTATGCTTTTTGGTTGTTTAGTTTATTTATTAATATAATGAAGGTGATGTATTCAATAAAGTCTTGTTTAGTTGCACTTCATTTGTTTTCCTGTGTTTGGATGGTGTCTCATTTCACCTCATTTGATTTGTCTGTGCGACTTGTGATATTTTGCCGAACCTAATGAGGGATATGTCCAGTTCATAACGTTAAGAGAGACCCATTTTTCCTGAATACTTACTACTCTCTCCGCCTCTATATCAACTTATGTACATCCATTCATTCATTGGTTGCATTTATAATTGTAACAAATGAATCTTTGTTCCACGTACGTAAATTTGGTTTTTCTTTCTTTGGCTTGCTTTGATGTACATAGTCGTTCTATGTTAAAAACAAAAATTGTTTTGCGTCAAGATCGGTTACATGGATCCACCCCGGAACCGGACCGCCGGTCCAGTCTAGTTCCCAGGTGGATCCATACAACAAACTAGTGAATCTCGGTTCCAATTTTTTGGAACCAGTCCTTAGTGGGCGGTTCCCAGTTTTAGGTCGGGAACCGCCCACTCGGACCATACACACCCCTAATAAGACATACCTAATATTTTCTCCTTGTCATAGAAGGTGCCATTTTTTTTTTTTTATTTGACCTTTTGCTACAGAAAAGGGGAGAGGAAGCAGTGATCGATACCAATAACTAAAAATCGAGGCGAGCTCTAACTGAGGACCATTCCAAGAGTTAGACAGAACATATTCAAACTACCCAAAAGGAGCCTACCTCATCATTTTAGAAAGTGACTCATGAATCGATTTGAATGTCTGTAAGGCATTAATTGCCATGACGCTATTGTACTCTTGATGGAGGAGACTCATTAATCTAATTACGTCTCTGCCATCGTATGCTTACTATAGTAATCTTTTAATGTGCAATAATTAGTTAGATAGCTCATTCCTGAAGATTTTATTAAAGAGCATCTCATCTTACATATTAACTAACCAAATAATACTCGATGCTTTGTTTAATTTATTTTTTCAAGTTTCATACATAAGTTCTCATATCTAGAAATATCAACTAGGGGAGATATTTTTACCAAAAAAAAAAAAAAAACTAGGGAAGATATTAGGTAGGAGAGGTTAATGCCTCCATACGGTGAATCATTCAAAAATATTTTCTTACGTGGTGAGGCACGCATGAGTCTAAACTTTCGGATATCTCAATCATTGAGTATCTATTGGTTTGGACCTAAATTATCATTTCAAAATCGGAAAATTATGGAATAATCATATGTAGAATTAAGTGTCAATATTTCGGTGTCCTGAAAATTTCAGAAATTTTATATTTGAAAAAAAATCAAAATACGTGAGTTACGAGATTTGAATCAAGCAAAACCAAAAACCAAAGTTCGATCAAGAGAGATTGAAGTAGCATGCTGTATTAGCAAAATCCAGTAAAAAGAACAATAAGGTTGAGAAACCTCGTGATGCATCTACTTTTTTCCATATCCCATGCTGTCGCACTCGTCCGTCCTAAAGAAGAGCGTGGCATAATCAACCAGACGGGATTGGAGTTTTATTGTCGAGAAATGCTTATGTTACTATCCTTAATTTATTGTGAAAATAACCTCAAGCGCATTCAATTTGGGATCTTGATCTTTGCGATCAGGGACTTGCTGTCGAAGCCCTTGCTGAAGAGGTTGTGGAAGAACTCCTGGTCGGTGAAGTCCCTGTAGATGGCAGGCCTCTCGGGACTCAGCAACTCGGGCAAGGGTCCATAGTAATTGCTCGATCCGCTCCGCCACTTTACCACGTTGAAGAACATGACGATCGAGATCCTTGGCTCCTCAGCCGCGTTCGCGGCCACGCAGTGCTCCACGCTCTGGTACTCTCCGTTCGACACGATCTGTCATATGAACAAAGCAATTGCACTGGTTTCAGTAGGCAAGATTAATGATAGTCACTAAACTGGAGATAAAAGATAAGAGCAGTGCACCTGGAGGAAATCACCAACGTTGACGATCAGCCCTCCGCGCACGGGGCTCACCTCCACCCACTCGCCGCCGTGCTTCACCCTCAGACCTTTCACCTGGTTCTGCACCAGCACCGTCAAGAACGACATGTCGCTATGTGGCGTCAGCCCCACCGTCCGCTCCGGCTCCGGGCACGGTGGGTAACATATCCCCACGAACAGCCTCTTCTCCGAGAACGTCAGCTCCTTGAACCTCCCTCTCTCCAGCCCCAGCCCCTCGCCCAGAAGTTCCATCACGTTCTCTGCCACTTCGGTCGCGTGGCGGTCCCAGGCCACCACCTGCCCCCGGCATACCTCCGGTATTTCCTCCACTTCCGGTGGATCTGGTCCCATCCACACCTGCAGCCCGTCATGCCACGTCGCTGACTTCGACCGGTACAGGTCGTTGTTGCTCGAGTACATGACTCCGCGGTTCTCGTCACGCCTGTAGTACTTGGACTTCGCCTCCTGCGGCTGCTCATGGAAGGCCTTGATGGCGTCTAGGGTTTCGTTGATCGTTGAGACAGGCACGCCGTGGTTGATGAGCTGGAAGAAGCCCCAGGTTCGGGCTGCTTCCTTGATCTGGGCAATGATCATGGGGCGGTGGTCAGTGGAGTTTAGGTCGGAGAGGTTGATGACGGGGATCGAGAGGGTGGCGGCGTTTGAGGAAGGCTTGAGCTCGGAGAGAGTGTCTGGAGGGTGGACGAAGATATCAGGTATGGAGGTGATGCCCGAGTCCGAGAGGCCCTTGACGCCTGATTTGGACTCGTCGAACTCCTTCACCGCCTTCATCCGGTCGTAGGCCGGGGCAGTCGTGTCAGCAGTGGCGGCCGCCATTGATGTCGAGCTTTTACGATCGGCTTGATGAAATGTGTTTGTAATTCTAATATTGGCGATATCAGAGTATTCGTTTGCTTGCTTCGGCAAAGACATAAACGTGCAAGGACTTTATGCCATGTTCAGCGTGCTGTGCGGATGGTCAAATTGAAAAAAAAGAAAAAAGGAAATGTAAAAGCAATTTTTTTTCTCTTTTCTTACCAAAAATTTTTAAGCTTTTGATTATTGCAAAATAATAATGTAATAATTTAGATTTCATTGTTTATTAAGTGCATATGCAGCATTATTACAGCAATAGAATCATGCAATTGAAAAGACGGGACCAGAGCAATCTTATGCAGGGACGCATGCTCATCTAGAACATAATTCATAGACAGCTAACCTAATTTTCGCATATGTACTATTATTTGGTTGGAATCATTGACTTATGAATATGATTTATTTGTTAGTACAAGTCATGTTACATGTGATATACAAAATTATTGATAAGTGCCAGTGCATGCATATGTCACAGGATGTGAGATCTATTTGGTACAACCGGATAAATATCACATCTTGGAGTATTTGAAAAGGTAATGTGGGGATTTCATGCTTTGAGTCATACAATTAAATTTTAATGTGGCAAATTGGAAGATGGAAACCTTTGCTTTTGGGTTGAGATATGAGATTTGATTATGGTTCGAGGGATTTGTACATATATAGAATGAACGAATCAAGAATGTCCAATTGCCACAATCATGGTGGTGTCGTGACCTACCCCTCGAGAGAGGGAATACGTTTAGAGGTATTTCATAAAGACAGGTTTACAGCTTATGATTAGGCATGGGTTCTCCCAAACCCATACCTCTCGCGATGTTAGGGTGTTTATAAGAATTTTGTAATAAGGAGTCACTACTAGCCTATTAGAGTTGACTGAAAACCAAATGAGGCATGAGAGTATATCTTACTTCCTACGTAACCAAATAATTTATGTTTGAGGACTTGATTACACTAATTAACCAATTAGTGCCATTTCGGTATCTAATTTTATTTATTTATTTTTTATAAAAAGAGGTGTTTTTGTTGGGCAATCTGGATTGATTTTATATTTATCCACTAACATGTGAGGTGATCATACATGTGCACAATCATTAAAATGACAATTAATAACCAAGGAAAATGTTCAAATAAATTGCATGAGAGAGCAAAAATTTAACATAGAAAAAAAAAAAGAAGATAAATACTAATCCTAACTAGACTAAAGGGAAGCCAAAATCAACATACCAAAATTGCATGAGGTATTCATCTTTAAGGATAACTAAACCTCTTGAGCATGATTCTAAATTGAAAGACTTCCATTTTTTAGGAGAAAATAAACTAAGAGATTAATTTTAACATTTTTGAAGATTTTTTTAATTAATAATTTTTTCAGAATTTTTTTTTTTGGAAAAATTGAATTTTTGAATTTTCCAAAACCTTTTGATTTTTTTTTTTGGCGTCTTTCTAATTACTACTGAAATTTTTAGACTTTCCTGAATTTTGGAATTTTCTGAGAATTTTTTAATTTTCCTTAATTTTCTATTTTTTCTATTTTTAATTAATTTTTTAAAAAAAAAATTTTCAAAAAATTTCTGAATTTTTTTTGAAAATTATTGAATTTTTTTCGAACATATTTTGAATTTTTTCTATTTTCGAAAAATTCTGATTTGTTTTGAAATTTTTTGATTTTTTAAAAAATGTTTAAAAATTTTTAATTATAATATTATTTTATCTGGGAAAATGGTTTGGATTGGTAGGACTGATCCGACCTGCTGATCCAATCCGAGCCCAGGTCCAACCCATGTCGGATAAACAAATATTTATTTTTTGTTTTTTAATATATATATTTTTCTTTCTTTTTTCTCTTTTTGTCTTATCCCTGTTTTGTCTTTTTCTGTTGCACTCCCCCTTCTGCAGTTCCTCCTTCCCGAGATCAACTTTTGCCATTTTATAGTTTTCTATTTTTTTTTTAGTTTTGCTTTTCTTCTTTTTTTTTTTCTTCTTTATTATTTATTATTTTTTTACTTTCTCCCTTCCTCTTTTTTTTTTTAATCCTATTTTATTCCTTTCTTCTCCACACTAAACCCCCTTTTCGAAGCCCCCCTCTTCTCTACCACATTTTCCTTTTAAGCCTTGCCAATGATAGGTGCGCATGGCTTCTGCCACCGCTAGCCTGTCGCGGCCGCTTGATCTCCGACCCTAAGATCGCGCTGTCCTCTACCCTTGCGATCCTCTGTTCTCGCGATCCTTTATTCTCGATCCTCTATCCTTGGTTTGTACATTTCTTTTTCTGCCAAAAGCCAAACCAACGTGAGGGGGACGAGGGAGGAAGAAGACCCATGTGTGGGTTGGGTTGGGTTGAAAGGAGCTGGTTGATTTGCGCAAAAAAGAAGAACAGAAGGAAGAAGAGAGGTGAGCTGGCCCCATTAATTTTTTTTTTTCTTTTCTTTTAAGACCATAATTTTCAATAATGATAATATTTTTTTTCTTATTCTCTTTTTTTCTTTTCTTTTTGATAGCAAACTTTTTGGAAAAAAAATTAAAAATTACCATTAGTGATGCAAATATTCCTAACGCTAAAATGCAATGCAATTTAGTGTAAATTGTTGTTGTTGTTGTTGTTTTTTTTTTTTTTTTTTTGGCTAGTGTTTGAAAATTAATCCCTAATTTTTTACCCGATTAAATCTTAAATAAAATGGTAAAATTTAAGTGTCAATAGCTATCGGACTTGGGCTCAGATCGGATCAATGGGTCGGATCGATCCTACCCGGTCCGAACCATTTTTTCAGAATAAAAAAATAATATTAAATATTAAAAATTTTCAAAAAAAAATTCGAAAATAGAAAAAAAATTCAAAATATTTTCAAAAAAATTCAAAATATTTCAAAAAAATTCAGAAAATATTGAAAATTCGATTTTTTTATAAAAAAATAATTTTAAAAAAAGAATTAGAAAATTAGAAAATTAAAAAATTCTCATAAAAATTCCAAAATTCGGAAAAGTCTAAAAATTTCAGTAGTAATTAGAAAGACACCAAAAAAAAAAAAATCAAAAGGTTTTAGAAAATTAAAAAAATTCAATTTTCCAAAAAAAAAAAAAAATTCTAAAAAAAAATTACTAATTAATAAAAAATCTTTGAAAAGGTTAAAATTAATCTTTTAGTTTACTTTCCCTAAAAAAATGGAAGTCTTTTCAATTTAGAATCCTACTCAAAAGGTTTAGTTGTGCTTAAAAATGAATACCTTTGATCGTGCAATTTTGGTATGTTGATTTTGGCTTCCCCTTAATCTAGTTAGGATTAGTATTTATCTTTTCTTTGATGTTAAATTTTTTCTCTCCCATGCAATTTATTTGAATGCTTTCCTTAGTTATTATTTGTCATTTTTTTTTTTAAATGAACATGATTAGGTATCGAAAGGGCACTAATTAATTAATTAGTGTAATCAAGTCCCCAAACCTAGATTCTTTGGTTATGTACGAAGTGAGGTATATTCTCATGTCTCACTTGATTTCTAGCCGACTCCAATAAGCTAGTGACGACTCTTTATTACAAAGTTCTTATGTACGTGAGGTATGGATTTGGGAGAACCCATGCCTAATCATGAGCCATGAACTTGTCTTTAGGCAATACCCCAAAACTTATTCCCTCCTCGAGGGGTAGGTCACGACAATTTGGCGACTTCGCTGGGGACTTGGTTTAAACTTAGGTCTAAATCTATCTTGTTCAAAAATAATTTTTATTTGGCAGCGAGGATATTAGGTACGTCTTTAATGTTAGTGTTAAATGTTTTTGCAGTTGGGAGTGATAAGGGGAGAAGTGATTGTTAACCCCTTGTCTTGTAGGTGTGAAGTTGAGAATGGATGTTTATGTTTTGAACTTTTGAAGTGGTAATTGTTTATAAACTAATGTGCATGTATTCTTTGCATCGCACTACACTTTAGCACACACGACCTGCCGTCGGACTTGGGCCGCATAGGATTTCTTAGGATGGTGTTGAGATGGATACCACTCCGACTACGATAATGTAGTATGAGTCACCCATCTTGACCCCAAAATTTTCTTCTTAATGTCAAGAGTTACCGCCTTGGTCAACAATCACGCGACACAGGTTGACTCCTTGACAAAGTTGGAGTCATGGGAACCCCGACCTAACCATGAACTCGTTGGCTCAGCCCGATAATCCTATGTCTTCACTTTGAGCCAAATAGAGTAGAAATCAAGTCACATCTCAAGTGCATGTCTATGTGTTTTGCATCATTCTTTACTAAGTGGAGTGAGTTTTCTAATCCCTTACACTTGCAATTTATTTCCTCACTGTATTTTTTGTCAGTCCGTAACAATTAGGTTAATTATGAGCCTTGGTCTATATACGATGGGAGGACCCAACTTTCGCATTATTTTTGCTTCTAAAGTCGAGTTCCGCACTTGGTGGGATAAGCTGGACTAGAATGGTTGTGATCTTGTGCAATCCCATGTAGGACGGTTGCTCCTCCCGTTGGAAATAGAAGTTCATTGCGGCATTGTCCGAGCATTGGCACATGTTTGGTTTCCACACCTCCACCTTCATATTTGGTGAACACATGCTCACTCCAACCTTAGAGGAATACAACGTTGCCATTGGGAAGCCTTTAGTTTCAGATTTAGTCAGCCCGTCTATTAGGGTAGAGCATGCATCAGTTTTATATGATTTCCTAAGAGTTAAAAGAGAGGAAGTGAGAAATTTTTTTAGAGCAAATCGTAATACTTGGCCATTCTCATTTTTGAAGGACTTTTTCGAAATGCCCCATCAATTCAAATGAATAAGATCTTTTTGTTAGCGTTCTTTGGGTTTGTAGTGTTCCCTCATTGTAGGAACACCATTAGCCCCTTAGTTGCATGGGTAGTTTGAGACGTCTGCGTAGGGAAGAGTTTTGTTTACATCGTTTTGATTGAAACTTTCCTTTCCCTTACCCATTTTAAAGAAGACAAGGAGAAAACTTTCCATGCTTCCCTCGAGCTTTTGCAAATTTGGTTCCTTTCTCACATTAATGGCAATACACAATCTTAGTGATTCCCATCATCCTATTTTGAAATTCAAAGATAAGAAAGACCATATGCTTGACTATCATTATTCTGAGTGGTTAGGATTCATGAAAAACCTTGATCCTGAAGACTTACTATGGCAAGCTAGGTGGCTTCGAGTTCACGAGGCGTGATTTACATGTGGAGGTGTCAGACCTATTCCTTTACTGGGGATCACTGGCGCCACTGAGCATTACCCAACTAGGGTTACTCGTCAATACTAAGTAGTGCAGTAGCTCCCATCGGCATTGCAAGAAGACCCACTTCAAGTTGACTTTGCCAATGGGAATCGCGAACATGAAGATTACGTCATCTTGATCAAGTCAATGTGGGACATGTGCCACCCCCAAAAGTTGGTATGGCCCGAGGAGGAGTTGGAGGGTAGAGAAAGGATCTACCATGCCTCAACGGAATATATCCTCCAACACAAAATCTCAGAGAGGTTACGCCCAAAGATCCGATGTACCGATGAATGTCACAAATCGTATGGAGATCAAGCGTCTCAAGAGGGAGGTCAAGGAAGCCAAGAATTGTTCTTTGAAGACGGCTCAAACTAGTGGACAGTCATAAGTGGAAGTCATCTCTCATTTGTATATAGATCAAGCCGAGTGAAATGTGTGGCTTGAATCTATCAGTAGGAGTAGCTTTGCTAGGAAGTTTGAGAATGCTCGTTTTGTGTCTTAGTTCGATGTTTAAGGAATCGTGCCTTGTTGCAGTGTCTAAGAAGTTTCGTCTCGCACCCATGTGCGTTGTTTCTTTGAGAAAGTTTTGTTCCGTGCTTTTTATCTTCAAAGTGTAGGAAGTTTCCTTTTTATGGAGCGAATGAAATGAGAAGATTAGATCATTGTCATGGGCTGATGCTTTATCTAAATCTTATGCTTATGTATGCTTGCCGCTCATGAACATGTACTAACAGGTTGTCTACTTTCGTCCAATTGTCAACATGATTAAGCAGAAATCTCCAATTTGTATTCGCGCAAAGGCCAAAATGGAGAATGAGGATGTTAGTATATGCATGGCCAACATGGAGGACCAGCTGGCTCAACTTACTGCATTGATGGCCGAGATAAATCAAAAAATCAAGGAGCCTTTAGTTATAGCTATAACTGGAGCCTCTACTCCCGCTTTGTCGAGACACACTCCACCCTCAATTGGAGAGCCACATGTCACCAATCCCGCTAAAAAAGGTGCTGAAGAAGAAACCCCTTCTGTTGCACCGGTAATCGTCAATCTGGATCCTCCTCCAAAGGAAGGACTTGCTGTCCACTTCAATGAAGAAAGTGTAAGACGCTTGGCCAAAATGGAGGAAGGACTTTGTGTCCTTCAAGGATATGAGATGAAAGTAGTGGACAAACTAACCCCATATGCCAAAGTAAAAGTGTCTGAGACTTTCAAGGAGCCATAATTCATGAGAAAGTATGATGGCATCGGTTGCTCCAAAACTCACCTCAAATACTACTTGAGGAAGATGGCTTACTACTTCGATAATGTCCCGTTCCTCATACATACATTCCAAGATAACTTAGACGGCCCTACCTTATCGTGGTTTATCGCATTGGATATTGAAGAACTCATTGGATGGGAAGATCTTGTTGACGAGTTTTTACAACAATATAAATTCAACTCTGAGATTATCCCTACAAGAGAAGAGCTAGTTCGAATGGAAAGAGGAGGAATTAATCTGTTAAAGTGCTTGCCCAGATGTGGAGAACAATGAAATCACAAGTGAAGCCCCTGTTGAGTGAGAAAAAAATGAAGCAGCTTTTATTGAGGACTTTGCCATATGAATATATCTAGAGACTAGTGTACTCTGGGTGCCAAACATTTTCACAACTGGTGGATGTTGGTGAAGGAGTTGAATGAGCAATAGTTGATGGAAGAATACCTATTAAGAATAGCAAAAAGTTCCCAGCAAGGAAGGACAATGAGGCGACAGTCGAAGTGACATTTGTCTAAGAGTCATCTGCACCTAAATCACTATTGACGCCTTCACAGAGGCCTAAAGCCATGCAAGGAAATGTGTCACAGGGATTTAACTGGAGCAAGAAGTTTCCTCGAAGGGAATTGACATCTCTACCTGTGACACCCCGAACCACCTAGGGTCGCCACAGGCACCTGGCGTTACACCTAATTACATCTCTTACAAGAAGCGTCGTAAATCATAGACATTTTTTTTTCTTTTTTTTTTAAATGGTCCCAGCGCGACTCATTAGTGGAAGCAAAATAAAACATCGCCATCTCACCCTCCATCAACCATGATACAATTGCACACCACTAAACATGATAATAAAAGACAAAGTCATGACACTTTATTTACATATTTTCAAGATGGGTTTCCTTGGGTCGGTACATCAAAAGAAAGGCCAGGACATGAAGCCACACTCGGCCTAAACCCCAAAATGAAACAGTCGACCCACTATGTTTAACGTGAAAGATCCCCCATCACTAGTGTCGGCTAACCATCCTAAAAAGTTTCAGCTTCTACTTGTCATGCACGGGGCCTCACACCCATCCCGGTGCATCAGGCGGTGGCGGTGGCAACATCCCACGCATCACTCCATCACGTCGAACATGGACGGATATGAACTCCTGGACAACAGGGCCCCCAACCAGGCCCACATCGTAGATAACTAAACAGCGCACTCGAATATACGTCAGACTAGGAATAGAGGGACAGTCAAACTCCTCGCACTCGACCTCTACATCCAAAGGTATGTCGTAAAATACGCCCCGCGTGACAGTAGGGAGCGGCATGCTGCTAATCTGAAATGTTGGTCCCTGAAGGGGCGAGTACAACCACTCAGCAGGTAAAGGAATCCAATAACCACTCAATGCATCATACAATACAATCATAACATCATACATGTCACTCATGCATCCAAGCATACTTACCTTGAAGCCATACATATACCATTATACATCTTAGTCACAATCATGTCATATATACACATCATCATATCATGTCATATACGCATATCATCATGCCATATGTGATCATCCTCATATCATATCATAGATGCATATCATCATGCCATAGGTGATCATCATTATATCATGTCATAGATGCATATCATCAAGCCATAGGTGATCATCATCATATCATGTCATTGATGCATGGTTCAATTTCCACTTTTAAATCAATTCGATCACCACATCATTCTTTCTTGAGGTCATCAATTTCATCCCATACTTTACACTCGTGCCCCATCCTGGCATTGTGAGTAAAACCTCCGGCATTCAGCCATTTAATGCCACTGGGCATCCGGCACCCCCACATTCCGGGCATCTTGCATCCCAACTGGCATCACGAGGCATCCCCCTGGGCACAAACCTCTAGGGCTTCCGGCACCCCCAACTTTCCGGGTATCTCGAAACTCTTGAGGACATCCGGCCTTGTATCTCAATACAATCCGGGCCATCCGGCACCCCCGATCCCGGGCATCCTGACACTCCCAGGGCATTATCATCCGCCACAAATAGTCTCCTCATTTATCTCTTTTATTCATGGTTACCATTTTATGTCTCAACTCAGCATAGCACATGATGCAATGGCAAGCAAGATCACTTTCATCCTTTAATTTATATATGCATAATCAGTCATCATTGTACATGCAGCAAGATGCAAAATAAAATTTATGGAATTCATACAATTTAGAATAATCCATTTATCATGCCCTTTTGGAAATTATTTAAATTCCAGCTTGTACCATTTTGAAAATATTTAAATTAAATATCCATATGATTTTCAAAAATCATGAAATTAAAGCATGTGATAACCAAGACAATAAGATAATGATTTCATGAAGAACACGTGGCCAACAAAGTTCCACACAAAAGATATCATTCACACAATCACAGCATGCATTTTCGGATAAAAACAGAATGTGCAGTTTTTGAAATAATTCGATTAAAATACCTGAACGACCTCCAAAAATTATGAAATTTTACCAGATTATATTTAAGACACTAGTGTAGATTTTTCATGAAGACTTATAAGCCATATTCGTTTTAGATAATTTCCTATAGTCGTAAGAAGCTTCTGGTTCTCATACCGAAACGTCCAGTGTAGTCATCTCCGAAATACCGAGTTTTTACCCACTCATTCTTCTTCGTTTCCTCTGAAATTTGGATATGTTTTACTTCAAGAGATCCCCTACAACTTTAATTAGGGGATCTAGGTCAAATTTCCAAAGAACAGTCACCATATGGGTCCATGAAATCTTGGGTGTCCTGTACCGCGTCTCCAGATCTACCGTCTTCAAGAGTAAATCGATTCACTAGGCTATACTTGTTAATTTTACTTCAAATTTGAGTATGTTAGCATTTAAGATGTTATCTACAAGTTTCATGAAGAAGTCGAAGATAGATTCTTGATAAAAATCAACATGCAACCACAAATCCACCGAAAGGTCAGTGAAATCGTTCCAGATCTGATGTCTCCGTAAGATGAGAGTTTGACCCCTTAAATATCAATAATTTTGCACCAAATTTTAGTATGTTGTATTTAAAGATGTTGGCTACAACTTTCATGAAGGAATCAAAGTAAAAATAGAACTCAAAACATGCATGCAAGCTCTCACAAGAACAAGTCATTCTAGCTTCGGTTTCTCCCTCCTAATCACCCAAAATTCGACACTACTCTAAACACACATGCAAGAGCAGCAAAAGGACCCTAACTTGCCTCTAAACCGAGCGGACAGCGAGCACACGGCGAACGAACGAGCGGCATGCGGCGGCGACGGGCGACTCCTCCTCCCTCTCGGCTTCTCTTCCCTCGGCCTCACTCTCCCTCTCTCTCACACGGTTATCTCTCTCTCTCTCTCACTTGGCCGAACCAGCCACCCTCTCTCTCTCCTCTTCCTTTTATCCCCCAATTCCTCATCATTTGCAATGATTGCATGCCACCCTTGATAGCCAATGCATGAAAACCCCCTTCTTGCCACTTGTCATGACACATGCATAATGGGCTTTGGACTTGGGCTTGGAGGCATTTGTGCCAGCAATGGGCCGGCCACTCCTCCCCCTTTCATGGTTGACGGCAGCCCACTTGTGGGCTTTAAATGGGCCGGCCAACTTGGCCCATTAAAGGTCCACTCTTGGGCCTAAGGCCCCAACCTAATTTAAATCCTAAATTTCACTTTTAAACACTTTTAATTCTTTCTTTTATAGATTTTAAATTTTTAAATTCCACATGGCCAAAGTCTTGTAACATTTTATTTATAGGAATTTAATTTATGAGGTGCATGGCTAAGCATGGATTATTCTCATTAATTTATCCTATAGTCCTAATTTCAAAAATTCATGAACACAAGCATATCACTTAGCCTTAAGAGAAAACTAATGGCTAAAGCATAAACCATAGGTAATTTCATTACCTAATTATGAGCTTTAATTCCTCTAGAGGTTGTCTTGAATTTTTGGGATGCCACACTACCCCGACTTCTTTTGAAATTGTTACATATCTTCCTTGAAAGGAGATTGGTAGCCAAGGAGGTGCCTAAAGACACTCCCCCAAGATTCCCGAGGTTCGATGTGACCAAGATATGTGAATACCACATGGGAGAAAGGGAGCATGACGTCGATAATTGCTATGCACTGAAATTGAAAGTTCAGAACCTATTGGATAAAGAAAAGTTGACAATCAAATAAGTTATGCTTAATGTGCAACAAAACCCTTTGCCCAATCATGCTGAAGGAATGAATGTGATTCTTGGGGAAGTGCAAATGAATTAGGGCGCGTTTGGTAACGTTTCTGTTCAAAAATTGTTCCGGGGAACGAGAAATAAAAAAAAGTATTTATGTTCCGAGGAACAATTTTTGACCGTAAACACGCGTTTGATAAACTTGTTCCGGGAATAAAAAAATGAATAGAAACATATTTAGTAGATTTTATATTCTTTTTTTGTTTCTTTTAATTTTTTAATATTTTTATTTTATTTTTTATTTTTTCCTTTCTTTTTTTTTTTTTTTTTTCTTCTTTTGGCCGGTCGCCGGCCTCCGACGACCGGCCGACGAGGGCCAACAGCCTCGCCCAGACACGGCGAGGCCGAGCCTCGCCTCGCCGGGGGCCAACGACGCTCCTGCGAGGTTGCCGACCCTCGACGGCGTCGCCGGCCCTCGACGGCCGGTCGCTGGCCATGATCGAGGTTGGCGACCGGCCAAAGAAAAAAGAAGAAGAAAAGAAGAAGAAAAGAACAGAAAATTTTTGTTTCTTCAGAAGTGTTTCTAGAGTAAGAAACAACTTTTTTTTGTTTCTCATTTCCGTTCTTTTTTTGTTCCGGGAACAAAAAAACATATTTTGAACAAAAACGCAAACAAACGCGTTTTTGTTCTCGGGAACAGAAAAACAAAAAATATGTTCATAAATAGATTTCAGAAATAAAAACATGCACGCCCTTAGTGACCCCTTGTAGTGGATGTCCTTAGATTGTATGAGGCTCTCAAGCTAGCTGAACACTATGAAAGAGGGGAGGAGATAATTATGGAGGAAAAATTAGAACGTATCCGCAAAATGATAGGCATTGTGGTAATCCAAAAGTCAATGGAGAAGAAGGGCTAATACATATGATGGCACCATCCATGATTAGCTCATCATCCCACAATACTAGCAACCGTGAAATGGAGAAAACTAAGCCTCCTTTTCCAAAGAGGATGAACGAGTTGTCATAGAAAATATCTCAAGAACAGACGCTAAGGGAACCTTTTGGAGCCATGACCTTCTGGAGAAGATGCGTGACAAAGGAGATGTGATCGATACATTGGGTCAACCAAGTGAAAACTATGACTATTGTGTAAAATATTCGCCACCTTGAGTTTCTTTAATGATCCTAAGGACGTCATCCCTAATGGATGGGGGGGCATGGATGACCCGATGCCATGAGAGGAGGGGATAATCACTATGATAACCCCGGTGATGATAAAATTGCTTGATGAGGATCGTACTAGTGATGTCGAGATGGAAACCACTAAGCTAATGACAATTGACCTTATGGTCGAAGAATTATTAGCGATCGAAATCCTAGAGGAAAACCTAACACCGGTCGTGAGCGAACTATCGCCTCAAGAAAAGGACGAACCGATAATGCTAGAACCTCCCTTGGAATTCAACACCAAAGTGGTGCCCTGGGATTATGAAACAGAGGATGTAGATGCCATTACTCAATCAGGTCGCTGTTATGCGCCCACAAGAGGAATTGAAAAGAAAGTAGTGACTGAGAAAGACACAAAGCAATTCCTAGCTGTGATGAAAATGAGTGCATTCAACGTAGTAAATCAACTGCGGAAAAGCATAGAAATGCTTTGTTGAAGGCCCCTTAACAAGGTACATGTCCTTAAAACAATCAATGATATCTAGCTACAAGAGTTCATGGGGACGATCCTACTAAAGGATGAGATCTCCCTCACTAATGAAGACTTCCCTACTGATGGTTGTGATCACACAAAGGCACTGCACATTTCAGTGAAGCACGATAGCACCATTGTCTTTAGAGTGTTGATTGATAAATATATGTCCATTAGCTACACTTCATTGCTTATGTGTTGAGATGGAGAGGATATGTCCAAGTAAGTCCACTGTGCACGCGTTTGATGGGATGAGGAAAGAGGTGTTAGGAGAAATCGAGTTGGAACTACTTATTGGTCATGTGCTTTTCTTAGTACCATTCCGAGTCTTAGATATACCAACCGCTTTCAACTTTTTGTTAGGACGACCATGGATCCACATGACGGGCATTGTTCCTTCTAGCCTCCACCAAATGGTACGATTTGTGGTCGGCAATAGACTCATCACTGTGCACGGGGAAACAGACTTCAAGGTATATTATGAAATGGCCATCTTGTACGTGGAGCCTGAGTGTAAAGAAGAATCAAGCTTTCAAACTATCGAGCTGGTGTCTATGATCCACGTTCATGTGGGCTCTTGCGTGGGCATTCCTAAATTATTCAAGCTAGCCCTAGCGATAGGGAAGATTATGCTAGCAAATGGATACAATCTTGGTGGTGGTCTAAGGTTCCACAAACAAGGGATTCGAAAGCCCATCGAGGCTCGAAAAGGTTTGAGGAGAAGAGGTCTAGGGTTTGTTGAAGAGCGTAGAGGCCGTGACAATAGAGGAGGCCACAATGAATGTGGAGGTCGAGGCACCTGAGGAGGTCGAGGTGAACGTGGAGGCTGAGGTGACCACGGAGGTTGAATTATAAAAGATAAAAGTTGTCAAAGTGTTCTTCTTCCCCACTGAAAAAAACATTCCCAAGTCTCTTGAAGATGTTGATGGAAGAAGATGGAGCTATCGACAGTATAGCCGAGCTATTTGAATAGAATATTGTATTCACCATCCTAGCTTGTGAGGAGGTTGGATCCTCTGGGAGCATCACCAACCCTTCAAAGTAGGATGGTTTTATTTCAGCATAGTTTTTTACTTTATGTTTTCACCCTTACGTGGGAACTCGTTGTTATTTCAATTTGCTTATTCGAGTCGCTTATGATGAAAACTCTATTAAGCCCTTGACCTTGAGCCGTTAGTCTGGGGTGGTATGTGTTGTAATATGACTTTATCATTTCCCATTTAATAAAATAGATGCATGTTTTATTAAGGACGTGTGGAAGCACACCAAGCTAGTTCTATGATGGTCACTGAGGGTTGGGCTTCTACATGCTCCCTAGTTCCATAATTTTGCAAGAATAAGGAAATATGAGGATATGAGGATGAGCTCTTGAAATAGTTTTGTGAAAATTATTTCAAAATCATTTGCAAATGCCACATTATGTTTGTTATTAATGTGCTCTAACTCACCTCATCACATGACAAGCATTTTATTATGCATAATGATGACAAAGATTCATGTGACTCGAATACATGTGAGAGAGATCTTTTAGAATCTGATACCGACGATGATCAGAAAGGGATCAAGCGTGAATGGAATCGACATGAAGAATCAAAGTCGTTGACGAAAGAACAAACAATCACCATAAATTTGGGCGATGCACAGAATGTCAAGGAAATAAAGATGGGGCATGTCTTTCAAAGTCAAAAGTGGAATGAATGATTAATCTCCTAAAAGAATATCATGATATATTTACTTGGACTTATGCTGATATGTTGGGGTCAGATCATGATATTGGAGAGCATGCCCTCTCGATTGATCCTAATGTGCCATCTAAAAAGTAGAGGCTTAGAAGAACAAACCTAGAGTTATAAAAAAAATCAAGGAGGAAGTCATGAAGTTGTTAAAAGTGGATTTCATCGAAGTGTCACACTACTCTGATTGGATAGCAAACATTGTTCTTGTCATGAAGAAGGATGGGCGGGTCAGGGTGTGCATATATTATCGTGACCTGAATTGAGCTAGCCCGAACGATGACTTTCGGCTCCCTCATATTGACATCTTGGTTGATAGCACAGTGGGATTTGAGTCATTTTCCTTTATAGATGGATTTTCTGGGTATAATCAAATTTGTATGAAGAAAGAAGATAGAAGCAAGACGTCGTTCATAACTCCATGGGGAACCTTTTGCTATAAAGTGATGTCTTTCAATCTGAAAATGCTAGGGCAACATACCAAAGGGCCATGGTCCGTTATTCCATGACATGATGCACAAAGAGATCGAAGTGTATGTGGATGACATGATCACAAAATCGAGAAATGGCAAGGACCACATCAGGGTCTTGCAAAAGTTGTTCGATCACCTTCAGAAGTTTAAGCTGTATCTCAATCCGGAAAGTTGTTAGTATTCATGGTTAGTAGTAAGGGCATTGAGATCGACCCATCAAAAGTCAAGGCTATTTGTGATTTACGGCCTCTGACTACTGTCAAAGAAGTCTACAGTTTATTACGATGGCTAAACTATGTGGCGAGGTTCATTTGCCAATTGTTGGAAATGGCAAAACCATTTTTCAAGCTCTTGAAGAAAAATGCGTGGGTTAAGTAGGATGACGAATGCTAAAGTGCTTTTGAAAAGATAAAGCATTACCTCTAGCATCAGCTGATTTTAGTCCCACCGGTTCCCAAAATTCTCTTGATTTTATACTTGACAAGACACAACAAGTCGCTTGGAGCCATGCTAGCCCAAAAAAAGACCAAATGATGGAAGAGAATGCGCAATATACTAGGGCTGAGCGTGTTTCCCAAGTATAATTGGGAACCGGAGAACCGGACCGGAGGGTCTGGTACGGTTCTTGGTTCTAAAGGGGCCGATTTCGGTTCCTGGTTCCTTTTTTCTAGGAACCAGGAACCGGAACCGAAATCGGGTTAAGGTTCTTAAAACCCACTTCACAGTTCCCTTTGATTGAATCAATTTGCCCCTTCTCCCATTCTCTGCCCAACCCTTGTCCCCGACGTTACTCGCCTCGTCTCTCTGCCGATCGTCGCTTGTCCCGCCGTTGGTCACCGCTTGCCTCATCCCTCCGCTGGTCACCACTCGTCCCACCGCTAGACGCCGCTCGCCTCGTCCCTCTATTGGTCGCCGCTCACCTCGTCCCTTCGTTGGTCACCGTTTGCCTCGTCCCTTTGCTGGTCGCCGCTCACCTCGTCCCGCCACTGGTCGCTGCTTGTCTCATCGCTGGATGTCGCTCACCCCCCAACGACGCCCTTGACAACAATGCCTAGCCCTTGCCTCCCTTGACGCCGCTTGCGCCCCGCTTGCGCCTCTCTCCCCGCCGTTGGACGACGCTCCCTCCTCTTTGGACTTTGCCCTTACCAACTTAGGTAATCCGTTCCTTCTTGTTCTCTTCTTTTATTGGAATGGGTTGTTATGGTGGTTGTTTCTATACTTCTACTGATGTGAGTTTATCTGTTCTTTTAGCTCTGATGGTTTTGTACTAAATTCGTTTCTGATTTGGATTTTGTCAATTGTTTGAACAAAGGATTCGATTGTCGTTTGAAATTGAAGACCCAATTTGCTCGAGCTTTTTGGGTTTTTTTTCATGAAGTGCCCTGCCTTCTAGATAATTGATTATCGTAGTCTAGGACATTCTCTTAGATTTCCCCTTTTTTGCAAAAGTTTAGTTTGTTTGAGCATCTAAATGTTGAGGCAGAAGCTTATGTTGGGAGTTGAGCTCTACCCACAATATTCAATTATTTAACATTCGATTCATAACATATCTACATTTTCTAGGATTCTGCTCAAATTAATTGAATCACGTCTCATGTTAATCAATGTCAACAGGGGTTTCTCAACTGTTTTCACATCCTTCCCAGTAGAAAGAAACCATTACTGATCCTCAACGATGTCAACGGAATGATCAAGCCTTGTAGGTAAGAAGAGAGGCAGATTTTTATCAACATACACTGCTCAAGCAATGATCCCATTTCTTTCTTCTTCTTCTTTTTTGGATGGTTTGTGCAGGGTAAGAGTTTTCTGAATTTTCTTCACCATGTTGTAGCTATGTCTTCAATCTCTACTAGAAATGATGACGACGTTGGAAGAATAATAGCTGACACTATAGAAAGCGTTGGACTTGATGGAGTAATCTCTATGGAGTCATCTTCATTTTTGGAAACCTTTGTTCTGTCGAAGAGGGAATGAAGGTGGTGGCTTTTGCTTTAGGTTTGAAATAACATGGAGTTGGATGATTGTCTTGTAGCAAAATGTGGAAAGAGTGTTATCCATTTCTTATGCTCTTTTGCGAGCTCTGCATCTTCCAGATTCCGTCTCCTAAGGGATAAAGTTTCCAATTACATTCGTCAATGGATCCTGAGCTTATTGAATGCATACCAATCCTTAGGTTTTTGTTTGCCATTGATAAGGGTTATATGTCGTCCCATTTCATTGCAAACCAGGATGGATCTCTCGTGGAGTTTGAGAATGCTAAACTCCTTGTAACATATTAGAAGGTTTCAAATGTGAAGGAAATAATTCCCTTGCTAGAGAAGGCAACTCAATTAAGCATCCTCTTGCTAATCATTACAAAGGATATCGCTAGGCAAGTACTGGAAACACTTGTTGTGAACAAATTCCAAGGCTTCCTGAATGTAGCTGTTGTGCAACGTCTAGGATTTGGAGAAGGAAAGAGAGGTGTACTGTAGGACATTGCTTTATTGACAGGTGAACTTGTAAAGCATCACAACTTGGGATGGATTGCAGGTGTGGAATTTTTCCACATTCTTATAGTAGTTGTTGTGAACAAAATAGAGAAGTTCTATTAAGTTTGGCTTCTTTTCGTCACAAACCTTGAAGTGGGAAAGGCTTGGTATTGTCATTGAACATTTTATCCCTAGCTTTAAATGGCATTGATGCTCTCTGTGGACCACCTATTTTATGACTTTTGTGGTATCCTCATTTGGACCTAAATTCCAATAAATCTATTTTCTCCTTATTCAAACATCAAGATCTTCTTTATTTTGCATGACTCTGTTAAACAATTTTTTAGTGGCCACCATTGAATGAAAACATTTTATGTTGCAGTATATTCAATTGATAGATCAAGTAGATGCTCCACAGCTAAATTTTTCACTACATTATAGTCATGTTTCTCCTTTCGGTTTAGGGTCATAAACAATGGATTAAGGAAGTTCAATTCCTTGGCGTTGTGGAGCATAAAAACCTTGTCAAACTGATAGGATACTATTTTGAAGACAGCGAACGAGGAATGCAACACCTTCTCGTTCATTGCTTATGGTAACTTTCTCCTTGACCAGGTGGTAGGAACACATGGATATGTTGCTCTTGATTACATTCAGAATCATCTACTTTGTGGTAGGAACACATGAATTATGCTCTCAAGGAACTATTTTTGGCAATTTATGGACATAGAAGCTTTGGTTTGTCTATTTTCTTCTCCGTTATAGTTCAAATAATAATAATAATAATAATAATAATAATAATAATAATAATAATAATAATAATAATAATAATAATAATAATAATAATAATAATAATAATAATAATAATAATAATAATAATGGAACATGTTGGAACCGAACCGACCCTAGAACCTATGACGGGGTAGGTTCCAGGTTCCAAAAAATGAGGAACCTGTACCCAATGGTAGGTTTCGGGTTCCCGATTGAATCGAACCAGAACCAGGAACCGCTCACCCTTACAATATACTACTTAAGCAAGAAGTTCACTGCTTATGAGTTGAATTATTCTGAGATTGAGAAGACTTGTGTGGCCCTTGTCTGGGTATTGCACAGACTGCGACAATATACCCTCCACCACCAAATCTTACTAGTGACTAAAAGTGACCTTATCAAGCACCTCCTGGAAAAGCCAGCCTTCGTCGGGAGATTGGCCAAGTGGCATATCTTGATCTTAGAATTTGACGTACAAAGCCTGAGTCAAAAGTCGGTTAAGGGCCGCACCATAGTAGATATGTTGGCAGAAAGTCCTAAAAAATTAGAAAGCCTCGAGGAGGATGGTGATGTGGAAGAGAAATCCCTACTAGTATCAAGCGACAAGTGGACTATGTACTTCAATGGTGCTGTTAACCTATTCAGGTCGGGTACCGAGGCAGTTTTCATCTCCCCAAATGGACAACATTACCCTATGGCCGCAAAATTGACTTTCCCCTGTACAAACAACATCGCATAATATGAAGCTTGTATTCTCGGCCTTCAAGCTGCCGTTGACATGAAAGTACAAAAATTACAAGTCTATGGTGATTTAGCACTTATTATCCTTCAAATTGAAGGCGAATGGCAAATGCGGGACCTGAAGTTATTCTATATCATGAATTCTTGAGAGTTGGTGGAAGAGTTCCAAGAAATATCCTCTAACTATTTACCAAGGTCTCAAAACCAATTCGCCGATGCCTTGCCCACGTTATCTTCGATGTTGCAAGCTACCGGGGCTTGGACGTTGAGCCATTAAGAATTGAAATTCTTAGACACCCAGCTTATTGTATGATAATTGAAGACGAGCCTGATGGAAAGCCATGGTATCGCAACATCTTAGATTATCTTCAGAATGGCGAGTTTCTCTAAGGGAGCGACGCATCAAACATAAAATATTTGACAAAGTTGGCATTGAAATTTTTCATGAATGGAGATGCGCCTTACAAAAGATCCTTTGATTCGACGTTGCCAAGATGCGTTGATGCCAAGGAAGCTAATCGCTTGATGAAGGAAATATACGAAGGGGAGTGTGGCCCCCGCATGAATGGTCGCCTCCTAGCGAGAAAGATCATGCGACTTGACTACTATTGACTGACCATGGAATCTAATTGCATTCAACATGTGCGATTTTGTGACCAATGCCAAATTTATGGGGATAAAATAAACGCTCCACCAAATGAGCTTCACCAAATGCCTAAATCTTGGCCCTTCTCTATGTGAGGAATCGACATGATTGGGCCCATTAATCCGAAGGTGTCAAATGGACATCAATTCATCTTGGTAGCAATCGACTACTTTACGAAGTGGATTGAAGCCAACTCGTACGCCAATGTCATTGCCAAGAATGTGGCCAAGTTCATTCGTCGCGATATTATTGCCCATTATAGTGTGCGTGTGCCGGAGGTGATCATCATTGACAATGGATCCAACTTAAATAATAAAGTTGTAGATGACTTGCTTAATGAGTTTCGAGTTTGGCATTGGAACTCATCACCATACCATCCTCAAATGAATGGGGCAATTGAAGCAGCGAACATGAACATAAAGAAGATCCTGGGAAAGACAACTGAAAATTATCCTGATTGGCATGAAAGACTTCCTTACAATTGATGGCATACCGGACATCTATTCGCACCTCCACAAGGGCAACTCATTTTTCATTGGTATATGGAATGGAGGCTGTTTTACTTGTGAAGGTTGAGATTCCCTTGCTAAGGGTCCTTTCTTAGTTGAAGCTTGATGAAGCCAAATGGATACAGCAGAGACATGAGCAACTAAACATGATTGATGGAAAAAAGGCTAAAAGCTATATGTCATGGTCAATGCTATCAGAAACGGGTTGCAAAGGCCTTCAATCAGAAGGTTCATCCTAGGCACTTTGAGGTTAATGACTTGGTGTTAAGGAAAGTGCTGCCAATCATACTCGATCCTCGTGGCAAGTTCACTCCAAACTATGAAGGGCCTTATGTCGTTAAGAGGATCATATCGGGTTATGCTATGATTTTAGTTGAAATGGATGGCCGTGAGTTGCCTAAGCCTTTAAATGCTGATGTAGTCAATAAATATTTCCCGTGAATGAAATCAAGGCCATAAAGCCATTTCGTGCACAATCTGAGTCACATAACACCACGCATATCATTCATACATCACATACATGCATATTTATTTGTATTTCAGGTATCCAACCAACTCGATGAAGTTACAACAAGATGGAAGACATTAACCGTTGCCCACCTCTCTTCTTCCTTATATTCTTCTTTTTTGTGCAGATCAGCCCAGCTTCTTTCATTTCGGCCTAGCCCATGTGTGGGTCTTCTTCCTCCCTCATCACCCTCCCGTTGGTTTGGCTTTTGGCAGAAAAAGAAAAATTCAAACCAAAGGTGAGGCAAAGGATCGCAAGGGCAGAGGACGCGCGATCCTAGGGTCGAAGATCAAGCGATCCCAACAGGCTGACGGTGGCAGAAGCCATACGCGCTTGTTGTTGGCAAGGCTTAAAAGGAAATGTGATAGAGAAGAGGGGGGGCTTCGAAAAAGGGGCTCAATATGGAGAAGAAAAGAATAAAATATGATTAAAAAAAGAGAGGAGGGGATGAAGAAAAAAAAGAATAAAGAATAAAAAAAGAAGAAAAGCAAAACAAAAAAAAATATAAAACTATAAAATGGCAAAAGTTGGTCTCAGGAAGGAGGAATCGTAGAAGGGGGAGTGCAGCAGAAAAAGACAAAACAGGGATAAGACAAAAAGAGAAAAAATAAAGAAAAATATATATTTAAAAAAAACTAAAAAAAAATCTTTTTTTATATCCGACATGGGTCGAACCTGGGTTCAGATCAGATCAGTGGATTAGATCAGTCGTATTTGATTCGAACCATTTTTCCCAATAAAATAATATTAAATATAAAAAATTTCAAAAAATCTAAATAAAAAAAATAAAAAATAAAAAATTTCAAAATTTTTCAAATGTTTTTTTGATTTTTTTTTAAAATTTTGATTTTTTTTGAAAATTTTAATATATTTTTAATATTTAATATTATTTTATTCGGAAAAATGGTTCAGACCGGGTAGGACCGATCCGACCCGCTGATCCAATTTGAGCTCAGGTTCGACCCACATCAGATAAAAAAAGATTTTTTAGTTTTTTATATATATTTTTATTTCTTTTTCTCTTTTTGTCTTATCCTATTTTGTCTTTTTTTGCTACACTCCCTCCTTCTGCGATTCCTCCTTCTTGAGACCAACTTTTGCCATTTTATAGTTTTCTATTTATTTTGGGTTTTGCTTTTTTTTTTTAATATTCTTTATTCTTTCTTTCTTTTACATCATCAATTCCTCTTTTTTTTTTTTTTTTTTTTTAAATCATATTTTATTCATTTCTTCCCCCACACTGAGCTCCCTTTGCAAAGCCCCCTCTTCTCTACCACATTTTCCTTTTAAGCCCGGCCAACTAAAGACACGCATGGCTTTTGCCGCGCTAGCCCTGTCATGGCCGCTTAATCTCCGACCCTAGGATCGTGCCATCCTTTGCCCTTGCGATCCTCTACCCTCGTGATCCTCTACCTCGCCCCTGGTTTGTCCGTTTCTTTTTCTACCAAAAACCAAATCAATGCGAGGGTGACAAAGGAGGAAGAAGACCCACGCGTGGGCTGGGCCAAAATGAAAAGAGTTTGGCCGATTTGCACAAAAAAGAAGAATAGAAGGAAGGAGAGGTGGGCTGGCCCCATTCGATTTTTTTTTTTTTTTTTTCTTTTCTTTTATGATCATAATTTTGGTGATAGAATTGCTTGATGAGGATTGCACTAGTGATGTCGAGATGGAAACCACTGAGTTAATGACGATTGACCTTATGGTTAAAGAATTATTAGCGATCGAAATCCTGGAGGAAAGCCTGACACTGGTCGTGATTGAACTATCGCCTCAAGAAAAGGATGAACCGATAATGTTAAAACCTCCCTTGGAATTCAACACCAAAGCAGTGCCCTAGGATTACGAAACAGAGGAAGTAGATGCCGTCACTCGATCAGGTCGCTGTTATGCGCTTGCCAAAGGAATTGAAAAGAAAGCTGTGACCGAGGAGGATGTAAAGGAACTCCTAGTCGTGGTGAAAACAAGTGAATTCAACGTAGTAAATCAACTTCAGAAAATACCGGCCCAAATCTCCATCCTGGAGCTAATTTAATCCTCAAAAAAGCATAGAAACACTTTGTTGAATGTCCTTAACAAGGTACATGTTCTTGAAACAATCAATGATATCCAGCTACAGGAATTCGTGGGAACCATCCTACTGAAGGATCAAATCTCCTTCACTGATGAAGACTTCACTACTGATGGTCATGTTCACACAAAGGCATTGCACATTTTAGTGAAGCATGATAACACCGTTGTCTCTAGAGTGTTGATTGATAATGGCTTTGCACTGAATATATGTCCATTTGCTACACTCCACCGCTAGGTGTTGAGATGGAGAGGATACGTCCAACTAAGTCCATTGTGCGCACGTTTGATGGGATGAGGAAAGATGTGTTAGGAGAAATCAAGTTGAAACTACTTATTGGTCATGTGCTTTTCTTTGTACCATTCCAAGTCTTAGATATACCAACCTCCTTCAACTTTCTAGTAGAAAGACCATGGATTCACACGGTGGGCGCTATTTCTTATAGCCTCCACCAAATGGTATGATTTGTGGTCAGCAATAGACTCATCACTATGCACGAAGAAACATACTTCAAGGTGTACCATGAAATGGCCATCTCGTACGTGGAGCTTGAGTGTAAAGAAGAATCAAGTTTTCAAACTCTTGAGATGGTGTCTATGATCCACATTCTTGTGGGCTCTTATGTGGGCATTCCTAAATTATCCAAGCCAGCCCTAACGGTAGAGAAGATTATGCTAGCAAATGGATACAACCCTAGAGTTGGTCTAGGGTTGCATGAACAAGGGATTCGAAAGCCCATCGAGGCTTGAAAAGGTTTAAGGAGAAGAGGTCTAGGGTTTGTTGAAGAGCATGAAGGCCATGGCAATAGAGGAGGCCACAATGAATGTGGAGGTTGAGGCACCCGAGGAGGTCGAGGCACCTGAGAAGGTCGAGGTGACCATGGAGGTCGAATTTTAAAAGATAAAAGTTGTCAAAGTGTTCTTCCTCCCCCACTGAAAGAAACATTCTTGGGACCCCCAAAGATGTTGATGGAAGAAGACGAGGCTATCGAAAGTATAGCCAAGCTATTTCAAGAGAATAATGTAGGCACCATCCTAGCTTGTGAGGAGGTTGAATCCTTTGAGAGCATCACCAACCCTTTAGAGTAGGACGGTTCTGGTTCAACATAGCTTTCAACTTTATGTTTTCTCCCCTGTGTGGGAACTCGTTGTTATTTCAATTTGCTTGTTCGAGTCGCTTATGATGAAAACTCTATTAAGCCCTTGACCTTGAGCCATTGGTCTAGGGTGGTATGTGTTGTAATACGGCTTATCATTTCCCATTCAATAAAATAGATGCATGTTTTATTAAAGACATGTGGAAGCACCCCAAACTAGTTCTATGATGGTCACTGAGGGATGGGCTTTACATGCTCCCTAGTTCCATAATATCACAAGAGCAAGGAAATCTAAGGATGTGAGGATGAGCTCTTGAAATAGTTTTGCGAAAATTATTTCAAAATCATTTGCAAATGACACACATTATGTTTGTTATTAATGCGCTCTAACTCATTTCATCACATCTCAGGCATTACATTATGCATAATGATGACAAAGATTCATGTGACTTGGATTTATGCAAGAGAGATCTTTTAGAATCCAATATGACGATAATCAGAAAGGGATCGAGCGTGAATGTAATCGACATGAAGAATCGAAGCCATTGACGGAAGAACAAACAGTCACCATAAATTTGGGCGATGCGTAGAATGTCAAGGAAATAAAGATTGGAGCATATCTCAAAGTTAGAAGCGGAACGGATGTTTAATCTCCTGAAAGAATATCATGATATATTTTCCTGGACTTATGCTGATATGCCGAGGTTAGATCATGATATTGGAGAGCATGCCCTCCTAACCGATCCTAATGTGCCACCTAAAAAGTAGAGGCTTAGAAGAACGAACCCAGAGTTATCAAAGAAAATCGAGGAGGAAGTCATGAAGTTGTTAAAAGTGGATTTCGTTGAAATGTCACACTACTCTGATTGGATAGTAAACATTGTACCCGGCATGAAAAAGGATGGACGGGTTAGGGTGTGCGTAGATTATCATGACCTGAATCGAGCTAGCTCGGAAAATGACTTTCTGCTCCCTCATATTGACGTCTTAGTTGATAGCACGGCGGGATTTGAGCTACTTTCCTTTATGGATGGATTTTCTGGGTATAATCAAATTTGTATGAAGAAAGAAGATAGAAACAAGATGTCGTTCATAACTCCATGGGGAAACTTTTGCTATAAAGTGATACCTTTCGGTCTGAAAAATGTTGGGGCAACATACCAAAGGGCCATGGTTGCATTATTCCACGACATGATGCACAAAGAGATTGAAGTGTATGTGGATGACATGATCGTGAAATCGAGACATGGTGAGGACCACGCCAGGGTCTTGCAAAAGCTGTTCGATTGCCTTCGGAAGTTTAAGGTGCATCTCAATCTCGCAAAGTGTGTATTCAGGGCGAAATCCGAAAAGTTGTTAGGATTCATGGTTAGTAGTAAGGGCATCGAGATCGACCTATCAAAAGTCAAGGCTATTTGCGATTTATGGCCTCCAACTACTGTCAAAGAAATCCACAATTGATTAGGATAGCTAAACTATGTGGCGAGGTTCATTTGCCAATTGTCGGAAACGGCAAAACCATTTTTCAAGCTCTTGAAGAAAAATGCGAGGGTTAAGTGGGATGACAAATGCCAATGTGCTTTTGAAAAGATAAAGCTCTACCTCTCACATCCGCCAATTTTGGTCCCGCCAGCTCCCAAAATTCCCTTGATTTTATACTTGACAATACACGACAAGTCGCTAGGAGCCAGCTAGCCTAGAAAAGACCAAATGATGGAAGAGAATGCGCTATATACTACTTAAGCAAGAAGTTCACTCCTTCTAAGTCGAATTAGTCCGAGATTGAGAAGACTTGTGTGGCCCTTGTCTGGGTATTGCACAGACTGTGACAATATACCCTCCACCACCAAATCTTACTGGTGACCGAAAGTGACCCTATGAAATACCTCATGGAAAAGCCAGCCTTGGTCGGGAAATTGGCCAAGTGGCAAATCTTGATCTCAGAATTTGATGTACAAAACCTAGGTCAAAAGTCGATTAAGGGCCGCGCCATAGCAGATATGTCGGCCGATTGTCCTGAAAAATTAGAAAGCCCTGAGGAGGATGGTGATGTGGAAGAGCAAATCCTATTGGTATCGAGCGACAAGTGGACTATGTACTTTGATGGCGCCGTTAACCTATTCAGGTCGGGTATCGAGGCAGTTCTCATCTCCCCAAACGGACAGCATTACCCTATGGCGCAAAATTGACTTTCCCCTGTACAAACAACATCACAAAATATGAAGCTTGTATTCTTGTCCTTCAAGCTGCCATTGACATGAAAGTTCAAAAATTACAAGTCTATGGTGATTCAGCCCTTATTATCCTTCAAATTGAAGGTGAATGGCAAACGCGGGACCCAAAGTTAATTCCATATCATGAGTTCTTGGGAGAGTTGGTGGAGGAGTTCCAAGAAATATCCTTTGACTATTTATCAAGGTCTCAAAACCAATTTGCCGATGTCTTGGCCATGTTATCTTTAATGTTGCAAGCTACCGGGGGCCTAGACGTTGAGCCATTAAGAATTGAAATTCTTAGATGCCCAGCTTATTTTATGATAATTGAAGAGGAGCCTGATGGAGAGCCATGGTATCGTGACATCTTAGATTATCTTTAGAATGGAGAGTTTCCCCAAAGGAGCGACGCGTTAGATAGAAAATATCTGACAAAGTGGGCATCGAATTTTTTCATCAATGGAGATGCGCTTTAAAAAGATCCTTTGATTTGACATTACTAAGATGCATCGATGCCAATAAAGCTAATTGCTTGATGAAGGAAATACATGAAGGGGAGTGTGGTCCCCATATGAATGGTCACCTCTTGGCAAGAAAGATCATGTGACTCGGCTACTACTAGTTGACCATGGAATTTGACTACATTCAACACGTGCGATGTTGGCACCAATGCCAAATTTATGGGGATAAGATAAACGCTCCATCAGATGAGCTTCACTAAATGTCCCAATCTTGGCCTTTCTCTATGTGGGGAATCGACGTGATTGGGCCCATCAATCCCAATGCATCAAATGGACATTGATTCATCTTGGTAGAAATTGACTACTTTATGAAGTGGATTGAAGCCAACTCGTATGCCAATGTCACTACCAAGAATGTGACCAAATTCATTTGTTGCAATATTATTGCCTGTTATGGTGTGCCAAAGACAAATCATCATTGACAATGAATCCAACTTAAACAACAAAGTTATAGATGACTTGCTTAATGAGTTTCAAGTCCGACATTTGAACTCATCACCATACTGTCCTCAAATGAATGGGGCAGTTGAAGCAACAAACAAGAACATAAAGAAGATCCTGCCAAAGACAGTTGAAAATTATCGTAATCGGCACGAAAGGCTTCCTTACGCACTGATGGCATACCGGACATCTATTCGTACCTCCACATGGGCAACTCCTTTTTCGTTGGTATATGGAATGGAGGTTGTCTTACCTGTGAATGTTGAGATTCCCTCGTTAAGGGTCCTTTCTCAATCGAAGCTCGATGGAGCCAAATGGATACAGCAGAGGCATTAACAGCTAAATATGATTGATTGGAAGAGGCTAAAAGCTAAATGTCCTGGTCAATGCTATCAAAAACGGGTCGCAAAGGCCTTCCATCAAAAAGTTCGTCCTAGGCACTTTGAGGTCAATGACTTGGTGCTAAGGAAAGTGCTGCCAATCATACTCGATCCTCATGGCAAGTTCACTCCAAACTATGAAGGGCCTTATGTTGTTAAGAGGATCCTCCTGGGTGGTGCTATGATTTTAGTTGAAATGAACAGCCACAAGCTGCCTAAGCCTATAAATGCTAATGCAGTCAAGAAATATTTCCCGTGAATGAAATCAAGGCCGTTGAGCCATTTCATGCACAATCCGAGTCACATAGCACTTTGCATATCATTCATGCATCGCATACATGCATATTTATTTGTATTTCAGGTATCCAACCAACTCGATAAAGTTACAACATGATGGAAGACATTGACTGTTGCCCCTAAAAAGTCGATTCAAATGGCCACCCAACCTCTACAAAGGCGGTCGAGTATTCCTATTCCTATTATAATTTAAAAAAAAGAAAAAAATTGAAAATGATGAAAAAGACAAATGAATAAAAAGCAAAGCGCCTGATATCTTTCATGTTGTCTATTTAGTTGTTGTTACTCATGTCTCCGTGAGGGGAATTTCACATAAGTGATTTTGACAAACTGAAAGGGAATGTTGAATATGCCAAAAGAGGAGCATTTAGGATGATAAAGGGCAAGCCACTCCCAAACACGTGCCGTAAACACTTCAAGAGCTGAGTGTAAAAAAGAAAATTCATGTCATGAAGAGACGAGGGATTCATTTGCGAATGGTACGTGGATTGGAATGAAAAAGAGGCATTTATTCTCTCTACATTACATATTACGAGTAATGGAGATTAGCTCGTTTGAGCCTTTCAAATGTGGAGAGTTTCGCAAAGTACCTCTTGTCAAGAACCATCCCATGCTAAGGCAAAATATGAGCTTGGTTGAAAAAACGAGCAAAAGATTAGGAGGGATTTCATTGCCTCCAGTTACATCAATCTTCTCATGATAGCCACAGGTGAATTTTTGTGAAAGAACAAAGCATCCTGAATTGAGGAAGAGCATTTCTTTCGCTATCTAAACACCTTTATTTATTGCTTAGCCAATTTGGACCTAACGCAATCATTTCTGAAACCAGAGCGGTGATTATCTCCCTACACCAAAGCAATGCATTTACCATCAAAACAAAAGTGTGGGTAGTGCATAAGAGTCCTAACTATTAGAGAGAGAGAGAGAGAGAGAGAGAGAGAGAGAGAGAGAGAGAGAGAGAGAGAGAGAGAAATCAAGAGGGCATGAAAAGCAGTATGCCTAGTAAAAGCAAGGCCAATGCCCACTAAAAAAGGAGACAAAAACAAAAAAAATATGAGAAATGCAAAGAAAATCATGCATTGCAATACTTCTCAGTACAAGTGTAAGCTTCTTAGAAGGAGAGCAAAGTTCTTATGTCTCTATATCACAAATCAGGGGACTCTCAAGACTAGTAAATCTCAAGAATGCGATCATTGAAAGATTGTATGACAGTAATTATGCCAAGATAATCATTGACTCACAAAACCCCAATCTGGTATATTTCAAGCTTTTTTAGAGCCTTGCCTGAACCAATATTACAACCTACTCCGAAGTCTCTTCCGATTGGGATGATTCGAGTGGAAACAATAATTCATGAAGAAGCTACCGCTTGAAGGAGTGAGGGCAATCCTATCTCGTCTTATCTTAAATGTTTTTGACTTGTAAACCCGAGAGTAATGCTGACGATTATGCTTTTCCTAATCTCATGGTGCCTAATTCTTCGTATAAGCCCATGACCAAACCTATGTTGCAGTCTTTTCAAAAGACCTCATGGATTGGTCAACATGTACTTATTGCAAATGAATCTCAAATCCTTCGACACTAGAAGTGTGATGTATATTGAGGAGTCGAATTTTTCCACATGAATGGATGAGATGAAACAGCCCTCTTCTTGAGAATGTGTGAGAAGCCCTTTATGATTGGAGGTCCTTGATTGGCATATTTAACAAACCTTTCTCATAAGTCAAGGTCATTTTGACAATAAATTTTCCCTTAAGAGAGTTTCATGATTAATGACATTTTTCCAAGCATGATAACAATTTTGCAAGTTTTTTTTACTTCTTCATGGGGTCAAAATTAGCTTGATTTGCTTATGCAGTCATTGCCTTTTCATCACTAATACACTTTTGATATTGTTTTCAATGACATGTGTTCAAATTGATCTCGTTTGGTATGCTTTTGCTATTAGAACATTTGTTGTAATGAATTTTGTTAAATGTGCAGTGACCATTCCTGAATATTCTTGAAGGACAAGCTTTCATAGTTAAATGATGTTTTTCAAGGTTGGTGGGTCTACCATTAAACCACAAGGTTTGTGGGTCTATCATTAAACCACACGGTTGGTGAGTCGTCCTTAAACTACAAGGTTCGTGGGTCTATCCTTAAACCACACGGTTCATGGGTCATTCTTAAACCACAAGGTTCGTGGGTTTATCCTTAAATCACACGGTTCATGGGTCATCCTTAAACCACAAGGTTGGTAGGTTTATCCTTAAACCACGGGGGTCATTGGTATATTCTTAAACCATGAGATTGGTGGGTTTATCCTTAAACCACGGAGTTCGTGAGTCATCTTTAAACCACAAGGTTGATGAGTCATCCTTAAACCACAAGGTTGGTGGGTTTATCCTTAAACTACACGACTGGTGAGTATATTCTTAAACCACACGATTGATGGGTCTATCCTTAAACCATGGGATTCATGAGTCTATCTTAAACCACGTTTTTAAAAAGGTTCATGAGTCTACCTTTAAATTGCGATTTTAAAAGATTCATGGATTTATTTTTGAATCGTAGGTTTTCATTTCTAGTCGAAGCCCGTTTATATACAATGAAACTTTTCCATTTTGGTCAATGACCATCTCTACGATGTAAGGCCATCATCCCACACCCTTTTATCATTTATAGCCCGCTAATCAGTGAATCATGCGGACAAAATTTAGGTGTCTTTTATCTTTGAAATGAACCTCTTTGAACTCCCATTCAAAGAGGGACAATTGTTGACACGTAAATTTTACCATTTTATTGAAGACTTAATCATGTAAAAAATTAGGGATTAATTTTCAAACCCTAGCATAAAAAAAAACAATTTTTACTAAATTGCATCACTTTTTAGCATTAGGAATATTTGCATCACTAATGGTAATTTTAATTTTTTTTCCAAAAATTTTGCTATCAAAAAGAAAGGAAAAAAAGAGAATAAGAAAAAATATTATCATTATTGAAAATTATGATCATAAAAGAAAAGAAAAAAAAATTGAATGGGGCCGGCCCACCTCTCTTCTTCCTTCTATTCTTCTTTTTTGTGTAGATTAGCCTAACTCCTTTCATTTCAGCTCAACCCACGGGTGGGTCTTCTTCCTCCCTTATCACCCTCGCGCTGATTTGGCTTTCGGCAAAAAAAGAAACATACAAACCAGGGGTGAGGCAAAGGATCACGAGGGCAGAGGATCAAGGGCAGAGGACGGCGTGATCCTAGGGTCAGAGATCAAGCGGCCGCAACAGGCTGGCAATGGCAGAAGCCATGCGCGCCTATCGTTGGCTAGGCTTAAAAGGATAATGTGGTAGAGAATGGGGGGCTTCAAAAAGGGGGCTCAGTGTGGAGAAGAAATGAATAGAATAAGATTAAAAAAGAGAGGAAGGGATGAAGTAAAAAAAAAAAAAAAAGAAGAAAAAGAAAAGAAAAACAAAAAATAAATAGAAAACTATAACATGGCAAAAGTTGGTCTTGGGAAGGAGGAATCGCAGAATGGGAAAGTGCAGCAGAAAAAGAGAAAACAGAGATATGACAAAAAGAGAAAATAGAAAGAAAAAATATATATATTAAAAAAAATCAAAAAAAAAATTATTTTTTTATTTGACATGGGTAAGACCTGGGCTCAGATAGATCAGCAGGTTGGATCAGTCCAACTCGGTCCGAACCATTTTTCCGAATAAAATATATTAAATATTAAAAATATATTAAAAATTTTAAAAAATTCAAAAAATTTCAAAAAAAAAATAAAAAAATTTCAGAAAATAGAACAAATTCAAAATATTTTCTAAAAAATTAAAAATTTTCAAAAAAAAAGAAAATTTTGAAAATTTGAGTTTAAAAAAATAATTTTAAAAAAGAAAAATTAGAAAATTAAGGAACAGAAAATTCCAAAATTCAGAAAAGTCTAAAAATTTCAGTAGTAATTAGAAAGACACCATAAACAAAAAATCAAAAGGTTTTGGAAAATTCAAAAATTCAATTTTTCCAAAAAAAAATCTATAAAAAAATATTTAAAAAAATTCTTCAAAAAGGTTACAATTAATCTCTTAGTTTATTTTCTCCTAAAAAATGGAAGTCTTTCAATTTAGAATCCTGCTCAAGAGGTTTAGTTGTCCTTAAAGACAAATACCTTTGATCGTGCAATTTTGGTATGTTGATTTTGGCTTCCCTTTAGTCTAGTTAGGATTAGTATTTATCTTTTCTTTGAAGTTACATTTTTGCTCTTCCATGCAATTTATTTGAACGCTTTCCTTAGTTGTTAATTGTCATTTTAATGATTGTGCACACATGTGATCACCTCACATGTTAGTAGATAGATATAAAATCAATCCATATTACCCAACCAAAATACCTCTTTTTTTTTTTTTTTTTAAATGAGCAAGATTAAGTATTGAAATTGCACTAATTGGTTAATTAGTATAATCAAGTCTTCAAACCTAGATTCTCTAGTTGCATAGGAAGTGAGGTATACTCGCATGTCTCACTTGGTTTCTAGCCGATTCAATAGGGTAGAGGCAACTCCTTATTACAAAATTCGTATGAACACCCTAACGTCGCGCAAGGTATGGGTTTGGGAGAACTCGTGCCTAATCATGAGTGGTGAACCTATCTTTAGGCAATACCCCCAAACTTATTCTCTCCCCCAAGAGGTAGGTCACGATAGGTGGCACATGATACCTAAAAAGCATTGTCCATGAATAAAACTTATTCTCCATCTTTCGTCTCCATCACTCTTTCCTTCTCCATCTTTCGTCTCCATCAATGCAACACTATTGGCATTGCCAATTTCACTCCCCCACTAAAGCTCAACATAGCACCAAAAATGGTGGTTTCTTCGAGCACTTGGATGCTCTTGGCTAATGGTATGGCTATGTTGACCACCATACTCTCAGGGGCTCTAGCTTTGAAGCCCTCCATCCCATCGATCTCTAAACTTGTGAAGGTTCAAATCTCTCTCATGTGTTGAGCCTCCATACATCTACCTCATCATCACTGGCATCACCATCACCATAACTACTTCCCAAGCTCTAAGGAAAAGGAAAAAAAAAAAAATAACGACAAATAAAGAACTCACTATTTTGGGCAAAAGCAAATCCAAATTGTCTCCCATTTCTAAAGATGTGAGTGGAGAAGAGAGTAGAAAGACAAGGTGGGGGAAAAGTGGGCCCCGCCGAATACTTGTCCTTTAATGAATTGAGTAATTTAATATTAACTTAAAAAAAATACAAAACAAAACAAATAATGTCTATCCAATATTTTCTTCACAAAAAATGGTATTTTCGTATGGTAATCGATAAATGTAGACATTGAAAAGTTCAAAGAAAAATGACAAATTAAAAAATCAAACAACATTAGTAAGTAATTCAAAGAAAATTGAATAATTAAAAATTACTTCATTTAGATAACCAAAATAAGATTTACAGTCTCTCGCTCATGGGATGAACCTCTATGTCCTGATCTTCATTGTGATAAGAAATTAAAAATATTATTGGGTATTGACCATTTCTCCCCGTAAGCAGATTCCATGAACTAAAAATTACCACCACCCGGGTAATGATAATTCTATTTATAACCAGTTTCATGCGTGGCCCGTTGAAGAAAATATATTCTTGGAGCAAATAAACATCCTAATTAATTTATTTGTGCAAGCAAATTACTTGTCAGCTGTCTACAAACAAGATCTAGCTGGCTATCGCCTCTCGGTCAAAGGGCGATTATTTACTATTTACATTGGGCATCAAACACAGCCCTGTCCTCTACCTAATGTTGCCTAGAGCCGAAGACATACTGACGTTTTTGCTCTACTCAAGAGCTTGGTTCATCACCGGCCGGTTCATGCTCCAGGCATCGAGAGTCTCGATCATGATAGTCTGAGTCCCGTTGTTGAAGGCGAAGAGACGAGCATTGCCGAGCAACGCAAGTGTCGGGTAAACCCTAGATGTGATGCATGTCTTGCCTCCGGCCCCGAAGCTCTCCACCACGGAATGATCGATCTGGACATTACAATTTCGTTTACAAATTGAATGGATGCGCGTCCGCAAAATTCCGCCCAATTTTGGCGATTTCGCTACCGACCCTCCAACTGGGACGAGAAATGAGTTAAGGATTGAGGATGGAGCATATCACTTACCAGACTCCTAAGAGAAATCTTCCCATCGCTCAGATCCACGTCCACGAAACCAGCAAAAGATGGTTTATAGATTCCTGATTTGAGAGACGAGCTGCATTTACCCCAAAAAAAGGAATTAAAGACGTAATCATAATTCTAGTCCATCAAGAAGCTTATTATGAACAAGAAAGATCGCATGATATAAAATCAAATTTGACAGACCTCCTTGCATCAGAGCACATGAGCACTTTGTGCTTATTTTTGTCATCGGCTTTGAATATCCTGAAGAAGACGGGTGAACTCTTCCAGGTGCTCAGAAGCCAGCGTCAAGAGCCCGAAAGGTCCAACATTGCCTGGAACTCCCGACCCCTTCAAGCTACAGAGGTCTTGCGCGTTCACCCAGCTTGAATCGAATTGCTCGGCCCCGTCCAGGCTCAAGAACGAGAACACCACGTCCACATCAGCCTGCCAACATTGACAATGGCAATATAAACTTGTAGGAGCTTTCTTCACTGAAGCATGTGCAATCATGCAGAAATCTTCAAAATCCTAATTTGTCCTAAGTAAACCACTCAATGTAGGAAACAAACGCTAACACTCAGTCAGGTATGGATCATCAATCAAATTTTGGCGCACTGGACTAAATGATCATAGAGCAAATATGAGAACCTGAGCTGCTGTAATTCCCTTAATCTTGACATGTTCACCATTGTTGAGCTTGACACTGCTCATGTGAACATTTTGTCCCGCAGAGTTTCTAGCTCTTCAACAGGCCATTGCAACAGTTGTTTCCCATTGCTGTCAAGCCATATTTTCCTTGGAATCGCCTGCATCAAAGCCATAGAATGTAACAACGTTTTATTCCATTCCACTTACAAAAGAACTCGAATAACTAAAATGAGAACATGTTTTAAGCGACCGTCCATCGTCACAGATCACGAAATCAGCCGCAGTGAGAAGGCTCATAGCTACCAATCATGTTATGTCATTTGTTTATGCAGTGGAATCCCTACTGCTAAAAAGCAAAATGTTGAAGCAGGATCAATTGATGACGAGGGGTGCAATAATCATAAGAAAAATGATAATAAGCTGAGTCGCAAAACATATAAATCAATTTTGGTGTTGTATTTTTTTAACTAAACAATTTTTTAGAAATGATAATCAAGAAAATGAATAGATTGCGCCAAAAAAGGACAGGGTAAGTCTCTTTGATCACCTGAATTCCAGCCCATCCCTTTTGGACATCAGACTGGACGGCGTCGGACTCATTGGCCCAACCCCACAGGAGCCTCCGGTTCTTAACCGGGTCAAAGAATGTCTTGGAAGCGTAGAAGTTGCCATAATCGTACCTGAGGCCGCTCCACCCATCAGCCGAGGTGTTATCAGGCACGTACCATTCCTCGTCAGGGTGATAAGCCCCGACCGTGTAATACTCATACCGCGTTAGATCGAGGCTGACCTTCAAGACATGCTTCACACCTTGGCCGAGCGCCGATGTGTCCAGCCCGTTGGCGTTGTTCTTTGCAACCGGAAAGAAGTCAGGGCACTCCCACATGCCGGTCTTCGGCGCCGAGTGCAGCGGGTGCTTTGCCTTGGTCCAGTGGATGAAATCCCTGCTCCCGCATAGAAAATTCACATCTTCGTGTTATAACAATGTCACCGTTAAATGATAAGCCTAACCTAGTCCTAGCACCCTCTATACTTGTACAATTGAATAATGAATTGCATGAAGCCGAGAAGTTTTAAAGTATTTTAAATATCAACTCTGACCTAACATATGGAAAAACAAAAACGTATTTAGTGTCCATAATATATACAATGATAGATTCTGGTCAATCCATTCATGAATAGATTCTGATCCTTCTAGAACATTATGGGAGCATACAATTAAAATGATATATGATTGTTGTAGAAATCTTCCTGGAGTATTTTGAAGCTGACAAAACATTTCCATCAGTCTAGTCTGAAGATTTGCAGACTCTACTATTTAAAGTCTGAAGACTTTCGGACTGCCAAACTCAAGACTCAAAGTCTATTTTCATTGACAGTTTCTAATCCGTCGAAGACGGGCTATCCAGAACTGGGTGTTTCATTAAGGATTTGACCTTATCGACTGGAGAAGATCTCTTGGCTGGATATGACATAACAGAATCCTTTATTTGATCATGATTGATTCAGAGATTAAGGATATGATGATTGGCGAAGTATACTTGGAAGGTTCTACTTATGGAAACCGAGATCCTGATTGTATAGGCGAGCATGATTGATGGGCTATCGACATGTTCCTTTAATAACTTGAATGATCTTCCTAATTGATTTCGTCCAACGGGTAGATTTGAGGAATTCCTTTAGTAAGTGCCAACGGGTATGATGGCATAAATGAGTATATAAGGAAGACGTTTCAGTTGTTAGAGTGTGTGTACGATAGAAGAATTCCAAAGTCTGAAACTCTTTGTTCTTAGTCAATTCATTTGTTGAGCGAAATCTTGTACGCAAAACAGAGTCTATATCTTTGAGAGACCTTGATGAAGTGTGGTAGAGTTTCTACACTGTAGAATCAAGGGAGAGCTTTACTGTAACAACCTTTTATTCATAGTGAAATCCAGCCGGTGGGTTGTCAGTGCGGAAGAGTGGATGTAGACTTGGAATAAGCCGAACCATTATAAACCTTGTGTTAATTTTCTCTTCCCTACTCTCTGCTTTACTTTGATCATAATTCGTTTTGTTAACCAAAGGAGAACTTCATTTCTATTGTCTGCTTAGTATTGCTCTTTTATCTTGAGAAATTATTTTACACCTATTCACCCCCCCTCTAGGTGCTTATACTAGCTATCTCAATTGGTATCGAACTGTGTACTCACTTTGTTTGAAGTGTTTTACTTGAGTTAAAGATCCATGGCTAGTATGTTAGCTCCAGGGCTGGTAGAAGAGCAAATCAATACCAGATCGCCTTACTTTGATGGAAATGATTACAACATATGAAAAAACAAAATGAATGCGTTCCTAAGATCAAAGGATCCTCTGGAATGAGACGTGTAGACAAAGGAATCATTCCTAAAGTTGCACCTGTCTTAGAGAGAGGAAAAGATACTGTTGAGTCTTGTGAAATGACTCAAGAAGAGATAATCAAGAGACAAGCTCTTGATGCAAAAGCAATTTATTCTTTATATTGTGCTTTGTCACCTACTGAATATAACAGAATATCTTCTTGTGTTACAACGAAAGAAGTCTAGGATAGATTACATATTACTTATGAAGGAACCGATCGAGTGAAAGAGACCAGAATCAACATTCTCCTCGGTCAATCGAAGCCTTCAAAATGAAATTAGGAGAATCTATAACTAACATGTTTAGTCGTTTTACAGAAATCGTGAATGGTCTTGAAAATCAAGGTCAACCAATTTCTGATCCCATGAAGGTAAACAAGCTATTGCGTGGACTCTCCAAGGATTGGAATCACATAAAGACCTCAATAAGAGAGACACAAAGAATCATGCCAATATCTGTTGATGAGTTGGTTGGGACTCTTCAGTCTTATGAAGTTGAACGAATCAATGAAGACGAAGATCTTAAAGGTAAAATATCAATTGCATTAAAATCCAATGATGATTATGATGTTACGGATTTTGAAGACGATATGGATGATGAGAAGCTTGCTCTCGTGATAAGAAGATTCAGAAAACTGAACAGAAAAGGAAGAAGATTCAATCCAAAGAAATAGAGTTTTCAAAAGCAACGGACTAAGTCGGTTGAGGATGATGAATCAAACAAAGATGTAGTCTGCTTTGAATGCAAGAAAAATGGACACATCAGACCCAACTGTCATCTTCTGAGGAAGAAGAAAGGAAAAGCTGAAAAGTATCAAAAGGTTCTTAAAGCAGAACCCTGGAGTGATACAGAGTGTGAAGAAAATGATGATGATTATGCCAATATATGTTTGATGGCACAATGTGATTCATATTCAAACTCCGAGACAGACTCAGATTTAGATAGTGAATTTGAGGTGAGTAATTTTAAAATCCCTATTAAAGTTTCTAAATACATTGATGAGTTGTGTTTTAGTCTTAACACTTCTCTTAAAAGGATTTCTGAACTTAAAAAGGAAAACTTTGCACTAAAACAACAGGAAAACATTTTAAAAGAAAATGTGAAATGTTTAGACATGAATGTTTCTACTCTTAAAGAAAGTGAAGATAATCTTTTAAAAGAAAATGTATTTTTAAAAGAGGACATATCAAATATTTCAAAAAGATTTTCAATAGGATCTGAGAAACTTGAGAAAATTCTTTCAGCTCAAAGACCTTATTTCAATAAATCTGGTTTGGGAATGAGTGTGGAAACCATTCCTTTAATTGATTTTCCTAAAGTGAATGAAAGAATTAAGCAAAGACCCACAAGAGATGCTTACAAAAATCATTTTAAAAAGATCTTTGTAAAACCAGTAGGTCGCATTGCTCTCAGATGTTTAAAGTGCAATAGTGCAGACCATTTTGAAAAAGAATGTCCTATAGTTTGGAAACCCGTTAAGAAAGTATGGGCAAAGACCGTATATAATGCTAACACCAATGGACTCAAGAAAATATGGGTACCAAAGAAAGCTTGAGTCTCTTTTCTAACTGCAGGTCACTATCAAGAAAAATGTTAAATGGTATCTGGATAGTGGATGCTCAAGACATATGACAAGAGATTCAAGTTGCTTCATAAAACTCATACAAGTAAATGGTGGAAAAGTTTCATTTGAAGAAAACAACAAAGGAAGAATTGTGTGATTTGGAATTGTAAAGATTGAAAACCTCACAATAAGCAATGTTTCCTTAGTGGAAGGACTCAACTACAATTTGCTCAGTATCAGTCAGCAGTGTGATACCGGTTTCAAAATCAACTTTCAAGAGGGAATATGTTTAGGAACCAGTAAAGATTCTACTCAGTCATTCATGGGTCGAAGACATGGAAATATCTACCTCTTGAATGTGAAACCAGATGAATCGCAATGTCTAATCTCAATTCAAGACGAAGCGAACTTATGGCACAGAAAGCTTGGGCACATCAATATGAAGCAGATAGCCAAAATTTCAGCAAAGAAGCTTGTTCATGGTTAACCCAATCTATCATACCAAAAGTCTGATCTATGTACAACATGCATATTGGGAAAGTAGGTAAGAAATTCCTTTAAACCAATAAATTAAGTTTCCACTAATCGTATACTGCAGCTCCTGCATATGGATCTCTTTGGACCAACCAAAACTCAGAGCATTGGAGGTAAGAAATATTGCCTAGTAATTGTGGATGACTACTCACGATTTACCTGGGTATATTTCCTGGCAAGTAAGTTTGAAACATTTTCTTACTTTGAAAAGTTTGCTAAAAAGGTCCAAAATGAAAAAGAGTATGTTATTTCAAGTATAAGAACATACCATGGAAGTGAATTTGAAAATCAAGATTTTACAAAATTTTGTGATGAATCTGGTTTTCAACATTTGATCTCATCTCCATATACTCTAGAACAAAACGGAGTTGTGGAAAGAAAGAATATGTCGCTTCAAGAAATGGCTAGAACTATTTGAATTGAAAGTAACATCTCTTCACGTTTTTAGGCTGAAGCAGTTTCTACAGCATGTTATATTATTAATAGAGTTTTTCTAAGGCATATCCTAGAAAAAAACCCCCTATGAGTTATTCAAAGAAAAGAAGCCTATTGTTTCATATTTTCATGTGTTTGGATGTAAATGCTTTATATTGAAAAATACAAATGATCAAGTTGGCAAGTTTGAAGAAAAATCAGACGAATGCATCTTTCTTGGATATTCAACCACAAGCAAAGTGTATAGAGTCTACAACAAGAAGACTCAATCTGTGGAGGAATCAATGAATGTCAGATTCTAAGATTCTATGCAAAATAAATCTATTCAGACTCATCTTGAATCTGAACTTGCTCCAAACTCTACAAAGTCTAAATCTTAGGAAGTAGCTCAAACTTCGAAAGACCAACAACAAATGATTGTTGAAGATTCAAATGAAGGAAGTGATCATCAACCTGACAAATCAACCAGTAATTGGAAGCATAAGTCCAGTCATCCCAAAGATCTCATTATTGGGGACATTAATGAAGGAATTCGCACAAGATCCAAAAGGCGCGAAGAGTCTAGTGCTGTGGCTCTTATTTCTGAAATAGAACCCAAAAGCATAGAAGAAGCTTTATCTAATGAAAGCTAGATTGAAGCTATGCAAGAAAAACTCAGGCAATTCAGTATTAATGATGTTTGGGAATTAACTCCTAAACTGAAAGGTAAATCTATTATTTGAGCTAAATGGGTTTTCAGGAACAAGATGGACGAGAAAGGAAAGGTTATAAGAAACAAAGCAAGACTCGTGGCCAAGGGATATACACAAGAAGAAGTGATAGACTATGATGAGACTTACGCACCAATAGCGAGGTTAGAAGCAATTAGATTATTACTTGCTTTTACTTGTTATAAGAATTTCAGGTTATTTCAAATGGACGTCAAAAGTGCTTTCTTGAATGGATTTATCCAATAGGAAGTCTATGTGGAACAACCACCTGGGTTTGAAGACCCAAGGAAACTAGATTCTGTATTCAGACTCAAAAAGGTTTTATATGGTCTAAAGCAAGCACCTCGAGCTTGGTACGACATGCTGAGTAAGTTTTTAATTAAAAATGGCTTTGTCAAAGGTAAAGTAGACACTACTCTGTTTATCAAAAGAGAAAGCAAAAGTTTTATACTTGTTCAAATATATGTTGATGATATTATTTTTGGATCCCCTAATGAAAGTCTGTGCAAGAAATTCTCTAAGTCTATGCAGGATGAATTTGAAATGAGCATGATGGGTGAGTTAACCTTCTTTCTCGGGCTTCAAGTGAAACAATTGGAGGAAGGAACTTTTATTCATAAAAAAAAATATGCTAATGATCTTGTCAAAAAGTTTGGACTGGAAAATTGCAAAAAGGCTGATATACCAATGTCAAGTTCCTTGAAGATAGACAAAGATGAAGGAGGAAAGAAAATTGATCAAAAGTTATACAGGAGTATCATTGGCTCACTTCTTTATCTTACTGCTTCTAGACCTGACATTTTGTTTAGTGTTTGCATTTGTGCTAGATTTCAAGCAGACCCTAAAGAATCTCATCTAAGTGCTGCAAAGCGTATTATCAAATATATTGCATTAGCTTCAAACTTTGGTCTTTGGTATCCTAAAAAGGGAGACTTTACTCTTCTTGGATACTCAGACGCAGACCTAGCCGGATGCAGAGTTGATAAAAAGAGCACCTCAGGTACCTATCAACTACTTGGAAGTAGGACAATATCTTGGTTTTCAAGGAAGCAAAGTACAATAGCTCTCTCTTCCAGATTAAACAGGGCAGATTGCATTGCTTTGACCGAGCGGATTACCGCAAGAATCCAATCATGGGCGCATCGTTTTCTATCTTTTGTAGGTAGGCTGCAGCTCATAAGATCGGTTCTCCATTCTATCCAAGCGTTTTGGACAAGTGTATTCACGCTTCCCTCCTCGGTTTTGGCGGATATTGAGAAGACAATGAGGTAATTCTTCTGGAAAGGTACATCCCTAGGTCGGGGTGGTGCAAAAGTTGCATGGGATGATGTTTGTCTACCGAAAGCTGAAGGGGGTCTCGGCATTCGAAATCTGAAGGAATGTAATAGGGCCTCCATGGTTAAATTTATATGGATCCTATTCTCGGATAAGGAATTCTTGTGGTGCCGTTGGGTGCATTCGATCTTCCTAAGTAAAAGGAATTTCTGGATTGCCTCTCAGCCTAGGACTTGCTCCTGGTCTTGGAAAAAAATCCTTCAGCTTAGACCTTACTTTCGTTCATCTTTCAGGTGGATGATAGGCAATGGTTTTTCTGTCTCTCTTTGGCATGATTAATGGCTTCCTTGTGGCCCTTTGGATGGATTCATTCCTCCCTCATTCAGGGAAAGCGTAGGTCTCCCTAATAATGCAGTTGTGGCCGACCTATTTTCCCCAATAGGAGTCACGCTCAGGAATTTTTTGAACAGATGGGCAATCACTCTTCCGTCCTTATCCTCTGTGCAGGATAGGTTTACGTGGTGCTTCGAGTCATCCGGTTCCTTCTCGGTTGCCTCAGCCTGGGAATCCATTAGAGTAAAAGAACTCCTCTCAAGTGGGCCTCTTTTGTTTGGGACAATGCCCTGGCCCCTCGGTATCAATTTATTTTGTGGCTTATAACGAAAAATCGCCTTCCTACGCAGGTGATGCTTCTTTCTTACGGCAGAATAGATTTCAATGTGTGTGCCTTTTGTAGTGAAGTTCCCGACTCTGTTGATCATCTATTCTTCGGGTGCCGCATCTTGGCTCCTCTAGCCTTCTTTTGGGCTGCTAGATGTAACCTTCCTTGGAGGAATAGATGCTGGAAAGACTTGATCTCTTGGGCTATGAAGTTCTTCAGTGGAAAGGATTTCTATCACAAGATTGTTCGGTTCTCTTTTGGTGCGTTGTGTCATCTTATCTGGAAGAAGAGGAATGCAATTATCTTCCGTGGTGAATCAGTAGCGATTCCTGCTCTCAAAAATCACCTCCTTAAGGTGGTCAGAGACAAAGCCATCTCTTTCTTGAATGTTCCTCCTGCTCCGAGTAACAAGAGGCTTCAAAGGGCATGGGGATTCGATCCGGCGGTCTTCTCTATTCGCTGATCTTGTAGTCTCGGCCCTTTCCTGTTTTCTCCGATTCTCCATTCTTAGCCATTGTTGTTAGGGTGGAGGGTTTCCTATGGTTCATTTGGTTGTCTTTCCCCTAGCTTGTGCCTTTGTGGCTGGTTGTGTTTCCTTTCCTTTGTTTCCCGTTTTACATCGGTTCCCCTTCACTCTTATCTCTTTGAGAGTGTAGGTTATGGACCCGATCTTTTATAGTTGACCATCTCCTTATTTATTTATTTACCTTTAACCAAAAAAAAAAAAAAAAAAAAAAAAAGCTCTCTCTGCGAAGGCAGAATATGTAACTCTTGGGAGTTGTTGTTCACAAGTTCTATGGATAAAACAACAGCTAAGAGACTTTGGAATTGAAGATTCATGCATGGAAATCAAGTGTGACAACACCAGTGCAATCAATCTAACTAAAAATCCAATTCTTCACTCAAGAGCAAAACATATAGAGATTCGACATCACTTCATTAAAGATCATGTTCAGAATGAAGAAGTTTCGATTCAGTTTGTTGACTCAAATAATCAATTGGCGGATATATTTACAAAGCCTTTGGAGAAAAATCAATTTGAAGCTATTCGTTCCAGACTCAAAATCTTAAAGTCTAAGGAAATTCAAACTCAGGACTGAAAGTCTAAAGATACCTAGACTCAGACGATCAAGTTTTTCTTTCGTAAGTTATTTTACTTTATTATCTCTCGAATCTCATCTCGAAAAGGTACGATCATCAACCGTGTTTGATTATTGCTATCTTTAATTGACATGATTATTGCAACGTTTCCTTTTCAAAAAAAAAAAAAAAAAAAAAAGGAGTTAGTTTTGAAATGACAATTATCTAATTTTTTGAAAAAAGGCAGTTATTTTTTTAAAATGCATCTTTTTACTTTCTTTTATGATGTTCCATATGCCTCTCTTCGACTGTCTTATATACTGTTGTTTGATCTTCGCTTTACTCTCAAAAACCCTAAGAGAGCACCGATCTTCCATTTCTATTTTCTCCTCTTGTTTAATCTTCGAAAAGTTGTCATCTTTCTTGGGAAAGTCAAGTTTTGAATCTTTCAAATACTGTGAAAGATGTCGTCTCAAAGGAAGTCTTTGAGAATCCAAATAAGGGACCACAGCAAATGCGTGAGGGGCCTACGCACTTTGATCTAAACGAGGAAGAAGAGTCTCCTAGTTAGCAGCAGAGCTCACAACATTCTCAGCAGCGTCCATCTTCTCCATCTAGGTAACAGGAGGTTGCTCGACAATAAGAGGAAGAAATAATCGAAGATGCAGAACCTGTAAGAGTTTCTAAGCCCTCTTTTATCTACAAGCTTTATCGCGCTTTGAAAATGAGTGGAACTCCTTTGAACTACATTGACGAATTTATGAAAGACAAATGGTACAAAAATGAAACTTTCTTTTTACCAAAAAAAAAAAATGAAACTTTCTTTTTACGCACAATGGAACGGTTGGGAATTGCCCCTGCTGGATCGGCAGAAGAAGCAATGGCAAATATTACAATCGATCCTCATGTTGGAAGGCTGAATCAGATAGATGGGAATGATGATGACAAGTTGTATAGTTAGTTTCAACCGAGAATGGGTGTTGCGGCAAAAATTCGGGGAAAAAGGACAGACTTGTTTCGATCGCAGGAACAAAAGCATCTATACTCTAAGTTGTTAAAGCGTGGGGTGATAAACCCTAGAAGTGTGGATTTTAATTTCCTTGATGCTGTAAATGTTAATTTGAGGGAAAAATTCAGTCTTCTTCAACTTGAACAGTTCGTTCGACTCTCTGAAGCCTATCTTTGAACTCATCGCATATTTCTATTTGAATCTCAGTTTCTTGGATGCAAATAGATTCTCTTTTAGTGTCCGAGATCAGGACTATGTGGTGGATATAGATATGTTGGCTGATGTGATTGGGGTTGAGAGAGGGAGATATCAACCTATCAATGTCTCCATTGCTCGTGCTACGTTGGAACTTGTTAAGGATAGAAGGATAGAGGTAAAGGTTTCCTACTCGAGGATGAGTGCATTTAACATTCTGCTTCACAAAATTATGATTAATTACCTTAGACCAAAATCTACTTCAAAGACTGATGTTTCAAACTCAGAGGCAAAGCTGATGTATGCCATCAATGCTGGGAAAAAGTTTTCTCTTCCTCACACTATTATGTTCCACATGTATAGAGCAGTTGTGAAGGATAATGGCCAACTTCCTTATCCATCTCTTGTGACAAAGTTATTCAGACATTTGAATGTTCAGCCTCCACGAATTCTCTGTGTTCGATCTTGTGATCAAATGGTGGTGGGACTGAAAATGGTTTCCAAAATGCGTCTAAAGGAACTCAACAAGGTGTTGGAGAAATTTAAGAAGAAAACCCTTATCAAGACTCATCAAATCTCTTCGGCTACAAAGAGAAAAGGGAAGGAGCCCATGGTTGCTCCATCCAAGAAAAGAAGAGCTCTCATCGTTGAGGATGAAGATGATGAGGAAGACATCACCATTTCTGTTATGGCATTAAAGAACCAGAGTCGTTCTGTTCCGGAATGAACGGAACAACAAGAGAAAGACTCATAACATAGGACTGGAGAAAGAGAAGATTTGGAAGCAGAAGAGAAAGAACTAGAGGAGAGAGAAGCTGAAGAAAGAGGTGCAGAGGAGGAAAGATTTGAAGAAGAAGAGGAAAGAGGAAATCAAGAGGAATGAGAGCATGATGAACTCTCTTATTCACCTAAAGGCATGGAAACAGGAGGAGATCATGAGAAAAGAGGAATGTCCTCATATCCTGCTACCAGTGAAGGAGTCAGTTGCTCTCCAGTAGATCTAGAGGACATCTATGCCTCTCAATTTCCTGAGGAGGGACATGATGTTTCATCGCCCAATCTGCGTGACTATGCTGATTTGCCATCATCTACCTTTACTCCATATAATCGTACAGAAGCCAGTATGCAGACTGATAATTCAGCAGACTTTCGCAGAATTCTTGATGTTCTCTTGGAAATGCGGGGTTAGATATATGCCTTGGGATGCGAAGTTCAGAATTTGTAGACTGCAGGTCAAGCTTCTTCAGTTTCTTTGAATGATTAGATCCAAACCCTTTCTCTTCAGATTCAAGCAAATGCTAAGGGTGAAGATGTGGCACAACTGAATGAGGACTTGAAAAAGCTAGAAGGCATTGTCCAGTCAATGGGAGATTTCCAGCTTGTTCGTGTTCCCAAGCATTTTTGAATCCATTCTCTTTCCATCTCAACCTTTTTTATGATGACAAAAAGGGGGAGGGATGCAATATTTGAAACTTTAAACTTAAACTTGTTGAACTTTGGTTTGTTTTGATATTTGACTTGACTTGACTTGTGTGTCTAGATGTGGACTGAATTTGGGATTTGGATTTGACTGCTTATATTAAGTATTATTTATATCTTATGAATGGCTTTACTCATATGAAAGACTAACCTATTTTCTGTGGTTGCAGATGCTAGTGTTATCATTAAGCTATTTATCTTTATAAGATATTCATATTTGCTTGAGTAATGTTTTGCAGGTCAAAGTTATTCAAATCTGCATGAAAGTTTTGTCACCATCAAAAAGGGGGAGATTGTTGGAGAAATCTTCATAGAGTATTTTGAAGCTGACAAAACGTTTCCATCAGTCTAGTCTGAAGATTTGCAGACTCTACTATTTAAAGTCTAAAGACTTTCGGACTGCCAAACTCAAGACTCAAAGTCTATTCTCATTGACAGTTTCTAATCCGTCGAAGAAGAGCTATCAAGAACTGGGTGTTTCATTAAGGATTTGACCTTATCGACTGGAGAATATCTCTTGGCTGGATATGACATAACGGAATCCTTTATTTGATCATGATTGATTCAAAGATTAAGGATCCGATGATTGGCGAAGTATACTTGGAAGGTTCTACTTATGGAAACCGAGATCCTGATTGTATAGGCGAGAATGATTGATGGGCTATCAACATGTTCCTTTAATAACTCGAATGATCTTCCTAATTGATTTCGTCCAACGGGTAGATTTGATGAATTCCTTTAGTAAGTGCCAACGGGTATGATGGCATAAAGGAGTATATAAGGAAGACGTTTAAGTTGTTCGAGTGTGTGTACGATAGAAGAATTCCAAAGTCTGAAGCTCTTTGTTCTTAGTCAATTTATTTGTTGAGCGAAATCTTGTACGCAAAAGAGAGTCTATATCTTTGAGAGACCTTGAGGAAGTGTGGTAGAGTTTCTACACTGTGGAATCAAGGGAGAACTTTACTGTAACAACTCTTTTATTCATAGTGAAATCCAGCCGGTGGGCTGTCAGTGCGGAAGAGTGGACGTAGATTTGGAATAAGCCGAACCACTATAAACCTTGTGTTCAATTTTCTCTTCCCTACTGTTGACGCCTAAAAATTTCATTAATTAGATTTTACTTTCGTTTTTATTTATTTTATTTTATCTTTTTTTCGGATGATAAACAAAAAAAGAAAAGAAGAGAAGCAGCCTCCACATGGGCCCTCGGCCCATTTTCGCCCAGCCCGGCCCCACCAGGTTGTCTCCTTCCTCACGCCTCTGCAGAGCACGCGAGGGGGGGCGCGACGGAGGGGAAGGGGATGGACGGACGACGATGGGATGTGGAGCAGGGGGCAGCTAGCGTCGGATGGGACGTCGGTTCGGCCGGCGAAGGCCGTGGTGATCGACGGTTGAACTCCTGTCGACCGGCCACCCCTCGCCTATAAATACCTCCCCCCCAACGACGACAACGGATAGAGAGACATAGAGAGAGACATAGAGAGAGGTAGAGAGAGAGAGAGGTCGGCCGAAGCTCGAGGTCCCCTGAGAGACTTCGGGGAGTTCGAGCATAGGGTCGGCCGTGGCGTGGTGAGCTCGGAGGGGTCCTCGAGAGACTTCGGGGAGTTCGTCGGGCGAGCCCGAGGGAGAGAGAGAGAGCCCTAGCGAGATTTGACCAAGACCAGGCCTTGCCGTCACCGTCGTCGCTCGCCGTTTCTCCACCATTGCGAACCGCCCTCCTGCCGTTGCCGTCCCCGTTCGAGAGAAGGTAAAAAAAGCGTCACCGTTACCGTTGCCGTCGCCGTTGTCGCCTTCGTCGTCGCCGCCGTAGTCGCCGTTGCCGACAAGCATCTCGGTTTCCCCCCTTGGCACCGCGGATTTGCAAACCCTAGGGTTTGCGATTTTCTGGGTCGCCGAATCGGATTCGGGTCTCGGAACTGTGTAGGGTTTCACGAGATTCGAGGGCGGCGGAGTCGGGTCGCGATTCGGGTCGGATCCGGGTAGGGTTTGGGAGTCGGGTCGTGGAGCGGGTCCGGGTCGGGCCGGCGCCCCCAAACGCCCGGCCACAATGCCATTTCGTTCGGTCGCCGGCCGGGCCGGACACAACCCATGGATTTGACCGGGTCGGTTTTTATTTTAAAATAATATTTTAATAATAAATAAATAATTTATTTTCCAAAAAAACAAAAAATATATTTTCTTTTCGAAATATATTTAAAAAAACATTTTAATTTCCAAAAAAAAGCAAAAATATTCAAAAAATATTTTATTTTCCAAAAATATTAAAAAATGTTTTAATTTCCAGAAAATCGATAAATAATAAAAAATGATAAAAATATTTTTATTTTCCAAAAAATCAAAAAAATCAAAAAAAATTCCATATTTTCCAAAAAATGCCAAAAATCCAAAAAAGGCCAAAAATTCATGAAAAAACCAAAAAGACTTGTAATTTTCACAAAAATACCAAAAAAAAAAAAAATCCCCTTTTGTGTCCAAAAAAATTAGAAAAAGACCTAGAAAATGTTTTTCCTCCAAAAAATGCATGGAAAATCCCTCGAACATCCAAAAAATCTCAGGGTTTAAATAAGATTAGGTACCGAAGGGCATTAGTGATTAACTAGTATAATCAAGTCACCGATCCTAATTTCTCCGGTTGCAGAGTGAGTATTTATCTCGATACTTCACTTGGGTTTCTAATCAACCCACCCCAAATCGATTAGTGGCGACTCCAATTTAAAATTTGATTTACAGGTTAAAAACTTGAACCATTAAGTCGTGAATTGGTGGACTTCGGAAAGTCCAAGCTTAACCAAATTCAGTCGAGCCATTAGCCTCCTTAGGCGCTCGTACCCGATTGCGGGCGCCGGGAAAAAAGAGGTCGCGACAGCTTAGCGACTCCGCTGGGGACTTTGAGGACTTATGCCGTTTTTGTCTTGTTTAAATTCTTTACTAACTTATTATTTTTTCTTTATGCAGGTCGTAGTTTAGAAATTTATTTTAATTTGGTTTAAAATAGATTATCGTGTGATTATAAACCGTTATGCATGCTTTACTGTTTTAGACACTACACATGGCACACACAACCGAGCCGCCGAACCCGGGCCGCCATAGGATTTTTAGGATGGTGTTAAGAAAGATACGACCTCGAACGCGAGACTGCGATGTAGAGGTTGCCTTTCTTTTCTCCGAATTTCTTAGCCGAGGTTAAGAGGGTATGCTGCTAACGCGAGATTGCGACGGGCGGATACCTTTTTAATTTCAACAAACCTTCTGAGTTAGAAATCGAGCCACACATCTCATGTGCATGTCTTTGTGCTTGTCATTTTATTTAAAAGTAAAGTGATTTCTTTACTTTTACTCAGTCTTTTTATTTGGCCCATGGCAATTTAGGATAAGCTTTTCAAGTCCCAGTTTGTACGCGATGGGGAAAGATGATATCCAGTTCATTCCTGCTCCCAAGATGGAGCTCTTTAGATGGTGGGGTCAATTGGATCAGTTTGCCCAAGAGCGCGTGAAGGCCAAACTCGGTCATCTCCTATCGCTAATCCAAATCACCGTTCGTCCCGAAGTCATACAAGCCATGGCACATTTCTGGTCCCCGAGGACACTTACTTTTATGTTTGGTAGGTTTGAGCTAACCCCAACCCTGGAGGAATACAACATCATCACTGGAATGCCTCTTGAGAAAAAACTTGCCAGGCCATCAACAGGCATCATCCCATTGCGTGGGTTGGCGCGACTTTTAAGAACTGAAGTCCATATTATGACACAAATTCTTGAAAACAACCATAATACCAGCCCATTTGAATTTATGAATGCTTGTTTTCAAAATCAGCCTATGACTCAAAAAAGTGAGATTTTCCTCCGGCCTTTTTCGAACTCCTCATTTTCCCTCATCAAAGAAATGTCATAAGTCCTAAGATGGCATGGATAGTTGATCGAGATCTTGAGGGGGAAATTGTGTTAACATGATTTTAATGAAACATTCTTGTCCTTTAATCGTTTTAAAGACAACACGGAGAAAATCATGCGGGTCTCTCCTGAAATTTTACAAGTTTGGTTCTTTTCTCACCTAAGCGAATTTCGAGACTTCATGCGATCGTCTGAAACAAATGCTTTCGAAAATCCATTACAAAAGTTTATGGTTTTAGGACCATATATTCCCAATCAAAACTATTTAAGTTGGGTTGACTTCCTAAGAAACCCAACTCCTGAGGCATTCCAATGGTGTGCTGGTTGGTTCCATGAAAAGAGGGCCCGCTTTGCTTACAAACGCACCCACCCAATTCCGTTGCTTGGCTACACCGGTGCTGTTCCCTATTACCCATATCGGGTGGCACGACAATTTGGAGCCCTTCAGGAGATTCCACCGCCTTCTAGGAGGAGAATTCCTCCAGTCCTTTTCAACACAAGCCGTGACTATGCAGTCGAAATTTCTATCGTTGAGGAAACTTGGGACAAATGCCATCGCAAAAGGATCGTGATACCCGAAGGGCTTGAGGAGAAGAAAAAGCCCACCACGCCCCGCGACCTACATCCACAATCATCACATCCCGACAAGGTGGAAGCCATCGGTCCGTCGCTCAATCAGAAAGAGCAGCCCGCATGAGCAGGCAGAGCTTATGCAAAGGATATGGGATTAGGCCGGATACTCATCTCAGAGCCAGTCCAAGAAAGCAAGCAGCTTTTGCAAGAACAAGGCTCCCTATCGCATATAAATTAGCAATCGTGTCTCCCTTAGTGTTAATATCGTGAAAGTTTTGTCCCATTGTTTAGGGACTTTTGTTTAATATCTAGCATTTCATTCTGTCATTTCAATTTCAAGTTTTAGATGTTAGAAGTTTGCAGTCTATAAAATCCTCTTTTGATAAATAAAAAAGTAGTTAAACCATTGTTATGGGTCAATCTCTGTTTACTTTCGTGCTCATTCATTATTTTCGCAACGACAAGTAATTATGAATCGACGGCCACCAATCGCCCGGGAATGGCCTCATGCCATAAGGCCCGATCAGAATGATGTACAAAATCGCCTTATTAACATTGAAGACAGCGTATGATAAATGTCCATTGTCCTTCAACAACTCTCAAGACAAATGAAATCCACTCAAGCTGAGCCCAACTCTATGGTTGCCCCAAACACCATCATGACACCTGCAAATTTGCCAGAAAATAGCCAGTACCATAGACAATTTGAAAGGATCATGAAAAAGTTAAACCAGCTGCAAGAGCAGAATCCCATGGACCTGTCCAATTACGTCGGCATTGAGATCCCTGAAAAACTCAAAGCGCCTGAATGCGAAAGGTATGCTGATACCTCTCGCCCAGAAGCCTACCTGCAAGCTTACCTGATCCGAAGGATGATTCAATTGTACCAATCGAGCTTGACTGGCCCTGCCTTGCGATGGTACATTGCTAGGAAGATTAGTCCCCTTAAAACCTGGAGGGAACTAATTCATGTTTTTCACCAAGAGTATAATATTGACATCACCCCTAACATCACCTTGCCCTACGAAGAGTCGATGATTGCGGAGCACGAGGAGCCGTTAGTCGCTGAGATAGGAGAAGGGCATGTCAATGAAGCCTTACATAATAAACGGGCTGCTGAGCAACATCTTGTTACTGTAAAACTTCCCACTAGGAAAGGCAAGGAGCCTTTGTACGAGATCAAAGACACAGAGCCTGTTCAAGAGTGGGGTACGACAGGATAACTACCCAAGCTTACTCTAAGAGCTAGGGTCCAAAGAATACCAATCCCTATCAACCTGGAAAGTGAATCAGACAGTGAAACTCTAATGTCTCTCACTTCCCTTGACATGATTGAGCTGGCAAAACGAAGGGCCCTACTCAAAAGATCTGGACCAGGGGCCAAGAAAAGAAAGCCTAAGCAGATCAATTCAAGCATCTCGCCGACGAGCCACCGCACCAAAGCTTCGAGCATTCCCAAGAATACAACTTTGAAGGCTACCATCATCTAGAGTACAACCCCGAAGACTTGCCGGCCCTAGAATACAATCCCAAGGACTTCCAACGTTATTTTGACAATGAAATTGACGATTCATCGTATAATTGTTTCATACTCTCATCCGGGGATGAAGGTCCGTCAGAAGAGGAAGCGTATGTCTTTATCCGCTACGATCTTAACGAAGTACTAAGCTCGTCCCCTGACCATGAGGATAGCTTCAATACTTCATCCTCATTCGGAAATTTTGACCAAGAAGAAAGCAATGGGGTAATGTCGGCAGAATCCAACTTCCCTGAAACAGAAAAATTCACCACTACAGCAGATATGCAGTGGGAAAACCAGTGGCCTAGCCAAGACATACCCGGCTCGTCTTGCCCTCGTAGGATCATTACCTCCGGAGAGATGTGGATACCTAATCTCCGCAAGTATAATGGCACGACTTGCCCCGTGGCCCACTTGCAGTATCTCCATGCAAAAATGAGTCGGTACTATGGCCCGATGTCGTTCACAACTCAGGCATTCCAAGAAACTCTTACGGGGTCTACATTGCAATGGTTTATCACAGCAAATGTTTATCTTCTAAAGGATTGGAATGAGCTGACTTCCACATTCTTGCATCAGTACCAAAGCCAGATCGGAAGTGAATTGCCTTGTGAGAGCTGGGCTCATTTCACAAGAAAACCAATGGAGGATTTCCGAGCATACGCAGGGAGGTGGAGGGCTTTCATGATGCAAACCCACCCTCAGCTGGCTGAAGATGAGTTAATGAAGCAGTTCATAGAAGTTTTATCCTGCAAGCATCGCTGTTGGCTACATGGGTTACACTTCCGTAGCTTCAATGAGGTAGTCATCGCATGCGAATACTTTGAGTCTATCAAGGCAAGGAATTCAAAGACGCTTAGCTTCAAGACCAAAGACTATCAAAGCACTCCTCTTCACAGGAGTTTTCATGGGTTTTACTTGTTTTTATAATTTCATGTTTCTTATCTTGTCTAGTGTGCTATTGTTGTATTTTCCATTTCAAGTACTCTATTGTACAGTTATAATATTTTGTTTTAAGAGCATGAGGCGGTACTCTAAACCAGCGCGGTGATGCTATCCAACCATGAAAAATTATCATCCAAGAAGAATACTGAGGGCTGGGCTTCCTCATGCTTTCTTTCCCCTAAAGATATATACTTTTGAAAACAAAAAATGTTTAAAAAAAAAAAAAAAATCTTTTGTCAAAACAAGATGATTAAATCATGTTTGTCTTTCTAACTCACTTACTTTGTGTCTCAGAAGATCATCCCTGTCCCCTTTGACTTAGTGTGACAGGGGGCATTTGAAGCAAGCGCATCAAGTGAACTTGCCAAATTCAAAGACACCCTGCCAAGAAAATAGGGACAAATAGAAAGAATCATCCTACACCAAAAGATGATGAAACGTAATAGGTACAGGCATAGAGTTGAGATCGAAGCATCCATGACATGCCTCACTCTTGCCCGGCTCCATCCTAAGCCAAAGGACTATCTTGTCGCACGACACACCCAAACAGCTAGATGTTACAGTTCCAGCTTCGACAAGCCCAAAAGCATAAGGAAGGGATATTTTCTCTGAATTGGCTGCTATCAACAGGGAGAAAATCCAGACAATCAGGGCAATCTATAGCCCCACACCCTGGACAATGACTTTGGAATCTAGAAGCTTCACTCCAGACGCATATTCTTCCAAGAAGTAATTGCCATCGTAAAGCTTGAGATTTTTATCTCGCATTCCATAGAAGCTTGAAGTACATGACTTTGCCAAATGCTGCTAATGGTCATATAGTCAAAGATAGAAGAAAATTCCACAGAAGGAAGGCGTTGAAGAGGAATCAACGACCATCAATCATGCATACAGGGCCACCAATGAGGAGGGCTAATCGAAGGAAACATTGAACGTGTCAAGATAAAGAGTCCATCATCGACATTCAAATATCCTTGGGAATCAACAAATACAAACTCTGGGAAAGGGTAACTTGGTATCGTTTCCAATACTCCCACTACTCGAACCCGCTTTTGACATATTTTCCCTATTGATAGGAAGCATCGGAATTCAAGAGCCAAACTTGATGGTTAGGTTTGGCAAATCAACATTGGCCAAGTTAGTACGTGGAAATGACCCACATCAAATTCACCTGATTTAGTGTAAAATGACGTGTCATCTAGGAGCCAATATTTGACCTAACGAAGCAGGGGATGTAGGACTTCGCGTCCCCTCTCACTTCAGTTCACCCAATCGTCCGCAAACCAGTGAAGGGTAAAGTTGTATCGCTCCAATTATTCAACTCTCGAAAGAGTTTGTGACTAATGCACTCCTCTTGTCTGTTGCAGGATCACCTGACTGCCAAAAATACAGATAACAAATCAATGAGAGGCATGACAAGCTCTCCCAAACAAAATGGCGTCTCAAGTATCGCCAAAGCAAATGATAGAAAATCTTCAGGCCTCAACTCACATTTGATTTTGGCCAAACTAATTGATCTACTTGTACATGTTCCCTTCTGCAGGGGCCAAAAAAGGCCCATCAAATCAATGATTAGATTCCCAATCATTGGCTGATCTTTCATGTATCATATCCCTAATCAATAGGGATAACTATCAGCACCCATTTGTGAATAACCCTTTTGATGTTCAAAATTTAACGTATTTGGAAATACCATTATGTTAACTCTTAAAGTTGTCAATGGGGTCTTTTTTTAGTCAAAGCCGTTCACTGGTTTTGTAGAGTTCAAGCTTCATCATATTCAAAATGTTGCATGTCATCTCTAGATGAATTCTGCATGATGATTTTGTCTGTCTAAGTCACTGATTCCACTAAGGATTATTAGAATAGACAACTAAGTGAAGAATACAAGATTAATTGAGCATGCTGGATGAGGCGCGTCAGAATGATGAAAGGCAAGCCATATCCTACACACATTCCCCCATCTATACCCTCGTGAGATGAGTGCAGAAAATTCCATGACTACAGGATAAAGAGTTCTCTCACGAATAGTACGATGATCAAAGCAAAGGAGAGGCATTTCATCGCTCACTTTGAGCCCCATACACTGACAAATTTCTGTTATACTCCCGACAAAGAACCACCCCACACTAGGGCAAGTCGAAAGCAAATCAACATCACAAGGTGAGAAAGGGGATAGAAATTTTCTTGCTTGCACTTGCATCAATCTTCGAGTGTCTTTATTGCATATGAACACTCGTGTTAATTTAAGTGCCTTAGAGTCGTGAAGAGCAACTCTTTATTTACGCACTTGTATCCATTGTACAACTCAATTGAGTATGTAAATTCACCCTCACATGGAGGCAAAGCAGAAGCCACCGTCGTTTGAGCAGCATAATCAGAAGTGCCAACAAAAGATGAAGACTCCATAGTCTAACAAAGGCATTTGCTTGAACTTGTCAAGACCAGTTCCTCAAGCAACAAGAACAAAAAAAACTAAGGCATAAAAAAGCAATGTACCTGGTAAAAGCAATGTCAATGCCCATAAATGAAGAACTGGAATAAAAAAATAGGGGCATGAAAAAAGTAGTGTGCCTGGTAAAAGCAAGGCCAATGCCCTCCAATCAAAAATATTCCCAAGAGAAGTTACTGTTGTGGTTCAATTGATAGAGCCTCCATTTGATAGTGAGAAGAAAGATCAGTGACAAATGCCAAGACAGTCACCAACTCTCACCCTCTTACATGTGAGCCAAGTCTACGTCGCATCCCCATTGTAAAAGTCTCTTCAGACTAGGGGCACTTTAATTAACGTAGGATTTTATATGTGCATAAGCATCGCTCGAAGAGGTACGAGCAGGACTACTCTATCTCTTTTCGCAGGATTCTTGACTTGTAAACCCGGAGATGATCGTGTAGCACTTTTGTCCATCGGCTTCGACCTTGATGGTCCCATTTGACGAGCTGCTGACCAAGACTTCATCACAGTTTCAACAAAGACCTCTCACATTGGTAAAGTCATATTGTTTGCGAGAATACTCGGACCCCTGACGACATGATGACAAAGTGAGATAGTGTGGTCCTTATAAATCATGCATCAATGGTCGATAGCCTTTTCCATGAGAGTGAGCAAAAAGTCATTTTAGACCGAAAGTCCCTCATCCGGCATGCTCAAGACATCTACATTCTAAATGAAGGTTGTCTTTCAAAATCTTCCCCAGTGGAAATCAAAAGATGCAAAACTGACAAAATTATCATGCATGAATTTCATTTGAACTCATGAATTTACAGCATATACAATCACGTGTGCATATTGTGCAAATAACATACTCTCAGAGATTAGAGATATTGCCAGGTAAGCATATCATTATCCCCATTTGCCTTAAAGTACCTGCCACTGTCTAGGTACTCTCTTATTGACACTCAGCCTATTTGAGTCGTCCCTTGAGTTTGGGTGCTTATTGCTGTCTAGGTATCCCCATTGTCTTTGAGTACCGGCCACCGTTCGGATACTCCCTTTTCCTGACACTCGACCTGTTCGAGTTGTCCCCAGAGTATCGATACTTGTGACTAGCCAAGTATCCATTTATCGTTGAATACCTACTGCTGTCTAGGTATCCCTATTATCTTTGAGTACCGGCCACCGTTCGGATACTCCCTTTTCCTGACACTCGACCCGTTCGAGCTGTCTCCAGAGTTTCAATACTTGTGACTAGCCAAGTATCCATTAATCGTTGAATACCTACATCGTTGTCTAGGTATCCCTATTATCTTTGAGTACCGCCACCGTTCGAATACTCTCTTTTTCCGACACTCGACTGTTCAAGTTGTCTCTAGAGTATTGATACTTGTGGTCGACCAAGTATCCCTTTACCGTGAATACCTACTGTTTAGGTATCCTCATATCATCAAGTACCCACCGTTGTCCGTGTACTTCCTTTTCATGACACTCGGCCCGTCCAAGTTGTCCCCAAATAATATAACATATGTTCAAGCATTACATTGCTTTGCTTGGCACTGCCGTCGTGTATGCTTTCTAGCACTTGGACCAATTGCCCGAGTGGTCCCAGATCATATCATTAAATACATGTGTTCATCCAAATATTCCAAAGACTTTTGTACACCTGGCTATCCCGTTCGCCAAAAATGGGCCTGGACACAACCCATGGATCCAACCCGGTCGGGTTTTTATTTTAAAATAATATTTTAATAATAAATAAATAATTTATTTTCCAAAAAAACAAAAAATATATTTTCTTTCGAAATATATTTAAAAAAAATTTTAATTTCCAAAAAAAAAAAGCAAAAAATATCTAAAAAATATTTTATTTTCCAAAAATATTAAAAAATGTTTTAATTTCCAGAAAATCGATAAATAATAAAAAATGATAAAAATATTTTTATTTTCCAAAAACTCAAAAAAATCAAACATATTCCATATTTTCCAAAAATGCCAAAAATCCAAAAAAGGCCAAAAATTCATGAAAAAGCCAAAAAAAATTTAGAAAAAGCCAAAAAGACTTGTATTTTCCCAAAAATCCCAAAAAAAAAATCCCTTTTGTGTCCAAAAAAAATTAGAAAAAGACCTAGAAAATGTTTTTCCTCCCAAAAATGCATGGAAAATCCCTCGAACATCCAACAAACCTCAGGGTTTAAACAAGATTAGGTACCGAAAGGGCATTAGTGATTAACTAGTGTAATCAAGTCCCCGATCCTAATTTCTCCGGTTGCGCAGAGTGAATATTTCTCCCGATACTTCACTTGGGTTTCTAATCAGCCCACCCCAAATCGATTAGTGGCGACTCCAATTTAAAATTTGATTTACAGGTTAAAAATTTGAACCATTAAGTCGTGAATTAGTGGACTTGGGAGAGTCCAGGCTTAACCAAATTCAGCCAAGCCATTAGCCTCCTTAGGCGCTCGTACCCGATTGCGGGTGCCGGGAAAAAAGAGGTCGCGACACCTACTCTCTGCTTTACTTTGATCATAATTCGTTTTGTTAACCAAAGGAGAACTTCATTTCTATTGTCTGCTTAGTATTGCTCTTTTATCTCGAGAAATTATTTTTACACCTATTCACCCCCCTCTAGGTGTTTATACTAGCTATCTCAATGATGACCCCATCAACCAATTTAATGATAGATTCGGATTCTACCAAACGCGAGTGGAGCATACAATTAAAATGATATACTCCACATCATGTAATTAGGTCACGCCACTAATTATTCACCGTACCTATACAAATATGCCATCCCCTAATGCTTCCTTCTACTGCCAACAAGGATCTTCCAGTGCCCATCCTCGAACCACGCGGTGGTCAGGTCGCGAAAGGCACTGGCGTTGACGCCAAGCCCAGGGCCGACGATGGGGTTGTTGTCGGGCTTGGTCCACTCGCGGAGGTAGGGGTCGGAGGCATTGGCAAGAATAGCGTAGTTCTGGACCCGGCGGTTCTTGGTGTCAATCCCAGTGTAGAGGATGACGGGGCGATTGCCCGGAAGGATAGTGGCAGACCCGGACCAGCACCCATTTATGTCGAAGGGCTTGGTCAAGTAAATGGCGGGAGGGAGGGCCTGCCAGTTGACCAGGTCCTTGGAGACCGAGTGGGCCCACACTATGTTGCCCCACACTACCCCTTTGGGTTTGTATTTGAAAGTGCTAGTATGAACCTCGTGAATAGGTGTAAGAAATTTTTTTGCAAAGAATAGTAGAAATATTTCAATTTTGAAATTGAGTCTGAAAAACAATAGACTTTTGAAACTGAGTCTGAAGTACAACAGACTTGGAGCGAGTTCAGACTTTAATAGTTAAATAAAATTATGAACAAAATAAAGGAGTTCAGGGAAAATAATAAGAATATAGAATTTCTAGTGGTTGGGTTAGATCAAGCCTACGTCCACTCTCCCACACTAACAATCTTCTAACTGGATTTCACTATGCAATCAAGAAAATATTACAACTTTGAATGCAAACATTTAGTAATAGATCACACTATCTCACTAAGTCACTCTTTTGGTATTTCTCTCACGATCACAAACGTTTAAGCTCATAAGAGACAAGTATATGATCGAATGTCACTCAAACTTTGGAATTATAAATTCTACGCTCCGTCTTTTATTTGCTCATCGGTTCTTGATCTCCTTAAATAATCATCCACTTCCAAACTAGCCGTTGGACATTATCTTAGAGGATCGTCTTCCAATCTACCCATTGAACAGATCTATATCTAGAAGATTTGGTAGCCGTTGAGTGATAGAAGTAGAATCACAAATTGATTCTGATCGCCTATACAAACAGAATCTTGGTTTCCATAAGTAAAGCTTTTTTGTATAGAAAGTTCTTGTCTTCAAGATCCAATTGTCAATCAATTAGATTGAGTCAATCAAATCAATCTTGATGTAATATCCAAATCAGATCACTAGCCGTTATATATTTAGAGCTTGTGTTACGTTTTGTCAAGTTGTTTCGTTCTAAATCTGCTTCATTTTGAATCTGCTATGTTTTGGATGTAAAGTCTAAGAGTCTTCAGACTAAAGTAGACTTTACAATCTAGACTTAAGTCTAAACATATTTTACTTCTGAACAGATTTAGCTTTAAGGTCTAAACACAGTTTGAATAAGTTCAACTTCAACATAAAGTCTGTCTTTTGGTTCTTCATTCACGTTCAGTTTGAAATTTGTCAGAGTGAGCAAACTTCTAATGTAAAATAGACTTTGACACTAAAGTTTGGCAGTCTTCAGACTTTGACACAGAAGTATGGAAATCTTCATAATATACTTTGGACATGTGTTACGTTCAGTCTTCTGGCCGTCTTCAGATTTTGACAATATCATTTATATGTTCTATCATCTGCATGGTCTATTACTTAACCATTAAACACGTTAGTAACATTTGATTTATTTTGTCATCTTCAAAACATCATAAGGAATTTCCCTAATAGTATTGGTAGAAGAGATGGTACCATTGCTTGTAGTGCATGGGTCCTACTCAATTCAACCATTTGATTTCACTCCCATAGAGAAAAAAAATACGATTCATGTAAGGTGGAATGGTTGCAAAACTTTATTAGATTAAAATTAGAAAGAAAGGAAAAAATGGGATGTTCATAAATTTGATATACTCAACAACATGATAAATTCAAGTTAACAATTGAATAAGAACTTTTCGATGTCTTGTAAGAATATGACAAATCAAATCGCACATTAAATATAAGGACATATAGTAAGCAATGCCGATACAAATAGACATATGTATGACGTGTCGGGTGTGGAAATTACCCTTTGGATCTGCTTGATCATCACATTCAAGGTAGAGAATTGGAGTGCAAAACAAGAGAGGAGAACAAACAAACACAAAAAAAAAGTAGTAATTAGTTAGAGCAAGTGATATCACATGAATATAAATTCAAATCAAAAACCTTGGAGCATAGATCATAGCATCAGGTGAATTAAATTGGAAAATGGGGATTTCATCAACGACTCCTTTTTCACAGCAACAACAGGCATGCGGCAGTACGAAAATTATTTCCTAAATTCATCCTTACTAATTGCTTCCGTGCTAAGACCCAACAGAGACCACAAGATGCGCACGGCATTCTCCACCCTGGTCGCACCGAAAGCTTATCTTCGAAGTCGACCCCAACATTTCATTGCGGCCAACTTGTTTTCGTGAACTTTCCGAAGATGGGGGCCAACCGACGTTGTATCGTCCTTATGTCGACCACATCCACTTCTGATTAGAAAATTTCCAGAAATTTATGTCCCGAAGCTAAGGCACGAAGGATAATGCTAAGCCAGGCACAAAAGAAATTTTTAATGATTTTTTTTCATAAAAATAATATTGTTTTTTTCACTTCATCCATGCAGAATTTCAAATGTTTAAGCTAAAGGTAATATATCTACAGTGGCTTTTTTCTCCCGATGTTTTTCTTCAATCGCTATTTTTCTGGTCACTTCCCACATCAATTCATCATTCCCCTTCGTTTTATTTTTGGGCTTTCCCAAAGTCTGAGAGACGGGTATGCCATGGTTGATGAGCTAGAAAAAGCCCCAGGTTCTGGCCGCTTCCTTGATCTAGGCGACTATCGCAGGGTGGCCGTCGGTGGAGTTCTGTCCGGAGAGGTCAATTACGGGGATCGAGAGGGTGGCAGCTGTTGGAGGAATTTGATTACTAATGAAGATCAAGCATGTTTGATTGTTCTTTGATATTTTGATACGTGATTGTAATTACTGTTCTTAAGATAGAATTTGCCCCTGTTACTGTTAGTGTCACATTTAAAATAAAAATACCTCCAAGACATATATATCAAAACTACATAGATTCGGGTTTAGTAATTACTAAATTTCGCAAACAGAATTTCAATCTTCTCAAACTTACATTTAACAGAGAAGAAAAAGTTGAAAAAAGAATGTTATGGACAGGAGAGAGTTATTATTCTTAGAACAGTTGTGTGGATGCTATTAAAAGTCAAAACCTACTCCCACTGAAATGAAAATCATTCTGGCCAGGTTATCCCTTTCTAAAAGTGGCGCTCCCAGTTAGGTTGTGCATTATGGTTCACGTATGGGATTACGAGTAATGCCCGGGATACAGACGACTTGTCATAGAAGGTGCCGTTTTTTTTTTGACCTTTTGCTACAGAAAAGGGGAGAGGAAGTAGTGATCGATACCGATAACTAAAAATCGAGGCGAGCTCTAACTGAGGACCATTCCAAGAGTTAGGCAAAACATATTCAAACTACCCAAAGGGAGCCTACCTCATCATTTTCAAAAGTGACTCACGAATCAATTTGAATGTCTGTAAGGCATTAATTGTCGTGATGCTATTGTACTCTTGAAGAAGGAGACTCATTAATCTAATTACATCTCTGCCATCGTATGCTTACTATAGTAATCTAATAATGTGCAATAATTAGTTAGATAGCTCATTGCTGAAGATTTTATTAAAGAGCATCTCATCGTACATATTAACTAACCAAATAATACTCGATGCTTTGTTTAATTTATTTTTCAAGTTTCATACATAAGTTATAATATCTAGAAATATCAACTAGGGAAGATATTAGGTAGGAGAGGTTAATGCCTCCGTAAGGTGAATCATTCAAATATATTTTCTCACATGGTGAGGCATGCGTGTGTCTAAACTTTCGGATATCTTAGTTATTGAGTATCTATTGGTTTTGACCTAAATTATCATTCCAAATTCAGAAAATTATGGAATAATCATGTGTAGAATTAAGTGTCGATATTTCGGTGTCCTGAAAATTTCAGAAATTCTATATTTGAAAAAAATCAAAATACGTGAGTTACGAGATTTGAATCAAGCAAAACCAAAAACCGAAGGCAGATCAAGAGAGATTGAAGTAGCATGCTGTATAAGCAAAATCCAGTAAAAGGAACATTAAGGTTGAGAAACCTCGTGATGCATCTACTTTTTTCCATATCCCATGCTGTCGCACTCGTCCGTCCCAAAGAAGAGCGTGGCATAATCAACCAGACGGGATTGGAGTTTTATTGTCGAGAAATGCTTATGTTACTGTCCTTAATTTATTGTGAAAATAACCTCAAGCGCATTCAATTTGGGATCTTGATCTTTGCGATCAGGGACTTGCTGTCGAAGCCCTTGCTGAAGAGGTTGTGGAAGAACTCCTGCTCGGTGAAGTCCCTGTAGATGGCAGGCCTCTCGGGACTCAGCAACTCGGGCAAGGGTCCATAGTAATTGCTCGATCCGCTCCGCCACTTTACCAGGTTAAAGAACATGACGATTGAGATCCTTGGCTCCTCAGCTGAGTTCGCGGCCACGCAGTGCTCCACGCTCTGGTACTCTCCGTTCGACACGATCTGTCATATGAACGAAGCAATTGCACTGGTTTCAGTAGGCAAGATTAATGATAGTCACCAAACTGGAGATAAAAGATAAGAGCAGTGCACCTGGAGGAAATCCCCAACGTTGACGATCAGCCCTCCGCGCACAGGGCTCACCTCCACCCACTCGCCGCCGTGCTTCACCCTCAGACCTTTCACCTGGTTCTGCACCAGCACCGTCAAGAACGACGTGTCGCTATGCGGCGTCAGCCCCACCGTCCGCTCCGGCTCCGGGCACGGTGGGTAACATATCCCCACGAACAGCCTCTTCTCCGAGAACGTCAGCTCCTTGAACCTCCCTCTCTCCAGCCCCAGCCCCTCGCCCAGAAGTTCCATCACGTTCTCCGCCACTTCCGTCGCGTGGCGGTCCCAGGCCACCACCTCCCCCCGGCATACCTCCGGTATTTCCTCCACTTCAGGTGGATCTGGTCCCATCCACACCTGCAGCGCGTCATGCCAGGTCGCCGCCTTCGACCGGTACAGGTCGTTGTTGCTCGAGTACATGACTCCGCGGTTCTCGTCACGCCTGTAGTACTTGGACTTCGCCTCCTGCGGCTGCTCATGGAAGGCCTTGATGGCGTCTAGGGTTCCGTCGATCATTGAGACAGGCACGCCGTGGTTGATGAGCTGGAAGAAGCCCCAGGTTCGGGCTGCTTCCTTGATCTGGGCAACGATCATGGGGCGGCGGTCAGTGGAGTTTAGGTCGGAGAGGTCGATGACGGGGATCGAGAGGGTGGCGGCGTTTGAGGAAGGCTTGAGCTCGGAGAGAGTGTCTGGAGGGTGGACGAAGATATCAGGTATGGAGGTGATGCCCGAGCCCGAGAGGCCCTTGACGCCTGATTTGGACTCGTCGAACTCCTTCACCGCCTTCATCCGGTGGTCGGCCGGGGCAATCGTGTCAGCAGTGGCAGCCGCCATTGATGTCGAGCTTTTACGATCGGCTTGATGAAATGTGTTTGTAATTCTAATATTGGCGATATCAGAGTATTCGTTTGCTTGCTTTGGCAAAGACATAAACGTGCAAGGACTTTATGCCATGTTCAGCGTGCTGTGCGGATGGTCAAATTGAAAAAAAAAAAAAAAGTGTAAAATAAATAAATAAAATTCTCTTTTCTTACCAAAAATTTGAAGTACGCTTTAAGCTTTTGATTATTGCAAAATAATAATCTGATAATTTAGATTTCATTGTTTTTTTTTTTGGCAAAATAGATTTCATTGTTTATTAAGAGCATATGTAGCATTATTATGACAGTAGAATCATGCAATTGAGAAGACGGGACCAAAGCGATCTTATGCAGGGACGCATGCTCATCTAGAACATAATTCATAGACAGCAAACCTAATTTTTGCATATATACTATTATTTGGTTAAAATCATTGACTTATGGATATGATTTATTTGTTAGTACAAGTCATGTTACATGTGATATACAAAATTATTGATAAGTGTTGGTGCATGCATATGTCACAGGACGGGAGATCATTTGGCACAATCAAAAAAATATCACTTCTTGGAGTATTTGAAAAGGTATTTGTGGGGATTTCACGCTTTATGTCGTACAATTAAATTTTAATGCATGGCAAATTGGAAGATGGAAACCTTTGCTTTCAGGTTGAGATATGAGATATGATTATGATTTGAGGGATTTGTACATATCTAGAACGAACAAATCAAGAATGTCCAATTGCCACAATCATGGTGGCACATGATACCTAAAAGAATGGTCCATGAATAAAAGTCATGGACCACAGCGACCCACCTCCCCCACCAAAAAAAAAAAAATTCAAGGATCACATGCATGCGATACGGCTACGTCAAGTACATGCATATGGCTCCTTAAAACGATCTCCATATCTTAACTAAAGGATGAAAAGAGAACAAGTAAGTTGCTAACAAATGACAACATCCTATGGATTATCCGCATCATCTGGTGTTACCATGTCGACAGTTCTATATAGCACAAGGAGAAATGCTTTCCAGTAACATATGCATCAATGCACCATGAGGTGAGTATTTAAATATGACCAAATGGCGACGCATGAGAAGAAAAACTTTCATAAAATTGTATTTTTCCGATCAATACTCTTTGAAAATAAATATGATCCGACAAAGTTGGGCTACAAAAATCGACAATGGTGACCTTACCAGCTATCTCGTTCATTTTCGTCGGATGAATATGATGACTGTTTAATCAATGATCATAGATATAAGTAAATATAAAAATCCTTCCTCTAATCGATGGAATGAACATATGACCAAGAGCTGTAGAGCTCCCAATTGCTTATTGCTTAACCTTTGTAAGACAACATGAACAATAGGTTATATGTAGTGATCTTACTTCAGTTCCATGGAGAGCTCAAGAAGTTCTGCGTAGATTCTTTTATTTCTTTTCAAATCGAACCTTAGTAAAGGAAAAAAATTACTGTTGATTGGATATACGAACAAAGAGCAAGACATGGGCGTACTTACATTCGCCTAAAGGACGTAATTTTACTTGATCTTAGCCATTAAATTACATTAGCCACACTCGATAGAATGGTCAAGTGGGCTCAAATGCTCTAAAAGGACGGTAAGAACTGCCCCCAAAAGATAATTTCTATGAGAACGGCGTAAAATAATAAGCAAAATGGACGGATTTTATTTTAGAAAGTTTGGAGATTGGATCTCTCGCGAATAAGTCGTCGAGAAAAGTATTCACATACAGGACTTTGGTGGCGAATCGAGAACAATAATAGAGCTACCCATCAACACTATATATAAACAGAATAGTCTTTACGAAGAAAAAGGACGAGATTCCCACGGCGGTTCAAAAATAGACAGCGGGGCTAATGAGTGGAAGAAGGCATCGCGACGCTGACTCACCTACTACGAGAAGCGGTCTGTAGTCAAATCCCCTTCGAGAATATCTTCAAACACACCACCACTTAGAGTGCGAATAATTCACACTTGGATGATCTTTGCTAACAAAACAGTTTTTGTAAAATTGCGAGAATAACAGTTCATTGTGAATCATAAATTCTAAAAAAAAAAAAAAAGGTTTTATAACAATTTATAATTATATATTATTTGATTTTTTTATGATCTAGAATATAATATTATTGTCACAATAGATTAGAAACTGTCATGTAATCATTTCTTCACTTGGACTGCACATCTTCCTAATCTATGAATCAGTAAGGTTACTTGTATGAGTCCGGAATTTACTTACTAAGATAAGCATCACCGTCGTAAAAGAATATGTATCCGCAACGACTACCTTATTTGTTTTATATATTGTGCGCACTCTGCTGTTTATTCCGCGAGTTAATGCACCATCCGGGACGTGCTTTGTCATTCACATCCTAGGTCCGGCCATCAGCCTTGCTTGGTTCGACATAGACATCCAGACAAACATCTCATCGACATAGACATCGCACTTCAACTTTTGCTCGAGCTATGCACTTATTTTGATAACGTAATGTTGAAAAGGGTTGGCTAGGCTAATAAAAGTGGCATACATAAACAAGTTGGTCAATTTAAAAGGAAAAACAAATATAAGTTAATAATCTATTCAAATAAGAGTAGGTAATCTAAAATAAGAAATTATTTAATCGGAGAAAAGTTGGAAAGATACACGCAAAAGTGAGAAAATATTGAAAATATTGAGCACCTTAGGAACAAAATTTCTGTTTTTTTGTTCCAGGAGAACAAAAGAAAACGAAACGCGTTTGTGTGCGTTTCGCTTTTTTTGTTCTTTTGTTATAACAAAAAAGAGCAAAACAAAACACAAATTTCTTGTTTTTGTTTTAAACACAAATCGAAACATTTTTTTTTTTTCTTTTTTTTTTTCTTATTTTCTTGTTCTTCTTTTTTTTTGGCCGGTCGCCGGCCTCGGCCATGGCGGCGACGGCCGACGAGGGCCGGCGGCCTCGCCCGCCACGGCGAGGCTCGCCGGCCCCCCGGCGAGGCCGAGGCTCGCCGGCCGCGCGAGGTCGGCCTCGCCATGGCCGGGCGAGCTCGGCCCGGGCGAGCTCGATCTCGCCAGATCCGGCGAGGCCGAGCGCCGGCCGGCCGGCGAGCCTCGGCCTCGCCCCTGGCGGTGGCCGGCGAGGCCGCGGCTCGCCGGCCGTCGGGCGAGCTCGGCCTCGCCGAATCAAGGCGAGGCCGACCCTCGCGCCGGCCCGGGCGAGCTCGATCTCGCCAGATCCGGCCTCGAGCTCGCCCAGCGGGCGAGGCCGAGCTCGCCCGGCCGCGAGCCTCGGCCTCGCCTGCGGTGGCCCGGCGAGGCCGCGCCTCGCCCGCCGCTGGGCGAGCTCGGCCAAAAGAAGAAAAAAAAATGAAAAAGAAAAAAAAAAAAAAGGAAAACAAAGAAAAAAATATAAAAAATAAAAGAAATAAAAAAAATTATCCAAATTTTACCAAACATGTTTCTGTTTATTTTTTATTAGAACAAGTTTACCAAACGCGTATTTTTGTTCAAAAATTGTTAACGAAATATTTTTTTCTATTTTGCGTTCCCTAACAATTTTTAAACGTAAACACAACCAAACGCGCCCTTACTTACCAAGTCAACAATAAATCACTCCATTCATTGATGGATACGTGTTTAATGAGCTCACATTTCAAATTTTTCAAAAATCCCTTTCTTACTCATCGTCTATCTTCCATCAATACCCCACACCTAATCTCTCTCCTCCATCACTCTTCTCCATCTTTCGCCTCCATCACTCTTTCCTTCTCCATAACAAGACAAAAGAGGCAAGTTTATGATGCAACACTATTGGCATTGTCACTTTCACTCCCCCACTAAAGCTCAACATAGCACCAAAAATGGTGGCTTCTTTGAGGGCTTGGATGCTCTTTGGCTAATGGTATGGCTGTGTCGACCACCATACTCCCCGGGCTCTAGCTTTGAAGCCCTCCATCCTATCGATCTCTAAGTTCGTGAAGGTTCAAATCTCTCTCGTGTGTTGAGCCTCCATACATCTACCTCATCATCACTAGCATCATCATCGCCATAGCTACTTCCCAAGCTCTAGGGGAAAAAAACATAACGACAAATAAAGAACTCACTATTTTGGCAAAAAGCAAATCCAAATTGTCTCTCATTTCTAAAGATGTGAGTGGAAAAGAAGGATGGAGAAGAGAGTATAAAGACAAGGTGGGGGAAAAGTGGGCCCCACCAAATACTTGTCCTTTAATGAATTGAGTAATTTATTATTAACATAACAAGGTCTACTTGATATTTTCTCCACAAAAAATGATGTTTTCGTATGGTAATCGATAAATGTAGACGTTCAGAAGTTCAAACAAAACTGACAAATTAAAAAATCAAACAACATTAGTAAGTAATTCAAAGAAAATTGAATAATAAAAAATTACTTCATTTAGATGACCAAAATAAGATTTGCAATCTCTCGCTCATAGGATGAACCTCTCTGTCCTAATCTTCATTGTGATAAGAAATTAAAAATATTATTGGGTATTGACCATTTCTCCCCGTAAGCATATTCGATGGACTAAAAATTACCACCACCCGGGTAATGATAATTCTATTTATAACCAGTTTCATGCATGGCCCGTTGAAGAAAATATATTCTTGGAGAAAATAAACATCGTAATTAATTTATTTGTGCAACCAAATTACTTGTCAGCTGTCTACAAACAAGGTCTAGCCGGCTATCGCCTCTCGGTCAAAGGGCGATTATTTACTATTTACATTGGGCATCAAACGCAGCCCTGTCCTCTACCTAATGTTGCCTAGAGCCGAAGACATACTGACGTTTTTTCTCTACTCAGTACTCAAGAGCTTGGTTCATCACCGGCCAGTTCATGCTCCAGGCATCGAGAGTCTCGATCGTGATCGTCTGAGTCCCGTTGTTGAAGGCGAAGAGACGGGCATTGCCGAGCAACGCAAGCGTCGGGTACACCCTAGATGTGATGCATGTCTTGCCTCCGGCCCCCAAGCTCTCCACCACGGAATGATCGATCTGGGCATTTCAATTTCGTTTACAAATTGAATGGATGCGCGTCCGCCCAATTTTGGCGATTTCGCTACCGACCCTCCAACTGGGACGAGAAATGAGTTAAGGATTGAGGATGAACCATATCACTTACCAGACTCCTGAGAGAAATTTTCCCATCGCTCAGATCCACGTCCACGAAACCATCAAAAGATGGTTCATAGATTCCTGAATTGAGAGACGAGCTGCATTTACCCCGAAAAAAGTAATTAAAGACGTAATCATAATTCTAGTCCACCAAGAAGCTTATTATGAACAAGAAAGATCGCATAATATAAAATTAAATATGGCAGACCTCCTTGCATCAGAGCACATGAGCACTTTGTGCTTGTTTTGGTCATCGGCTTTGAAGATCCTGAAGAAGACGGGTGAACTCTTCCGGGTGCTCAGAAGCCAGCGTCAAGAGCCCGAAAGGCCCAACGTTGCCTGGAACTCCTGAGCCCTTCAGGCCACAGAGGTCTTGTGCGTTCACCCAGCTCGAGTCGAATTGCTCGGCCCCGTCCAGGCTCGAGAACGAGAACACCACGTCCACGTCAGCCTGCCGACATAGACAATGACAATATAAACTTGTAGGAGCTTTCTTCACTGAAGCATATGTCATCATGCAGAAATCTTCAAAAACCTAATTTGTCCTAAGTAAACCACTCAATGTAGGAAACAAACGCTAACGCTCAGTCAGGTATGGATCATCAATCAAATTTTGGCGCACTGGACTAAAGATCGTAGAGCAATTATGTGAACCTGAGCTGCTGTAATTCCCTTAATCTCGACATGTTCACCACTGTTGAGCTTGACACTGCTCATGTGAACATTTTGTCCCCGCAGAGTCTCTAGCTCTTCAACAGGCCATTGCAACAGTTGTTTGCCATTGCTGTCAAGCCATATTTTCCTTGGAATCGTCTGCATCAAAGCCATAGAATGTAACAACGTTCTATTCCATTCCACTTACAAAATAACTCGAATAACTATAATGAAAGCATGTCTAGAAAATGAGAACATGTTATAAGCGACCGTCCATCGTCACAGATCACGAAATCAGCTGCAGTGAGAAGGCTCATTGCTACCCATGTTATGTCATTTGTTTATGCAGGGGAATCCCTACTGCTAAAAAAACAAAATGTTGAAGCCGGATCAACTGATGACGAGGGGTGCGATAATCATAAGAAAAATGATAATAAGCTGAGTCGCAAAACATATAAATCCATTTCGGTCTTGTGTTGTTTTAACTAAACAATTTTTGAGGAATGATAATCAAGAAAATGAATAGATTGCGCCAAAAAAGAAGACAGGGTAAGTCTCTTTAATCACCTGAATCCCAGCCCATCCCTTTTGGACATCAGACCAGACGGCATCGGACTCATTGGCCCAACCCCACAGGAGACTCCGGTTCTTAACCGGGTCGAAGATTGATTGGAAGCGTAGAAGTTGCCGTAATCGTACCTCAGGCCGCTCCACCCATCGGCCGAGGTGTTATCCGGCATGTACCTGTCCTCGTCAGGGTGATATGTCCCGACCCTGTAATACTCATACCGCGTTAGATCGAGGCTGACCTTCAAGATATGCTTCACACCTTGGCCGAGCGCCGACGTGTCCAGCCCGTTGGCGTTGTTCTTTGAAACCGGGAAGAAGTCAGGGCACTCCCACATGCCGGTCTTCGGCGACGAGTGCAGCGGGTGCTTTGCCTTGGTCCAGTGGATGAAATCCCTGCTCCTGCATAACAAATTCACATCTCCGTGTTATAACCATGTCACCGTTAAATGATAAGCCTAACCTAGTCCTAACACCCTCTATAATTGTACAATTGAATAATGAATTGCATGATGCCGAGAAGTTTTAACAGATGTTAAATAGCAACTCTGACCTAACATATAATAAACAAAAACGTGTTTAGTGTCCATAATATATACAATGATAGATTCCAGTCAACCGATTCATTTATAGATTTCGGTCTTTCTAGAATACTAGGGGAGCATACAATTAAAATGATATATGATAACTCATCAACTAATTCAATGGTAGATTCCGATCCTACTAGAATGCGAGGGGAGCGCATACAATTAAAACGGTATACTCATCATATAAATAGGTCGTCCCACTAATAATTCACCGTACCTATACAAATATGCCATCCCCCGATGCTTCCTTCTGCTGCCAACAAGGATCTTCCAGTGCCCATCCTCGAACCACGCGGTGGTCGGGTCGCGAAAGGCGCTGGCGTTGACGCCAGGCCCAGGGTCGACGATGGGGTTGTTGCCGGGCTTGGTCCACTCGCGCAGGTAGGGGTCGGATGCATTGGCAGGAACAGCATAGTTCTGGACCTGGCGGTTCTTGGTGTCGATGCCGGTGCAGAGGATGACGGGGCGATTGCCCGCGAGGACGGCGGCGGATCCAGACCAGCACCCATTTATGTCGAAGGGCTTGGTCGGGTAGATGGCGGGAGGGAGGGCCTGCCAGTTCACCAGGTCCTTGGACACCGGGTGGGCCCACACTATGTTGCCCCACACCGCCCCTTTGGGGTTGCATTGGTAGAAGAGATGGTACCATCCCTTGTAGTGCATGGGTCCTGCTCAATTCAACCATTTGATTTCACTGACATAGAGAAAAAGTACGATTCATGTAAAGTGGAATGGTTGCAAAACTTAATTAGATTAAAATTAGAAAGAAAGGAAAAAACGGGATGTTCATAAATTTGATATACTCAACAACATGATAAATTCAAGTTAACAATTGAATAAGAACTTTTCGATGTCTTGTAAGAGTATGAAAAATCAAATCGTATATTAAATATAAGGACATGTAGTGAGCAATGCAAATACAAATAGACATATGTATGAAATGTCGGGTGCGGAAATTACCATTTGAATCTATTGGATTATTACATTTGAAGTGAAGATTTGAAGTGCGAAACAAGAGAGGAGAACAAACAAACAAAAAAAGTAAGTAACGATTAGTTAGAGCAAGTGATATCGCATGAATATAAATTCAAATAAAAAACCTTCGAGCATAGATCATAGCATCAGGTGAATTAATTTGGAAAATGGGGTTTTCATCAACGACTCATTTTTCACAGCAATAACAGGCATGCGGCAGTACGAAAATTATTTCCTAAATTCATCCTTACTAATTACTTCCATGCTAAGACCCAACAGAGACCACAAGATGCGCACGGCACTCTCCACCCTTGCCGCACCAAAAGCTTATCTTCGAAGTCGACCCCGGCATTTCATTGCGGCCAACTTGTGGTCGTGAACTTTCCGAAGATGGGGGCCAACCGACGTTGTATCGTCCTTATGTCGACCACATCCACTTCTGATTAGAAAATTTCCAGATATTTATGTCCCGAAGCTAAGGCAATAATGCTAAGCCAGACACAAAAGAAAGATTTTTTTTCATAAAAATAATATTGTTTTTTTTCACTTCATCCATGCAGCATTTCAAATATTTAAGCTAAAGGTAATATATCTACAGTGGCTTTTTTTCTCCCGATGTTTTTCTTCAATCGCTATTTTTCAGGTCACTTCCCACATCAATTCATCATTCCCCTTCGTTTTATTTTTGGGCTCTCCCAAAGTCTGGGGGACGGGTATGCCATGGTTGATCAGCTAGAAAAAGCCCCAGCTTCTGGCCGCTTCCTTGATCTAGGCGACTATCGCAGGGTGGCCGTTGGTGGAGTTCTGTCCGGAGAGGTCAATTACGGGGATCGAGAGGGTGGCAGCTGTTGGAGGAATTTGATTACTAATGAAGATCAAGCATGATTGATTGTTCTTTGATATTTTGATACGTGATTGTAATTACTGTTCTTAAGACAAAATTTGCCCCTGTTACTGTTACTGTCACATTTAAAATAAACATACCTCCAAGATATATATCAAAACTACATAGATTCGGGTTTAGTAATAACTAAATTTCGCTTTCAGAATTTCAATCTTCTCAAACTTATATTTAACAGAGAAGACAGGAGAGAGTTATTATTCTTAGGACAGTTGTGCGAATGCTATTAAAAGTCAAAACCTACTCCCACTGAAATGAAAATCATTCTGGCCAGGTTATCCCTGTCTAAAAGTGGCGCTCCCAGTTAGGTTGTGCATTATGGTTCACGTACGGGATTGCGAGTAATGCCCGGAATACAGACGACTTGTCATAGAAGGTGCCCTTTTTTTTTTGACATTTTGCTAAGAAAAAGGGGAGAGGAAGCAGTGATCGATACCAATAACTAAAAATCGAGGCGAGCTCTAACTGAGGACCATTCCAAGAGTTAGGCGGAACATATTTAAACTACCCAAAAGGAGCCTACCTCATCATTTTAGAAAGTGGCTCATGAATCGATTTGAATGTCTGTAAGGCATTAATTGGCGTGACGCTATTGTACTCTTGACGGAGGAGACTCATTAATCTAATTATGTCTCTGCCATCTTATGCTTACTACAGTAATCTTTTGATGTGCAATAATTAGTTAGATAGCTCATTGCTGAAGATTTTATTAAAGAGCATCATCATATATATTAACTAACCAAATAATACTCGATGCTTTGTTTAATTTATTTTTTCAAGTTTCATACATAAGTTCTCATATCTAGAAATATCAACTAGGGAAGATATTAGGTAGGAGAGGTCAATGCCTCCATACGGTGAATCATTCAAAAATATTTTCTTACTTGGCGAGGCACTCGTGTGTCTAAATTATTATTCCAAATTAGGAAAATTATGGAATAATCATATGTAGAATTAAGTGTCAATATTTTGGTGTCTTGAAAATTTCAGAAATTTTATATTTGAAACAAATCAAAATACGTGAGTTACGAGATTTGAATCAAGCAAAACCAAAAACCAAAGGCCGATCAAGAAAGATTGAAGTAGCATGCTGCATAAGTAAAATCCAGTAAAAAGAACAATAAGGTTGAGAAACCTCGTGATGCATCTACTTTTTTCCATATCCCATGCTGTCGCACTCGTCCGTCCTAAAGAAGAGCGTGGCATAATCAACCAGACGGGATTGGAGTTTTATTATTGAGAAATGCTTACGTGACTATCCTCAATTTACTGTGAGAACAACCTTAGGCGCATTCAATTGGGAATCTTGATCTTTGCGATCATGGACTTGCTGTCGAAGCCCTTGCTGAAGAGGTTGTGGGAGAACTCCTGCTCGGTGAAGTCCCTGTAGATGGCAGGCCTCTCGGGACTCAGCAACTCGGGCAAGGGTCCATAGTAATTGCTCGATCCGCTCCGCCACTTTACCAGGTTAAAGAACATGACGATCGAGATCCTTGGCTCCTTAGCCGAGTTCGCGGCCACGCAGTGCTCCACGCTCTGGTACTCTCCGTTCGACACGATCTGTCATATGAACGAAGCAATTGCACTGGTTTCAGTAGGCTAGATTAATGATAGTAACCAAACTGGAGATAAAAGATAAGAGCAGTGCACCTGGAGGAAATCACCAACGTTGACGATCAGCCCTCCGCGCACAGGGCTCACCTCCACCCATTAGCCGCCGTGCTTCACCCTCAGACCTTTCACCTGGTTCTGCACCAGCACCGTCAAGGACGACGAGTCGCTATGCGGCGTCAGCCCCACCGTCCGCTCCCGCTCCGGGCACGGCGGGTAACATATCCCCGCAAACATCCTCTTCTCCGAGAACGTCAGCTCCTTGAACCTCCCTCTCCCCAGCCCCAGCCCCTCGCCCAGAAGTTCCATCACGTTCTCCGCCACTTCCGTCGCGTGGCGGTCCCAGGCCACCACCTCCCCCCGGCATACCTCCGGTATCTCCTCCACTTCCGGTGGATCGGGTCCCATCCACACCTGCAGCGCGTCATGCCACGCCGCCGCCTTCGACCGGTACAGGTCGCTGTTGCTCGCATACATGACTCCGCGGTTCTCGTCACGCCTGTAGTACTTGGACTTCGCCTCCTGCGGCTGCTCATGGAAGGCCTTGATGGCGTCTAGGGTTTCGTCGATCGTTGAGACAGGCACGCCGTGGTTGATGAGCTGGAAGAAGCCCCAGGTTCGGGCTGCTTCCTTGATCTGGGCAACGATCATGGGGCGGCGGTCAGTGGAGTTTAGGTCGGAGAGGTCGATGACGGGGATCGAGAGGGTGGCGGCGTTTGAGGAAGGCTTGAGCTCGGAGAGAGTGTCTGGAGGGTAAACGAAGATATCAGGTATGGAGGTGATGCCCGAGTCCGAGAGGCCCTTGACGCCTGATTTGGACTCGTCGAACTCCTTCACCGCCTTCATCCGGTCGTAGGCCGGGGCAGTCGTGTCAGCAGTGGCGGCCGCCATTGATGTCGAGCTTTTACGATCGGCTTGATGAAATGTGTTTGTAATTCTAATATTGGCGATATCAGAGTATTCGTTTGCTTGCTTTTGGCAAAGATATAAACGTGCAAGGACTTTATGCCATGTTCAGCGTGCTGTGCGGATGGTCAAATTGGAAAAAAAAAACGGCAGTGTAAAAGCAAATTTTTTTCGCTTTTCTTACCAAAAATTTGAAGTACGCTTTAAGCTTTTGATTATTGCAAAATAATAATGTGTTAATTTAGATTTCATTGTTTGTTAAGTGCATACGCAGCATTATTACGGCAATAGAATCATGCAATTGAGAAGACAGGACCAGAGTGATCTTATGTAGGGACTCATGCTCATCTAGAACATAATTCATAGACAGCAAACCTAATTTTCGCATATATACTATTATTTGGTTAAAATAATTGACTTATGAATATGATTTATTTGTTAGTACAAGTCGTGTTACGTGTGATATACAAAATTATTGATAAGTGCTAGTGCATGCATATGTCACAGGATGGGAGATCTATTTGGCACAATCAGAAAAATATCACATCTTGGAGTATCTGAAAAGGTAATGTGGGGATTTCACGCTTTGTGTCATACAATTAAATTTTAATGCGTGGCAAATTGAAAGATGGAAACCTTTACTTTTAGGTTGAGATATGAGATATGATTATGATTCGAGGGATTTGTACATATCTAGAACGAACAAATCAAGAATGTCCAATTGTCACAATTATGGTGGCACATGATACCTAAAAGCATGGTCCATGAATAAAAGTCATGGACCACAGCGACCCCCCACCCACCTTCCCCCACACAAAAATAAAATAAAATAAAAAAGTCAAGGATCACATGCATGCGATACGGATACATCAAGTACATGCATATGGCTCCTTAAATGATCTCCATATCTTAACTAAAGGATGAAAAGAGAAAAAGTTGCTAACAAATGACAACATCCTATGAATTATCCACATCATTTCGTGTCACCACGTCGACGGTACCATATAACATAAGGAGAAATGCTTTCCAGTAACATATGCATCAATGCACCATGAGGTGAGTATTTAAATATGCAAAATGGCGACACGTGAGAAGAAACCTTTCATAAAATTGTATTTTTCCGATCAATACTCCTTGAAAATAAATATGATCCAACAAAGTTGGGCTACAAAAATCAACAATGGTGACCTTACCAGCTACCTCGTTCATTTTCGTCAGATGAATATGGTGATTGTTTAATGAATGATCGTAGATATAAGTAAATATAAAAAATCCTTCCTCTAATCGATGGAATGAACATAATTGCCTATCACCAAGAGCTGTAGAGCTCGCAATTGCTTATTGCTCAACCTTTGTAAGACACCACGAACAATAGGTTTTATGTAGTGATCTTACTTCAGTTCCATGGAGAGCTCAAGAAGTTCTGCGCAGATTCTTTTATATCTTTTCAAATCGAACCTTAGTAAAGGAAAAACCAATTACTGTTGATTGGATATACGAACAAAGAGCAAGACATGGGCGTACTTACATTCGCCTAAAGGACGTAATTTTACTTGATCTTACCCATTAAATTGATGGGAGAACAAATTCGAACAATATCGAATCAACGCAGCGGAATAAAATAATCTCCCATCTTGTGTAAACCTAATAGGAATCGATATAGTAGAGTAAAATAAATACCAAGCACGCGAATACAAGACGATTTTTTTACGTGGAAAACCTCCTCGATGTGAGGAGATAAAAAACCACGGGACCAGAGTCCACCTGAAAATTTTCACTATCAATAAAATTGTTATTCTCTAGCAAATACTAGAGGTACATAGCAGCAAACACCTCAAGAACATAATTCCTGGCAATACACATGAACTTCACAAGAGATCAAGGATAAATCTGACCAAAAACGTAGGTTTTGATCAATCCACGAAAAACCTGATGTATGGAGCTTCAAACGAAAATCAAACCGTTCAGATTCGATAAAATTGCGCCACGAACATGCTGACAAAATTTCAGCTCAATCGGACCATGAATCGACCTCCGACGCCAACTTGATGTAAATTAGATATCGCACAAAACCCCGCATTTTCTCGCTTTTTTTTTCTCTCATTTACTATTTTCCTTTCGCTCGCTACCTCTTTATATAGATAGTGAGAAACCCTATTTCCTCATATAACTTATTATATGGGCTCAAGTCCTTTTTTGGGCTTGCAACTCATTGGACTTCCTCCACATAGGAGTGAACCCAGCTAACATAAATTACGTTAACCACACTCGATGGAATGGTCAAGTGGGCTCAAATGCTCCAAAAGGACGTAAGAACTGCCCCCAAAAGATCATTTCTATGAGAACGGCGTAAAATAATAAGCAAAATGGACTGATTTTATTTTAGAAAGTTTGGAGATTGGATCTCCCGCGAATAAGTTGTCGAGGAAAGTATTCACATACAGGACTTTGGTGGCCAATCGAGAACGACAATAGAGCTACGCATCAACACTATATATGTAGAACAGTCTTTACGAAGAAAAAGGACGAGATTCCCACGGCGGTTCAAAAATAGACAGTGGGGCCAACGAGGGGAAGAAGGCATCGCTGACTTACCTACTACGAGAAGCGGTCTGTAGTCAAATTCCCTTCGGGAACATCTTCAAACACACTCACCGCTTAGAGTGCAAATAATTCACACTTGGATGATCTTTGCTGGCAAAACAGTTTGCGTAAAATTACGAGAATAACAGTTTGTTGCGAATCATAAATTCTCAAAAAATTAGGCCTTTATAATAATCTATAATCTATGATTTAATTAAAGGGACTTACCAATTATTCTCTTCATAAGGTAGCTTTAGAGCATATTTGTTTATGTTTCAACAAAAACCAAAAACATTTTTTTATTTTCCCCACCAAATTTCAATAAATTGTGAAAAAGTTATATGTGAATTTTAGCGTCAAAACTTGTATATATTGAAATTTTTTGGTGTTATAGGGTAAGAAAAGGCCAAAGTATGTCCGTTGCAAAATTTGAATTAAGCAAATAGCAAATAAATAAATAAAAACCAATCCAGTCACACCCTTAGTTTACTAACTATAATTTGAATTAGTTATCAAGTTTAATTTTCTTTGAACTACCAACTTTCCTTATCTTAGATCAACTTTTGTATGCGTCTCTCAATTACGCTGTTAATTTACCGCCCTTTAGTAAGTTTACTAACTTAAATTCATGCTATTTATTGATAAATTCATCAACTAATTCTAATTTCAATCCTCATATGAGTCAATTACATTCTTATGTTTTTTTTTTAAAAAAATTATCTACTTTTCTTTTGGGTTACTTGGTAGAAAAAAGATGGTAAGTTACCAAATAAATGTTAGTAATTTTATATAACCATTGGTAAATTTAAGATGTCGGTAAAAAATTTCATAAAAATTGGTATATATAAAAAGATTTTTTTTAACAGAGATGAAAAAAGTATGAAAAAAACCAAATGACAGTTGTGATTAACTTTCTAAAAGGGTTACTAATGCAAAATTAGTTGATAATGTAATGTTGAAAAGGGTTGGCAAGGCTAATAAAAGTGGCATACATAAACAAGTTGGTCAATTTAAAAGGAAAAAAAAATATAAGTTAGTAATCTATTCAAATAAGAGTAGGTAATCTAAAATAAGAAATTATTTAATTGGAGAAAAGTTGGAAAGATACACGCAAAAGTGAGAAAGTATTGAGCACCTTACCTACCAAGTCAACAATAAATCACTCCATTCATTGATGGATACGTGTTTAATGAGCTCACATTTCAATTTTTTTAAAAATTCCTTTCTTACTCATCGTCTATCTTCCATCAACACACCACACCTTATCTCTCTCCTCCGTCACTCTCTTCTCCATTTTCGTCTCCATCACTCTTTCCTTCTCCATAACAAGACAAAAGAGGCAAGTTTATGATGCAACACTATTGGCATTGTCACTTTCACTTCCCCACTAAAGCTCAACACAGCACCAAAAATGGTGGTTTCTTCGAGGGCTTGGATGCTCTTGCCTAATGGTATGGTTGTGTTGACCACCATACTCCCAGGGCTCTAGCTCTGAAGCCCTCCATCCTATCGATCTCTAAGTTCGTGAAGGTTCAAATCTCTCTCGTGTGTTGAGCCTCCGTACATCTACCTCATCATCACTGGCATCATCATCACCATAGCTACTTCCCAAGCTCTAGGGAAAAAAAAAAACATAACAAACAAATAAAGAACTCACTATTTTGGCCAAAAGCAAATCCAAATTGTCTCCAATTTCTAAAGATGTGAGTCGGGAAGAAGGATGGAGAAGAGAGTAGAAAGATAAGGTGGGGGTTCGTCCCAGTGGCCACCCTTCCAACATGGAAGGGAGAGGTGAGGGGTTCAAATCCCCACCTACTCAGGGGGGGATGGGGGTAGGGACGCGTAAGTTTCGAGAGTGGGTTGCGATTCCCACACACTGTAAGCATAGCAAGCACAAGTCCGCAGTGAGTGTAGAGTAGGAATAGAATAGGACTGACAAAAACAAGTAAGGTCTACCTAATATTTTCTCCACAAAAAAATGGTATTTTCGTTTGGTAATCGATAAATGTAGATGTTCAGAAGTTCAAACAAAACTGACAAATTAAAAAATCAAACAACATTAGTAAGTAATTCAAAGAAAATTGAATAATTAAAAATTACTTCATTTAGATGATCAAAATAAGATTCGCAGTCTCTTGCTCATGGAATGAACCTCTCTGTCCTGATCTTCATTGTGATAAAAAAATTAAAAATATTATTGGGTATTGACCATTTCTCCCCGTAAGCAGATTTGATGAACTAAAAATTACCACCACCCAGCTAATGATAATTCTATTTATAACCAGTTTCATGCATGGCCCCTTGAAGAAAATATATTCTTGGAGCAAATAAACATCCTAATTAATTTATTTGTGCAAGCAAATTACTTGTCAGCTGTCTACAAACAAGATCTAGCTGGCTATCGCCTCTCGGTCAAAGGGCGGTTATTTACTATTTACATTGGGCATCAAACACAGCCCTGTCCTCTAACTAATGTTGCCTAGAGCCGAAGACAAACTGACGTTTTTGCTCTACTCAAGAGCTTGGTTCATCACCGGCCGGTTCATGCTCCAGGCATCGAGAGTCTCGATCGTGATCGTCTGAGTCCCGTTGTTGAAGGCGAAGAGACGGGCATTGCCGAGCAACGCAAGTGTCGGGTACACCCTAGATGTGATGCATGTCTTGCCTCCGGCCCCGAAGCTCTCCACCACGGAATGATCCATCTGGACATTACAATTTCGTTTACAAATTGAATGGATGCGCATCCGCAAAATTCCGCCCAATTTTGGCGATTTCGCTACCGACCCTCCAACTGGGACGAGAAATGAGTTAAGGATTGAGGATGGACCATATCACTTACCAGACTCCTGAGAGAAATATTCCCATCGCTCAGATCCACGTCCACGAAACCAGCAAACGATGGTTTATAGATTCCTGATTTGAGAGACGAGCTGCATTTACCCCAAAAAAAGGAATTAAAGACGTAATCATAATTCTAGTCCATCAAGAAGCTTATTATGAACAAGAAAGATCGCATGATATAAAATCAAATTTGACAGACCTCCTTGCATCAGAGCACATGAGCACTTTGTGCTTATTTTTGTCATCGGCTTTGAATATCCTGAAGAAGACAGGGGTGAACTCTTCCAGGTGCTCAGAAGCCAGCGTCAAGAGCCCGAAAGGCCCAACATTGCCTGGAACTCCCGACCCCTTCAAGCCGCAGAGGTCCTGCGCGTTCAGCCAGCTCGAATCAAATTGCTCGGCCCCGTCCAGGCTCGAGAACGAGAACACCACGTCCACATCAGCCTGCCAACGTTGACAATGACAATATAAACTTGTAGGAGCTTTCTTCACTAGCATGTGTCATCATGTAGAAATCTTCAAAATCCTAATTTGTCCTAAGTAAACCACTCAATGTAGGAAATAAACGCTGACACTCATTCAGCTATGGATCATCAATCAAATTTTGGTGCACTGGACTAAAGATCATAGAGCAAATATGTGAACCTGAGCTGCTGTAATTCCCTTAATCTCGACATGTTCACCATTGTTGAGCTTGACACTGCTCATGTGAACATTTTGTCCCCGCAGAGTTTCTAGCTCTTCAACAGGCCATTGCAACAGTCGTTTCCCATTGCTGTCAAGCCATATTTTCCTTGGAATCGCCTGCATCAAAGCCATAGAATGTAACAACGTTTGATTCCATTCCACTTACAAAAGAACTCGAATAACTAAAATGAAAGCATGTCTAGAAAATGAGAACATGTTATAAGCAACCGTCCATCGTCACAGATCACGAAATCAGCTGCAGTGAGAAGGCTTATTGCTACCAATCACGTTATGTCATTTGTTTATGCAGTGGAATCCCTACTGCTAAAAAACAAAATGTTGAAGTAGGATCAACTGATGACGAGGGGTGCGATAATCATAAGAAAAATGGCTGAGTCGCAAAACATATAAATCAATTAGGTCTTGTATTTTTTTAACTAAACAATTTTTGAGAATTGATAATCAAGAAAATGAATAGATTGCGCCAAAAAGAAGACAGGGTAAGTCTCTTTAATCACCTGAATCCCAGCCCATCCCTTTTGGACATCAGACTGGACGGCGTCGGACTCATTGGCCCAACCCCACAGGAGCCTCCGGTTCTTAACCGGGTCGAAGAATGTCTTGGAAGCGTAGAAGTTGCCGTAATCGTACCTCAGGCCGCTCCACCCATCGGCCGAGGTGTTATCCGGCACGTACCTGTCCTCGTCAGGGTGATAAGTCCCGATCGTGTAGTACTCATACCGCGTTAGATCGAGGCTGACCTTCAAGACATGCTTCACACCTTGGCCGAGTGCCGACGTGTCCAGCCCGTTGGCATTGTTCTTTGAAACCGGGAAGAAGTCAGGGCACTCCCACATGCCGGTCTTCGGCGCCGAGTGCAGCGGGTGCTTTGCCTTGGTCCAGTGGATGAAATCCCTGCTCCTGCATAAAAAATTCACATCTTCGTGTTATAACCATGTCACTGTTAAATGATAAGCCTAACCTAGTCCTAACGCCCTCTATAATTGTACAATTGAATAATGAATTGCCTGATGCCGAGAAGTTTTAACATATTTTAAACATCAAATCTGACCTAACATATGAAAAACAAAAACGTGTTTACTGTCCATAATATATACAATGATAGATTCCGGTCAACCGATTCATGGATAGATTCCAATCCTTCTAGAACACTAGGGGAGCATACAATTAAAATGATATATGATCACCCCATTAAGCGATTCAATGATAGATTCCGATTATATTAGGACGCGAGGGGAGCTTACAATTAAAACGATATACTCCACGTAGTGTAAATAGGTCGCGTCACTAATTATTCACCATACCTATACAAATATGCCATCCCCCGATGCTTCCTTCTGCTGCCAACAAGGATCTTCCAGTGCCCATCCTCGAACCACGCGGTGGTCGGGTCGCGAAAGGCGCTGGCGTTGACGCCAGGCCCAGGGTCGACGATGGGGTTGTTGTCGGGCTTGGTCCACTCGCGGAGGTAGGGGTCGGAGGCATTGGCAGGGACAGCGTAGTTCTGGACCTGGTGATTCTTGGCGTCAATGCCGGTGTAGAGGATGACGGGGCGATTGCCCGGAAGGACGGTGGCGGACCCGGACCAGCACCCATTTATGTCGAAGGGCTTGGTGGGGTAGATGGCCGGAGGGAGGGCTCGCCAGTTGACCAGGTCCTTGGACACCGAGTGGGCCCACACTATGTTGCCCCACACCGCCCCTTTGGGGTTGTATTGGTAGAAGAGATGGTACCATCCCTTGTAGTGCATGGGTCCTGCTCAATTCAACCATTTGATTTCACTCACATAGAGAAAAATTATATGATTAATGTAATGTGGAATGGTTACAAAACTTAATTAGGTTAAAATTAGAAAGAAAGGAAAAAATGGGATGTTCACAAATTTGATATACTCAACAACGTGATGGATTTAAGTTAACAATTGAATAAAGAACTTTTCCATGTCTTGTAAGAATATAACAAATCAAATTGTACATTAAATTTAAGGACGAATCTCAGTATATAGTAAGCAATGCCGATACAAATAGACATATGTAAGAAAAGTCAGGTGCGGAAATTACCATTTGGATCTGCCGGATCATTACAGTTGAGGTGGAGATTTGGAGTGCGAAACAATAGAGGAGAACAAACAAACAAAAAAAGTAAGTAGCGTTTAGTTAGAGCAAGTGATATCGCATGAATATAAATTCAAATCTAAAACCTTGGAGCATAGATCATAGCATCAGGTAAATTAAATTGGAGAATGGGGTTTTCATCAACGACTCCTTTTTCACAGCAACAACAGGCATGCAGAATTATTTCCTAAATCCATCCTTATTAATTACTTCCGTGCTAAGACCCAACAGAGACCAAAAGATGCAGGCGGCACTCTGCATCCTTGTCGCACCGAAAGCTTATCTTCGAAGGCGACCCCAACATTTCATTGCGGCCAACTTGTGGTCGTGAACTTTCCGAAGATGGGGACCAACTAACGTTGTATCGTCCTTATGTCGACCACATCCACTTCTGATTAACAAAACATGAATCTCATGATGGTTCTCTTAGAAAATTTGCAGATATTTATGTCCCGAAGCTAAGGCAGGCACAAAAGAAATTTTGAGTGATTTTTTTTTTCATAAAAATAATATTGTTTTTTTCACTTCATCCATGCAGCATTTCAAAGATTTAAGCTAAAGGTAATATATCTACAGTGGCATTTTTCTCCCGATATTTTTCTTCAATCGCTATTTTCTGGTCACTTCCCACATCAATTCATCATTCCCCTTCGATTTATTTTTGGGCTCTCCCAAAGTCTGAGGGACATTACATACTCCAAGAAAAGAAGCAACAAAGAAAGAGAGTGAAGAAAGATTAAGAAAAACCCTAAGGCAGAAAGTCATGGGACTGTCAAAGCGATCCGTTCGCTTGAGAACTCAACAATAATCAAAAACCCTTTAACCGTCTATGGAGTCTTTTTCCAATGCAGGAGCCGCCTAGGTGCGAAAGCAGGACTTTTGCAGGCAAAACGAAACGTGTAAAACAATCTTAATTTGTCCTATTGATCGGAAGTAATCCATATATAACAAAAAGCAAAAGCCAAAGGAAAGTAAAAAAAAAAAAAAAAAAGACATATGGTGTGATGGCCCCGCAGCCCGATTGATGATCCAGACCTCCACTGACCAATCGCATGATTCTCGTGGTCCTCGTGAAGGCACCAATTGGGTCAAGAAAACAGCAGTAGCAGCTGCAACAGGAGCTGTGCACGGTGTACCGGACAAACCATGATTTAGAAATGATGCGATTTTCACGATTCATCATCCTTAGGGTGACTATCGCATTAATCCACGGCCCAACTTGATCTATTACTATCTCTAATTGTCATGTCTCTACCATAATTTCTGATTAGAAAGTGCAAACCAGGATGGGAGATCGATGGGAAGAGCTGTTCCAGGTCTCAGCTCTCTACAATAAGCATTTCACCACCAAGTTCTTATCATCATTATGATGGCAAAGCTGCCTCTCCATTGAATGTGGCCTCCTACTTAAGCCATCATCTACTATTTGATGTCTTATAAAATTGATTTCTTTGACTAAGTATGGAAAAAAAAAAAAAAGGCAGATGGGAACTTAAAGGACACCTTAGTAGCCTTCCCTCCTTCTAGATGGTTGAAGATAAGGGTGCCTTTTGATTTTTCTAGTCCACACATTCACCGCTTCGATCCCAGCCCACCTCCCACTGGCTCTTACTCCCAATACCCGGAAGATGAATAACCCTTATTATAGCAAAAAACGAATAAAATTTGAAGAAGAATGACTTGTTAAATACACAAAAAAAGAAAAACTCATGCAGAAAACCGCTAGTCAGATCTCTACAAGGGATGACTTCGTCGAATATAATGTAGTTCCATGCATACCTGACCTACATTGTACGATAATGTGTTAGGGAAGGCTTTTAAAGACGAAGGTTTTCCGGAAGACAAGGAGAGTCAAAGGCTCTCAACCCTAAACAATCAGCATCCAAAAGGACGAATAACACCGAACAGATGAAACACACGAAAAGAACATAAAAGAAGAACAAAAGTAATGTCCTGTTCCAGAGGAAGAGGAAGACAATATGCGAGAAGTCATACCGTTGATCCAGTGTTTAGGAGGCTGAAAGTGGTAGCCGGTCCGATGGGCATACTTCACGGAGACGGCCGGGAGGGACTGGTACTCAGGATAAACCTTGTGGCGCGCCTCGACGGCGCAGTTCTCGTCGCCGAAATCGAAAGCTACGATCACGAGGAGAAGATAAAAGACCAGTGCAGGAGATTTTCGGAGAAACCGTGAAACGTCCATCGCGAAAGAAGAGGCTCAAAGGGAAGAGCGTGAAAGAGAGAGAAGTTATTACGGATGAGGTTGATTTTTAAATGAAGGGTTGCTCGCTTATTTATAGGGAGGGAGAGAGAAGAGAAAGAAAGTGTCGTTTAGATAAATAAGGAGGTTCTTTTGGATTATCCTCGCACTTATTTAGATAGAGTTTTGTTTTTATCTTCGAGGGCTAACGACATTACATGTGTCGATCCTTAATTACTTTTGAATATTCCATAACCCCAGAACGGGTTTTTTTTTTTAAAGTCCAATCTAATTCATAAGCTTTTAATAATGCCCGCTCGATGTAGCCCTATACTTGAAACTCCTAACACTTTCGACCGACGCGGCCATTTTGTTCACGTGGCATCCACGTCATATATGTATGTACCGTTCTTTTGGCCCAAAAGGAAGGCCACAAAAAGAAGAAGAGATGAAAAAAAAAATCTACGAATTTAGGAAAAATAATGTGGCAATTCATATCATTATATTAGCCCAACGAGAACACTGACATGGCATTTCACATCGGGAAAATACAAGTGATGTGGCAATATACTCGACGAACTACCTATATTGACCGGGTTTTTTTTTAAATTTTAGGAATCAAATTAAATAAACAAAAAGTTCAAGAGATTGCCTTGATTTAAACATTCCATGAGATGGTAAGCCTTAGATTTAGTTAAACCTTATATGCACCCTAAACTTAGAGAGGATTTCAAATTCTTCTTTTCAGTGTATTTATGGTTAAAATAAATCTATTAGTAGAAGCAACGTCGATCTTATTACACGAGCATAGGTTCGATTCCTTAAATCATTTATTTAGTGCAATTCCACAGTCGGTACGCAGAAAATTCTCTCCAATCATAATTAGAAATAATTTGCTTTTTTGACATCATAATCCTAATAAATGTTTTCCTTTGCACTCTTTTGATGTACATGAACATACAGAGATGAGTGGGTTGTTTGAATGGATACAATTTGTCGTAATTAAGATATTGTGGGAACATATTATTATGCCGACATCGATAATGGCGCAACTTAATTGGTTGCGATCTATGGTTACCAAGGACTTATCTGATCTATCATAATCTCCTATTTGACCGGAATTAGCTTGAGGATTTGCTTAATTTCCTTGATATAAACTGTTGAGTGATTATCAGAACAAAACGTGATTAGCCTAATAGACTTCACGCCTGCTTAAGGGTAATGAGTTCAAAACCCAAGAGCAAGATAGAATTTCGCGATGAGAGATATAGTAGGTGAAGAATTTCCTTGGATAATTACTTAATTGCTTAATTAAACCTCGTGAAGTCGGAATAAATGATAAATTATTAGTTATAAGACAAAAATGAGCAGCATATTACTAGGAAAAATTGTCCAATTAGTTATAAACCTATTGTACAAATGTCAATCTAGCCTTAGTTTTTTTTATTTGGCCAACCTAGTTCTAAACATTTGCGTGAAATTCTATTTTAGTCTTTCCAACAATTGTCGTAAGAAATATCTGACATGGCGGTGTGCGGCTGATGATGATTGGACCGACACATCAACAATTTTCGGTGGGAATTAACCGTAAAAACTATATCAAAATTTCATGCAAAAGTTTAAAATTAAATTTAAGAAATTAACAAATTTATACTGAATTGGCATATGTATAACAAGTTTGGAACTCAATGGGTAATTTTCATGGAAAAAGTGAGAAAGGATACAACAATCCGACTCTGTGTATAGCCAAAATATTGAAATAACATATCAGTTTTGAAATTGGGGGAAAAACGAACCGATGGAAGAAAAATATGGTAAACAAAATTAGGTTGACCACGCCTTGGTTAACCCTAGGTTAATTACCCTTTTGGACCTTTGCTTATACCGACTATCTTCTCCAATTTTTTTTTCCTTCTTTTTTCTTTCTTGGTCAGTCCACTGAAGTTGATGAGTTGATTTAGGCACGTCCCCTTGCGGACCTTGCTTACACCGAACTGCCGATTATTTATACATTCGTATCAGTAAAGAGCATCTATAACCTAGAGATTCGAAGCACCCGATTGCCACCAGTTTGTCGGGTTCATCATTTTTCCAGCACAAAACACACGTTGGTCGGCCTCTTTCCCGCTTCGAGGTTTCTGCCTTCGTTCACATGACAGTGACATCTCGACGTCGACGCTTTGAGCAGTACTGGGTGAGGGTCGTCAAAGTGCCTGAAAGTTACTTTAGTAAAGTTTTCTTTGTGCCTTTGACAGGGTTTTATGTCGGTGTGGAAAAATTGTTTTCAGCGTGTTGTACGTCGACACCTTACTGATGCCTTGATCGAAACTCTGGTCCGGATTCGAGACCACGAATGCAACTCGAGGAAGTATTCGATGGTGACCATTTGAAGATAGTTGTCCGACTTAAAAATAAACTGCATAAACTCTTCTCCACTCGATGTCGTAAAGACTCTAGGAATCATTTCTGCTGGAATCCATTAAAGCTCGATGGTCAACCCGATAGTGGTGGCGACAACAACTAGCCCCAAGCTAATTCTAAATTGCAACCGGATAGAATTTTGATTAGAGATTTGGCTCGGGGTTCCCTTGCGAAATTCTATAAGGATTGGAGCGCACATGAAAAACATTCCCAAAACTGGAGATAGTGATGCTCGATTGAAAAAAAAAAAAAAAAAGATGCTAAAAATTTAAGGACCCGGGTTATAACCTCGAGCGTCATATCGAAAAAGAAATCTAAGTCGAGCGTGACATTTTCTTTCGAAGCATATGCTTGATGAGCTTTGAATGTTACATGCAGATTCTGGTTGTCTGGATCCGGTACGCATGAATGGAAGAAGGTAGGGAAGAGTGGGTGGGTCGAGGGCACTGCTTTTCCGGAAGCATATTCATCCTTTCTAGAGAGAATTGTGCTTATGTTGGGAAAAAAAAATAATAGAGACTACGTATAAGAGGAAAAATATGCAATACCGTTTGTTGTAATCAGAAAAATAATAATTCGAAGAGAGCAATAACAAATTCAATAACGACCAAGCCAATATATAATTTTTACAAATAAAGATGTTGAATTACAAAGCAAATACAGACTTACTTGATTGCAATAAAACTATGATCACTAGGTATTCGATTGGGATTCTCTAAGTTGATAATAAACTTGCATATTGGTATATCTATAGTCAATCGACAACTTGCCTTTGAATCGATAACTTCTTCATATAATCGGCAACTTCGATACAAGAGTTGAGGTATGGCCAATCAAATCGCTTTAATCAGCAATTCAACAAAAGAGGTGAGATATGACTAACCGCATCTCTATGAGATGATTAGTTTCCGCCAACGATGCTAAACAGCTTCATGAACTATACTTCCGAAAACACAACACGAAACCGTTTGTATTAGTACCATACGAACATGACTCTATCGAATACTTCTTGGAACTGACACATTTAGAGTATAATTTTTGTAGTGAAAACTCCAGCAAAACTCAAGGAGTTCATGATTTTCTAATTTTGACCTAAGGAGATATGTCTATTTATAAACAGGGGAAATAGTTGCAAAAGACTTAAAGGACAAAATCTCAAGAGTCATGGTGGTTACACTCAAATTAGTTGAATCATTAACCTTCAATATTAAATTCAAAATTTGCAATAGAACGAAGAGTCAAGAATCATGTCGATCATGCTCACATGAGTTGAATTGTTAACCCACAAGATTAAATTTAGAAACTGAAACAAAAAGTCACGTTAAATGAAGGACACCTCACTAACGTTGAGCTATAGAAAACCGTAATATAACAATAATTACAACAGCTTAGACACCGTCCAATTCATTTGCCAAGACAAAGGAAAGAACATGAGGGTGTGGATTTCATCGGGAAAGCGCGAAGTTATCAGATCAGGTGCTTCGCTCGCTTCCACTTTCATGGGAAACATCACCCACGCTCCATGCAAGCTCCAATCCCCAACCCCAACCCCAATCCCAATCCCTAGAAGGTCTTGACAGGTTAAAGTGCCGCGGCAGACCATAACCAACACGACCCACCTCTTCTCTGGTCTTCGCCTTCTAAGTTTTGCTTGGAGACTTAGCACTTGGTTGACCATCTAATCTGTTTTTAGGACATCAGCTTGTCTTTAGGGCAAATTCTTACATCGATCCGGGTCCATACGGATCACCAACAAGATCGACCTCTTGTCTGGTCTTCGCCTCCTAATTTTTTCTTGGATACTTGGCACTTGGGGGACCATCCAAAGTGCTTTAGGACATCAGACTGTCTAGGGAAAGTTCTTACATTGATCCAGGGTCCATATAGATTGGCTTCTTCTTTTCCTCGCCACTGATTACGTGGGCCTCGCACGATGAACAAAGTTGATTGTTTGGTGTCAATGGGCATCTATACAAATTTGATTGCCTGGCCTATACGCTCCAGCTATTCCCGTGATTTAATTTCTAATGGCAATGTCTGGCCATTTTGTCTATTGAAAGCACTGGTAAAGGACTTTGAGGGGTGGGGCAAAATTTTCATGTTTTTCATGTTTCTAACCCAAGACATACCAATTCAACTTTTAATATTTGGCAAGTAGGAAAAGCCATGGCTTAAAAGTGAGATATTATGCAGTGTTTTTGTGGGGTGAGGCAATAGAGGACTTGTACAAATGAACAGAGCAGAAAACGCACGCCGACCACTGAGACTGCTGGTGATAGGAGTCCACTACCCCTTCTTGTCTGCCACTATTCTCGTGGATCACTACAGCAACACCAAAAAACTGAAAGCCCTTTGGATTGACACTGATAGAATTAGAATCTACTGTAATTTCTAATGTATTGATTTCCTAGTCGGTATTCTAAAAATTGAAACTTTGACCCAGTTAACAGTAGGAAGCCAAGTTAATTTCACCTGTTTTTTCTATGGGACATTGTAGTGGAGTTTATATCGTTTTAACTGAATCTGAATTCTAGTTCTTGCTGTTTGAACTGGTAATGGAGATGTTATGAGGCTATAGAACATAGAACTGAAGTTCCATGCAGTGCCTCTCTATACTACAAGACCGGGCTTGTTTACAATGCACATGTGTTTTTCCACGCCAAACTATCGCGCAAGGCAATAATTATCAGATCAATGAGAATGATTGTCGACTGCCGCATGGAGATGGATTCTCACCCATTTGATTAGGAAAATTCATGTCGACAATTGGATCATCGTCAACAACTTTGCCTGGGGAAGTCGCTGTCTTTCCAGGTGCAAGTGACCTTTGGTGAGAATTAAGCCACACAACATCAATGGAGACTCCTATTTCATTATCCATTTAAGTGCCGTCAATTTATGATCTTGCTTCTTCTTCTTCTTTTTCTTTGGGTTTATCTTAATCAAATTGTGCATTTGTTTTGTGAAAGCAAATGATTTAGACAATATTTTCTCAAAAATAGTCGATTGAATCACTTGAAAAAATTAATGAACGGAAAATATCTTTACTATACACAAAATTATTTAGACATAAATTGTTATCCATAATGAAAATATTATTTATCAAATAATTATTTCAAACAATACAAGAGATTTTTTTTTTCTCTCTTATTATGCCTCTTTGCAGAGTTTAAACTGTTTTTTTTGTGAGCGTGGATGAAATGCGACGCCTCACCCCACCCAACTCCCTTACCATTGGCCGCATGCCTAGTGAGTCTCGCCTTGCTTGTCGCTGTCTAGAAAATTAGTGAAGAGAATTATGTCAGCTTCAGCTAGATAAAGGACCGATACAATCGCTGGAAGACTTTTGGCGAAACTGTCCTTCCGGTCCCCGGGCCAAACATGATCTCTGATGGGACGGAACTGGTGCACATAAAAAATCTAAACCCGAAAAATCCAAATCATACCGCCCCGCCTGAAATGGCCAAGGCAGTCTTTGGGTCTATTTCAATTCTTGTTTTGGGGTAGGCTGAGTTTTTGGGCTTCACATGATGAAGCCCGCGATGGGGTAAACCTGCCCGGAATTTTAATATTTCTAATAAATACGACAAGTCATGGATATTTTTAGTTCCTGGGATAAAGCATTTAATTCTTCGATTGCACCCGGAATTTATTTTAAGGACCAAACATCAAATGCACCAAAGAAAAGTGGTAATCAGAAGTTATATTTTGTGTGCAAATCCAAAATGGAAATTATAAACTATCAAATAACTTGGTGTTGATTGCTTGACTCGTACATGAGAGTTTGGATTGATATTGAGTACTACGATATAAGAACATTAAAGAAAAAATCGGGCTTTAGCCCTCACCGACTCGGTTCGGTCCAGGCCTTTCTTATCTTTCAGGCCAGGCTGAAAATATCTCTAATCCCGGCCCGGTCTGTTTGCTCCCCTATATTCTCTGAGCATAATGCAGAAATCAAAGCATAAAATGCTGCCCTTCGAGGCTGCACCAAAGCTTGCAGCAGAAGAGGCTAGAGAGAGTCAAAAAAGGAGCAACTCCCGCATTTAGATTCGAGAAGTCTGGGACAGTGACGGTAAGGTAACCTCATCAGCACAAGAAAGAGTGCTCAGGAAGGCATCGGCTATTAGCCAGCAGTTCTGCATTCATCTTTTGTCTACTGTGAAATTGGCGAAGAAGTAGTTGTAGTGCCGTTCATTCTTCTAGGGGAGGCAGAAAACAATCCGGGAGTTCATATTAAAACTTCACGCTGCTGCTACTCTTTCCTGCAGCAGGAATCTTCGGGTTCTCAGAAACAAGGGTTCATACAGATCCACTGCAGCAAAATGTCGGGGAATCTGGGCCAACAATGGTGTGTTCACATCAAGCAGATTGAAAAGGACTCCCCCTGAAATGATGAGGATGCGCTTGCACGCTTTGGTATACAATGGACCTGCTGAAGCATTCTAAATCCATGAGCTTGAGAACAGAATATAAAGGAAGAGTGCATTGAGAATTCTTCACCTAGACTGCAGTTCTTTTGTTAGCTCTAACTCCTTGGACGTATTGCCACTTAAAAATTTCTTTCATGATTCCATTTATGCGTCGACAAAAGGCTGAGTAGCCAAGTATTATGCAGAGACGATTATCAAGCTAAAGTGAAGTTTCTGCTCTCCATTCGTGACTTTAAACTACTTGGCATTTAGAGGAAGAAGGAGAGGCTTTTCCTCACAAAAGTTAGATTCAAATCAACTCATTTTCTATCCCTTTTATTAGAGGATAGGATAAAGTAGGAGTACTAGTAACTTACCATAGATTCCCCGGAACTGTAATAATATTTCAAACACAGGTGATTATCCAAGTTTCTATTACCAAGGTCACATCACCGGTATTTCCAAACTTAAAGTGGCAAGTCAGTCAACTGGAGAATATGAGTCCTTCCACGAAGGGAATAACAATTAGTATATACACATTGTGAGCAGAAAATGATAATTGCTACCTGAACATCCCCGAGCTGTTGTTTTTTAAGCTTGACTAGAACTTCTTTCACAAGCGAGCAATCTCACCAATCGAGATTCTAGCATCTCTTTGTTAGGAAAATCAACATGAGATCAACCTAGCTAGATAACATTTACATCAGTGCCCATGAGAGCCCATCTGTTTGAATCCTAAACAGTGGCTCCGCAAATACATTATAAAAAAAAATGACATTAGGGGAGGAAAGCACGGTACCTGAATCCTCACAAGTTTCTAACAGCACTTTGAAATGTCTCTTTTAATTATGCTACAAAATGAACAGAAATGCATTCTGGAGAGCCAACCAAAGTCTTTTGACAACTTCACTTCTATGATGCTCCACAAGCAACGAATTTAAATGCTTTTCAAGGAATTTTTTTCCTCTGATTTCTGTTACCTCTCTTTTTCTGGGGATGAAACTGCCTCCAAGGTGAAGAAGTCGTAAACGTGCAGAAAGTCAAATGATCAGTTACCAATAATCTCCACAAGAACAAGCACCATCCTCGAAGTGATGAAACCTGTTTGCATCCCGGACTACAATCACCCTCTTAGTGACTGCTGATACAAACTTAATAAATGTGTGGCAGTCCCCACAAACCCTTAGATTTTTTGTGATTCTGATACAAGTACCCTCAGGAGTTGCAAGAAGGCCAAATGCAATTGCCAGTTTCTCACTGTGTGTCGATAGAATTCCGATCTTAACTTCCTCGTCAACATCATGCAGTACAAAATCTGTATCAGGGACATAGCCAGCCAACTCTAATTTTTCACACAAGTTCTTCAGGAGCAAGTAAATCTCCTGAGAACGTGGATGGTTAGTATCCCCAACAGCAAACCGATAAACCTTGTCAGCCACTTCAATCCAAGTCCAACCAGGAACTTTTTTCAATCTCCGTTTGGTCATGAGGTCCCTAATCTTGGCCACGTCTCCCCATCTACCAGCATTTGCATATATGTTTGAGAGCAAAACATAATGCCCTGGATTATTTGATTTCAACTCAAGAAGTGACTTTGCCACTCTTTCTGCCAAGTCTATGTTCCTGTGTTTCCTACACGCTCCCAGAAGGGCTCCCCACAGACCTTCATCCTTCTCCACCATCATATGGTCTATCAAATTTAGGGCCTCACCAAATCTCCCAGCACGGCCTAAAAGATCAACCATTGAAGTATAATGCTGCACATCTGGTTCTAAACCATAATCATTTTGCATCAAAGAGAAAATTCGAAGACCATCCTCAACTAAACCTGCATGACTACATGCATACAGCAACGAAACAAAAGTGATCTTATTCGGCAAAATCCCACTACTTGACATCATTGGAAAAAGGTCAAGAGCTTTCCTTCCTTGCCCATGATACCCATAAGCCGCAATCATGGCACTCCACGAGATGACATTCTTTTCCCTCATAGTCTCAAAAATTCCCCTTGCAGAACCGAGACAGCCACACTTTGCGTACATGTCAATCATAGCAGTCTCCAATATCACATTGAGAGTTATATTTTTCATGCGTATATAGTTGTGGATTTCTCTAGCCTTATGCAAAGCACCGAACTTGGCACATGCATGAACAACATTTACCATGGCAACCTTATCGGGAACGATTCCTTCTCTTGTCATCCGATCAAATAATTCCAGTGATTCGTTAGCATCACCAGAATCTGCAAGCGCGCCAATCATGACAGTCCACGTCACGAGGTCCTTGTCCGGCATTTCAGCGAACAACTGCCTCGCATCCTCAATCACCCCACACTTTGCATACATTTCCACCAATGCCGCGCACACGAACCGATCCAAATTCAACCCATTTTTCCACGCAACACTTTGAACCACTCGACCCATTTGTAAGTCTGAAGTATCTCTACAAGCCCTTGTCACCATAGGCAACGTGTAGTTGTCGGGTTGAGCTCCCGAACGAATGAGTTCCCTAAAAGTCCCATAACACCTGAAAGAGTCGCCAACTTTAGCGAACCCACCAACCATCACACTCCACGAAACAGGGTCTCTCTCTGTCATTACACCAAACAGTGCATATGCATCCCCTGGAGCTCTATGGTAAGAATACATATGGAGGAGCTTGTTCACCACATAGAGGTTATGAAGCATCCCAGTGACGGCGATGAGCGCGTGAACTTGTCTGATCGTGGAAACTCCCTGACAGTTCAGTAGAGACGAAATGCAGAACTTGGGTACGGAAAAGTTCGCATCTTTACATTGTAGATGCGTACGGGGATTCAGCAAAGTTGCTCGATGGTCAGTAGAGTGAGGGAGAGCCTCGGGGGCTGGACGAGCCAACGAAGTCGAGCGAAAACGAAGCTTCTCATTGCTCGGTGCAACAAGAAAGCAGCGGCCTTTCCGTCTAATCATCAAATCCAAAACGGGTCCGATCTTCTACTTCAGCTTCGCAGCAAAGAGAGAGACACGGAGCTTAGGAAGTTGATTCAGGCGCCAAAAGGAGACTCCTTTATGTCGGGCTTCTCCTCCTCCCCTGTTTCTTTCCCCACAGTTACTGTCCCCTGATGCGTAGCTCAAATGTTCTTGATTTTTCACGTTCGGACCGAGAAGGGAAACGTCGGGAGTACAGGTCCAACGTCAAAATCACCTATATTTTGCACCAGAAAACTCCCACACGCACACGCATCCCCTCAAGAGTCAAGGAGATGGGATGCTCTTGGACTCATGTGAAGGAAAGGGACAAAAGAAGTATTACAAATGGTAAGATGCGAATAATTGAACCATCACATTTTTTTCACGCAATGCTTCCGATTATACGTCACATCTCTGTCCGAAAAATACAATTTTTTGGACATAGATATCATAAATTAAAGGGAAAGAAAAAAGCTTTTTTTGTACTGCGATTTGCAGAGCTTGCTTGATGCTACTGTGAGTCCGAAACTCATTCCGGGTCTCGCCTGCATTTGCGGTTCTGATATCCAAAGCCCCGGTCGCCGATGTCCGACGAGAGCCCCGACCCGCCGCCGCCGGAGCCGGTGACCCGACTCGTCGGCGGCACCGAGTACAGCTGGTGCAGGGCCGTCCCCGGCGGCACCGACATCACCGTCCTCGCCCTCCTACTCGCCAAACCGCCCGACCTGTCCCTCCTCCGGAACGCCCTCCACGGCCTCCAGAAGTCCCACCCCATCCTCCGCTCCAGGATCCGCTTCGACCCCACCGCCAACGCCTTCTCCTTCGTCATCCCCTCGTCGCCGCACCTCGAGATCGTGCCCTTCGATCTCTCGTCCACGTCCCGCATCCTGAACGGCGAAGACGGTAGCGGGGGCGAAGGGAAGGCGGCGCCGGCGGGGAGGGGGACGCCGCCGGGGCGACGCCGCTGCACCGCATCCTCGAGCACGAGATGAACCGGAACGCGTGGCGCGACTCCGGCGACGGCGGCGACGGCGACGGCGCCGGCACCGACGTGTTCCACGCGAGCCTGTACCACCTGAGCGAGGACCGGTGGGCGCTGGCGCTCCGGCTCCACACGGGCGCATGCGACCGGGCGGCGGCGGCGGCGCTGCTCCGGAGGCTGCTGCTGGCGGCGGGGGCGGGGGCGGCGGCGGAGGGGCGAGATGGGGACCGTGAGGAGGAGGCGGCGGACGCTAATCGGGGGATCGAGGAGCTGGTTCCGAGCGGGAAGGCGAACAAGCCGTTCTGGGCGCGCGGGATGGACCTGCTGGGGTACTCCCTCAACTCGTTCAGGCTCGCCCACCTGGACTTCGTGGACGCGGAGTCGCCGAGGTGTTCCCGGATGATGAGGTTGAAGATGAACAGAGAGGACACCCAGAGGCTGATCGAGGTGAGTTCCGATCGGCTTCCTTTTTCCCTTTTTTCCCATTGTTCATGCACTACGTAGAATCCAGCAGAAACTGGAATTTGGTGTAATTGTCTTAGCACGACAGACGGAATCCACATGAACTCATTCGAACATCCGCTCGTTATCCGGATGAGAGGGGCCTAGAATAGTGACCGTTTGGTTCAGGATCATGTCAGATTGTCCTTGATCACCTTCCAATTCATCGACCGACGGATGGGATCACGCATAAGTTGACCATCTTGAAGGATTAGAATGCTTCGAGTACTTGTTTTTAGGCGTTCGACACACGCTTTAAAATGACTGAATTGTGACCACTGGGTTAAGAGAATTTCCGAGTACTTACTACGGTGAACGGGAGAACTCCCACGATCCCATTGTTCGGGTCCTAGCTATTAGCATTGATGAAGCCGCTATTGATATAGACCAACAGACAGGATGTGTGTTGTGTATGTAATGCCTCTAGGAGAAGCGGCGGGCATTCTCTGTGAGGATTCTCGGGTTGCCCGAACAGTTTGTATCGGATGCGAGATTTGTGTGAGTTCTTGACGGCTATTGCTGGAATAGGAAACGTCTTGCTGTCTGTAGGAGAGTGGATTCTGGTGATGCTCGACGTGTGATTTCATCTGTGGTATGTTTTGCTCATACATACTAAGCTGCGAAGTACTGCAGGGATGCAAGTCAAGAGAGATCAAACTGTGCAGCGCTTTGGCGGCAGCTGCCCTGATCGCGGCGCACACCTCTAAGGAACAACCCACCGATAACAAATGGGAGAAGTATGCTGTCGTCACCCTTGTCGACTGCCGTTCATATCTCAACCCACCTCTTTCTGTTCAACACCCTGGTAAGCCTAATCGGGGTTTCTTCTCAGATGAAATCTTTTTATGTACCTTTTGTCTGTTCAAGGGGAGTGAAAACTACTCGCTTGGTGTTATATGGTCTGCAACCGATTGGCATTTTAGTTCTCTTTTATGTTCTTTAGGCAAAGATGGAGTCCTGGGCTTGCTCTGTTCATGCTGCATCATGTGAAGCAATTAGAGCAAGCTAATCCCTCCGCATTTTTGTATGTAGCAAGCCGCCGTACTTCATCTCTAGCCCGAAAAATTGTTCATGCTCTGTTCGACTTTGATTCAGGGTTCTATCACTCAGCCATCCTCAACACGCACGATATAAGTGGAAGCGAAAAGCTATGGGACCTGGCAAAGAGAACCTATACAGCCTTTGCGAACGCCAAGAACTGGAACAAGCATTTCACCGACATGGGCGACCTCAACTTCCTAATGTGCAAGGCCGTCGACAACCCAGGCCTCACCGTGTCTTCGTCCCTCAGAACAGCCTTTGTTTCTGTGTTCGAGGATACCGTTTTCGACGAGTCAAATCCGCTGCATGAGGAGCTTGGAGTGAGAGACTACATGGGGTGCGCCTCCGTCCACGGCATTGGCCCATCCATCGCGTTCTTCGACACCATACGGGATGGAGAGCTGGACTGCCCGTGCGCTTACCCGTCTCCTCTGCATTCGAGGGAGCAGATGCAGAAGCTGATTGATGATATGAAGAGAATTCTTGCAGAAGCTGATTGATTGAAGAGGAATTTCACGCACTCGCACCCAAAACCGGCATGCAAACATCCTTGAAACTCTGGCCTATTCATATTAGGACTCCAATTTGGCAATAATAACGGTTGATTGAAGATATGCCGTGGAACAATGGGATCGAATTGCAAGCCCTAATGCTATGACATTTGAAGATGTACATCCCATTTCCATGATCAAGAACATCAATAACACCGTAACGACCCGGAGAAGTGACACAATTCGCAATTTATTGCATCATATTAAGACTTGGTCCCCTTACCCAAAGACTTGTCCAACGAGACAGTTACAACATTTCTCGATGCCCTTTATCCATAACCTCTTCAGGAGGCTTCAAAGCAATCCTTCCATTAAGAGTATGAGGCGCATAGAACATTGGATTGCAGAATTAGCGTTCAACCGATCGAGCGCCCGACAAAAAGATCAAAGAGAAGGGTTAGTATTGTCACGCTCCATCTCCGATCAAACAAAATGCGTGAGAAAACCCGCAAAGAGAATGCCACCTCCAATCCCACACGCATCGCGTACACAACTAAAATGATCAAGAGCAAGAAAGCTCCAATTAGATGAGTTCATATACTTGGTAACTGAGTTTTCTGGGGTCTGTCCATGGGGCAAAACAGAGTTTTGAGCAAACTCATGGCAAGATCACGAAACACTGACCACGGAACCAACTTTTCGCCAATCGAAAGCTTCACAGAGACATCAGCACATGCACAAGTTGAACCGCTCAGTGGGAAATTTGAACCAAGGGAACAAACGAATGCAATTGAACCCATCTTTCGCAGCTCAAAGCTTATCGTCTCCAATCAGTCAATTCCGAAAGCTTGCAGCAAATGCCCCCCTCCCCCACCCCCCACCCCTGGTTAGATCGGGCAATTGAATCCCGTCACAATTAAAATCAAGTGTCAAAAGAATAAACACGATCCGGTGACTGTCTAGCGGTGCAATGCCGCCACGTGTTTGAATAACTGCGGCGACTGCTGATCATACAATAATTAATTCTTTCCCTTTGCTTAATCAATGATTAAAAAGGAGACTTGTATACATGTATTTGGCACACGTCACGAGTTTGATTCTCCACGGTAAGTTATAGTAAGAATGTTTCATGAGCCTGGCACTAATCAAGCAGAGACACTTTTACTAATTAAGGTGAAAAATCAACTTCGAGAAGATCTTCCTATATTAGAGGATTCAATTGTGGTTTCTACTTTTCTTTTGACCCCGTCAAAGGCACAAACCAAGTCTCGCCCTTTGGCTTTTCAAAGGTCTCCTTCATTTTATTTTATTTTTAATATCTTATTTTTTCCAGTGCCAGCATTATTTGATTCATATACATAAGCAAGAACTTGGGGAAAAGGGAATTATTATTAGCCGTAGAACGTGAACCCTCGCTCCTTTTTCAACTCAAACCCAACTTGTCCCAAGTCGCAAATGAGCCCACAGCCCCTTTTCTGCAAGGTCAAACGCGATCGAAATCGATGGAAATGGAAAGATAAGTTGACTCGACTGAATGTTTGCTTGCACTTTGCAGCTGAAGTCGCTCCATCGAATCTCCAAGCGATGGCGCACTCGATCGGGGGGAGGATTCAGTTCGAAGTCCATTTGAACTTTTTCGGCCAGTGCCGCCCGTAACTTTCCGTTCGATCGAGTACTACTACTGATGTAGTAGTTGATTGCTTGCGGCTAATGCGCTCAAATCTCTATTCTTAGCCCTACATAGCGGGTGTCCTACATAAGGGAGAGTATGGGAACTCAATCATTCCGTTGACCATTTAAAGTTCGAAAGTGGGGGACGTGATTACGGCGAAACATGAATTTAGGTTGGACTTGTAGGAGTAGGTTTTGCTCTAATTAGGATTTTTTTCCCTCTCTTGTGAAATATCCAAGTTGGGTCGGGTGCCTACCCAGCCCTATCGGTCTCTCGGCCTCAAAGGGTCAAGCTCCTTGTCTCCTATCTTCCCCCACACCCCGGGCACCTCGAGATGCATGCCTTGGACCAAGTGTCGATCTCTAGGCTCAATTTGAACTCTTATTACTTGGTAAAGATCTAGAGGTGTATTTTCATGACGATTGTTGGCTATGAGAAATAGACGTTAAATTCTTAACTGTAAATTAGACTTATCTCAATATTTCGATAAATCTCAACCGTTGATTTATGAAATGAAATTATTTAAATGTTGAGATTCGTTGATGCACCAATAGAAGCATCGTATGGGATAAAGGATCTTTATAGAGTTATCATGAACGCAAACAAGACTCTATTGGTAAATTGAAGAAACTATCTATAACCAAATCAGATTCATGAACCAAAGCACAAACACAACGCCAAATCCTGATTAGGCATTGTGCTTGCTTTACGCCTCAATAGATTTACCTTTGTTTCCGACAACCACCTAAATAATTAACAAGAAAACCTCCCCTTCGCATGTTTTTTGGACATAAGGAAACACACGAAAGTTGAAGCAAATCGCTTTGTAAGATGATTTAGCTGCTAAGATTTTTCTCCTCTCTTTCTTTTCCTCGTAAAATTAGCTACTAATTTTTAGCTTAACTTAGTTGACATCATAATGCGGTTGTAGCAATGCTCTTTTCTTCTTCTTTTTTTCGTGACCTGGAGGATTCATGAATGGAGAGAAGGTCTAGCACTCACACTAATTTAAAAAGAAAAAAGTTTGACCATCCTAATATATTTGAAATTTTCTCATTCCTTCACAATTTGAACTCGACCATGAATTGATTACATGGTGGGAGCAGACGCTAGATCACATATCATACATTTCCAGCATGTTCATGATACTCTACACCAAGAAAAAAAAGGGTAGATCAAAGATCATTTTACTTCCCCCAAAAGACTTTCAACTCCCTTACAAAAACACCCCTCTAATGCAAAGTCTCTCTGTTCAACATCTGGTAGCTTCAACATCCTTACACTAGATGAACTCCTCCACCAATTTCCCAAAGTCAAACCTCCCATTGCATCCCTCGATGGCACCCAGCACCTCTTGGAATGTAGACACGCTGCACGGGACCACCAGCCGCTCACGCTGCTCGTACCCGAACTCGTTGGACGCCTTCTCCAGCAGCATTTTGAAGAGAGGGTGCGAGAGGAAGCTCGTGGGCACCACGAACCTCCGGTGCTCGTCTCCCACGTAGACTGCGAAGAAGCCGTTGGGGGTCTTCGGGGACGAGGACGCCTCTTCCTCAACCTCGCCGAGCAGGAACTCGTGGTGCGTCGACTGCTCACAGTCTGCCCCGCCACCCTTCGTCTTGGCCTTCTTTGCTAGTTTCTTGAAGGAAACCATCTTTTTTCCCAACATATGTCAGTTAGATTGGGAAGGAAGGAGAGAGAGAGAGAGAGAGAGAGAGAGAGTTTTGAAGTGGGTGGAGAATTATAGAGATGGTGATCTGATGTCTAAACTATTGCTTAGAAGTAAAGGATGGGCAGGAGAGATTTATACAAACGATCGGTAATAAATGGCAAAGAAGGGAACGTCTCATCATCAAGAAGGGTCGACCTTTGACTTTTTGCAGAAACATATGAGAGAGAATCTCTGACCAGTAGTGGATTTTTCCTCTTTCTGACTTTCAAATAGATCGAAGCAATTTATAAATAATTCTTTTGTGAGATTTTTATATTTAATGAGAAGACAATGATGGAGGGCACCACATACAACCACCTTGCAGCACTTAGGGTCACCATTGTTGTGTTGATGCATTTGTTCTGTGGCTTTGCACTCTTTCGTTGGTGTCGAAGGAAGAGGATGATATTTGACATTGGTATAAATTTGAAACCGCGAATTTTTCTTTTTGTCTCATGTCCATATTGACATTTGACGAAGACCGTGCATTGTTGGTCTAAAAGGCAAAGTCCTACAAAATGGGGGTTACCATATTTTTCATTTTTGGGTCAACGTGAAATGCGGGCATGTGCCTAAGATTGAGAAAAGAAGTGATTAGTCCGCCATTCTCCGACTAGCTTGTGTCAATGAAAGAATGCCCAGAATCATTTAACATAATTCTGTCTTAATTTTTGCACACACATATCAATTTACTATTCAAAATGGAATGACATATATCTATATGAGTTGAATCTTTTGAAATAGTATTATGGCCGAGTTTCAACATTTCTCGTAGCCCATTTAATAACCCGGCTTGTGTGTATTATCTTGCTTGTCTGACTACATCCATTCAGTGGATTTTAGAGAAGGAGAAACGCTTTGTTTCAATTTAACTTGCGCATGACACGGCTGCTGATGTTTTCATTGACGCTTTCTTCGTTTCTCTTCTCATAATTATGGCATCATAGACTATCGCAGTTAATACAACAAATTGCACCACAGGATCGAGATTAGAAAGTCGAATCGATAGGCTTAAATAGTAAAATCTCCTAGTAATAATTCAGCGTGCAATAGATGCACATCCCTCGTAAACGAGACCAAATTGACGCCGCACCTAGAGCACCAACCACAATCATCCCTCAAAAATGATATAATTAATCCTAAGACCAAGATAAAGCTTCCCCCCCCACTCATCGGTCATGATCTTATCTACTTTCGATTGTGGCGGTGTTTGGACTCGGAGAGATGGGACGTCGCGTCCTTCGCGAAGGGCGAAGAGTACGGAACACACTGTAATATTCATCGATCGTCATTGTGTACCAAAAGTCCTTCAAACCCAAGATATACCAGAGTTTGAAAAGCCGTATAATTCTCCGGATGTCCCCCTAATTTCAACCTTAAACTTCAGTGGAAAGAGACTGAGAGAGAGAGAGAATGAGAGAGAGAGAGAGAGAGATGGTGTGGCTGTTTGGGCGTGACAATGATAATGCAAACTGCGAAGCAAGTCAAAGAAGCAGTTGAAAATAGAGATTAAGAACAACGGCCAAGAAACGACATAAAATAATAGAAAAATGGAATTCCCTCTTAACTTCTGACGAGAAGAAACATCAACGATGGTGAACCGCTTTGCTTTGAAACGTTGCATGCAGAATTCAAGCCCCAGCATTGGCCACGAGAGAGAGAGAGGGAGGGAGGGAGTGGTTGGCGATGGAGGAGGAGCCTCCGCTTTGGAAGGAGACGACAGGCGAGTACGAGGGTGTCCTTTCATCTGTGTGAACGGGACGACCGTAATGGCGCACGCCACCGAAATAGCACGAACGAACAAGTGGGATCGAATGCGACCGGCGGAAGGGGACGCAGGAGGAGTCAAAGGTCGTACATGGACGAGCTTGATTTGTATATTTTCTAATCATCCTCCGCACAAAAAAGTTGTACCCTCTTATCCACGGACAACGGGATGATAATCCTTGTCTTATTATATACTATGCCCAGATCAGTGGAGGAACTTGAATTGAGGAAAATGAACAGAAATACTCGCGAAGTGGGTCGAATTTCTGCGCTCCTGTGGTCAGCCGGTCAGATCCTTCTAGAAAATTTAGGGCTACCTACTGCCAGATTCCCTTGTTTTGTTTCAATAGATTTTTGTGGCCAATGTTGAACATGGATCTTCTTCTTCTATTATATTGATTTGATCGGGGTGTCTTTGAGTGATCCGATAGCTTATCACGCCATTCTATCCGCCAGCCTCCAACGTGTTCTTTGTCTTTCGAGAAAGAGAGAAGGAATGCTCGAGTTTTTGACCGGCCTGCTTTGCGTGTAAGCTATATAAACCATAATGTTTAGGAATATTTAAACATTAAACCACGTAATCATCTCTAATGGATTAAGCAAAGGAGGAGATCGCGAGTTCAAATCTTTTGAGACAAGAGTGGTAGAACATCTAAATATTAAACCACGGATTAATATAACAGTTTTTTTTTTTTTTTTGCCAAAAGATTTCTAAACATATTGTGCTGACCTTAATTCAATCACAAATTCTTGAATTTGGTCGATTTAGTTCTTTCATGATTTTTCAATGAAATCGTTCTGGCCAATTTTAGTCAACAATTATTGATGTGACATTCTACGTGGTTGGATCAAGTGAGGGCAGCCCTTGCTAGAGCCTCAACGACCCCACTAGTTGGAACATCCAATGAAGGGGAAAAAATTAGAGAGAAAAAAAATCAAAATTCAGATTTTTTTAAAAAATTGGAGAAATTATCAATGTTAATGCCAATCATGCAACATAAAACAGTCAATATCCACATTAGCAATTTCCTATCAAAATTGGCCGTAAATGACTACGTTAGCAAAATCTTTAAAAAGCTTAGAATTAAATTAACAAAATTAAAATATTCATTACTAGATTAGCCATCATACAATGGATTTGGGATTTTTTAAAATTAATTTCTCCTTAAAACAAGATGGTCCTAAACACGTGAGTATAGAAATAGGATGTTCTTTTTCTTCAATTTGTTTGTCTGACTTTCACGGATGATGCTTATAATAATAGAGAACACCGAAGGCTGGATTGTTCCTTGGAATATTCGATGATGACGTACAAGTATCCTCTATCTTCTTGTATAAGAAAAACGATTTGTTGAAATTGGTCACTACATTTCATCGCCAACTAATCATACCAAAACCCTCTTTAATTTTGCGTAATAAATTTGAAGCAAGAAAAATAGAGGTTTATAAGATTCGGGTCAAATTTGTGTGTACACGCGTGTTCTTACCCGACGCAATCCATCTCTTATTTTAGGAACGAATTTTAATAATTCTGCAATCTACCACTGGATCCCTTGATTTTGAAAACCAAATAATTTTCATGGATCTCACCAATTTTATAATACTACTTAGATTAGTCGCTTCTATTATAATTATTCATATTCTCGAACATTTTCTAAAAAATAGAAAGCACTGCTGGATCTTTATTTTGCGCTGAAGGTCTTTTGTTTCACTCGCTCACGATTCCTCTTGGCTCACCGACTCGCCCGTAAGGTGAGGCATGTAGTTTCAATCTTATGTGCCGGAATGCTTCTTTGATTCTATCGTGCGTCCGTGCGATTCAAGGTAATTGAAGCTTTGTTAGCTGTCGACACGGTTGTCACGAAAGCAGCATGCGACTGTTCTTTGTGCCGACTGCCGATGCCTATTGTGCTTTAGAATTGTCGTATCTCTTCGTAAATTACGAACGTTGGTTTGACCCGCGCCCAGCGCATTAATTAGTCACGAGTCACGACGCGTTTATGACACGTAATTAGGCGTGCTCGGGTTCAAGCTTAAGCTCGTGCCTGTTGTATCGCATATAACCGGTTCGTTCTTGAAAAATACAGCTCTCACATCACGTTCTGGTCGACCCTCTTCTATGTTTTTCCAAGGGAGTGGGTATTAGTTTGGGCCAATTTTCTATATTTTATAAAGAAAAAAATTATCGAAAAAATCTTATACATAATATATGACGGCCAATTCAATCCTAAATCCTTCATAGTTAAATCAATCATAAAACTTTTGATAATTCATCCATTCAGTCCTAAAGTTTTTTATCGTATCAATTTAGTCCTATAACTTTAAATAATTTATCAAACTAGTTCTAAACTTTTTAACGAATTATCAATTTTTGTTCTTTTGGCAAATTTTGGCCAACATCACTGATATGGTGGCCCAATTAGTGCCATCCATCCTACTTTCTCTCATTAGTATAGACGTGAATAATTTATTTTTTTTCTAAAAACAAATTATTTATTAAATTTTTATTGTTTTTATTTTTATTTTTCCCTTTCTCTTTTTATACACAATCGACGAGGCCACCAGCTTTTGATCGAGGGCCGCCAAGCCCTTGCCCACAGTGGGCAAAGGCTTGGCATCCCTCGCGCAAGCGCACATTGGGGCCCACGAGGGCTCACGACGCCTTCATCAACCAACCACAACAAGGGCTCGCAACACCCTCAATGGCCGATGGAGATCGCCAACTCTCAACCAATGGCCGTCTATTTGGAACCAGTCGGGCCTGGGGGAGGAGCAAAGTGCCGAGTCCTAGTAACCGGCATGCTCTTCATTCTTGTGGTACTTTCATCCTTTTCTGTGGGCATTAAGAATATTGTTTAGAATTTTGATGAGGAGGGAATATGTGGATTGACGATCATATGAGAAGGCGTTTGTCATCTGTCTTCGATTGTATTTTGGAAACGTTAGCGACGGATAAGATCGTTTGAAATGACTCTCTGCATGAGTTGGGGAAAACTATGCATGCTTGGACGTATACTTAGTAAATGTGGTTTATCAAATTACTAATGTTACCGTTGGCAAATCGCGATTCAAGCAGTTGTTATTTTAGCAAGTTTTTCCTTTCCTCTACAGCAAAGAAAAAAAACATTTGGAGCCAATGCTTGCCAATTTAGGGGATGATGAGAAGATGATGGAATCGGGATTTGAAAATCCCCAGGACATTCCTAGTCACAGCTGGTTGAAAAGGGGATTGGACGCTTCCTGAAACCGATATGGTGTAAGGCCAGGAAGACACTGGAATGGAGCTGATCGTGGTAATGCTTCCTACTCTTGCACTACATGCTTTCTGTGAATTCCTGGAGTCAGGAAACTCTTATTTCGTTCCTTAACCTGGGATGGAGGGAGAGATTTTGTAGCTTTAGAGTACACTGAAGCATGTTTGCCATATAGCGTTCACATAGTTTATCCTGTTTCGCTGATTGACGCAGGATTTGAGAAGGAACTATTCAAAAGGATGAAGGAGAAACGAGCATCAGAGAGAGAAGCTTGTCTATGGTCGGTGGCGGATATGTGACAGTTTCCAGGTCGTAAGATCTAAGGCTTCTCATCTTACGCTTCGGCATGAAGTCTGAGTGAAATCAAGTAAATGTGCAAAACCCCTTCACTTTCGAGATAAAATTGGTGGAAATGGTGCTCTCGTCTTTGGTGCACAAAAGGTTGCTCTTCTCTGTTTGTCGAAAGCCTGATCTGATGGATTTGCTAATTCCTCGAATACAAAAAAAAAAAAAAAAAAAATTCATCTGAGGGTGCACATAGGTTTTGTCCGACTATGACTGTGCCGTGGGAATTCATTTTCGATGTTTGTGATTGACAGATAAGGTCTCTCAACCGTTGCATAATTGACTTTTAAGGATGCACATAGGTTTCAATGAACTAGTTTTTTCTTGTGTTTATATCTTATGAATTGTGTATTCAACTGGGTAAAACATTACAATGCTATAAAAGTTTCTCGTAACAACATTCTTTTCTTATGCCCTTTTGGTGTATAAGTTTAATGATGCCAAAACTGCAGCTCCAGAGGATCATCGGAGTCGACTGCTCCTGTGATTTTCTCTCTGTTTCAACTTTATAGAAGGAACCCTTATACAAATCACTTGTTTGGTTTCTTCTGCCATGCGATCAGTGCAACGAGTTTATTTGTTCCAAACACAAAAGCAGTAGTTGCAGAGGGCACGTTAAATCTTTCTTATGTTCATAATTCCATCACAAGTAGCCACCCATGTTACAACTTCAACACAAACTTGTCATGTTCATTGAAGCTGACAGTACACTCACAACTCTTTAAGAAGCTTGTATCCAGATGCAAGCTCCTTCACTTGCACATGTGCTGCGACTTCAGGGAAGGAGCAGTATCTTGCCAATGTGTTTGCTACTCTCAATGAGCCGGTGCGCTTCCACTGCTTCGGATAGAGGAAAACACTTGAAAACCACAGGCTTCACCTTGCCTTCTGCGACTGCCGGCCAAACATTCTGCTCGACCTCCTTCATGATTGCGGCTTTATTTTCTGGACTTCTGTATCGCAGGCCAGCAGCTACAAATGCATAATAATACCATCATAAAATAGTATACAAGCGACATGAAAACAGGGACAATGGCTATGTTCTGCAGAAGGAAAAAAAGTGAATGCAAATCAACCAGCAGAGAAGTTTCTTTTTCTATAAGTTGAGATCCACTCTTTCAAATGATACATGCATTAGAGACTAGTTATGAACTGAAATTAACCATAATAGAGCGCAAATGTTGGTTCACATGATGACCAGAAACCACAAGAAAACTCTTTCCAGCAGAGAAGTTTCTTTTTCTATAAGTTGAGATCCACTCTTTCAAATGATACATGCATTAGAGACTAGTTATGAACTGAAATTAACCATAATAGAGCGCAAATGTTGGTTCACATAATGACCAGAAACCACAAGAAAACTGAAGTTAAAAATCCAGTAACAATGTAGCAGTTACAGTACCTTGGACTGTCAGACGTTTGGCAAGCAGACCTCTCAGATCGACCTGCGTTGCTACTCCGCTCAGAAAACCAATGATGAAGAGCCTCCCATCGAAATTCAAGCAATCAAGGTTTCTCTGTAAGTAGGATGCTCCGATGCAGTCCAGAATGACATCGACCCCTGCTATAGAAGCAGTTCTTTTAGTGGCAAGCCTTTTGAACAATTATGCTAGCTGAACACAAGTATCTTGCCATGCTGCGACTTCATTCAACGTCATTTGCAGACTAATATCTTGAAAATTTTGTAAAGAGTGGTCAAAATATGAGTAATCAAGGAAGAAATCAATGCGATTCCTCCACACACTGCTTTTTCGGTCATATCATCATCTGATGAAGTTTCTATGCGTAGCTCTTTATGAAAATCTCGAATCTTTAATGAATCAGAAAGACGTCATGTAAATGATAAGAACTCTTTGAGCGTGGAGGCAAAGGAAATTACAGTCAGAAGAGGGCGTCATATACCTTTCTGTTCTGTTTCCTCCTTTACTCGCGCGACAAAGTCCTCGGTCTTGTAATTGATGCATACGTCAGCTCCGAGATCCTTGCAAGCAGCTAACTTTTCCTCACTACCTGGCGTTCAAGAAATAGCAAAGATAGATCAGCAAGTATAAAACTCGTACAATTAGTTTGCAAAAACGAAATTTTGATGTACCTGCCGTGACAAAGACTCGGGCACCATGGTACTTCGCTATTTGGATCGCCAAAGTGCCGATCCCGCTGGAACCTCCATGAACCTAGACATCAAAAGGCATCAGTTCACAGCTTATGTAGTCATTTGTGCACGAGAGACTCATTTGGGCAAAAAGCATAATGGACGCTAGAACATCGGACGCTTGTGCACTCGCTTTCTATTACAGAACGGATTGTACTGATTTGACGATACAAGGACTGATGAACTTCTGCTGAAATGAAAACAACAGAAGAGCTGCAATAGTCGCTTCACTGAATGACTCCTACATTCTACCAAACTTAGATTAAGAATGAACGAAGCGATGATGAAAAATTACTTCGAAGTAGATGCTTCAACTGAATATAATAGTCAGAAGTTCTAGATAATACACCAAATGATTCGACAAGCAAGCTGAGAAAAGTTACCAAGAATGTTTCTCCAGCGGAGAGCCGACTCATCATGAAAACAGTGGACCAAATGGTGCATACCACCTCCGGCAAACTCGCGGCATCTGTGACAGAGATGCCTGGTGGAACCGGAAGCACTTGTCCCTCTGGTACAGCAACTTTCTCGGCATATCCTCCCCCGCTGAGAAGAGCACAAACCTGTAGTTGAATCATCCAAATAAATCACATCACTCATCAAACGAACAATACCGGGTCACAAATTCCGGAATGAACTAAAACGCAGGGGATCAAACTTTCACATATTCATCTTAAAGAACAAAATTTCGCACTCAAATTGGAATCAAACCCATGATCCCCGCATCCTGATCGATATCATGATTAGTGTCATTGCTCATGTCTTGCTCATATCATCTTTTAATTTGTCTTCAATCCTTTCTAATGAACTTTTGCCTCATCCTCAAATGGATAATGCAGGAAAAATTGCAGATCTTTTTCCGGCTTTTGGGTTTCTGCTCGTAATTTTTCTAGACTTCGGGTCAGAAAAAAGAATGACATCACCATTTCAGCAGTCGTGATTTTATGAGCAACACCTCTGGATCAATCATCTATTGAATGCATCAAACGTCACCTACGGAGATAACTTTTCCTCACAGACACTGTACACGATTAAGCATCTTTTAAAACATTCATCATCCTTTGGGAACAATAAAAATTTCATGAATCACCCAAACAGGCAAGACTAAGCACTTATCGAACAAACAGACAGGATCCCAGTACTAAAAGAAAAATTCGTTGGCCAAATCGAGAATCACCTGATCTCCAATTCTCCAACGAGAGACATTCTTGCCTACTGCTTCTACGACACCGGAGCATTCAAGACCCAGGTATGTGCTCGATCCTGGTGGAGGAGGATAAAGGCCTTGCCTTTGATATGTGTCACCTGAGTTCAATGCCGAAGCTGACACTCTGATCAGCACCTCATCTTCTTTGATCTCTGGGTCTCCCACCTCTTGGATCCTGAGAACTTCTGGTCCACCTTCACTTGTTATCACCACAGCCTTCATCCTCTTTCTCAGCACTTGTTGAATTTCTGGCTTTTTTAGAAAGATTCTGTGAGAGAAAAACTAAAAGGTCAACTCTGATTTATGACGGTGATATACCAAAAACCTGTGAATTTCAGACACCACGCTTGAATACGATTAATGACTTCTGGACCTGCGTTAGGGAGTGCACAGACACTTTGTTCTCCAGTTTAATGAAGACCAATCGACCCAGAGAGAGAGAGAGAGAGAGAGAGAGAGCGAGCTTGAAATTAATCATAATTAATCATCTATGATTGACCACTTTAGCAAATTGTTTAAGAATTCATCGTTTGAAAGGACTATCGATGTTGACATCCTTCTTAACTTTTATTTGACGAATCAACATCAATCATGACGAGGGCCAAAAATATAAAACTGAACAACTGATAACTCAAATGGAATCCTGCATTCAGCATCAAACAAGCATGTAACACTTAAAAGAAGAATTGTGCTGTTTTAGCATTCCCTTGCTACTACACTGATGGACATACTGGTCAGGAAACCACGAGTTTGGCATGGCACAACTGTGAGATGCTTTCTCAAACATTAGAAAGCTTTGGTGAAAAAGAGGAGGAAACTTAGGGCGTGCATATTTTTATTTCTGGAATTTGTTTATGAACAGATTTTTTATTTTTTTGTTCCCGGGAACAAAAAAAGAACGAAAACGTGTTTGGTTGCATTTCTTTTTTTTTTTTTGTTCTCAGAACACAAAAAGAATAGAAATGAGAAACAAAAAAAAATATTGTTTCTCATTCTAGAAACGATTTTGAAGAAACACTTCTCCTTTCTTCTTCTCTCTCTTCTCTTTTCTTCTTCTTTTCTTCTTCTTTTCTTCTTCTTTTTTCTTTAGCTGGTCGCCGGCCTCGGCCATGGCCGGTTACCAGCCATCGAGGGCTGGCGACGCCGTCGAGGGTCGGCGACCTCGCCGGAGTGTCGCCGGCCCCGGTGAGGCCGAGCCTCGCCCCGAGAATAAAAAATAAATAGAAACACGTTTGGTAAATTTTATTCTTTTCTTGTTTCTTTTAATTTTTTAATAAAAATACGTTTGGTAAATTTACTAATATCAGTATGAATTATCTCCAATAGACTTTGACTTCGAGTAGCACCTTTCTTCTTTGTACTTTATGTGCTCTGATACCACATGTAGAAAATTTATTCTCATAAATAATTAATCAATTAAGAACAAACATATCCATACATGATTGTAAAACACCGAGATCAATAAATACAGCGGAATTATAGCGTACCTGTTTGAGCCATTGCTTCACTTGTAGAAAAATAGATCACTTTGATAATCAGAGATCTATCGGAATGCCAGATCTTGCTCTCTATGACCTATTTCGATATAGCAACTTTCAATGGGATTAAAGCAACTGATAGGTATAACCTACCATTTTATAGGCTAGAAAGGAGACCTAGCAAACCCATAGGTAGCACGGACACGGCGACACGGGACACGCGACACGACACGCGATATGTCATTTCTCAAAAAGTAGAAAATTTCGACACGTTCCGACACGTTAAATATTAAATAAATATTTTTTATTTTTAATTAATTTGATTCAAACTCATAAACAAATAAATAGATAAAGAGTTTACAATGAATTTATACTAATAATATTAATAAATCTTACACTTTTTTTATTTCATTATCCCAAATTTATATTTATTTTTTGAAATCCTCCCCTCCTCCCAAATTTACTTTTATTTTTTGAAACCCCCCACCCTCCCAATCTGTGCCAAAGCTTCCCTCGTCTTTTTTCCCCCCAAATTTTTTTCACTTTCTTTTTCCTGCCCCACCACCTGATAGCCCAATGGGTCGATTCCCCCCACCCCCAAATTAATTTTTTATTCTTTCCCTCCCACCATCATCCATTTCCCCCCACCTGTCCATCACTTTCCCTCCCCCCAAAATACGTACCCATCAGACTCCCATTTTTTTTAATTATTTTTGAGTTTCTCAGAAACCCTAGCTTCTTTAATCCTCCTCGCCGCTCGCAACCTTTCCTCTTCTCCTCCTCCCTCCTCGCCGCACGCACGACCACCTTCCTCGCCACTCGCCACTCCTCGCCCGACCCCCTTCCTCGCCGCACGCACGACCCCCTTCCTCCCGGCTCGCCGCTCGCCACTCGACCGCCTTCCTCTCTTCTTCCTCTCACCTTTGATCCTTTCTCCCTCGCAGTTGTAGCCTTGTCCGATCCATCGCAGCATCACAGTGGCGGCCCTCGCCTCAGTTTATGCTCGGCCATCTCTCGCCGTCGCTCGCGGTCTGCTCCCTCTCGGACACGCGTGTCAAAACGTGTCGGGCAAAGGTTGACCACGTGTCGGAAAATCCGACACGCGTTGACTGCGTGTCTGACTGTGTCCGAGCATGTTGAGGTGTCCGACACACTCCAACACGTGTCGAACACGACACGGAAGCACGGACAACGTGTCCGTGCTACCTAAGCAAATCCTAATCAATAGCGTGTCAACTGGACCATTCTCATTACAAGCTTCAGTCAAACACAATTGCCTACACTTTGCTGCTCAACTAGGCTCGTTATCAATAGATGCCAATACCCAATTCAATCAGATCACTTTAGGGTTCAACAAATATTAAAATATCCATTAACCCAACTGATAGGTATAACATACCCTTTTATAAGCTAGAGAGGGGACCTAGCAAACCCTAATCAATAGCGTGTCAACTGGGCCCTTCCCATTACGGGCTTCAGTCAAACACAATTGCATACACTTTGCTGCTCAACTAGGCCTGTTATCAATAGATGCCAATACCCAATTCAATTAGATCACTTTAGGGTTCAACAAATATTGGAATATCCATTAACCCGATTATTTAAAATAGAAAATTAATTAATTAATTAATTTAAGCCCATATTATAGAAAATTTTCAACATTCTCCCACTTGGGCTACATTAATTAACTTATATTATTTTGAAAATGATTTTATATTTGAAAATACACTATCGGGTTAATAACTAAAATTTTGTTTTATGTGGCCACAACTTTTTAAAAAATAATATTCCAATAATGGCATCTCAATCCTATATAACCTCAATATAGGACTATGGAAATCAATGTGTTAAGAAAATATCACAACACAAGACCTTCCATAATCACATATAATAAATATTATATTTTCATGGATCATGGGCCTAGTAGTGTAGTAAGAAATAGTGCCAACATGTGATCAAGATATACACTATTTCTTATCAGTCCTCAATGCAATTTCTCAACGATATGAAACTGCATTAGCGCAATTTTTAAACAACACGAAATTACCTCAGTGCGATTTCTAAACAACATGAAATTGCACAATTATGTCACAATTCAACATGAGATCTCATAATCAGTGACATCCAATCATCTTTAAACTAAAATTTGTTTAAGGATATTGTTTTATACTTCCATTTCTCAGTCAACAGGAGAAAAAAATAACAATATAATCAATAACAACAATCATTGAAAATAAATGCTTTAATAGACATCATAAAAGCATTATCAGTCTGCATATAACTATAATATCCAGAAATACAAAGTATATAACTCCCACTAACAAAATAAATCAAAAGATTCTAAAACACCCATATTCTTTACATGTTCTTTAAACAAAATGGGTCGTAAGCTTTTATTAGAGGATCAGCCAACATTCAGTTCTGATATTTTCAATTACAACGTCTCCATTTTTGACCAAGTCCTTAACAGTATAATATTTGATCTCCATGTGTTTGGACGCATTACTAATCTTGTCATGCTTGGAATAAAACACAGCTGCAGTGTTGTCATAATAGATCAACACGCAATTCTGAGATCAAATTTCTAAGCCAAACTGCTTGAACCGACGCGCCGTAGCATGCTACAAACTCAGCATACATTGTAGAGTTCGTAATCAAGGTTTGCTTTGTGCTCTTCCAAGAAATAGCACCTCCAGCCATCATAAAAATATATCCATAAATTGATTTTCTATCATCTAAACAACTAGCAAAATCAGCATCTGAATATCCAATCAATTTTAGGTCCTCAACTCTGCTATAAACGAGCATGAAATCCTTTGTTCGTTGTAGATATCTCATCACCTTCTTAGCTGCAACCCAATGTTCTTGACCTGGATTCGACAGATATCTTCCAAGAGTATTTACAGCAAAAGCAATATCAGGTCTAGTACATACTTGTGCATACATAAAACTGCCAACTGCACTAGCATATGGAACATTTTTCATGACTTCCTTTTCAACATCATTCTTGGGGCATTGATTTATGCTCAATTTATCTCCTTTTACAACAGGAGCTTCACCTGACTTACAGGTCTGCATATTTAATTTTTTCAAAACACAATCTATATAACTTAACCCAAGAACTTTCTTAGATCTGTCACGATGAATCTCGATGTCTAGAACAAAAGAGGCTTCCCCGAGATCTTTCATATCAAACTTTGTAGATAGAAATTTTTTGGTGACATTCAATAAATCAACATCACTGCTAATAAGTAAAATGTCATCTACATAAAGTACTAAGAAAATGTATTTACTCCCACTTACTTTCATGTAGATGCATTGATCAAACTTATTTTCTTCAAAGCCAAATGATCTCACAACTTTGTGAAATTTTAAGTACCACTGACGTGATACTTGTTTGAGACCATATATGGACCTTTGAAGTTTGCACACCATATACTCATTTTCGGCTTCTTTAAACCCTTCAGGTTGCTGCATATATACTTCTTCATCCAGATCTCTATTTAGAAAAGATGTCTTGACATCCATTTGGTGAAGCTCTAAATCAAAATGAGCCACCAAAGCCATGATTATCCGAAAAGAGTCTTTAGTAGATACTAGGGAAAATACTTCATTATAATCAATACCTTCTCTTTGTGTGTACCCTTTTGCGACTAACCTTGCCTTGAATCTTTCTATGTTGCCTTTTTTGTCTTTCTTAGTTTTGAATACCCATTTGCAGCCGATTGGTTTATGCCCATCAGGTAAATCAACTAGTTTCCACACTTGATTAGTTGATATGGAAAACATCTCGTCCTTCATCGCTCCTAACCATTTATCTGCCTGATCACTATTAAGAGCTTCTTTGAAGGTCGTCGGATCAACTACATTTCCAATGTCAAAATCAGCTTCTCCAAGATAGATATAATAATCATTAAAAAATGTTGGTCTTCTTTGTCGCTGTGATCTTCGCACAGGTATTTTTGGAGCTGCATCATTCATCTGGGGAATTTCATTTGTAATGGGATGATCTATCGCCATATTTCCGGTATTTGCTTCTTGTTGAATTTCCACTCTACTAGGATCTCGCATAGAATCTTCATGTAAGATGGTCAATGGAATAGAGACCGTTTTATTTGGTTCTTCCATTTCGAAAGATTGAGAAGAACTCTTTTCAGCAACATCTAATTCCAGGAATTTGGCAGTTTGAGATTCAACGATTCTAGTGTCGCGAGAAGGACAATAGAACCTATACCCTTTAGATTGATTAGGATATTCAATAAAATAACATCTAGTAGTCCTGGATTCGGTCTTCTTCTGAGAATGATCATAAATTTTCACCTCTGCAGGACAACCCCAAACTCGAAAATGATTTAAGCTAGGTTTCCTCCCAATCGACAATTCAAAAGGTGTTTTCGGCATCGATTTACTAGGTACACGATTCAATATATAAGTTGTCGTTTTAATCGCATCACCCCATAAGTATTCAGGCAAATTAGAACTGTCCATCATATTTCGTTTCATCTCCATGAGTGTACGATTTCGCCGTTCAGCTACAGCATTTTGCTCAAGACTCCCAGGCATTGTATATTGAGCAACAATACCACAGTCCTGCAAATATTTTGCAAACGGTCCTTTTTGTTGTCCAGCCTCAGTATATCGCCCATAATACTCACTACCACGATCAGATCTGACAATCTTGATAATTTTTCTCAATTGTTTCTCAACTTCAGTACGAAACACTTTAAACATGTCAAGAGCATCAGTCTTCTCCTTAATTAGATAAAGATAACAATAACGGGAGAAATCATCAATGAACGTGATGAAGTATTTATTTCCACACAAGGTGGTTGAGTATGGCCCACTAATATCAATATGAATTATCTGCAATAGACTTTGACTTCGAGTAGCGCCTTTCTTCTTTGTACTTTATGTAGAAAAAAATTTACCAAACGTGTTTCTATTAATAAATTTACTAAACGTGTTTCTATTAAAAAATTAAAAGAAACAAAAAAAGAATAAAATCTACCAAATGTGTTTTTATTTATTTTTTATTCCCGGAACAAATTTACCAAACGCATCTTTCTGGTCAAAAATTGTTCTCCGGAACAGAAATACTTTGTTTCTATTTCTGTTCCCTGGAACAATTTTTGAACATAAACGTTACCAAACGCGCCCTTAATGTCTGAACATGTTATGGATAGCATTATCTCAATCGTACAAATTTTCCCTCTTTGAAATCAAGAGCAAGAACATCATTTTAGGGACACTGTTGTGGACGGAGGATATGCATAAGTAGTATATACAAATAGCCAGCAGCGACAAGTAGTAGCCCAGAAAATCAAACTTCAGGAGTGCCACAGAATTTCCGCCTTCTCATGAATCTCAACCGGTAAAATAAGTTAATGGGGTTAATTTGGTGAGGATGGTGAATTATAACTCAAGCCAACCTTCCACTGGAGTTCATTTGAGGTGGAACACTCGATCTTTCCCCAAATCAGCAAGAGCTCTTCTGAGTTGGCTATACCTAAGTAAATGAATTTGGGCTTGACAAAAATCTCATCAATCTCGTGGATCATGTTGAAGTCAAAATGCAGGGTCACAACATGAAACTAATTGCATTTTGTGGCATGAGGAGTCAAACTTGCTCCCTCGCCCATTATGCAACTTCGCCCGTCCATAGGTACTTGATCTAATTTTCCCTAAAACCCCACCAAAATTCAAACTTCCGTCACATTCCTTGATGATGGATTTATGAGATGGGCTTAAGGCCCATCCGCTCAAGTTTGGCTCAAAAAGGCCCGGCCCACGGGAATAGGGCCCGTGGATGGGGGAATGTATAAAAGGGAGGAGAGAGAGAGAGAGAAGGCACCCTTTGGCCATTCCAACGTACGCTTCTCACTCTCTCTTTCCCTCCAAACGCTTAAGGCACGTTGTTTCCCTTTTCAAGGCAAATTGACATCATCGGATCAGAATTTCTTCCTCGGTCTTCAGCATTGGTATTTAATCTGTGGCTAACAAGGTACGCTCGAATCCGTGGTGTGCTTTACGATCGGTGATACGTGTTATTCCCGGGCTTCGTCTTCTGCGTTGATTTAGGGGTTCGATTCGGTGTTGAATCCGATTTTCGGGGATCAGTCATTCCCAAAATTGGTATCAAAGCCCTAGTTCACGTTTTCCCGATCAATTTGATGTTTTTTGATTGATTTTTCGCGAAAAAATTTTCGGCCGTATGGATCGGGGCGAGAAATCCCGACACCCAAGCGTTGTTCGGCCATTTTTCTGAGTTTTCATAAGTCGCAATCGTCTTTTGAATACATGGGGAGAAAGGCGACGTCGAGACGAATCCGGCGACATGTCGCACGCCGCCATACGATGCCACACACGCCCACACACGCGGCCAGAAGCCGCTACGCGTGGGCGCGACGCGCCCGAAGCGCTGGGTATGGCCAACGCGTGCGCCACACACGCCGGTGACGAACCGGCACGTGCGCGCCGGCGATCGGCGAAACGGCATGCGCCGGTAGGCGAACCGACGCGTGCTGACGTCACTCGCTGACGTCATTGTGACGTCACCCGCTGACGTCATCGTGACGTCACCCAACGGTCGATAACCGTCGGGATGATGTCATTGATGACGTCGCCGCCGACGACGGTTGGCTGCGGATTGACCGTTGGGTGACGCCACGATGACGCGCCGACGACGGTTGGCCTGCCGGTTACCGACCGGCGACCCGACCCGACGGCGACCTACTCGACCCGATCAGTCTGGCGCATGCCGCGCACGTGCGGCTGACGTTTGCATGACGTCGACACGCGCGAGGCACGTGCCGGCTGACATCTCGCGTGACGTCACCGGCGCAGACGCGCTGCACGTGCGTGCGGTCGGTTCGTCCGACCGGTCCTCCAACCCGCGCACCCGTTGACCCGACCCATTGACCGTTGACCGACGACCGTAGTTCGTTGACTTTGACCGTTGACCGACGACCGTAGGTCGTTGACTTTGACCGTTGACCCAAAAAAAAAAAAAAAAGGAATTTGTTTCTTTTTCAGTCATGCCTATGTGGGTTATAAGTAATCCATTTTTAATTTTGCATTTGTTGCATGAATTTTGAAAAATTATATATTTTCCCTTATATTTATTATGGATTATTATGGATTATAAGTGATCCAGTTTTAGTTGTGCATTTGTTGCAGGAACTATGATGCGTTATGCAAGGATACCTGCAATCCCGAGAACGGACGCGGGAAATGCAAGACTTAAAAGGCTGATGTCAGAATTAGCTAATTATCGGTGGCATGATGGTGATTTAGTATCACATGTGGTCAAGGTCAATCATATGATACAGGAAATCATCTGGAATTGTTATCTTATGCCGGATTTTGAGAAGGTGCTGGTTTTGATGAACACTCTTCCACCTGAATGGCAAGCAGTGTTGGATCGGTTATGGGAGATCAACGTGGTCCCGGGTTATAGGAGGCTGGTGGAAGCTTTTGTAAGAGAGCACTATAGGATTGAGTTGGCCAAAACTTCAACCCTTAGATTGAGCCCCACATGGCGTAGAGTAAATGCGCCTTGGTGGCGACATGAATGCTCTCCAAAAGTTTTTCCATGGTTGGCAAACGTTCCTTCAAATTTCTCAGATATTATGGCTGATAGATTAGAAGGGACATTCACTATTTATTTCTTTGATTAATTATGTAATGTTTACTACATGATTGTTGTTGATGTAGCAACCGATATGTTAGTTGTATCATGTGAAAGCATTATTATTTTATTGGATGTTAAGATTTTATTTGCTTTTTGTTATTGCTGGTTGCTGTGGGTAAATTAGATGTAGGTAGTAATAGAAGTTTTTGTAACTTCATATAATTTATTTGCATAAGACAATTATATTAATAATAATTTTGAGTTTGGATTTTTGGAGGATGATTGGAAACATAGTGACATTTTGATTCTGAAGCCTTACTTGAAATTATTCATTAATATGATGGGTCTATGCAAATAGGGATGCATAAATGATAGGCATTAATTATTAGTGCATGTATGTCTGATGTGTTCAGAACGATGGTTCAGCAACTAAGAATGTAATTGCTGATATGAACGGTAACAATTGTGAAATATTGAATGTGAAGATTCAATATGTGCTGAAAAAGCAAGAAGCACTAGAAACTCTTGACCATGTTATGGAAGATCTTGAGGATGCTGTGCGCCACCTTGAGCTAGTAGAGGACTGCCTATCAGCATTTGAGCCGAAAATAGACATTGGCTATGCTGGTCCTAGCTCAGAAAGGGCTTTGAGCTCTAAGTGCAAGCATATTGATTCGTTCAATATGTGGGAATAGGATCAAGTCCTTATTGCAAGAAATCAAGAGTTACCCAACACAAGAGAGGAAAACGTCCTCAAGTGAAGAAAATGTTAAGGGTGAGGTGTTACAATTGTGACAAGAAATGTCACTATACTCGTAATTGTTGTGAGCCGAAAAAGGTCAACACCTCTTGTACATTTGAGAACTTTGCTTATGTGTCAAGTTCTGCATTAATGGCCGAATCCAATCCTTTGTGGACTGTAGATTCAGGATTGACAGACCATGTACCGAAAGATAGAGAATCCTTCGTGGAATTCCGATGATACCAACTAGAACTAAGTGGATCTATGTTGGAAATAACTACAGAGCTGAAGTTAAAAAGATTGGCACCTGCCAATTGAACATGCATGGTGGACGCACATTGATGTTCTAAATGCTCCAGAGATTCGTCGAAATTTTGTGTCTGTTTTGGTGTTGGTTAAGCTTGGTTTTAATGTGAACTTCCATAATAGTGGTGTAGATTTGTATTTGGATACAAACTACTATGATTGTGGTCTTTTTCTGGATGGTTTTATTGTGCTAAATGTTGACTGTAGTGATGTCAATATTTGTTATTCCCTTTTCACGTCTTCTACTTCATATGATAATGATGTGAGTGTGTGGTATGCTAGACTTGGTCATATGGGCCAACAACATATGAATAGACTAGCCAAAGAGGGCTTGTTGGGCAATATTGAAAAAGTCGATTTGTCCATATGTGAGCATTGGCTAGTAGGGAAAACGACAAGGAAACCATTTGGAAAAGGTAAAAGAGCTGAATTTCCTCTGCATTTAATCCATTCTGACGTCTGTGGTTCAATGAATGTGAGAGGAAGGCATGGGGCTGTTTATTTCATCACTTTTTTTTATACATGATTATACTCGAGTCGGATATGTCTATTTGATTTCTCATAAATTTAAAGCATAAGTTGTTTCAGAAGGTCTATGAACACGACAGAAAATCAATTAAACAAGAAAATAAAGGTATTTAGATCCGATCGAGGTTGAAAATATTTATCTGATAAGTTCAGAAAATCATGTGATGAAAAAGGAATAGAAAGACAGTTATCTATTCCATATACTCCTCAACAAAATGGTGTTGCAGAGAGAAGAAACAGAACCCTACTGGAAATGGTTAGGTCCATGGTGGCGCATGCTAACTTACATATCACTTTTTTGTAGTGATGCGTTGTTAATTGCTGCCTATATACTTAACTGGGTGCCTTCCAAATCAGTTAGTTCCACTCTATATGAGTTATGGACATGTAGAAAACTGAACTTAAGTTTTCTTAAGCCATGGGTTGTTCTGTCTATATTCATGAGTCATCTCACAAGTTTGGGAAATTGGGTCCCAAAGAAAATAAGAGTATTTTCATGAGATACTGCGAACACTCAAAAGGGTATGTGTTCATAGGTGAGCAGGAAAGTGAGAATATAACTGAATTTGAATCACGAGAGGTCACATCCTTAGTGGATGAATTTCCTAAGAGGGGCGAAATAAGGGAAAATAATTCCCTATTTGAAACCTTGAATTAAGATAATGATGTTAATGGAGTTCGTCCAAGTGGGAGTAATATGAAATGTGATGAATTGAATTCAACTCATTCTCAATTGCAACCACCTGATGTGACGACATCATCATTACTTAATCCAAATTGGAGCATGATGGGGAATGATGTGCTAAGTGTACAATCTCCCATACGGTGAACAAGTCGCCAAAGTATTCCCCGTCGATGTTTTGACATTGAAAGGGAAACTTTTATGGTTGCTCCACAAGATGAGGATGAGCCAAGAAATATTAATGAGGCTCTGAATTGCCATAATAAGGAAAAATGGATTCATGCAATGAAAGAGGAAATAGAGTCAATGAAGTCAAACCAAGTCTGAGAACTGGTTGATCTTCCAAAAGGATGCAGAGTTATTGGGAACAAGTGGGTTCTCAAAATAAAGCGAAAGGCTAATGGCTCGATAGAAAGGCATAAGGCTCGCCTTGTGGCGAAAGGGTATAATCAATAGGAATGAATTGATTATGAAGATACGTTTTCTCTTGTAGTAAGATTTACCTTGATTCGCATAATTCTGGCAATAGTGGTTAGTATGGATCTTGAGTTACATCAAATGGATGTAAAGACTGCTTTCCTCAATGAAGAATTAGAGGAAGGAACATATATGGAACAACATACTGGTTTCATAATGAAATGCCAAGAAGGAAAGGTATGTCGACTTTGGGGGTCGATATATGGCCTTAAGCAGTCGTCAAGAAAATGGTATATGTGTTTTCATATTGCCATAATGGCATATGATTTTACAATGATAGATGAGGATCATTGTGTATATATCAAAAGATCCAATGATCAATTTGTGATCATATCATTATATGTTGATGATATACTGATTGCCGGAAGCAATATGGAGTTGGTTAATACTATCAAGAGATGGTTGTCTTCTAACTTTGAGATAAAGGATATGGGTAATGCTGCATACACTCTTGGAGTTAAGATTTCAAGAGATCGTTTTGAAGAGATTGTTGTCTCTTTCACAAGAATCATATATAAATAAGATTCTTGAACGATTTCGTATGCAAGATTGTAAAACCATAGACACTCCTATTGCAAAAAGGTGAAGGATTGAGCCATAGTCTGTGTCCAAGGACTTCACAAGAGAAGGAACAAATGAAACATGTTCCTTATGCTAGTGTTGTTGGGAGCTTGATGTACATTATGATGTGTACAAGACCTGACATATGTTTAGCAGTTGAAATGGTGAGCATATACCAATCCAATCCAGGTCAAGCACAATGGAAAGTCGTTAAGAGAATACTAAGGTATCTAAAGGGAACTGCTGATTATACGCTAAGTTATAAAGGAAAGGATCTACAACTCAAAGGCTATTCTGATGCTGATTAGGGGAGGAGATTTAAATGAGAGGAAATCTACCTCTGGATTTGTTTTCTTACCGAATAATGGCACCATATGTTGGAGCAGTAAGAAACAAAAGTGTATAGCCTTGTCCACGATGTAAGTTGAGTTCGTGGCTTTATCAGTAGCAGTGTAAGAAAGTGTTTGGCTTAAGAAATTTTTTGGATCATTTAGGTGTTATTGAAAGTGCTGCAGATTTATTGTTGGTAAACTGTGGTAGCCAAGCAGCAAAAGTATACACCAAAGATCCAAAATATCATGGCAAGACCGAACGCATAGATACCAAATATAATTTTGTAAAGGATATGGTTGCACGAAAGGATGTGAACTTAAAGTACATACTACGCATAGAATGGTAGCAGATCTTATTACAAAGCCAATACCTAGAGATATGTTTTGTGGACATATTAAATCTCTAGGATTGCGTAGAGACTGAGGTACTGAATATTGTATTTTTCCTAAGTGTTTACAATTTGATGAATTTGTGTTTTCATCATTAATGCCTATGAATCTTTGTTTGATCTTTATGCATCTTAATGCTTAGTGCATTACTTTAAGTTGAGAAGTATGTCGGACAGATATAAGATTAGCCCACTCACACGGGTAATCGCCTCTATTTACTGTGTGATAAATAGAGATGAGACTGTTTTAAAGCTTATTATCTAGGTGATAATCGAGAGCTCAAGCTTAAAACACGTATGTCGTCTTAACTAGGTGTTAAGATGAGAATATAATACTTACAATGTCTGAAAGTAAAATACCCCACATATTTTACTTTATCTGTCTAAGATGCCAGATGTGAGTTCTGATGAATTTTGTGAATGAGTAGATACGTGAACTCAAGTTAAACATTAGGTATGTCTGAACTATCATCTGTACGATATTGAAATGTATAAACATACGCTCCATGGGAAATGAGTTAATACCGTAATACGTATTTCATACTACGTATGCATGAGACGACCAATAAGAGTGGCAAAAGTTTGATCTCAACTTTTATGTCGTGTGAGACTCTTGAGGAAGAGAGTTCCTCAATTTCTTAGTCCCCTCATGACTCTTACTTATTCTCAAGATTTCTATTTAGTGTTTGCTATCTTAGGATGTTGCCAATGGTCATGAGTGATTCGATCTAATGGGGCATTTCTAGAAAAGCAATTTGGACTGAAATTGAGAGTTTGAAGGAAAGAGGAAGATCGATTTTGGAGAATCACATTGTAGTTTTGTATTCACCGAGTTAACCAATTATGACTGTCTTTGTGATAATCATAATTGTGAATACAATATATATATCATTGTTTAAAAGAGATCAAGAGAGATATAAATGTGATCGATCGATCTAGGGTACGCATACTAAATCTACTCGGAAGTGATGCCCATTATGAGCTGCTATATATTCCTAACAGATGTATGGCAACGAGCTCTCAAAGTATGCTGGTCGCACGGATTATTCACCGGTATGAATGTTAAAGAGAGGAAAAGAGGATTCTGTTCGGCCTACCATGTTAAGTGAGAGTCTATGATGGATTATTCTCTGATGAGGCTGAGTAGGGCCCGTCCGCCCATATTGGTTTTGGACCACCATGTGCGAGTGGGAGATGATGGATTTATGAGATGGGCTTAAGGCCCATCCACTCAAGTTGGGCCCAAAAAGGCCCGGCCCACGAGAATAGGGCCCGTGGATGGGGGAAGGTATAAAAGGGAAGAGAGAGAGAGATAGAAGGCACCCTTTGGCCATTCCAACGTACGCTTCTCACTCTCTCTTTCCCTCCAAACGCTTAAAGCACATTGTTTCCCTTTTCAAGGCAAATTGGCATCATCGGATCAGAATTTCTTCCTCGGTCTTCAGCATTGGTGTTTAATCTATAGCTAACAAGGTATGCTCGAATCCGTGGTGTGCTTTACGATCGGTGATATGTGTTATTCCCGGGCTTCGTCTTCCGCGTTGATTTAGGGGTTCGATTCGGTGTCGAATCCAGTTTTCGGAGATCAGTCATTCCCAACACTTGATTAGCAATGGGCAACGGATTGGCCATTGCTGGCCCAAGCATGGCACGATTGGGCCCGTACCTGGCACGGTCCCCTATGTGAGGGACCGGGTCGGCCTGACTCAGCCCCTTCGCTACTGGGCCACTTTGCGAATGGGCCTGAGCCAGCCGAAGCCCAAAAAAGATTATTGGGTCAAATGTGGCCGCATGAGCCCAAAAATAATTAAAATGGGGCCTTTGGCCACTGTGGCCACATAAGAAACGAACACTAACCCGCGGTGGTTCAATCCCAGCTTAAGCTTATGACCCAAAAAAAAAAAAAAAAAAAAAAAAAATCCCTGCTTGAGCCAACTCCATTTATACAGCACCAGCACCCCCACAAACCAAAAAGAAGATCGATCTACAAGGCAAACGAGCAAATCAAATAATAAGAAACTAAAAAATTTTAAAAATAAATTGTTCGAATAGGAAAAAACTGTACTTTAAGGGTTCATCTATTTCGTGGAAAACTTACGTTTTAAAAAATATTTTCTTAAAAATATTCACTTGTATCGCTTATAAAAATGTATGAATAAAAAAATATTTTTATCATCTACAAAAATATTTAGACATAGACTATTATGAATAACGAAATATTTGTCATTAACTAATTATTCCAAGTAATATAATCAATCATTTTTTAGAAAAAAAATAAATAAATCATTCAATTTTCACGATATGGGTGGATCCTAAATATTTTTACATCTTCCTTGATCTACTATTAAATCTAATCTAGATGTTCATGGTGCTGAACATTTCTGATTTGAGACCACAGGCTATCATTAAACAGCAAAAGTTGCATTATTTCTAGCTCTGCTGCACTCTTTCAGTGTACTTCAGTCGGTCAGAGAGAGGGACTGCAAAAACAGTGCATAACACCATTGTCTGTTGCCTTTCCTTAGCTGGAAAAAGTCGATCTTTTCTCGAGGAACTCTGCGCTGCCAATTGGGGTCGGGGGAGCTGCGTAATTTGAATTCAAAACAGTGGGATGATTTTTGAGGAGTCGCGCAACGGCTGCTTCATTTTTTTCTCTCTCTGAAAGCTGCTTTTTTGCCCTTGAGCCAATGCAATGCACAGCGCAACGTCTTCCAATTCCTCACCACCTCCTCCATCGGCAGGAGGGCGTCCCCCCCAAATTCGCTTTTCTCTTTTCTGCGTTTCCGAGGTCTTCTGGGACATAGGGCACCACCCCTCGTAAGCAGTAAAGATCCCCGGAAGTTGTCGCTTTTCCTTTCTGCAACGGGCAACTCATTTGACAAAATCTCCCTAGTTAGCTAATCTTCCTTTTTGATTTTTTTTTTTTTTGATACCCAAGATCCACCGGACCCGCCGTGCTTACGCTTGGCAATCCACGATCCATACAGTACACGGGCACCTCGGACCAAGTGTCAATACCTAGAGGGGGCTAGCCCAAGATCCCAAGACCCCTACTTAAGATACTTTAACAATAAGAGGATTCGAATCATCGACTTTGGCGATGAATGAGAGAATGCACACCAATTGCACTACCTATGGTTGGGTTCCTTTTTTGATTTGTCTATCATGAAAAGAAAAAAGAAGATTTCACCATACATCATTAGGAGAATTTTAATCATAGGATATATAGATTGGGGTTCGCTATATTTTATTATAACCTTACATAATCCTTATCTCAATGATCGAAAGCAGTTTAACATCTTATATTTGAAAAGAGAGGCAAATAGTAAGTATACAATTTGAATCTTTATTGGAGCCGGAAAACATAGATAAATCCAATCTATTTGGAATCTTCCAATGGGGTTCCGAATTATAGCTGGAAGCAAGAACCTCAATAACCTAGAGCATGCTTAGGTATCTGTCCTTGGAAAAAATTCTACTTTAAATGATTTCAATTAGAAGTCACCACTTATTTCACCGCTTTTGCCTTGCTCTTTTTCAGATTTAAACTGCAAATACTTGTAAAGAGCGTTTGTAATTTACCATTAGTGTATATGATATATCTAATTTATTGAGAACAAGATCACATGCTTTGATCTACGGTTCAATATATATTTCGAGTAAAGAATCCGACAATTATGTCCATTGAGTCACAAAATTAAAGCCAAAAATCAAACGTCATTTGCAAGAAAATAAAGTCAAACGCCGCGATCGCATCATACAAACTCCAACATGGTCCTTACTCTCACGAAGGTAATAGGAAGCAAAAGAAATTTTTATTTTATTTTATTTTTGGTTTTAATTGGAAAAGAGGAAATTGATTCCATCGTGGGGGTCAACGACTCCACCGGACAGGTAGTCACGGGCTTCAGAATATGATTCCGCTCGATAGAATAAGAGTCCCACCCGACACAGTGAAAAATCTCTTCATGTGCTCTTGTGATCATGCCAATTGCTTCGATTTCTTTTCACTTTTTAAACCAAATTCAATCTCATCAATCAAACCCATCGTTCCCCATCATATAACATCCTCGGTGTTAGGTTTATTTTGCCTTACACCCCTCAAATGCGCATCTTAATCTTTACTTTTCGCTGAAGCTGTTTTTTTCTCGCTCGCGATCGCCCCTGGCTCTCGCCGACTCGCCTGTAAGTTCATCCGAGCTTTTCCCTCTTCCCGTTAGGTTGAAGCATTTATTTCTATCTTATGTGCTCGTAATGCTTCTTTGATTCTATCACGCGTCTGTGCGGGTTCGACATAATTGAAGCTTCCTTGTAAGCTTGTGACGAAGTTGCCCGCGACTGTTCTTTGCACCGATGCTCATTTATATTTTAGAATCGTCACTTCTCTCCGGGTCTTGTTCTATTGTATAACGTAAAGTAGAAATGTTGGTTTGACCTACGTGCAGTGTGTTAATTGTTCACGACACATTAGGCTTGTCAAAATGGATACTATTTCTTAATCCATATTTGATGGAATGGACACCAAATCTATTTTGCCCTAGCTCGATCTTGCCTTCGCTCTTTCCATACTCTCGTGTTAGTATGTGTATGAGTTTTTCCAAATTAGGTTAAATATGAAAGTGTTTTAGTAATATAAGTCGAGTTGGGTATGGGTCGCTGAATTTATACTATATAAAAATCAATCAAAACAGGTTAAATGGATTAATTTATGCTAAACCATCCTCGATCAACTCGATCCATCCATTTTGGCAAGACCAACACATGACACGTGCTAGAACAAGAATAGCCACCGTCAAAAACAAGGAAAATGAGGTGATAAAACGCCCAATTAAAGAACCTGCACATCCAGTTTGAAAGAGTGCTCGGATTATAAATCAATTCAAAACCCCAAGACGAAAAGGAGATCAGGGTGTTGTCCATATTAACTGATGGGAGGGTGCTGGACTTAGTCTCTTTTTATGTGGTGCTGCTAATGGGAGGGTGCTGGACATAGTTTATTTTTATGTGGTGCTGGACATAGTCTCTCTTTTTATGTTTTCTTTTTTTAGGAGGATGCTGGATATTATATCACTAATGGTAGTTGCTGCCTCCATATTGCCATTGGTTTTTTTTTTTTTTAAGAGGGTGCTGAACCTTCATTGATTGGGGAGTGAAGTTCATGTTTTTCTTTTCTTTTATAAACAATCAATCAATGTCAATGACAATAACTGTTTCTGTTATTTTCTCTTGGTTTAGTTTCGGCTAATTGCTAGTAAGATAGTTATCGGTTATGTTGTATATTTTTTTGCTGTTGGTGCAATATTCTTATGAGGTTGCTATTATTTTTAGATTTAAATGTGTGCATACAGTGTTGCTTGTTGAAGTTGTTGATACGTTGATGCTATCTATGGGGTTCTAGTTGTATGTACTAGAATAATATGCAGTTTTGGGTGCTGGTGCATCTCGTTGCACGGTTGTTCTTGCAAGCCAACTGGTGCAAGAACAAGATGCAAGATGCACCGCGACTGGTGCAAGTTTGAAATTGGCACTCAAGCGATCACTATTTACAACTTGTGCAACAGAAGTGATCACTTTGTAATCGCGACTGGCACTTAAATGATCACTTTTATAAAAACTTAACACTCAAACGATCACTATTTACAACTTTTGGCACTGAAATAGTCAATCGTTAATTTGCCACCATCCCTTAATTTTGCCATGGTTTGCAGTTGCAGCAAACCAACAAACCATTACAACGATAAAAATGCAGCAACCATTCTATTTGAAGCAAAAACTAACCAAAACAAACATTGCCAATACACAACTAAATAATAAAAAGAGAACTAATACATTCCAACTCCAACCTTCTATTTTGCCATGGTTTGCAATTGCAGCAAACCAACAAACCAGCAAATCAGGAGGGCAAATAAAAAATGCAGCAAGCAAACATTGTATTTCTAAAGTGCTCACAATTAATGCATTACAACTCCAACCTTGCATTTCTACTATGGATTATAACAAAACCTTCTGCTTCATACAAAAATGATAGACATACAAACTTCGACTATAGTAGACATACAAATTTCTTTTCATTACTCACTTCGCATTTGAATAAACTAGACAAAAGAATAAAAACACAAACAACGCTCGATAAAAGTTTCTTTCAATTTTCAACCTTGAAACCTACATCTTCAAATGGTCGACCAGAGATATTAAACCCTTCATTTGAGCTTACATTGAGTCGACATCCTCCAACTCGTCCATTAACTCAGGTGGAGGTTGATTTCGGCATTCAAGTAATTCCAGGATCACCTCTGTCGCTCGATTAGAGAATTTCCTATTAGCCCATTTGAAATATTTGCACTTCGAGCCTTCTCTATATCTGCCGCACTTATGGAATCTTCTCCCGGGATTCAACTGAGTCCAAGATGTTCTTCTCGGATTTGGTAACCCACAATAACAATAACACTAACCATTTAATTCGTTTTTTTTTTATAGGAATGTGAGCTACTGCTGAAGCTTCTGCCCTCCATTCGCAAGAGTGAGCTGATAACTTTGAGAGAAAATCGAAGTATACACTCGAATTGATCGAATTGGGGATTTAAGGTTTTCAATTTCCGATTCTACTCGAATTTTGGGATTTAGAGTTTCTTATTTGAGGGAAAAGACACTAAATGGCGTCATTTTGTTGTTTGCATGCTGATTGTATTCTTCGGCGATCCACATCGGCTTCAAATATTAATAAAAAAATGTCACGTCGGATTTCCGGCTAACCAGATCAGAGTTAGCACAAAGTGAGTGTTTTTCAAAATTTTTGGCACTTAAGTGATCCGGCGGAAACTTTTGGCACTAAAGTGAGCACCGTACACCAACATATGGCACCATTAATGTACTTATCCCCTAGATGTTTATGCTTGTATGTCCTGTTTCATAGGTTTTGTCCGACTATGATTGTGCCGAGGGAATTTATTTTTGATGTTTGTGATTGACAAATAAGGTCTCTCAACCGTTGCATAGATTGACTTTAAAGGTTGCAGGTAGGTTTTGATGAACTAGTGTTTTTCATGTTTATATCGGGATAAGTACACTAATTGTGCCATAAGTTGTGTACGGCGCTCATTTTAGTGCCAAAAGTTTCCGTCGGATCATTTAAGTGCCAAAAAATTTGAAAAACGCTCACTTTGGTGCCAACGCCGATCTGATCGGCCGGAAATCTGACGTGGCCTTTTTTTATTAATTTCTTATGCTGATGTGGCTCGCCGAAGTTTCCATTAGATCACTTAGGCCTTCAAACGACATCGTTTTAGCATCCTAACACCAAAACGACGTCATTTTGTGTCTTTCCCCCAAATTCAAAACCCTAAATCCCCAAACGACGCCGTTTTGTGTCATCTTCTTCCCCGAGCAAATTTGTCTTCTTCCCGAACAGATCCAGCAACACCAACAACACCAAACCAATAACACCAGCAACGGAGAACCAGCAACACCAGTAATTTTCCAAAAAAGAAACCACGCATTTGCCTCCGCCCTCCCCTAGTAGTTTTCCCCCATTTTTAATCACCTTATCAACCTTTCAAATCCCCAAATCTCAGCCTCACCACCGCCTTTTCCCAAGAAATATTGTTGGGTGTAGAGGAAACGCGAGCTTGAAGAATCCCTAGAACCACGAGCAATCCAGTCAATGGTAGCCGCGAAGATCTGGAACGCCACGGAGGTTGTCGACGAAGCCAGCTGCTACGAAGGCGACGACCGTGGCCCCACCATCCCCTCCTCTGCCCTCATCGTCGATGCCTCCCTCTTTCTCGGGATTTTCTGTTCGTTTCTTTTTTCTTTCTTTCTTTTGTCTTGCTGTGGCAAACAACTACAATGGAGGTTGAGGGATGGCGGCGAAGCGATGGTGGCCGAGGGACGGCGGACAAAAAAACTCTAATTTCAATCTCTAAATAAAATTAACAAAACGGCATCGTTTTTGTGAGGGGATCCATGTAAGACGGCAAAACGGAAAACGACATCGTTTAAAAGGCTTCTTTATTTTTTATTTTTTAAAATATAAAAGCCACATAATCATTTTGGCCGGAATCTGTCATCGGTGGCACCAAAGTGATCGTTTTTCTTCCGATTTGGCACTTAATGATCCGGCGGAAACTTTTAGCACCAAAGTGAGCGCCGTACACAACTTATGGCACTATTAGTGTACTTATCCCTGTTTATATCATATGAATTGTGTATCCAACGGGGCAAAACATACAATGCTATAAAAGTTGCTTGTGACAACACTCTTTTCTTATGCCCTTTTGGTCTATGTGTTCGATGATGCAAAAACGGCAGCTCTTGAGGATCATCGAAGCCAACAGCTTGTGTAACTTTCTATCCATTTCAACATTGAGAAGGAACACTTTCACAAATCACTTGTCCGGTTTCTTCTGCAATGAGATCGGTGCGATGAGTGGATCTGTTGTTCCAAACACGAAAGCAGGTGTTGCAAAGGGCACGTTAAATCATTATTATGTTCATAATTCCATCACAAGTGGCCACCCACCTCTCAACTTCAACACAAATTTGTCATGTTCATTGAAGCTGATGGTACAGTAACAATTCTTTAAGAAGCTTGTGTCCAGATGCTGTTTTCAAATCACTTGCACATGTGCTGCGACATCAGGGAAGGAGCAGTATCTTGCCAATGTGTTTGCTACTCTCAATGAGCCGGTGCGCTTCCACTGCTTCGGATAGAGAGAAACACTTGTAAACCACAGGTTTCACCTTGCCTTCTGCGACTGCTGGCCAAACATTCTGCTTGACCTCCTTCATGATCGCAGCTTTATTTTCTGGACTTCTGTATCGCAGGCCAGCGGCTACAAATGCATAACAATACCATCATAAAATTGTATACGAGTGACACAAAAAGGGGGACAATGTCTACGTTCTGCAGAAGGAAAAAAAGTGAATGCAACTCCCCTTGCAGAGAAGTTTCTTTTTCTATAAGGTGAGGTCCCCTCTTTCAAATGATACATGCATTAGAGACTACTTATGAACTGAAATTAACCATAATAGAGCGCTAATGTTGGTTCACATAATGACCACCAAGAAGACTGAAGTTAGAATCCGGTAAAAAATATAGTGGTTTCTGTACCTTGGACTGTCAAACGTTTGGCAAGCAGACCTCTCAGATCGACCTGTGCTGCTACTCCGCTCAGAAAACCGATGATGAAGAGCCTCCCATCGAAATTCAAGCAATCGAGGTTTCTCTGTAAGTAGGATGCTCCGACGCAGTCCAGAATGACATTGACCCCTGCTATAGAAGCAGTTTCTTAGTAGCAAGCCTATTGCCCAATTACACTAGCAAAACACGAGTATCTTGCCAGAATATCGTTTGCAGACTAATATCTTGAAAATGTTGTAAGAAATCTGAGTTATTAAAGGAAGAAATCAACGTGACTCCTCCACACACTGCTTTTTGGGTGATATCATCATATGTTGAAGTTGCACTAATATATGCACAGCTGTTTAAGAAAATCTCGAATCTTTAATGAATCAGAAAGACGTCATGCAAATGATAAGAACTCTTTGAGCGTGGAGGCAAAGGAAATTACAATTAGAAGGGGGCGTTGTATACCTTTCTGTTCTGTTTCTTCCTTTACCCGCGCAACAAAGTCCTCAGTCTTGTAATTGATGCATACGTCAGCTCCGAGATCCTTGCAAGCAGCTAACTTTTCCTGACTACCTGGCGTTAAGAAATGCTGAAGATAGATCAGCAAGTATTAAACTCGTACAATCAATTTGCGAAAACAAAATCTTGATGTACCTGCTGTGACAAAGACTCGGGCACCATGGTACTTTGCTATTTGAATCGCGAATGTGCCAATTCCGCTGGAACCTCCATGAACCTAGACGTTATAAGGCATCAGTTCACAGCTTATGTAGTCATTTGTGCACGAGAGACTCATTTAAGCAAAAGCATAATGGAAACACACTACAACATTGGACACTTTTGCACTCGATTTCTATTAAAGAACGGAGAACGGATTGTACCGATTTGACGATACAAGGACTGATGAACTTTTGCTGAAGTGAAAATAACAAAAGAGCTGCTATAGTCGCTTCACCAAACTTAGTGAAGATTAAGAATAAACGAAGAGATGATGAAAAATTACCGGAAATTAGATGCTTTAACTAAGTATAATAGTCAAAGTTCTGGATGATACACCAATTGATTCGACAAGCAAGCTGAGAAAAGTTACCAAGAATGTTTCTCCTTCGGAGAGCCTACTCATCATGAAAACGGTGGACCAAACGGTGCATGCCACCTCCGGCAAACTCGCCGCATCTGTGACAGAGATGCCTGGTGGAATCGGAAGCACTTGTCCCTCTGGTACAGCGACTTTCTCAGCATATCCTCCCCCGCTGAGAAGAGCACAAACCTGTAATTAAGCCATCCAAATAATTCACATCTGGGTCACAAATTCCGGAATGAACTGAAATGCAGCGGATCAAATTTTCACATATTCATTTCAAAGAACAACATTTTGCTCTAACCCAAAATGGAGTCGAACCTGCAATCCCCACATCCTGATCAATATCATGATTAGTGTCATTGCTCATGTCTTGCTCATATCATCTTTTAATTTGTCTTCAATCCTTTCTAATGAACTTTTGCCTCATCCTCAAATGGATAACGCAGGAGAAATTGCAGATCTTTTTCCGGCTTTTGGGTTTCTGCTCGTAATTTTTCTAGACTTCGGGTCAGAAAAAGGAATGACATCACCATTTCAGCAGTCAAGATTTTATGAGCAACACCTCTGGATCAATCATCTATTGAATGCATCAAACGTCACCTACGGAGATAACTTTTCCTCAGACACTGTATACGATTAAGCATCTTTTAAACCATTCATCATCCTTTGGGAACAATAAAAATTTCATGAATCACCCAAACAGGCAAGACTAAGCTCTCATTGAACAAACAGACAGGATCCCAGTACTAAAAGCAAAATTCATTGGCCAAATCGAGAATCACCTGATCTCCAATTCTCCAACGAGAGACATTCTTGCCTACGGCTTCTACGACACCAGAGCATTCAAGACCCAGGTATGTGCTCGATCCTGGTGGAGGAGGATAGAGGCCTTGCCTTTGATATGTGTCACCTAAGTTCAATGCTGAAGCTGACACTCTGATCAGCACCTCATCTTCTTTGATCTCTGGGTCTCCCACCTCTTGGATCCTGAGAACTTCTGGTCCACCTTCACTTGTTATCACCACAGCCTTCATCCTCTTTCTCAGCACTCGTTGAATTTCTGGCTTTTTTAGAAAGACTCTGTGAGTGAAAAACTAAAAGGTCAACTCTGATTTATGACGGTGATATACCAAAAACCCGTGAATTTCATACACCACGCTTGAATACGACTAATGACTTCTGGACCTGCGTTAGGGAGTGCACAGACACTTTGTTCTCCAGTTTAATGAAGACCAATCGACCCAGAGAGAGAGAGAGAGAGAGCTTGAAATTAATCATCTATGATTCACCACTCTAGCAAATTGTTTAAGAATTCATCGTATGAAAGGACTATCGATGGTGACATCCCTCTTAACTCTTATTTGACGAATCAACATCATGACGAGGGCCAAAAATATAAAACTGAAACAACTGATAACTCAAATGGAATCTTGCATTCAGCATAGGGACACTGATGTGGACGCAGGATCTGCATAAGTAGAATATACAAATAGCCGGCAGTGGCAAGTAGTGGCCCAGAAAATCAAACTTCAGGAGCGCCATAGAATTTCCGCCATCTCACGAATCTCAACCCATAAAATAAGTTAAAGGGGTTAATTTGGTGAGGATGGTGAATTATAACTCAAGCCAACCATCCACTGGAGTTCAATTGAGGTGGACCACTCGATCTTTCCCCAGATCAACAAGAGCTCTTCTGAGTTGGCTATGTCTAAGTAAATGAATTCGGGCTTGACAAAAATCTCATCAATGTCGTGGATCATGTTGAAGTCAAAATGCAGGGTCACAACATGAAACTAATTGCATTTTGTGGCATGAGGAGTCAAAACTTGCTCCCTCGCCCATTATGCAACTTCGCCCGTCCATAAGTACATGATCTAATTTTCCCTAAAACCCCACCAAAATTCAAACTTCGTCACATTCCTTGATTAGCAATGGCCAACGGATTGGCCATTGCTGGCCCAAGCATGGCACGATTGGGCCGGTACCTGGCACGGTCCCCCATGTGAGGACCAGGTGGGCCCGGCTCAGCCCCTTCGCTGCCGGGCCACTTTGCGGATGGGCCTGAGCCAGCCGAAGCCCAAAAAAGATGATCGGGTCAAATGTGGCCGCATGAGCCCAAAAGGAATTAAAGTGGGGCCTCAAAGGCCCCTGCCAATATGGCCACATGAGAAACGAACACCGACCCGCGGCGGTTGAATCCCAGCTTAAGCTTATGACCCAAAAAAAAAAAAAAAAAATCCCAGCTTGAGCCGACACCATTTATACAGCACCAGTACCCCCACAAACCAAAAAGAAGATAGATCTACAAGGCAAACGAGCAAATCAAGTAATAAGAAACTAAAAATTTTTAAACATAAATTGTTCGAATAGGAAAAAATCATACTTTAAGGGTTTATCTGTTCCGTGGAAAACTTACATTTTAGGAAAAAAATTTCTTAAAAATATTCACTTGTATCGCTTATAAAAATGTATGAATAAAAAAATATTTTTATCATCCACAAAAATATTTAGACATAGACTATTATGAATAATGAAATATCTGTCGTTAACTAATTATTTCAAGTAATATAATCAATCATTTGTTAGAAAAAAAGTTAAATTATTCATTTTTCACAAAATGGATGAATCCTAAATATTTTTACATCTTCCTTGATCTACTATTAAATCTAATCTAGATGTTCATGGTGCTGAACATTTCTGATTTGAGACCACAGGCTATCATTAAACAGCAAAAGTTACATTATTTCCAGCTCTGCTGCACTCTTTCAGTGTACTTCAGTTGGTCAGAGAGAGGGACTGCAAAAACAGTGCATAACACCATTGTCTGTTGCCTTTCCTTAGCTGGAAAAAGTCGATCTTTTCTCGAGGAACTCTGCGCTGCCAATCCGGGTCGGGGGAGCTGCGTAATTTGAATTCAAAACAGTGGGGATGATTTTTGAGGAGTCGCGCAACGGCTGTTTCCTTTTCTCTCTCTGAAAGCTGCTTTATTTGCCTTTGAGCCAACGCACAGCGCAACGTCTTCCAATTCCTCACCACCTCCTCCATCGGCAGGAGGGCGTCCCCCCCAAATTCGCTTTTCTCTTTTCTGCGCTTCCGAGGTCTTCTGGGACATAGGGCACCACCCCTCGTAAGCAGTAAAGATCCACGGAAGTTGTCGCTTTTCCTTTCTGCAACGGGCAAGTCATTTGACAAAATCTCCCTAGTTAGCTAATCCTCCTTTTCGATTTGTCTATCATGAAAAGAAAAAAAGAAGATTTCGCCATATATCTTCAGGAGAATATTAATCATAGGATATGCAGATTGAGGTTCACTATCTTTTATCGTAACATTACATAATCTTTATCTCAATGGTTAAATGCAGTTTAACATCTTATATTTGAAAAGATAGGTAAATAGTAAAGGTCACATTTGAATCTTTAGCCGAAAAACATAGATAAATCCAATCTATTTGGAATCTTCCGATGGGGTTCCGAATTATAGCTGGAAGCAAGAACCTCAATAATCTAGAGCATGCTTAGGTATTTGTCCTTGGGAAAAATTCTACTTTAAATGACTTGAATTAGAAGTCATCACTTATTTCATCGACCTCACCGCCCCCGGATCTGGGTAGCGGCGCTCTTTTTCAGATTTAAATTGCAAATACTTCTAAAGAGAGTTTGTAATTTACAATTAGGGTATATGATATATCTAATATATTGAGAACAACATCACATGCTTTGATCCATAGTTCAATATATATTTCGAGTAAAAGAATCCAACAATTACGTCCATCAAGTCACAAAATTAAAGCCAAAAATCAAACGTCATTTGCAAGCAAATAAAGTCAAACGCCGCAATCGCATCATACAAACTCCGACATGGCCCTTACTCTCACGAAGGTAATAGGAAGCAAAAGAAATTTTTATTTTATTTTTGGTTTTAATTGGAAAAGAGGGAATTGATTGATTGATTCCATCGTGGGGGTCAACGACTCCACCGGGCAGGTAGTCACGGGCTTCAGAATACGATGCCGCTCGATATTCTTTGTTAATCGGTTTGCTACTAATCGCGTTTAGTAAAATTTTTTTCCGGGAACAAATTTGTTCTAACGATTGGGAAACAATCAAGAATCGAAAAATAGTTGATTCTTGTTCGAGAATCAATTTGAGAATCAAAATTTTCTTCTTTCCTTCGCCATCTCACGACCACCGTCTATCGCGCGCCATACCACCGCTATCACCGTCCGCTCATCCGCTGCCGCGTTCGCTGGCCGCGCCGTCCCCCGCGGCCCGGCTACGCCGTCCGCGCGCCGCTGGGGCCGAGTCCCGCGGCCGGAGCGTGAGGCTCGCCAGCACCAGGCGAGGTCCGGCGAGCTCGCCGGAGGCTTGCCCGACCCGCGAGGCTCGGCCTCCGGATCCGGGCGAGGCCGAGCGCCGGTGGCCGGCCGCGGGCCTCGCCGGGGCCGGGCGAGGCCTCGCCGGCCGGCGAGGCCCGTCGGCCACCGGCGAGGCTCGGCCGCAGACCCGGCGAGGCCGAGCCCGCCGGACCGGGTGGGCCGGGCGAGCCTCGCGAGCCGCGACGCTTCCAGCCCCACCGGTGGCCGGGCGAGGCTCGCCCGCCACCGGCGAGGCTCGCCGGCCCCGCCGGTGGCCGGCGGAGCCTCGCCCAACCCCGACGAGGTCGGCTCGGCCACCGGCGGGGCTCGGCCTCGCCAGATCCGGGCTCGGCCGAGCCTCGGGGGCTAGGCGAGCCTCGCCCGTCGGCCGCGAGGGGCCGCGGCGAGGCTCGGCCGACGAGGGCCGGCTCGCTGAGGGCCGGCGACGCCGGTGAGGTCGCCGGCCCTCGGCCTGGCCGATCGCCGGTCCGGCGGCCGGCGGCCAAGAAGAAGAAGAAGAAGGTGAGAAAAAGAAAAGAAAAAAGGAAAAAAAGAAAAAGAAAAGAAAAAAATGAAAAAATGAAAAGAAAAAATTAAAAATTAAAAAATGAAAAGAAAACAAAGGAAAAAAGTAAAAAAATTTATTTAAAAATTAAAAGAAATTGATTTGGAACGTAATTAATAAATACGATCAAACGCAATTTATTCCGAGAATCGAGAAATTTTGGACGATTCAAAACGGCTTAAAATCTTAGAATCGATTCCTAATGTAATCAAAAAGAATCGGTTCGCTTGAATCATTTCAGGAATAATAAGAGTCCCACTCAACACAGTGAAAAATCTCTTCATGTGCTCTTGTGATCATGCCAATTACTTCGATTTCTTTTCAATTTTTAAATCAAATTCAATCTCAATAATCGAACCCATCGTTCCCCATTATATAATATCTTCGGTGTTAGATTTCTTTTGCCTTATACCCCTCAAATGCGCATCTTAACAAAAATCTGTCATTCACGTGCGTGTCTTCTATGTTAAGTTCACTCCATATTAACCACACATATTCCTTCAACAACAATGTCATCTCAACTTAAATCTCCACCTTGGAGTGAAGAGTAACATCTGCCCTTTAGACCCCACCTCAAGTCGCCTTGTCGTTTAACACCTCCAAGAAGTCACAACCGAGATTCCTTACTCTAGATGTTGATCAAACATCATTATATGTTGAGCCCACCAATCCACTGTTGGCATTGACACCATTTGTTGGGTCAATGCAGTAGTCCGATACCTTGATCTAGAAATATCATTGAGAGGAAATCAAAATTTGATCCCATCAACATATCTAGTCTTCCTTCGCTAAATAACATAAGCATTTTTTTTCTTATAATTTAACAGTACCTAATCTCCTTGCACTTAGGCTTTTGGACCCAAATGGTTCGCACATCGAGCCACCTCGTGTGCCGAGAGTTGGGTCACAGCACGAGCAAATCCCGGCCCTATGTTGCTGAAGGATGACCCCATTTTTCCAATACAACTTCCACAGAAACCGCAAGGGACGCTTTGGTAGACGCCTTCGTTTCATGGGGTCGGTCCCCCCTCAAGAAAATAACAAGAATAAAAAAAAAAATGAAAGAGAAGCAGGTGATGTGATTGTCGCATCCACCAAAGGCCCTTGGTAATAATCTCTTTTGCAAGTGATGTCAATCACACAGGTACTGAGGTACATACTCATGTTGAACTTTAAGTAATCATCAGTAATCGCGTGATTTTTGACTAATGGCCCTGGAGAAGTCGCTTTCGCGCCCCCTCTGGCGTACATGTACCGGTCCATAAAGCGAGTTTTGATTGTCTTTAGAGAATTTCTTAAGCCGCCGCTGGATATCATCTAGTCACTGTTGTTATCCATATGTCCAAAGCAACCAATGGAGCTCGATGTTTTGATCTTTCAACAGGACAAAAACCTATTCAGAATGATGAGCTTGATTGTCGTTACAACCACTCCATTAACAAAGCCAAGACGACATAGGCAGGGTGAGAGAAGGCAGCTCTGCCATTGAAGATCCAGGTGCAAATACTGTTCTGTCGAAACCCTCTGTAGTCAAAGATGGACTCGCAGAACATCAATCGTTTGCCTTCATATCAAAGCTACGAGATAGGGGTTGATGACATAGAGATTAGTAAGGCACTCGAGTTATGTGAGTGCGCGGACTGGAGTTTAGCGTCATGATTTATCATTAATTATTAGTTTTCCTTATCATCCATCGTTATTTTTAAGTTGATTCAAGGAAAAAAAAAAAAACTTATCATTTTCATTCGGTCGATCCTAATCAAAGAATTAGAAGGGTAAAACGAGGTCGGGAAATGCCGGTCCCCGTCCCTGTCGACGCTCCAAACCGGATACAATGTGTCCTAGGACTAGTGTGCTGCTATGACGCTAAGAAGACCAAGGCACAGGGTTGTTGCGATGCAAGGAAACCGGTGGCCCCCTATGGAGACTCGTCCAAGACAAGATTTTTATAGTGAAGGACTAGGCGTGAGAGCTGAAGACTCTTATCATTTTGGCTAAGATCTCTGGTTCGGGGTCTCTTATCTGTCAAGACCGAGTCTCTGCAAGCAAAGCCTAAGCTTTTCCTTTTTTGTGGATTAACCCTATACAAGGCAAGAATCAAATCATGTCATTATCATGGGGAGGACGAGAGAACACCCTGTCATCCCTTCATCCTGAACAGAGACATGCCATCTTCCTTCAACCGCCTGAAGAGAATGGATTATTATATAAATTTCAAGTAAAACGAAGAATCTTGAATGGACGTGTGTGGGAGCCAAGTTTGCGTCTTTAGCGAATTATTTCAGTATATGTAAAAAGTGATTGGAGATATCACATATTTACTGAAAAAAAAATATGTAGCGGTCCAAATCTAATGTGCTGTAAGATTTGATGGAATTGGGTGATTAAGAATTTAGGAATATAAAGTTGGCTCTATTCTATCCAAATTATATTATTTTTTTCTTGAAAGAAAGAGTAATCTTTATCTCTACCCAAACCAAATGGACTGAACTGTTCCAATTGCTCGCAAGAGATGAGCAAACTTGTATGGATCTGATGACCCCACGCGCACGCACACGCTCTCTCTCTCTGCTTTGATCCTTTCTTTATTTCCTATTTGTACCCTGTGGTCCGGCTATGTATAGAATATAGAGAACATGGACCAAATCTAGACCCTTTCTCTCTCTCTCTCTCTCTCAAGACTCTTCCTCATCCTCTCTGTACCAACCACTCTCTCTCTCTCTCTCTCTCTCTCTCCATATGAAAATCTCTTCTTCTACCGCTCCTGTTGCCGTTTCAAAAGTGTCCATAGCTGAGCCAGCCAAGAAAGCGAGTATGAAGAGTGCAGGAGCAATAAAATACAGAGGGGTAAAGTGATGATAGTCACGTCCTACCATACAAAGACCTTACTTCAATCCAACTCTTGCTCCATATTCAATTCCCACATCTTAGCCTATCATTCAATTTGCAGAGAGAGACAGAGATAGAGAGCGAGACTCTTTCTTGGCCAAGAAAATAATTAAATTTCTTGATTTTTCGTGGGTGCCTCAAGAAATGACCGAGGTACTCCATTCCCCATCTCACTTCCCTTCACCAACAAGCTCGGCCTCAGCTCCATGTGCGCCCCCTAATAATAATACCCATCATGACTCTTACCACCACCAACACGGCCTTGGTCTTGGCCCTTCAATACAAGTCCTAGTAGCATCCCAACAACAACAGAGAGGGTTGAATACACGACCAACGCAAATAGAAGAAGAAGAAGAAGAAGAAGAAGAAGAGGAGGAGGAGGAGAGAGAAAGGGACAGAGAGGGAGAGGAGGGAGATCAGCTGTCTGTATTGGCCCTTTTGGTGACTGCATTTAGGAAGTCATTGGTTGGGTGCAGCATTAGTGGGGGTGGGGGAAGCAGAGATATCTGTGCTGCGGCAATGGAGATTGGTGTGCCCACTGATGTTAGGCATGTTGCTCATGTCACCTTTGATAGGTTCGATGGGTTTCTTGGCCTTCCTGTTGAGTTTGAACCTGAGGTTCCCAGAAGAGCCCCTAGTGCCAGGTGATTCTTTTTGAAAATTCTCTCACCGATGGGTCGATTGTTCTTCTTGAGAAGAGGCCTGGTTTTTTGATCAAATGCATTCAGAAGTTGGTATTTTCCTTTCTTGTTTGGGGAATTCGAATTTGGGGGTATAATACATACTGGCATTTTCTGTGTCGATTTTTGAAAATTGTGTTATGGGGGTCTGATGATTGTGCTTTACCTTGTCTTTTAAAATTGCATCATGGCGGTCTGATGACTGTGCTTTATCTGGTTTTTGAATGTTGTATTATGAGGGTCTGATGATTGTGCTTTTCCCGAACAACAGGAGCATTCCAGTACAAATTTTGGGGTAATTCTAGTTCATATTTTGAGATTGATGTTCTCTTCTCATGCATGAATTTAGAAGTTCTGTCGGGTAGTCAGATACATGGATTCTCCCCCCTTTTCCCCTTTCTGCTTGTAACTTGAATGGCTTTGTTGATTAGATTTCTTGCTCAGCATCTTCTCAGTCACCAGAATTTATACTTGAAAATGCTTCCTTTTTTTTTTTTTTTTTTTTTTTTCATATTGCGTTGTGGAAGATGATGTAGGATGCGGTTGTCTGACCATGTATGGCCTATCTGTATAAGTTTGTGGAAAGCAATTGTTTGTTCGGTTCAAATTTCATCTATCAAGTGAGCTGATTGTCAGTTTCCCAATCATCTCCTTGTTTTATTTATCTGTCAACATGTGTATAATTATCACCTAACACTGTGTTAACTTTTCTCCGAAGCAAAGTTATATTTTCACCTTTTGCAAATTACTGTAGTCTATGTCTAAACTCTGACTTCATTCATGACGTGTCATTGTTCAAGGGCTTTTGTATTTTTCCAAAAACATTAAGTCAATTAGCTGAGTCAGCTTTTTTGATTGCCAAATGGAGATGTAAACCACCATGAGTTGTGTTTGTCCGTGTTAAACTCCATTACTGAATGAACGATGTTGTCTGGGCTAAAAAAAATTAGCTCGCCCTGTTCTAATTATCTGCTGTTATTGTCCACAACCAATCAATGGCGTGAGTTTTATTCTTTACATAAATGATTTACCCGTCAAGGGTAGGCAATTTTACTGCAACTTTTGCGTGGATATATTGTGGTGGAAGCCATCTAAAATTGACTTTCTGGCCTTTTGATGTACTATCAGCTAGTAGACTAATCACTCCTCTGTTGGCATGAAAATCATCTCCTTGATGATACTTAATGATTTCAGAAGGATTGCAACAACAATGATGAGAAAAACAGTTTAGCTAGCGAAATAATAGAGAAAAGTTAAAGCAAAATGCGTTCTTTTCTGTGTCATTGCAGTCTGGATCTTTCATTTTCCTCTGCTAATCAAGGTCTGTCCATTGTCATGTTGACAAACCCATGCAGCAAAAGGAAATTTCTTGTACCCTGGCCCAACAACGAAAGATCATCCAAATTGCTTAATTACACGCTCTTTGCCAGAAAACGTCTGCACTCAGTTTTGTAGCTTTTTGTTGGCCAGATCAATAATGCGTTTGTCATTCGATATCTGCAGCACAACTGTCTTTGGTGTTTCAACGGAGTCTATGCAACTTTCATTTGATTCTAGGGGGAATAGCGTGCCTACAATACTACTCCTGATGCAGAGGCATTTGTATGCTCAAGGAGGCCTAGAGGTACCTATATCCCTCTTCTGGTTTAGAAGCTCTCACATTCAATTCAGTTCCTTCCTATGAGTGTCTTCCTTCCTTGAGAATAAGCACTGTAATATTTCTTTTGGAAGATTGCTGCATATTGAGGAAAAACATGTGGGGTCTATTGATCTCCTTAATTGCAATGTATGACCTTGTCGTCTTTTATGTCCAGGCAGAGGGAATTTTCAGGATTAATGCTGACAATGGCCAGGAGGAGTACGTTAGAGAGCAATTGAACAGGGGAGTGGTACCCAACGGCATTGACGTGCACTGTTTGGCTGGTCTTATAAAGGTGACTTTTTGGCCTTTCGTTAAGTGGGTAGCTTTTGATTTCTTACAGAAATTACTTTCAAGATCAAATTTTTTATGTGTGCTTGTCTGGCTAGCCTCATGGATGCATTAGGTTACCAATTTTCTCATTGTTTATGTACCTGTATTTTCAAGGTCGTTAAGTTGGTTTGTGATTGAAATTTACCAGTGTCTTTTTTTCTTGATGAATGAAATTGGTCTTTGTCCAGGCTTGGTTTAGAGAACTCCCCAGTGGCGTTTTGGACTCGCTCTCGCCGGAACAGGTAATGCATTCGCAGTCAGAAGAGGATTGTGCTCAGCTCGTGACGCTTCTCCCCCCAATGGAAGCTGCTCTCTTCGATTGGGCCATCAATCTAATGGCTGACGTTGCTCAGTTTGAACATTTGAACAAGATGAATGCACGCAATGTCGCAGTGGTGTTCGCACCCAACATGACGAAGGTGAGTGGAATTTGTTCTCAGTATGATGGTGAATTAGCATGCCGGTGCACTAGGGGCCTTTAAATTTGGAGTCGACAGGATCAAAGGTCCTGCATTGATTGTCAATAGATTTACTCTAAAACCAATACGACACTCTGTTCTTATCAAATTTAAATGGAAGTCAAGACTTTAGTGGGATCGCAATTCTTTGTTTCTTACAGAAGTAAGGTTTGTTTGAGTCATCTGAATGAGCACATAGTCTAATGCATTATTATGGTTGTGCTGTTTGAGCAGATGGCTGATCCCTTAACAGCTTTGATGTATGCTGTTCAAGTGATGAACTTCTTGAGAACTCTTATCGAGAAGACACTGAAAGAAAGAGGCGACTCCCCCATTGAGTATCCACCTCCTCTTAATGCGGATCCTTCTGATGGCACCGGGCCACAGAGTTCTTCTGTCCCATTGTCCGAAGAAGCCGAAGCTGAAGAGGGACGCAGAAAAGAGGAACTTTATGTGAAGGAAGAACCTGCTGCAGAGTGTTCTTCTCGTTCTGCTGAACACGAACTTCTAACCGAAAGTGAGCCTCAAAAGTTATCCTCCATAGAGAATATAATCCCCAGTGGAAACCACGCTCTAGTCGACAGTTGCCCCTGGGAAGCTGTGTCCCAAATTCGTTCGCTAAAGAGTGAAGTCCGCAATGGTCCTTCGAACGGTTCAAACGAGGCCATGCTGAGGATCATTCCGAAGAGCAGTTCCAATTTCAGGAGAGGATTGACGAAGGTGAAAGAGGGGCAGGTTGTTCAGAAAGCAACACCGGCTGAGAAGGGCAAAATCATCGGCAACATAAATCCGAGGGCAGAGTTAAGGGAGGCTTGGCGATGAAGGGGGTCTGGTGGGTTCATAGGTGGGTTCGATCCGGGTCAGGGAAATCGTCCAACTGATCAAAGTTGGCATGCTGTGTATTGTCCTTTGAGAAGTGCTTTTGTTTCTAATCTCAACGTGTGCTTGTAGAAAGTGGTCTTTTTATCTGTTGATGTCCTGGAGTATCCCTCACATCGTGTGGAGCAGTCCCTTGTGCATTTCTAACATGGTGCTAGGCTTGGACTAGATCCAGTCCTTTCTTTCAGTTAACGTGAAGGCAAGCAGACCCTTGCTCCACGTACAATGAGTTGTGTTAGTTTATTCTTCGATATGACCAGTAAAACCATCGAACTGATGAACAATTTCGGCATCCGAAGACGAGGATTTCTGACCAAAAGATGGAAAAACGTGCTCTGAAGTTTCCGTGGCTTGGAAATCGTAAACTTGCGCATGCAAAAATGCAAGACGTATGGATGGGAAATTGCACATATGATGAGTTCTAGCAAGGGATATTTCTTTTTCCCTCTCTGGTCATCAGAAAGCTTGCTTTAGATAAGCTAAACTTGAAATACTCCACTTACCATGCGATAGAGTTGAAATGACAGTCAAAACCCGAGTTGGTGATTAAACATATAAGATCGTTTGCATTTAGTTGTAGAGGGACTCGAACTTGTGTTATGTGCATCTAATTTACATGCAAAACTTCATTATTTAACCACTAAGCCAATTCCATAAAGTTAACAAAGAATTATAATACATCACTTGTTTTATGACAATTGAAAAGTGGGAGCGGGCAATGATAACTATTCCAATGGGCGTTATCCTAAAAGTCCCATACACACTTTGAATTGTTCAGTTTGAGCCATACTCAATCTAAGAGTAAGCATAGGCCGAATGAGCTGAGCCTCGTGGCATTTTTCACCCCAACATGAACAGACGTAATGCGATTATACCAAAAAAGGCTTAGGCCAAACTAAATTTGTATAATTGGGCTCAATCGGAGCCTAAACTCGAATATTTTATTGTTTATAGGAAATTGAAAACAGTGGATCAATTATTATGTTTCTAATCTAAATATGTAATTAACATGTTACTAATTCGAGACCTACAAATTGCATTGAAATATACTAATTTCTGGTACTTTATTTTCGATAAAGGCGAACTTTTGATCTAGATAGAGTTTAAGCACGAACTAAAGGTGTTTAAAGTCTCTTTCCGTCTCAAAATCACTTTGTTTCCATATGTTTTCGGCCACGTTTTCGAATTCAACTCACATCAGCACATCACTTCACGCTAAATTATGTTTTCTAAATTTCGTTGGGGGCAGAGTAGTTCATTTGTCCAAGAACACCCGTACAACGGGAGGCTCTTTTGCCTAGTCCTCCTCGTAAACGAAAATAGGGGTACATCCCACCCAAGTGATGGTCCATTAATGACCAAATTCCTTGTCCAGCATATATGTCCGCCAACAGATCACCGATTGCCATTGGGCTCTGGTTCTTTTGTGCGACAACATTTAGATTTCGCATATTCTTCTCTATCACACCAACCTTTTTTCTAAGGAGCTTCTAGCTTGAGAAGCCGAAGTTTTGGCTCTACCACATGCTTGAATTAGCAAACTTCCCCTGCTCAGTCCATCAGCACATGGTTCATAAAAAGGTCTATGAAAAATAAGTGTACATAATTAAGATTTGAAATCCTAAGCAAATCGAGTTGCTTCTTGTCACATCACAGCGGAGGTGATTAATATGGAAGTATTCAGGACTGATGATGCTCGGATTGGCGAAGAAAATAAAAAATATAAGATAGAGCCTAAAATCCCGGCTCTGACCTATTGGGCCCCGAAAATCAGGTTGGGCTGAGCCCAAACTTTTTAGCTCCCATGATATTTTGCTCACCCTTAGTTAGTTCCCGTATGTGTGTAATCTAGTCAATGGTTCATTCACAGCTCGATTCAAACTCGTGAAATCATAAAGGTGGCATAATCCCAATTATCATTAACTAACTGGGGGATGTAAGAGGGACTAATCTAGGGTCGCAGACCTTCTCCTACACCCAACATGTTAACTTTGTACTCGTTCTCAAACCATTACGGATAGGGATAATCGGTTTCAAGATGGATAAGTTTTAAATTTCTACCACGTACCTTACCCTATTATAACTGATTTTCTTTTTTTGGACTCGTACACTACCTTGTTTGCACTGGAACTTATTTTGGAACCTACTTTGTTTTTCGGTTCGGTTTTGTTTTATGGTCTATCCTGTTTGCATTGTAACCTATTCTGATATCCTACAAGACTTTGAATTTTGCATAAATATGTGAGAAAACAACAATGTAATTTTCTTAATTTATATTGAAATATTAAGCATATGTAATGAACTTTTTAACTAAACATAAAATTGAGGATTCACAAGACTACAAGAAAAAATATATATATCAATTTCGGACTCACTTTACTCAAGTTTGCGTTGCGTCAGTGATGGTGGCAAGCCTTGTGACAACGAGATGAAAGGTGAGCTAAATTGCATTCCCGCAGGTTGCGACGTCAATGGTGGCAACTACAAAGTCTACAATGGTGGTCAGGAATATAGAGAGAGACTAAGATAGAGGGCCGACTAAGAAGGAGGCAGATTGCACGAAGAGAGAGAGAGAGAGAGAGGCGACTAGGGTTTTAGAGAGAGAGAGAGAGAGAGAGAGAGAGAGAGAGAGAGAGAGAGAGAGAGAGAGAGAGAGAGGCCACTAGGTTTTTTTTTTTTTTTTTTTTTTTTAACACTAGTAAAAATCGATTGAGGCCACTAGGTTTTTTTTTTTTTTTTTTTTTTTAAACACTAGTAAAAATCGGTCTAGTCGGCCACGATTCCGAGTAGGCCTTTACTTGGAATTGAGAACCAAATTGGTTTCAACCAATTGCTAAAAAATGGAACCTGTTCCTATACTTATTTTTCAAGTGGTCCAATTCGGTTCTTAGGTAAATTCGATCTAATCACACACCCCAATTACGGGTTTTAACATGACATTTGAAATTGGACTTAGCCGAGCCCCCACAAACTGTCTGAATAATTTCTTTAATTAATTAGAATTTCACTCTAGATATATAATTTTTCAAAGTTCAGGCGTCATCGTAAGATCTCCAATTTAAAAAATCTACAAAATCATAAGTATGATATTAGACATGTGGAGGGACATAAGGTTTTAGAATGAGAGATGGGATGGGCCCTTAAAGCTCATCAGAAGCCCATAAGTTCACGAGGCCCATCGTGTAGCCTCGATCGGAGACGGTTTCGGAGCGGAACCGATGAGCTTGTTTTCTCCGTCGGAGGCTCCGAGATCCTCTCTCCCTCCCTCTCTCAGCGGCCACCCAGCTCCGCCTCTCTCGCCTTCCCGCGGCTCGCCGACCCCGAATCGCCGCCGACCTCCGCCGCTGCCGCCGCGAGCTCCCCGGTCGGCGGTCCGAAACCGAGGTGAGCGTCGCTTCCCCACTCCGCGCGCGGGCTTTCTAGCGTTCGCGAATTGCTTTGTTGAAGAATCGTGGATCGGCTCTGCTGTCTTGTCGTGTGCCTCATCGCTTGTCGCCGTCGGCGTCGTCGATGTCGTCGTTTGCAGGTAGAATTTGTCCCCGCGGGAGCACGTGATCGGGAAAGCACCCTCGTCGCGCGCTGAATGATTTTGTTCAGGCGCGTGGTGACGTCCGCCATGAATGCCGTTTGCTTCCAGAGGACATTCGCCGCCGCATCGTCGCCGCTGGTCCCGGTACAACTCCCCTCGCGCATGTGAGATCCTCTTCCTCTTCATTACGTTGTGTTTCGAGCCCGATGGAGTTGAAAACTCCGTCACTGATAAATAGACCCCAGGAATTTGTCGGTATAATGCTGTGGAAATGAGATGCAGTTTGTGGCATTCTGTCTTATTCTGGTGAACTATAATTTCCGTATGCCCTACAACCTTATGAATTAGCACCTTCGCTATGCGTTCCTTAATTACATCGGAGGCCTTGGGATGTCGACTGTGTATGCAATTTGTAGAAATGGGAATACGATTTGTGCGGCATACCCTTTTTTTTTCATTGTGAATTATGGTTTTTATATTGGAATAACCTTATGATCGAGCCGGTCAGGAACTCCTCCTCTTCTTTTTTGATAGGGAGGCACATCTCTGGTATGTCGTGCCCGATGAAGTGAAAAGCTCATCCCTTTTACACGATTATTTCAATATTTTATCACCGTGTGAGAAGGAGAATGTTTCCCGCAAGCGGGGGGAGCAGCTCCAGAAGGCAGCTTTGCTGGCCCGTGCCCTTGTTCGAACTACCATTGCAAGATGTAAGTTATTTGCTACTGATTCCTTATTTGCCCTCATCTCGTCTGCAGCTCTCTCTCAGTTGCAATCAGTGTCGGTGAATCCAATCAACTTTTTGCCAGTAGAAAAGAACTTTTACTTTACTTGTTTAATGCTTTTTTGTGGAGATTGTTTATTTCTATGCTGCTACAACTAGAGTTTTTATTTTTGGGTCGTAGTCGCATAGTTAGGTTCTGATCTTCCTCATTTAGTAATAGGTCAAGGTAATGCGATGAATTTAAGCAGTGAGTTTTTATATTAGATCAGATTAATGGCCAAGTTGATCCAAGATCCTTGAAGTTTAAGAAGAACATCCATGGAAAACCTGAGGTGAGTTTGTACTTCAATGGCTAGAGATTTTAACCTTTGTTGCAGCAACTTGTTTGGTGATTTTCTATACCCTGTGGTAGTTGGAGTGGAATGACGATTTATGCCAGAGGGCGTCAAGGCTACAATTTAACATCTCACACACTTCTTCTCTTATACTTTGCGGAGTAACTGTTGATTCACCGGTTGGTATTCTCTTAAACTCGCAAAGCAATTATAAGTTTCTGCTTCATCTTAAGTTTCTTTATAGTCCACTGATGATATTGATTCCCTGCAACTTGCTCTTCTAATTTGTAGATTGGTGTTGATCTTGAAGAAAAGCAAAGGAAATTGAAGAACGATATTTTAGCCTTTGCTAGGAGGTACTTCAGTCCGCATGAAGTGAAATTTTTGAGTTCAATTTCAGACCCTGGAGTTCAGCATCAGTATTTTGTGAAATTATGGACTCTAAAGGTACGCTGATCCTCTATATTATTGGAAGTTCCTAATGGTTTCTTAAGATACTTTAAAATGATCATCTGCTTCCGATTCTTCTTTTTTTCTGTCCTTCTAAAGGCAACATGCACCTCCTTTCTGTGTTGTTTATTATTGCTTTTGCCTGGAAAATTAGTTGTTGGTGAATTGGTAATAATATGTGAATATATACTGTATTTGATGCTTCTGTGTTATTCTGACGTAAGGTGTGAAGTTTTGAAGAAACTGTGTATGCAAATGTTACTTCAAGAAGAATTGTTGCAAATGCTCCTGATCAGATTATTGACTTGATGCTGAGGACATAATCATGTCACTTTTATGAAGATAATACTAAGTTTCACAAGGCTTAAGTAGCTTTTTCTTAAAAATCTTCAATTTATATGAATTTCTTCTCCAGGAATCTTATGTTAAAGCACTGGGAAGAGGCTTCTCTGGACTACCTTTCAAAATGTTTACCATACAGTTTGGGAATGCAGAGAAGGGAGACTCTTGTACATCTGGTGAAACAAATAACGAGGTATGAAAAGGAGAAGTATTACGGAACTGCCACCTCCTTCAGCTTTCTGCTTTGAGTTTTACTCACAAATTTGTGCTACCCATTGTAATTCCTGTTTCCCATCCATGGCCTAAATCTGTACATTCTGCTGCAAGTCGCATATCTGGAATGCTTTTCTTCATTTTCTTATGGTATAGCTGCTGAAATTACCTGTTTTCCTCGTGTTCCTATTGAGAACTCAAATTTTGTTATTACAGGACTATGGCAAACGCAATAGCAATATAGAAAATACTTTTGATGAGCTTCTCATGCACTACATTTCATGCCTTGAGATTCATTCTTCTATTTGCTCGTTTGAAATTATTCTTCTAATATACTTCAACCAGTATGCTTTACATAAACCGTCTGAAAATGTTCTCATGCATGTTTTTCCTTCTTTATGTGGATGGCCGTGGTGGGGTGTTGATCTGGTTTATATGAAATGAATAAATCACTCTATAACATGACTTTCTGATTTGATTATATCCTACTCTGCTCATTTTCATCTCTACGATTCATCAAATGAAGCCTGTTCTTTGTGAAACCTACATTTAACTTTACAATATGCCCAGGGTGAGATAATTGTGAAATCTCTTGAGGACGTTAACAGCATCAGCAGCAATTGGCAGTTTGCTCTGCTGGAATTAGCAGGCTCTCACTACGCCGCCATCTGCATGGAAAAGGATGAAGCTGTTGAAGGTAAGATCGTAATTCTCATTGTTCATCTAGGGGTAAATGCAGGTCTTTGTCATGAGTAGGACTAAATAATAGTCGTAATGGTCAATATTTGCTGTTGTTTACAGGCAGAGTGCCTACTCCTATGAAGTTAACCGTGAGGAAAACAATACCATACATGCGAGATGAATTTATTTCTGGACCTGATGCCGTTGTAATAAGTGGCTTGACTTGAGGACTGATAATTTGTGCCTTCAGTTAACATTTGTTGCTACTCATGCTGCACTGCAATGGTTGACAGCAAGAATCTCACTAATGTGGGCGTCAAATCCATAGTCCGTCTGATGTTCTTGATCCGCTTAAGAATAGAAGCGTGTTGATATACAAAAGATTTTGCGAGAGTGTGGAAGGATGTATGCTCCCGTGTATTGACCGTGAACGGTTAAGCACGATATTACAAATCAATTACTAAACTTATAATTGCATTAACGAAGAAGAGAAGGCCAAATATAGAGTTTATGTTTCCTCATGCCTAACTCACTTAAAAAGCACAATCTTTAGTTCGGGTTGCAATTTTAGTCCCAAACTTTTTGTCATTTAAAAACTCTAATTCTCTGACGGTATCTAAAGTCTGGCTCTGGTCAATTTTTCGTTTAATGATGCTGTCAAAAATCCGACCTGCATTTCACGTGTACTCGGCGATTCACGATTCATACCGTATTGACATTCCACCGATTGTGTTGACATTCCACGCTTAGAGTTAATTTGACTCAAATTGACAAACCTAATTTTCTTAGCATTTTCTCTCCTCCTCTCTCTGTCACCGCCAGCGATTGCGCCACCTCCCCATCCCGTCAGCCCTTACTTGGTGTACTCCTGCCGTCGCCCATCGCCTCACATCCCTGTTGGCCCGCATGAGCTCATCACTCGTGACAGCCACCCATTGCGGCCTTAAGTGATACCAGATCCAGGATCGCCCAAGGACGACAATGCCGGCACTCGGCTCGGCATCTCGGATCCAAAGTGTTGAGCTCGGATCTGGCTAACAAACTGACTATGCATTCAAGCAGCTTCTGAAGAAAATCCATCAGAAACCAGTCTACAGCTATTCCCTTCAAAATCTCCAAAATCAGGGAAGTTCTTTTCCTCCAACTGAAGCAGAGACACAAGGATTGTAGAAAGAGATAGAAAGGCTTAATAGCGACAAGGAATCGGTTGAGTTGGGGCATCAGCAATGCAGGAATATGAGCAACTATTTCCGATCAAAATTCTCAATAATCTTGGAAGTTCCATTCCATAAAACACTGCCAAATTACCAACTCGAAAGAACCTTGAAAGTCTCCTGCACTCAGGTTTGACAAAAAGCTGCCTTGTCTTTCCTAGCTCGTGTTTTCTTCTGAGTTACATTTCATCACTTCACCAATAATCTCGGCAAGAGCAGACACCACCCTCGAAATGGTGAAAGCGAGTCGCATCTCTGACAACAAATTGACAATCTACTGCCTTGCTTACCAACTTTATAAACAAGTGACAATCTTCACAAACCCTGAGATTCTTAATCACAACGATCTCCCTCCCATGCTGCTTCGTGTTCAAGAGTGCGAATGCAATCGCCAACTTCTCACTGTGGACCCCTATGCCAGACAACCGTTCATCGTCTCTTCTTTCCAGATAACTCTTGTCCAAATTGTGATTCTCCTTTAACCAATCCTCGAGTTCATTCAACATTCTGTATATTTCTTTCGTCTGAGGATGACATCTATCCCCTGCTAAGAAGAGATGAACTTTCCCTCTGTGTTCTACATAGCTACAGCCAGGCTCCTTTTTGAGTTTCCGCTCCCTCATCATCATCCGGACCCTGCGTATGCCATCCATGTTGTTAGCCTCGTTGTAGGTGTTCGACAGTAAAACATAATAGCCGATATTGGTAGGCTCAAGTTCAATGACGCGTTTGAAGGCTAACTCTGCTAACTCCACATTCTTGTGGATTTTACAAGCACCCAACAGAGCACCCCAGACCGCACCATCGGGATGTGCCCGCATCGTATGGATGAGATCGAGGGCTTTCTGTAGCTGACCTGCCCGACCTAGAAGATCCACCATGCAAGAATAGTGCTCTGGACCAGGCTGCAACAGATACTTCTTTTCCATCGCATTAAAGTACTTAAAACCCTCATCAGTCAACCCCGCATGGCTACATGCGGACAGAACACTAACAAATGCTGCTCCATCAGGCCTTATTCCTGCTTGCAGCATCTGTTCAAAGAGCTTGACTGCAAGTTCTCCTTGTCCGTGCATCCCATATCCACCTATGATAGCTGTCCAAGAAACAACAGTTTTCTCAGGCATGGCATCAAAGACGGCCCAAGCCTTTGCCAATTTGCCGCACCTGGCATACATGTTGACAAGCGCATTATCTAAGAACGGGTTGGAGTTAAAACCGCTCAACTCTATCTGCCTTTCTACTTGGCAGCCAATGTGGTAAGCACCGAGGAGAGCACAGGACGACAGAACTCCGACAAGAGTCACAGAGTCTGGTCGAATCCCACACGACTTCATCTCCCGGTAAAGGTCTAAAACATGACTAGCGCATCCATGCTGCGCATATCCAGAAATCATTGCATTCCACGTGATCAAACCCTTACAACTGATCGAGTCGAACAAAACCCGGGCATCCTCCACCGACCCGCATTTGACATACATGGTCAGCAAACAATTCCCAACCGACGAATCGCGGTCCAAGCCAAGCTTCACGCAGCAGCAATGCAGACACGTCCCGACGCCCAAATGCACCGGGAGGGAACAAACAGGGATCAAACCCAACATGGTGACCGAGTTAGCCGACACGCCCATCTCCCTCATCCGGCGAAACAACGAAACCGCATCCGAGAACCGGGAATTCGACGTGTACCCAGACACCAGAGCGTTGTAACAAACGGTGAGGCGTCTCGACTGGGGACAATGATCGAACACCTTGCCGGCGTCGTCAATGAGGGAGCAGTGGGCGTACATGGAGATGAGGGAAGTCAGCACGAAGGGCTCGGCCTCGCACCCGGCCTTGAGGGCGTGCGCGTGGAGCTGGGCGCCGGCGGCGGGGAGCGAGAGGGAGGCGCAGGACTTGAGCGCGAAGGGGAAGGTGAAGGCGTTGGGGGACGCCCCGGAGCGGAGCATCTGGCGGTACAGGGCGAGGGCCTCGCAGAAGCGGGAGTGCTTGGAGAGCTCTCGCAAGCGGGTGTTCCATGGGGCGGTCGGGGCGGCCGGGCCGGTGTGGATGCGAGCGGGTTTGACGGCGGCGGAGGTGGCGGGAGGAGGCGGGTGGCGGCGGAGGAGGAGGCTCTTCTTCTTGGCGCATTGCGTTAGCATAACAGTGCGAGTCGACTCTTCAAACTCGGGTCGAGTTCCAATCGAGGCAATGCGGGTCCGACGCGCGGTGAAACAAGGAGGGATAATGCAAATGCCAGGGAAAATTAAAATTAAAAAAGAACCCTGAAATAATGCCAATTTCTCGAAATTCACCCCAAAAAATGGATTTTATCTCAAAATAACCCCTAAAGTGGGCAACTTCGTCTCGATAGAGCTGATTCGATGTGATTTTAAATCCGTCCCTATATATTTAAAAAAAAATTCAAAACAATTGTTTTGTAATTTTTGGGCTTGATCCCATTTTTCTGTAAAAAAAAAAAAAGTCGAGAAGATCTAATATATATAATCAGAAAGATACTTTTGGCCTTGCCTTAGTATTTTCCTATGTCCCTACTAAAACAAATGAGGAGCTAATGCAAAGGATAAAATCATAAGTAAAACATGGTTTTTAGTAGTACATAACTTCCATGTATTGGTGACTCCATTGATTTCAACTCCCACACGGTTTCATTGCTTATGCATTTTAAGAAAGGGAATCGTTCTCTATTGCTATGTAATCGAATTTTCACATCTTAAAAAAGGACAGATTGTGCACTCATGCAATGCGGGTTTCAAAACCAATAATTACATCATGTCTCATGAAGTTTTACTATGAAGGATATACTTTTCTTTTGAAATTATATTGATCATCATAACTCACAAATTCTAATTTAGATGTATACCAATAATTTGTTTTTGAAAGGAATGTGAAATTGCAAATCATGACTCTTGGACTGATGACTTCTATCCATGTAAGCGACTCTTATATTAATGGCATTCCCTTATTGAAATTTCAACTATAAAAATGAAGCTTCTTTTCTTTTGTATTAGTGGAGCATTTTTAATTTTTAATAATGACATAAATGGTTATGCAATGCAATCTTTAATTTTTTTTTTACATATTTAATTTAGTCCATAAATTATATGAAATGTCCAATGTTATTTGCGACAATTTAACCATATTTATATAATTTAGGGACTATTTTGAATATGCATCAAAATTTTATGGATCATATTAAATAAATTAAAAATTAAGGATCACATTTTATATTAGATTAAAGTTAAAAAACCATGTTGAACAAAATAAAGTTTATGGACTCAACTAAAGTTTAAGAACTATTCATGTCATTATCTCTTTTATAAATAATGTGATTGGTAATAATTGAGGAACCGGTGTGGCCAAATGAGATTAAGAATTTTCTCTAGCCTCAAAACTATCATCCTTATGGACATGAAAATATACCGAGTACCGGTAAACTCGCGAGCCGTTGGAAACGCCCGGTCAGCTGATGAACTCCCCCAAGTCAACGTTTTCAACGGCCGCGATCTCGCGAAGCAAACTGATGTCGTGGGACGCGAAACACCGCGTCGCCAGGCAGCAACGAGATAGAACATAACGGATTTCCAGTGGATAACACGGCACTGCACAGTCGAAGAAGCAATCAACGACCAACGAAGCGGCAAAACTAGCTTCGCTCCGGGAGCAAGAGCAAGACCTCCGGCGGCGATGGAGGCCGTGCACATCTCTTCCGCCGCTTCCCGCCACTTCGCCGCCGGCGCCACCGCGCAACCTCACTCGGCGAGCAGAGGCCTCCACTCTTCCAAATGCGCGAGCCGATCGCCCAAACTCTGCACTTCCTGGACCGGCCTCGGCACTTCGGCTTCGCTCCGTTCGAGGAATATCTTCGCCGTAAGTTTGTTGCTCGCGTGGCTGGCTCGATTGTGGTCGGGATTAGCTAGGAAGTGGCGTTCAGGAAATTGTCTTTGGCGCGATCGTTCTTGTGGAACCTGCTTAATTTGTTCTCAAGAGTGAACTAAATGGTGTGAGCTAGTAGTAGAGTAGTTATCTTAGCCATGAGTCGGTTCTGATGCTGCGTGAACTGCCGTACCGATTCTTGGTCGCTGTTTGGCCGTTGAGGAAAATTGACGTGGAACCTGTTTGGCTTGTTTGGAGAGAGGAAAATTGACAAGTATGGTGTTGGTTAACTTTGCTTTCGCAATTTTTCAGTGGCAGGAGTAGAGATTTTTGGGGAATTTCTTGGGGCATGAATGAAGAATTGGATTGGTTTTGGTTTTGGTTTTGGTCCTGTTTCTAATTGCTGTTTTCAATTGCATGCAGAGGGAGATATGGGCATTGGTGAACTCAAAGAGCGTCACTGTCAGGAGACATATGCGGAATGTTGTTCGAGCTGAAATGTTTGGGCAGTTAACGGGTGGCCTTGAAGCAGCCTGGAACAAGCTCAAAGGAGAAGGTTGGATTTATTTATTTTCCTCGCATTTTGGATATCGCCATTGGCTTGTTGCATATTGCTGTATTGGATCAAACTTGCTTGGCCAGAAGAAAATGCGGTTAGGCTTGCTGTTAATGATTGGACACTTGTGTGGAATATACAATCTAGACATTTACTTATCTCACCATGTTGTTTAAGCATTTCAATCTTGAACTTGACATCCCTTGCTATCTTTAGCAGCTTTTCTTATCACTAAATCAATCCCAAGTGACATACAATAGAAAGATTAAGCAATTTGATAGAATTTTGAGGAGAGGGGGTTGCTGCTGAAGTGTGCTTGTAGTTGAGGAATGGTTTTCTTGAGCAGAATCTAAAGGACCGCTGGTGGTAGCAGCCAGTGGAGAGAAGGCTCATAACATCTCTGCAATATTTTGCTACACCTTGAGCAAATTCCTGGTGGTACTCCCCATCAAGAACTTTTACTAAAATTGCGAGGACTCCAGAATATGATGTTATATAATTTTGCATGAGAAAATATGAAGGACAATGTAGTTGTTTTAAATGTGTATAGGGAGCACTTTCATTTCCTGATCTGAACGTCTTATGTTTCTCTCTCATCATTCACATCTCTGCTCTTATTATTTTTGCTGCTTTAGTGCAAGACACAATTATCTGTAATTTTTCCTGCTGGTTCCAATTAATTAAATCCGATTGTCACTAAAGTTGTTGGTAAAAGAGCATATTGTTAATATTGAGATCAAAATAAGTATTTATAGGCTTAGTGTTAAGCCTTGTGCAATTACATTAGTAACCCTAAATTGCTAACTCAATAGAATTATAAGTAATAAACCGAAAAGAAATAAGAAATTTCCAAAGGCATGTAGTGATCTGATGCCATATAGTTTTTAACTGAAGCTACCAATTTTCCCGTCTCCATCTTCTTTTTACCATGCAGCTGCATAGTCATTGAGTATGTTCTACAAAGACTATATTAGTCAGTATGAGTGTGGGTATTACCTGAAAATCATACAAATTGCAGATGAATGAAATCACCTTTCAGCAAGAATAATGTGTGTAGATTGTAGTTTTCTACCAATGTAAAACACTATAGCATATAGGATTTTCCTTTTCTATAATTTGAGTTTCTGTAATATTTCTCAGTCTATGTTGACCTTTCAGCCCAGAGAAAAGAAAAAAAAAAGTCATGACTTTGATTCCAAGTACTGTGAGATCCAATTGAAGATTTTACATTATATTGGGTTGACTAAATGAGATCTGATGCACGAAGGGAATTGTTCCGTATCCAAGCAAAATGTTGTCTTGAATTGTTTTCTCACTTATAGCTCTCTCTCGCTCTCTCTCTCTCTCTCTCTCTCTCTCTCTCGTACCTTTCTTTTATACTGACCATACCATGGCAATTTTATTGTAGAAACTTTGACAAAAGAAAACATTGTTGAACCCATGCGGGATATAAGAAGAGCACTTCTAGAAGCAGATGTGAGTGTGTTCATTTGTTAGCTTGAACTGAATTTTGTTCTTTGGAAGCAAGACACATAACTGTTGCATCTTATATTCACAGGTAAGCCTTCCAGTTGTTAGAAGGTTTGTGCAAGCTGTCAGTGACCAAGCTGTTGGTGTCGGCCTTATCCGTGGAGTAAAGCCAGATCAACAACTGGTCAAGGTAGGATATCTATATTGTTTATGAAAATGTACTGGTTATTAAGTTGAAAGAAAAGTGAGCTTAGTTATATCTTTATTTCAGCCACTAATGAAAAACCTTTGCAAATATAGAATAGAAAGAAGAGGAAACAGAAAAAAATAATGTCATCATATTGTTATGTTATATTTTTCCTAAATTTTGGGAACATTTGCTAGCCTATTCTGTTCTCACAAGATTTTCGTTAAGTTTTTCTTTTGGCGCGAAAAACTCTGATATATCTCTTGTATGATAAGACTCTTAGTGTCTCTCAAAGATCCAGAATTTCATCAGAGCTAAGCTGTCACTCTAATAAGGTTATGAAATAACGTATAATGCTTGATGAAAGATGACATTTTATGATGACTGCGAAGGACACAACTAAGAATCATTATCTTCTTCAGATTGTCCATGATGAGCTTGTCAAATTAATGGGTGGAGAGGTTTCTGAACTGGCATTTGCGAAATCTGGCCCCACTGTAATACTGTTGGCTGGTTTACAAGGAGTTGGAAAGACCACTGTATGTGCCAAATTGGCTTACTATCTAAAGAAAGTGGTCTCTCTCTCTCTCTCTCTCTCTCTCACTTATCACTGTGTTGGCTGTTGCTTCCATGCAGTTATGGGGCAGTATTCTACAGATTTGCTCAGATGATTAACAATTCTTTGGTTGCAGGGGAAGAGTTGCATGCTGGTTGCTGGAGATGTATACAGACCTGCCGCTATTGACCAACTTGTCATTTTGGGTCAGCAGGTACCGAATTCTCATTTGCGTTCTATTTAACTGCCAAGTAAATATAAGAGCTTTGTTGTTCATTTTTTTTTTTTTTAATAGTTCCTGTACCTTTATCATGGACCTATGTTTTTTTGTTGTGGCCTATGAATGGTGCTCCTATGCTGCTTGTAGTTTTGTTGTGTTGAAAGCATGAGATCACACTTTTAACTATTGGAGAAGCAACCTAGCCTTCACATAGAGAGGTGCTTTCCTGGTGGGCAAATTGACAGATGTTCCTGATTTCCTTCTTCAAGATGACAGACTTAGTAATTACTTGAAATGACGTTCATAAATCCTAAAGTTGAGTTGAAAAACGTATGGCAAGTCTGAAACTCTTGGAAGATTCAGTGTAGTGCTTCTTAGGCAGCATCTCATAAATTCCAACTAATATTGCCATTAATTTTGAGTCTATTCGTAAGTTATTTCTAAGGGAAAAGACATGTTGTCTACTTGTTCTTTTGTAAAAGAGCATGTGATAAGTAAAGAAAGATCCTCATTATCTTCTTCTAACTAGATGGGTTTATAATCAATAATCATGCCAGTTCTTTTTAAGGACTAGCAAAAGACTAGGTAAGCTGGCATGCATGGCAAAGAGTACCGTCATCATGACTGGTACCACAATGATCCTTGAGGAAGTCTTAAGTTGTCAAAGCAGTAATATTTTGACTTCTGCCAATCCAAATTAAGAGTTAATATGGAAATCTATTGCATCCTTCTATCTACTAACGTGGATCTTTCTACAGGTAGATGTGCCAGTTTATTCTGTGGGAACTGAAGTTAAACCTTCAGAAATTGCTAGGCAAGGTCTTGAAGAGGCTAAAAAGCAGAACATAGATGTGGTTATAGTGGACACCGCTGGCAGACTTCAGGTGCTATTCTTTATGCATAACCAATCATATATGACTATATACTGGGCACTATTTATCATCGAGAAACGAGAATTTGGATACTGATTTGTATATTGGCATGTCTTTACCTTCTCTTTCTAACAAATAGATAGACAAAGCGATGATGGATGAGTTGAAAGAAGTGAAGCGTGCACTAAATCCGACGGAAGTGTTGCTTGTTGTGGATGCAATGACTGGACAAGAAGCTGCAGGTGTTCGGACCTTCTGACATTTTAAAATTTACTGTGCCATCTCAATTGCAATGGATTTTATAGTCCTGTGTCCTTTCTTTCATAATGTACATGTGAATAATTGTCACGCCACCTTAACGCTGATCTATCACATTGGGGTGTCTTAGTTTTCAAGATGTGCATTGTTTTCCTGCTGCTGTTGTGTTTGCTACTTAGAGGACAATCCTTATATTGTAATGACTTATTAAAAGAAACGAAGTTGTTAAATCATTTTATGTGGTTTCATCTCCCTCTTTCTTATGCAGCCCTGGTCACAACATTCAATCTTGAGATAGGGATTACTGGTGCCATTTTGACGAAATTAGATGGAGATTCCAGAGGAGGCGCAGCCTTGAGTGTCAAAGAGGTTTGTCTTCACCAATTTTCTCTTTCTTATAATATAATATCGCAGCATATGACGATCGCCCTTTAAAGTCATATGACTTCACGAGCTTTTACTTTTCTAAGCACATTTGGTGTGGCACAGCCCCACAAAAGTTAGAATCACATGCCTGTCAGAGGCAGTTCAGTTCCCTTCGCAGTTTCTACAGCTTTGTTTCTCTTGACTCTTCTATTGAGGCCAAAGTTCCTCTGGTAAAATACGATACATCCATGGCCATCGTGGTTGGGACTAGGAGCATTTTGTCTTAAAACTGTGCATACCACACTGACTTGTTTTTCCCGACAGAACTGTTTCAACATGAAACAATCACGTTCAAAATTTTGAAGAAAAACTATCCAGAATTTTGAAGTACAATGACAAGAAATCCACTCATATCCTCTTCTTTCTTGGAGGAACTCTTTTTGATTGGATGCTATGCCAATGCACTTGTTTTACTTAGCATCAGGAATTCTAGTTTTCATGTATTTCAATACTCCTTGTGTAACTCGGTGGCTCCTCATCTGTACCTTTCTCTTTTTCCTGTATTCTTGCCATGATAGAATTAAAAGTCTGAAATGCATGATATTGCCGTCACATATGGTTGGTATTGTTCAACAAAAATATTTCTGTCTACTGATGAAGTAAGTTTCCCTGCAAACTCTCATTTTAGAAGTGTATTGATGATACTTGGATGGTGGCAGGTCTCTGGAAAACCAATCAAACTTGTGGGACGGGGAGAGCGTCTAGAAGATCTAGAACCTTTCTATCCAGATCGTATGGCAGGGCGTATATTAGGAATGGGAGATGTTCTGTCATTCGTAGAGAAGGCTCAAGAAGTTGTGAGTTTCAAATAACACTTTCTATTTGCGTGATATTCATCAAGACTATATTGGAGGAGAAGTACCAAAATATCTGAGGATCTGTCCCAGAAATGATGCGTTTGGTGCTGCGTCCTCTTCCTTCATTCTACATGTTATGCTTTCTCTATAAAACTACTAGGTTCTCTTAATTTGGGTCTAACTATTTGGTTTGGTAGATGCGTCAAGAAGATGCTGAAGAATTGCAAAAGAAGATAATGAGTGCAAAGTTTGACTTCAATGATTTCCTGAAGCAAACTCGTGCTGTTGCACGAATGGGTTCGATGACCAGGGTCATAGGGATGATACCTGGCATGGGAAAGGTATGACGAATTGTGTATTTACTGTATATTTTTGGCTGAGATTAATGGTATATCAGGGATTCCCCTAGGAAAATATCATTTTATGTGGAAACTGAAGATATTGGTTGAGTATCGAGTTGTAGAAGGATTCATATAGCCAAAATGGCATGTAAGGATGGAATTTTTTCAGCACTATGGAATAAAAGGATCCATTAGCTCATCCCACTTTGGGGGACAAGGATTAGGTTGTACAGTATGGAAAAATTGCAGAAAAGTGTGATGGACCTTTTTAATTCATCAAAAAGTTCTCAACAGTTTTGCTAGAAGTGAAATGTTATTCTTTTTTGGTTCTTAAATCAGAGTAAAAGGAAACAATTTGGAAAATATTTTATTTACCTCAACTTTGGCTGGAGAAAACAATAAAAGAATGTAGAATGTGAGATATCTTATAGTGGATTGAATAGCTTCTCCTGAACCAAATGGCTTGTCGGTTTTGATCCTTCTTCTTTCCATTTAAAACCACGACTACAATGCTTGATCAGATATTACCTAATATATTGCTCTGTTCCTGATTCTAATATCTGGATAGAAGCTCAACTTATTACTTGGAATTAAACAGGTCACTCCTGCACAAGTTCGAGAAGCAGAGAAGAACTTAAAGGTTATGGAGGGAATGATTGAAGCAATGACTCCTGGTTTGTACTTTTTCTTCTGATAAATCTCAATTGATCCCACTTTATGGATAACCATTAGATTTTCTGGAAGTACTTCAATACATGTAGGATTATATGAGGATGTTAGGGAAGAATCAATTTTTTTGGCCAAAAGGGAAGTAGCAATTTTGAGGACAATGAACAGAACACAGAAACTGCGAGAAGCGGCAATTGCAAAGCTGCGGTGACTTGTTCATATTTTCTTGAATACGGTAGTTTGTAGGGCTTTCTTCAATTATTCTGGAGCTTTGTGTGTTCTTCATATCTATCATAGTAAATCAGCATATATCAGCAATTCTAAGTTAAATTGCACTTGATTCTGTCATGCCACCAGCCCCCGATAGTTTCATCGATTGATCTCCCTTGCATGTGATGTGGGCCATGTCGCTCTCTGTGGAATGGGCACCATCACGCAGTTTGGACTCCATTTCTCTTAGTATACTTTTGCTTAGTGGTCAACTTGAAGCTGTCAATCTTTTTCATATGATCAGTGAAACCCAAATAGATTCAGTGTGAATATTGTTGTGGTCAAGCTGATCATAGAATTCATCCTCTCAGAAGAATAATTTCATTTCTCTATCATTTACTGAAACGGGTTCTGTCAAAGGTTGCTGATTATTCTGTCTTCTTTTAGAGGAAAGGGAGAAGCCTGAGCTTCTAGCTGAATCTCAGACTAGGAGAAAAAGAATCGCTCAAGATTCTGGAAAAACAGAGCAACAGGTAATTGTGATTGCTTCTGGAAGTTATGTTTGATGCAGCAATCTCACATACCTTATGAAGTATTGTACTTTCCCTTGAATTTGTAATGTATCCATGCTTACTAAAACAAATGAAATCAACATTAGGTGAGTCAACTTGTTGCTCAACTCTTTCAAATGCGTGTACGGATGAAGAATTTGATGGGCATAATGGAAGGTGGATCCATTCCTGCACTGAACAATCTGGAGGAGGCACTTAAATCTGAAGAAAAGGTGACCTAACTTTGTTTTAGGGGCACTAATGGTTGATTGTATTGCCTTCTGGACTGTTTGGTCTCCGCTGCTCAAATTTGAGATGCTTGCTATGCAGAACCTGGACTTGTATGGTTAAGCATGTCTGTGGCCAATGATCTGCGTTTGACCATGTTGAGAATCTGTTTCCATAGCATTACATTTGAAGTAATAATGACAAGTATACTTGCTTCTGCAAGCCTGTAACTTGAGGCGTCATATGACCTGTCTAAGTGTCATTGCTTTTCCCTAAAAGATTGTTAGTCTCTTCTTTTCAGCTTTCTTATTAGTTATCTGAATGTGATTCTAGGCTCCCCCTGGGACTGCAAGGAGAAGGAGAAAATCGGAATCAAGGAGGAAATTCGCGGACTCAGCATCAACAAGGCCCGGGCCTCGCGGGTTTGGGGCCAAGTAAATTTCATTGTCATAGCTCACATGGCTACCCAGATTCAGTTTTGAGCAAGTCGAAGAAATGGTTCACGGTGTCGCTCCTAAAACTGCCATTGCCGGCATGGAATGAGGATGGCTCTCAGGACAAGTAGTCATATTTAAACGAGCAGCTGTAACACGGTTTTATCTTGAGAGTTTCCCGAGCTGTTATTGTATCCTCACATCGAATGATTTTACTCATAAATTTTTAGCAACTGGGCGGTTTATCTAACGTGTAAAAATGCGTAAAAAGAGGTCTTTTTGATAACATCAACTCCTCACCGTAGTGCGTTGTCTCGGGTTTCCAATGGCGTGCTGAGTTTGGGGTTTATTTAAAGTCTGACATCGTGAGTCTTAAGTAAACTGTGTAACTAAGCACAATCTCCTGGCGCACGTACCCATGATTGATAAAAAAGCGAAAAAAGAAAGAGAGAAGTGAAAAGTTTTTGAAAAACTTGGGGTTTGAAACGAAAGAAAACCCTCTGCTTACCTGAGTTGCCCTGGACAGCGAGGATACCCTGACCCTATCAACCCCTTTGCAAACATTCCATATATCCATTGCACATAGTACTCTGTTCCCAAATTATGCTTAATTTCATAAACATATCATTAACAAATATCATACGAAAACTTAGAGAACTTAATAAACACATTCGAAGAGTAACTATCTGATTTTCCAAAACACCAATTGTACACTTCATGAGGAAAAAAAATCAGTACACTCACTTATCTATTTGCTTAACAAATGCCGTGAGAACAGTTTTTTCCAAAACCTATTTAGTAAATAATTAAAATAGTAATGTTCTCTAGAATAAAACATTTCTTTAAAAAAAAAAAAAAAAAGGTATAAAAGTGAATTGCTGGAAGTCATGCGTTCTAATAAGTGAGGAAACTGCGATTTGCACAAGGGGAAAAAATAACCGGCGAACTCACTCGCAGATGCCGTTGCCTTTCCCGCGCTCCCTAACCAACTTCCTCATTTCACCATGACCTCCTCTCTCCTCACAGCTCCACACCTCTCCTCCTCTCCACCCTGCAAACTTCACCTCCGATCGACGCGCCTCCGCCTCGCCGTCGCCGTTGCCGCCCCTCGCCTCAACGCCGGAACCCTAGCCGCCGCCGATTCAGTCGATCGCCGCCCTCCGTCGCCGAAACCCCCTCCCCTTCGCCTCCCCAAACCCCTTCCACTCCGGTCCCTCAAGCCCTACCTCCTCTCCCAGTCCGGGCCCGTCCTCCTCGGCTGGCTCTGCGGCGCGGTCTCCGCGCTCTCTCTCTCCAAGCTCGTCCCGCGGATCGGGAAGTTCTCCTCCGACTTTGCTGGCGCCGATGTTTTCAGATTGAGGGGCGAGGGCTTCGCGCTGGGGGTTTTGTTGCTGGCTCGGGCCGTGTCGAGCTACCTGCAGCACGCGTTTCTATGGGACGCCGCGCTGAATGCCGTGTACAGGGTTCGCGTGGATGTGTTCCAGAGGGTTCTCGAGAGGGACTTGGGGTTCTTTGAAGGCGGGCGTGGGGTTTCTGCCGGGGACATTGCGTATCGGATCACGGCCGAGGCTTCTGATGTAGCTGACACGATTTATGCTCTTCTTAATGTAAGTGATGCCGTGGTGATGCTTGTGGTAATACTTGCTTAATAATTTATGATGAAGGGACTGAGTAGGTTGGGGGGGCTAGATTTTGTGTTTGGGCAGAGAAGGTGACTGCCATTTGTGTGGTGAATTGAGAAATTGTAAGGTTTTGGATAAGTCAAGCAAGAGTGGTAGAAAATCGGATGGGCACCGACAATGTAGGTTTGGTTTTCTTTTCTTTGCTCAGTAAGATAGGGATGAATCGGTAATGATAAAGTAATTCAAGAATGCTGAAGGTTGTTGATTTACGTGCTTTTATTGCTTTCTTTTTCTTGTTGTAGACTATAGTACCCAGCACTCTTCAGCTATCTGCGATGGCAATGCAAATGTTGACTATCAGCCCTGCCCTCTCTCTTATTTCTGCTGTGGTGGGTGAGAATTTTTTGGAAAATTTCTAATTTTACACTTGCTGATTTTGTACCATATTGACGTAGTCATGTTTGGTTGTAGATAATTCCATGCGTGGCTCTTGTAATTGCCTTTCTAGGAGAAAGGCTGCGCAAGATATCTAAGAAGGCAAATCTCAGCATTGCTGCTCTCTCTGCCTACTTGAATGAGGTATCCTCATGGCATAACTTAAATTTCACATGTGACAAACCTAAAGAATGCTGCTGAGAAGTAAAATTTATATTTTCTATTGTGAGAGTGACCCACTTAGAATAATTCAGCACAATTTGTTGCCTTCTTGAAAATGCTGTTTCTAGCGTAGATTATGTTTGACTTTTGGATCACTTGGAAGTAAGGGAACAACAGAGTTTTACAAGAAATGATAAGGCTTTTTTCTGTGTGGATACCTTTCTGACAACATTAAGATTCTGGTTGTCAAAAGCTTAATTTCTTATGTTCCCTTCAGTTTTGATTTCTGAGCAGTAGTACAGGTATATATGAGGGCTGTCAGCTATTTGGTGCATCTGGATGCAATTGGCGTTTGAACTCCATGTGTGCTTCCGTGTTTTCAATGATGATGCTAACTAGCTATTACACTTACCATGCTTGTGGCTCAGGTTCTCCCTGCTATTGTTTTTGTGAAAGCAAACAATGCAGAAGCATGTGAGATTGCTAGATTCAAGAGGCTTGCTTGTGTTGATCTCACTGAACGTTTGAAAAAAAGGAAAATGAAGGCCCTCATTCCTCAGATTATACAGTCAATTTATATGGGAGCTTTATTCATTTTTTGTGCCGGATCTTTGTTACTTGCAAAAGGATCTTTTGATGGATGTAGCATGGTTTCTTTCGTCACATCATTGGTTCTCATTATTGAGCCAATCCAGGTGAGATATTAGGAATCAGCCACTCATATGCTCATTTCCTTTTTAATTTCTGTTGTTCACACGGTTTTCATGTTTAAATATTCCATGCATCTAATTACAAGTTCTCTGACCTCGTATGTGTGAAGAAGTGATCTTCCAGCTTTTGTTTTCTGCCTCAATATTTCAAGACTAAACTAGTTTCACTAATATCTGTGCATCACTTGTCATTGCTCTTTATACCCGTCTTAAATTAATTTTATCTGTTGTTGTTATCTCTGCTAAAGTGCTGTTCAACCTTTTAGCAGCTATCCTAAGCTATCAATCTGAAAATAAAGAATACCACAGGATGTTGGAAAAGCATACAACGAACTGAAGCAAGGAGAACCAGCTATTGAGCGCTTGTTTGAGTTGGGGAGGTTCAAAGCCAAGGTACAGTCTGGGGTGTATAAGTGATACTTTGATCTTTTAAATGAAGACTTTTAGGAAGTAATTGGAGAGCAAGAATCTGGAGCACACAATGAAATGGTTATGCGTCTTCATTGGTTTTAGTACTTTTTAAAGTGTTTTTACGCGTCAGGCCAGCTGGAAATCCTGGCACTTGCTTCATCTGAATAGCTTTTCTCTTGAAAGCTGGGATAAGGTGCATATGCTTCAATAATATTATGCATGTATGATCTATTGTGTTAATTTAGAAAAATGTCTGATCTCTTTTATGGCATGTGCCCCTTCTCTTGTGCCCCTTCTCTTTTGATAAATAGTAGTTTTAGGCACAATCAAGCACACAAGGCATAGTGCATGGTCAAACAGAAAGAATGAGAAAGATAGTTATCTCAGAGTACATGGGAACTCATTATCAAAAGGCTCTGTAAAATCAATCTTCAACTTGTGGATTGTCTGAACTCCCTGAAAAAGCTCATACTTCATGTAAACATTTCTACTTAATGCAATCTGGCACAGGCTTTCCTTATTTTTACAAGTGATGTGATTTGGCCAATAACTGGGAGAATTTTTCAATAGTTGGAGAAAAAGCATTTGATGCAGTAGTCACAATTTATTTTAGGGCACAAACCATGGGAATCTCCTCCTTGTAAATCTAGCAAAAAAATTTATATGCAATTAAAAGTCCATTTATGATTGATTGCACAATTGAACTAGCTTTTACTTCCAAAAAGTCAAGTAATAAGCCTTGACAACATCATAAACATTTGAGATTCCTTGTGCAGAACTTTGTGGTTGGCAAGAACTTTGTGATTTAATTCTCTTTTGATATTTTCTTCCCTTTGGTATGCTTAGATGATGTCTAATTATTTACCTTGTAAATTTGGAAAACAGGTTATGGAGAAACCAGATGCGATCCATCTAGATAATGTGGCTGGAGAATTGAAATTTTGCCATGTCTCTTTTAGGTATAGTGACAAAATGCCACTTGTTTTAGATAGGGTGGACCTCCATATCAAGGCTGGAGAGACAGTTGCCCTTGTTGGTCCCTCTGGAGGAGGAAAGACAACCCTAGTGAAACTGCTTCTTCGCCTATATGATCCCTCATCTGGTTGGCCACTACTTTAGATGAAGATCTATCTATGTTGACAAAGTGAATGTTTCAATGATGAGCTGTGTTCTTAATTATATTCATTTTTATCACTCTATGTAATCTTATTCAGTTTTCATGTTTACAGGTTGTATTTGTGTCGACAACTACAATATACAGAACATTCAGTTGAAATCATTGAGGAGACATGTCTGTCTTGTTTCTCAAGATATTGTAAGTAATTGGTGATAGAGGTTTATTTTATATGTACTCAATAGTGTCTTTGTTCACATAAATAAGTCTTATATTTTTTAGCTAGAGCTTCTGCACTTTGTACTTGATAATACCCCACTTCTCTGTAAGTGAAGTGAAGAGGATATTCCTCTGCTTGCCTATTATTATAGTCATCAAGGATGACGTGACTGTTACAGGGGTTAGTCAGATGAAAAGCGGTCTATTTCTTAGAAAATAACATGTTTTTGTCTAGCTCCATGGCATAGTGCTGGCTACTTTATTGATTTATCTGTGTGTGTGTGTGTGTGTGTGTGTGTGTGTGTGTGTGTGTTTTGGTCCCTTTCTCTCCCTGTTTTTATGTTTTTAATTGTCTCCATCTTAAGGATGGCAAACTTGACTAACCTTCACAAATGTCCAGACTCTTCTCTCAGGAACAGTAGCTGAAAATATTGGGTACAGAGATTTGATGAATGGTATCGACATGGATAGAGTGGAGCTTGCGGGACAACTTGCAAATGCTGATGAGTTCATTAAAAAGCTTCCTGAGGGTTATAACACAAACATTGGACCTAGGGGATCAGTTCTGAGTGGTGGTCAGAAGCAAAGGTGATGCTCACGTCAATAAGTCACCTCTGTTGTTGAATTAAATGACTTGCAACAGGAATGTAGGTTATTGCATTGTGGCAAATTCAAAGTAGTTAGTTAAAGAGTCTAAGCTGTCATGTTTCATTAGCTTTTCCTCATTCTAAGTGCAGATTGGCTATAGCAAGGGCAGTCTATCAGGACCCCTCCATATTGATCTTAGATGAAGCAACTTCTGCATTGGATAGTAGGTCTGAGCTATTGGTGAGACAAGCCCTGCAACGGTTGATGGAAACTCGTACTGTGAGTCCTATTTCTAATTTTATTTCTCCAAGTTTTTCTCTTAACAGGGATGCATCTGGACGTTTTCAGATTATCAAAGCCATTTGTCAAGTATGTCGTCATTGTTATCCTAGGCTTCGTAGAACTTATACGACATGCATGCATATGAGATTCCTGCTTGTCTGGTTTTTAGTCTAGTGACTTTTGAAGCTGGACAGTGCCTATTACTTTCCTTATGTCAGAACACCAGTTGTAAGTACAACGCATGCTGCACATTAAGGTCCTTATAGAAAGTGGCGCCTCAATATCGACTCTTACTTGATTTGGTTGGTGAACATTAATTAGTGTTGGATGTTATACGGGGTCCCTCTTTAGGCTTTGCTAGGTTTTGCTACAGAAAGAGTCCAGCCTGTTGTCTACTAAACTTCTTATTATTTCTCTGAACAAAAGCATGTCTAAGCTGTAAATAAATCATATGTAGGGTATATCCTTGCAGAGATGGGTTTCATTAACGAGTGCTTAAAACCAGCAATCATGTCAGTGGAAGCTCAGTTTTCCCCTCATAAAGAGTTCTGGTGGCTTGGTAGAATTGTCTAGTTAACTTGGAATTTAAAAAACCTTTGGGCAAGTTCATTCTAACGGCTCAGAGTTGTTACAGTTGTAGAAGGTTGGGTTGGCCAACAAGCTTTCATATTGGCAAATGGTAAATATGCTTGTCGACATGGTAGTCTTCGTTACTAATGGAGATTTTTTCTCAACAAGTTCTCACTTCCTGCTTGGTGGTGATTAGAGAGAAGATAATTCCTCAAATCATCATACCTTTTTTGTTGCATGGTAGAGAAGACTAGGCACCTTATGATAATTCCTGAAATCATCATATCTGCTCCCTTTGTTTTCCATAAAATATATCCTTTGTAATTCTTTCACTATCCCAATTCATTGAGAAGGTAAATCATTTTTATGAACTTCATGAAAAAATTACTGTTTTCACCCATTCTAATATAGAACTGGATTTTACAATTATCGGTTATGGCTGATCAGGACTTATGTTAAGGTAGTGAAATTAATTGTATTTCTTCCCATCTGGGGGTTCATGCTGGTTTGACCAATTCATGCCAACAACTTGAGTTCCAAGCTTCAAGGTTTCCTCTTCCCTTCAAACCCCCCCCCCCCCCCAAAAAAAAAAAAAAAAAAAAGAGGAAAAAAAGCCCAAAAGAAACCACCAATACTAAGAAAGGTAAATAAATATATATGGTCATTTCTTTATTTCAGCATAAAAAATGTTTCCCTGTTTTCGGTGTTAGTATTGAATTTTTCCGTTCAGCTTGTCCAAATTTCACTCCTTTTCTATGGTGATAGTGATAGTATTGGGCCACCGTCCCAGTTGCTAAGTCAGTTTAATGTCAATACTTGATAGGTGTTGGTGATTGCTCATCGCCTGGAAACAGTTCTCATGGCTAACAGAATATTCACTCTAAATGATGGGAGGCTACAAGAGCTGACTCGATCATCTCTTTTAGGTGGTCACCTAAACTCTCTAGAATCAGAAGGTCTCGTGATATGATGTAATTCTCTGGGCAACAACTATGAAGGTGCACAGAAATGGTGCTGGTGTCAAAAATTGCATTCAGCAAAGATGCCGGGATTCTGTTGTTCTTGTTGGTTAGTGGAAAGAGTTGGAGATTTCTTTCGGCAAAGCAGACTGAAAAGATATAGCACATGCTTATCAGCATTGAGTTATGCTGCATAAAATGGAAGCAGTGTAGCCACATTATTGAGACAAAGTACATCATTTGTTTTATTCTTGAATTTTCCTTTCCCAGAGGAAAAAGTGTACTACTCGAACTGTTCAGAGTCGCTCTGTTGAAGTTCACGTGACATCATATTCATACCAATCCATGAAAGTAATTGTACAGACGTGTACTCATTTTTGTACAGAAGTGCACTCATTTAGCTTCGCACCATCATCTTTATCGGAAAATTAGAGGATCCCAGACATCTGCTATACAGGTTAACATTCTGAAAGTGTGAGCTTTGCTGAGCCTTAGGGCATTTGTCTACAAGAGTAACCTTTTGCGGTTAACAATCATGTACAAAGAGCCAACTATCCTTTTGCCTTTCGACTGTAACTTGGACTGACAATCTCCATGGTACTTGATAGTGCTAAGGTAGCTTGCCAAGTATCAAAAGTGAAATCTCTCTACTTTTAGCTTATACAAGACCACTTAATTTCACGGTCGCATAAGCGACCTTTTATTAAGAGCTGAACAAACAAGTAATAGAAGAGAGGAGAGAGCCCTCTAAGCACCCAAACTATGCCTCAAACTTTCTAACATGCCCATGAATAAGAAGGTGCTTATTGCTTATTGCTCGAAGACAAGGGTCCAATTTGCATGTGGGACAGGTATACGTTCTTGCGCGCTGCTGATCGTCTGTTGTCCATGAACCTGGGAACTGGCTTCAAGTTGTCATCGAAATTCTGGTTTTAGTGTTCATTTTCTGACTATAGATAGAGCGGGAATTACTGACCTTTACAGCTTGTCAATAAAGCACTTCCACTTTTTGACTTCCTCAACTTGCTTCCCTTGCCACCACTCGCCCTCGGGATCTCTTGGCCAATGTTTAGGCAGCAAATATACAGAGACATGAAAGGAGTTTTCATCTTGATCCGTAAGATGTCTACCCCGAACGAATTAGTTGGTAATAGAAATATTAGTAGATTGATTTCGAAGCCCTCCAAAGAAGGCAATAACTGGATCAATATCAGAACAAGACCTTGACTTTGAATCTAGATGATTAACTGCGCGATTTGCTCGGCCTGGGAAGGGGAGAGTGGCTGAGTGGTCAAAAGCACTGGTTTGAAGACGCTTGACTAGCGGGAGATGGTGCCTGAATGATGGTCTTTCTGGGAATTGAGAATTGAGGAATCACCCCTTGCTCTTGTTTCGGTTTGAGCTGATTGACGTCACCATAACTTCATTGCGCTGTAAACTGCTCAGGACTTCCCGTGGTTTAGTCAAGTAAGCCCCTTGGCCAGCTTTCTGGGCAACGAGGCAACTCCCCCTTCAGACAGGAGCTCTTCCAACCGTCAACTCTGGTGGGGTTTCTTGGCACTCAAGGTTGAGCTCGAAAAAATGAAGTGCGGGTTTTGGATGGGCAAGATAATGAAAATGTATCAGATTGCAGCTCTTGCAAAAACCCCTCCTTGGCCTCGGGGAGTGGCCAGCGCCCAGCAGCACAGAACTCAAACTAATCAAATGGCATAAGAGAGCTTTCCTTTGTTAGAAATGCACAGACAAACGTTCCAGAACTTCCAACCATAGAAAATGCAGCATGAGATGAACTTTTTGGAAGCCCCTCAGTAACAGTAAGCTGTTACATTGAGAATGGTTGCAGAGAAATAAACAAACTTCCATATCATCTATTGAAAGAGCCTTCGAGATGACCATAATCTCTTGCAATCAAAAGATTGTTACATCAGATAGTAATATAGAAAGAATCTGCAATCGAAACGATTAGCAAAAGAGGAGGGACTCCTCAAGAACACACTCGCATCCCAACCAACCCCCACACTTCCTACCCCCTAATTCAGTCTTTACATCAGATGGAACAAAATCAGAAAATCAAGAAAAGAAAAACCCCAAAACAGAATTAGCTAGATGAATCCAATCCAGCTCAAATCAACTGCAAATGGGGCAGTGAATCAACCCATTCTCATTGCATTCCCCACACCTGACAGCCTTTTTCTCTTCCTCATCAAAGACCTTGCAACTCCCACTGCATTCCATGCACATCACAAACCTCACTCCGCCACACCCTTCACAGCAACCCATTGAAGTCCTTGGAATGCCATCGAGCAGAACCCCAAGTTTCCCTTCCTCCTCCAGCTTCACCACCTCATCAGCTCCTCCAATCAGCCTCCCCTTCACAAACACCATCGGCACCTTCACCTCCTTCGACCCCACCAGCTTCCTCAGCTCCTCCTTATACCCCGAGTCCATGGACACGTCCCTCTCCAGCATCTGCACGCAGTGCGACTCCATCGCCGACCTCACGGCGTTGCAGTCCTCAAACGTCTTCCTGATTCCTCTCAGCGTGGTGGTGTATATGACCACCGCATTGTCTCCACCGGGCGGGCATTTTTGCTGGAACGCGCGGAGGATGGACTCGGGGTCCTTGAAATTTCTCTTTTTTCTGATCTTGGCCGATGGCGAAATCATCTTCTTGATATGCTCTTCGCCTTGAGACAGCTCTTTCTCGTACGAATCAAGCAGCGCCGGATCGAACAGAGGGCCCAAACTCCGCCGGGACGTGACCCCGTGATCGCTTCCGAAGCTGTTCCTCTTCCCTCCAAACGGAATCCCAACGGTCGAAATTCTCAGATTCTTCGCCGCTTTGCACGAACTCTCCAACGACTTGTGCGATCTCAAGGCCTCTTTCGGGGTGACGTCGGATCTCCCCACGACCCGGTTCGACCCATTTCCTGCGCTCCCCCTGTTTTCCTTGCCTCCATAGGTGTTCGCCTTCCTCGGAGAGCCAATCTGGTTCATGAACCTGAGCGGGGTCTTCACGCCGATGCCCGTGAGGCCTTGCAGCAATCCTCGCGGCCTCGGGCTCGGGGTCTTCCTGTCCCGATCCGCCGGCGCCGTTGCACCGTCCTCCTCGAGGCCTTCCATGAGCTCCCACGCATTGATGACTTCAGGGGGTTCCTCCCCGCCTCCGCGAGCCGGCGACCCGCCCTTCAATCTCTTGCTCTGCGCGGCGACTTCTCCTCGCTGCAGCGGCGACGGCAACCCTCGCTCCTCGCTGTCCAGCCTGAGGACCCCAATAGTGCTGGAGGTGAGGGAGACGACGTGGTCGGGCACGGGGGCACGGCGGGTCGCGTGGCGGCCGCCATCATCGGAGACGGCCTGCCCGTGACCGTGACCGTGGCGAGGACGATGCTGGCGATCCTCGCGTTCCCGTTCTTTCCGGACGTGCTTGGAAGAGACGCAGCCCATTGCTCCTCTCTCTGCAATCTTCTCCGGCTTCGAGTTCGTGAGCGGGTTTTGTTCAAGGTGTCCTTTTTTTTTTTTTTTGGGTTGGGAATGGTAACCGTTGGCCTGTCCGAAAACGGGCCCCAACGGTCGAAAATTCGAATGCGGGCGGAGGATTAAATGAAAATGTTAAAACAGGAGTCGAGTAGTACACATGAGCACGATGAAAAGTGCGTGTTTTGTCGGAAGCACCCGTGGCGTTTATTTTCGCAGCCCCCACAGCTTTTGGAAATTAGCTTTTTGGCCCCTTTGCTCCGCGACAAATTGTTTACAAATTTGACTTTTGCTTCCTCAAGATCCATGAATACCAAACAAAAGACAATACTTCCGTAAGAGGCATCCGTAGTGGCGCATTACCTCGAAACTCTTACGACTATTAGACTCACACGTTTTTCTCTTCTTGATATTTTGAAATTGGAATAACGTTTTAAATGTTGGTGGGAAGGTAAAAAGTAGTACCTTTTGCCTAAAGTTAGCTGTGGATAACCGAGCCTTGAAATTTTTTATAATTTTTTTAATGTTATAGCGTAATTTTATTTTATTTTCATGTGTAGAGATTTAAAGTATTTGAATGTCGGGTTTAAGATAATCAAAAGTAAAACTAAAAGAGTTTTGATTTGTAAGTTGTAAGACAGATTTGGGAATCCATTAGAAACCCTTCACGATTCTCTTGGCTTTAAAAAAAAAAAAAAAATTATAATAGAGTATTGAAGTTATCCATGTGATTTTGTATGAACCGTAGAAAATAAAATTAATTATTACCCAACAACTTTTTCTTTTTCCTTTTTTTGTGCAATTGCCAGCATTAAAGTCTAGTTTCTCATATAAGGATCTTCAAACGGTAGATTTCTTTTTACTACTATTTAATCTTGAATTTTTACCATCTTGGTTTTTGTGTTCATGATTTTTCTAATTTGAGATTTCATATATATACACATGACAGAGGTTTTGAATGCGGCTGCAAAATCAAGGCCGTTTTATTTTAAATTTTAAGATAATTCATTTATCACAATATAATATTGGCAATAGACATCCAATTTGCGCACGATTACTTAGGCCGCGAGTTTGAAATTCCATGTCACGACTTGGGATGTTTTGGAGAACGATCAGAAAATTATCAGAACTAGGTTCGGGCAAGATCAGAGAGCGTGTGAAATGTACCCCCTTTTTTCTTCCATGTTCATAGTTTTTTCTTCTGGACAAGGAATATCATGGGTATAAAAATTTGTACAAAAGAAAGTACTGCTATTCAAAGCACATCTACTTCATTGTCGATCGAAAAATAGAATAAGACTAGACGTCCTCTTGTGGTCTTATATAAGAACATTTTCTTCTATGGACGTCTCGTGGTCTTATTCTTATATAAGAATATTTTCTTCTATGGAAGATTCGGACAATAGACAATGCTGCAAGAAAGCCAAACCTTGAGGCCATCTCTTAAGATACAAAATTTGGAATTTTTCTTAATTGTGCTCCCTGAAATATGACCGTTCTCTTACGACATGCCTACGACATCGTCGAGAAGTCAAAGGCATTTTTTTTTTCTCCGTTTCCGTTTCGTTTCTTTGTCCAGCGACGGAAGGACGGGCACACCTTGTTGGCAGCCTCTCGAAGCTCTATGGCTACTGCCTAGGGCTTAAGGCAGTGGCAAGGGCGAGGGATGTGATCTCGTTCCTACATCCTAGCCCCGTGCGCACCCTAAGTACGGTTCCATTATAAATTGAAGTTTCTATTAAGGATGCACATGATAACCATTATATTTTTGTTCCATAATTATTTTTCTCGCTTTTTTTTGGAATATAAATCTCTTTAGTAAAATAATTTCATTTTTCTATTTCTAAAATGAATTTTTATTATAGAAATAGATTTGAAATAAAAATGAGAAATAAAAAAAAAAAATTTCTCATTGTTCATCTTTGCTACTAACCAGCCGTCCACCTACCATCACCCGTTGTAGCCACCTACTGTTCGCCATCACCACCAATCATCGACCATCACTGTCAGCCCTCGTCCACTGTTGCCCACCACTCCACTGGCTAGCCTTTCTGGTTTGTCACCATTTGAGAGGAAAAAATTTTATATCGTTATCAAATGAATTTTTATTTTGAAAATAAAAAATTTATGTCATTATCAAATGTATATTTTTATTTGAAAATTAAAGTTTAGTCAAAATGGTTATCTTTCGCTTAGTAAAAATTTCCTTTGCACCATGGGAAAATTTGAAAAAAACCAATGTGCAGTGACTGCAGTGAAAAGGAGCAAGCATTAATTACATGGTACTCAAATCAAATGCTTGGTGAAGGCCAAAAGAGGAATCAAAGCGCGGATAGAGAAACAATCGAAAAGCGACGAAATTTGATTAAGGCATCGTGGACTTTTCTTCCTCCGATGCTGGCCCGTCCTATCCTCTGGTTGTACCTAATTTGCCTCTTCTGATCCCTCCCCTTCACCTAACCATTACATCCGGGAGTTAAATTCTTGGTTGATTTCTTGAAAGCATTCACTTTGTTCCAATGTTGGAATTCGTTCCGACGGAGAAATCATTTCGTGGTTGTCACATGTCGCTTCATTCATTCAATAAGGAAAAGAAAACTATACTATGACCAGACTCGGTCGATCAAAAACTTTAGAATTTAATATGACTTTTTGAAAGGTAAACACAAAATTTCACTCATAACTTACTCACATCTTTTGCATAACTTGTTAACCTATAACATAGGTTCCATTCAATAACTTTAAGTTTTTAGAGATCGTGAATATGAACAGATCATCACGTCATCGGTCTACAAAGAATGGAGATTTGTTTCTCCAAACTTAGGAACGAAGACGAAATGCTTCTCTCTTCTGTTCCCCAAAGTCATATTTACTAGTTGATCTTGAAGCATCAACCCTTATTATCATATCTACATTGAACAAACTGTTCCTTGGACCTTAAAAGGAGCAATTATGACATACACGGTCGGTGTAAATATCTTTTTCCACAAGATGCCTCATGACCCTTGACTCGACAGTTTCCTGGAGAATCAGCAGTCGAAAACCTCCGAATCAGGACGCGAGTGTAAAATTTTCACAACGTTACGGTTGACACGTAGTTCTCTTATTAGTTTCATCGTAACTAACGAGTGCCCGATGACTAGCTCACGATGCCTAAAGGATTGGAAAGCCAATTCCACCGGTTGATAATATGTAGAAAGCGATGATGATTGAAGGAGCACAAGAGTCTCTCCGGTCAACCACCATTACCAAATCTCACGACTTGTAAAACCCGCACAGAGCCGTGGACTGCAGGCCAGTGTCTGAATCTCGAACAGCGATGGGAACGACAAAGACATGCTATGAAGATGAAGCATTCCTGTGATTATGATGGGGGCAAAACATGGGAAGACTCGAGTCTTCTATTTAACCATTTGGTATCCGTTCAAAGAGAAGGCTTGAATTCCTTTGTCTACTTCAGCTGATCCTTTTGACTACTTCTGCTTTGGCATATATATATGTAGCAGAAGTCCTCAAACTTTCAATCCTCCAACTTTCTTTTCACTGGGCAAGAGAAGAGAGAACAATCAAGTGATCAGACTTTCAAAACGTACGATCAACGGAAAAGTTTAATTGGATCAATTTAACAAGTTTTAGGACTTAATTGCACTTTCATGACAAGTTTTAAAATTTCCAATATACTCATAAAGAGAGAGAGAAGAATCATTCACCCCTTTATTTGACATGGTAAACCGGTCAAGACAACATACTTTGTAGAGCTGTCTCTTCTCTATCATTGATTTTATGACAACTTATATATGCAAAAGTAGACAAAGAAAGAGTCAAGTCGTCTATGGAATTTATCTGTTCAAAGAGAAGGACTGAATCCCTTTGTCTACTTCTGCTTTGGCTTATGTTTATATGACCCTTCCTTTTCACTAGGCCAAAAAAAAAAGGAGCAATCAACTCCTCAAACTATTAAAAAAAATACAATTAACAGAAGGATTTAATTGGATCAATTTGACAAGTTTTAAAACTTGATTGCATTTTTCATAATAAGTTTTAGGATTCAATTGTACTTTCATGATCAATTTTAGGACTTTCAATGCACCTATCTCACAAAAAGAAATTATCCACCCCTTCGTTGGACATGATAAAAAAAGTCAAGACAACATACTTTGTAGACTCATGTCTCTTCTTTATCATTGATATTATAACAACTTATTTACTTTTCCCTCTTATTTCAAAAGCTCACTTTGTTGGTGAACTTACTTTTCATATTAAAGAATTTATTCTTTTTATTTATTATATTGGTCAGATACTTAACAAAGCATGTAAGATGTTAGAGGAGTATCTCGAATACACTAAAAATATTATGTACAATGAGATATCTTAATATTTTCACTTAAACAGTTCATGGAAAATATTAATTTTTGTCAATACAAAATAATCATATTTCACTAGCAATTAAAAGAAAAACTTATTTTATTCAATGTTTTAATTTAATTAAATTTCATCTTCCAAAATTTCACACTAGATAATGGAATTGTGATTTTATTATGGAAAATCTTGAAAGGTTTTTTGTTTTTTTTTTTTTGGCTCCATTTGATCATTTAATTGTATGAATTTGTATGTTTGTGTGTGTGTGTGTGTGTGTAAAAGAAGAAAATCGATAAGAATGAGTTTGATTGTGATATACAAAAATAAAAATAAAAATTTCTAGACTCTATTTGAAAATATCCATAAATTTGCCCAACAATGTTCAAAAGATGTAGGTTTCTTGTAAATTTCTCTTTTTAATGAAACTAATTTTTATCAAAGTAATATCTAATAATAAATAAAACATAGTGCCTTTAATATACATTACAAACCTACAATAGACAGAAACTAGACATATGAAATTCTTAATTTTGGCAAGTAGATCTTATATGAATATAAAACAAAATTTAAAAAGGAAAATAAATAAATTTGGATCACCATTTTAAAATTGTAATTAAATAATTGAGGGTAATTTTTATTAGATATATAGGAAGTGAAATTAGTGCTACCCTTTATTAACTTTCTACTTTCGTCAGCTTCCATACATGACCACTCATTTTGCTTTTAATTCCCACTTAGCCCTCATTTACACATATACTATAAATATTCTAATGCATATTAACTTTAAATAGTAAAAAGGTACAACCTACCAAAAAAAAAAAAAAAAAAAGCGGATAAAAAGGAAAATGAAAAAAAGTCAGTTACCAACTTCGCACTAATGACTGCACTCGCGAAAGTCCCTTTAGCTATACTTACCGTGCATCAACCAACCCTCTTTTTTTTTTTTTTTTTTTGTGGTGGGGGGTGGGATTTTTCCTTTGGTGGAAGCACAAATTTTAGGTCATGCCTGAACACATTCGTTGAAACTAATCGATATTCCGAAAACTTGGTAATGCCCAAATATGCACAATTGAAGTAGGGTAGCGAGACTCGCGCGCAGCCTTAAGGTCCGAGCTGGGCTCGAGAGCTAGCGAGATCAAGTACGACGAGTGTGGTACGCTGCTGATTTTGGGGCCCGTGCCGTAGAAAAGCCGGGGGCATCGATCCCGACCCCTGTAGGACCGCGCTCTAAATGCATTCCGAGACTACAAGAAGATAAAAAGAAAGAAGAAACGCGGAAGAGAAGACCGCACGAACCTTACGCTTTAACCCTCGCGCGGATGGGAGTCGTGGAGTGTTGACCACGATGTATTAAGACCGATTGACCGAGCGTTTGATTGATTGCCTTCCGGTCCCAGCCTTTGGAATAAAAAAAAAAAACAAAGGAAAAGAAAGAAAGAAAGAAAGAACAAGGAGGACGAGACGAGGCGAGACTCGTCGACCGACCCGGACTCGGCAAATTAAACCGGCCCCGACTCGGGACCCATTAGACCCATCCGACCCGCGAATCACGAGTCAACTCAGTCGAATTTTCTCCCTCCCACGGGCGGATATAAGCTCGGACGCTTCCTCACGCTTTTCGTCCCAAACACTCCCATCTCTCTCTTTCTCTCTCTCTTTCTCTCTCTCTCTCTTTCTCGTGATGCCGCAGGTGGATCTGGAAGCCCTCGTCTCCGCCTGCGCCGGCGGCGCCCGAGACGGTAAGATCTCCTGCGAGACCGTCGGCGGCGGCGGCGGCGGCGGCGGTCGTCGGGAGGACGAGGATCCTCCCGATCTCCCCCCGATTCCGTCTTGCTCTCCAAGGACGCCGAGTTCGAGTGGTTCGACCGCAACGCCTTCTACGAGCGCCGGGACTCCACCAAGGCCAACTCCAGTCCCGCCGCCGCCGCCGCCGCCTCGAATCCGATCCTCAGCTCCCCGACGAACTCCAACTCGCGGCGGTCGTCGACTAACTTCAAGTCCAAGGCGTCGATCCTCGGCCTCCCGAAGCCGCAGAGCTCGTGCTTCGTCGACGCCAAGAACCGGCGCCCCTGCAAGGCCGGAGGCGGCGCGGGGTTCTTCCCGAAGCGGTCGGGATCGGCGGGCAAGGCCGATCCGCCGGCGGTCGAGCCGTCCTCGCCGAAGGTCTCGTGCATGGGGAGGGTGAGATCGAAGAGGGAAGCGAACCGGCGGAAGAGGCGCGACGAGCCGGCTGAAAGGAGCAGAACCGGGCTGTTCGCGAGCCTCCTCGCGATACTGGGAACCGGCTGCAGGAATCGGCCGGCGGTCCTGGCCGACGTGCCGCGGGCGGCGTCGCCCGGCTCCCGGGACGCGAGGAAGCACCCGCCGGCGAGCGGCGCGGGCGGGCCGCCTCCGGATCCGCCGGCGGCGGAGGGCGGCGAGCCGCCGTCGGGCCTGGGCGGGGTGAAGCGGTTCAGGTCCGGCAGGAGGCCGGACTCGTGGGCCAACAACGTGGCGTGAGGGGATTGGCCAGGGCGCGGTTGACACGTCGGTTGGCGGGGGGGGGGTGGGCCCGGCTCGGCCCGGAGAAAATTCATAGGTAGCCGTGAGCAGCTGACCGCGTGGGGCCCAAAGTCGTTGGGGGATGGGAAGTAACGGAACGGAGGAGGAGGGTGCGTTCGTTGGGATGACGTGGCGCGTCGCCAATTGCAAATGCCTTCTAGGCTTTTGGGGGAGAGGGGAAACTGAGGCGGCGGCGGCGGCGGCGTCGGCGTCGTTTTGAATGTGTATACAAAGAGCGAAAAAGTCTTGTGTGTATAAATCTGTTTTTTTTGCCTTTTTATCTTTTCAATTAGTGTGAGATGTTACCTGCAATTTCGTGTTTGGTAATTCGCCTTTCCGATATTAAACCACAAAGCATGCAATTTCTGATAATTACTCGACCGTGAAGAGAGGCTACAGGCATTCCCGCGTGTTATGCCTGATTCCCAGACAAGAAAGGAAAAGGAAGAAGAAAACGAAAAATCGAAAGAGATGGGTTGGGACCATTTTGTGTTTTGGTGCCCCAGTTTTTGTGTTGAGAATTTATTAAGAGGGTCGATGGGTTGTTGAATTAGATTAGTCGGCGGAGATTTGTGAGTGGTTCTGGTGGGGGGTTAAGAAACTATTAGAATAAAAGATTGTGTAAAACAACTTGAATACAAAGCTATAAGCAGGGGTCGCAGTCGCAGACATTCGTATAAAGCCAGAAGAGCGGTAAACGGTGTGGAACCAAAAAGCCTTCAATTGACTGTTGTAAAATACGACTCTTATAATTTTTAATTAATAATTCCTAATAATAATACTTCCTTAAACTTTGGAATGTAAAGAAATTGGATAATTTTGGTGGGGTCAAGATTCAGGGATGAACATGTAAAATATCCGAAAAATTGGGGCCTAAACATAATTCGAAAAAGTTAAGAGCCCCCCTCCAGCGCCATTTATTAGAATAATAATACGATGCCTTCCCTTAGTTATTTCTCACCTTGCTTATGTAGCTTCCAATCTCTGTTCTCTCTCGGTCCTTTTATCAATTCCAAAAATGGAATGGACCTAAATATTTTTATTGCTGGGAGTGGGCTGAAATGCGGATCCAACCGTCTCGATTTCGAAAGCAATCAAGTCCCGAAAGATCTGCCATATGAATAACCCAACTAAATCCATTGGATTTCAGATTGGTCTTAAGCCCAAGGAACGAGGTACGGATGGAACTGAACCGAGTAGCAATGACAACCATCAAAGGACTCAAAACAAACAAGGGTGAAATGAAATCTAGAGGGAACAGCACACCAAGACTTAACATGGAAAAAAAAGACCCCATTTAGTATGAAAATTGCTAGATAAGCTGCGCAGTGAAGAACAGATAGACAAGAGTTGGAACTCACGACATGCATAATGGCGCACGCTTACAAAAGTGCAACAAAGAAAACTCCAGATTTTGTCATGTTCAATGAATAAGCTGTCTTACGAATAAGAACATAACAAACTAAGATTAAAGATATCATAATCTACTACTAGATCAAAAGGTAAACGATACCTACTAAATTAAAGGGGTTAATATAAAAAATCCTAATCAATTTTTTTAAAAAGAAAATAGCATAATCTAAAATATTTAATTAAATCTAGAGGACCTATAGATAAGTACAAACCCGTAAAAACACTCGACCTCGGATTCTGAAGTGCTTGACAATATCGACAAGAAGTTCTCAAAGAGCCAAGTCCTTCCTTACAAGTAACAAAGCCGACAAGCCCCAAATAGTACGACCTCGCAGAAGAACAAAAGTAGTGAACAACCCAATTCTCACGTTGTAATGAAATAAAACTGCAAATTTTTATCATTTTATTTAATTTGAGTTCTGTGATAGCTGGCATAGTGCTTGAGTTTACAAGTAGCGAATGGAATAAGAAAAGGAATATTGTAATATCAAAAATTACCCCTTGAAGTTAGAATTGCATTGTTTGGAACAGTAGTGAGAATACATTTAACATTAGTCATGACAATTAAATTATTCCGCAATAGGCGCAGACTATTCTTGCAGGCAAACAAGGTGTTAAGTCTTCTCAAAAGCCATTCAGAAGAGAAGCTCTTCTAGTTACGACTCACAAGAGGCACCCTTAATAATGTATGACATATTATTCTGCATCAATTCATCTCAACTTAAATCTCAACCGTTGGACCTGCTTTCACTCAAAAACTTAAACTAATGAATTATTGATATGAATTACTCAACACCACACTAATTCTCCAATTTAGGACTT